>CM042146.1:67910903-67948403 GCA_023376005.1 Doryteuthis pealeii | reverse complement strand
CCCTAGCACCTATATGATTGTCCCAACCCTATTGCCTTTATGGCAAGCCCCAACCCTTTTTATCGTATATGTGCTAGAAGGCAGTGGCTGGGGGTCTTCATGTCCTGGGAATGACGTTGAACTCTATCTGATGGTGAGGCTTCAGTTCTGGAGGTTTGAGGAGTGTGGAGCACCCTTTCATTACCATTGCTCCCTGGTCCACTCTGACCCGGAGTGGTAACACCTTTCAGTTTCCCATATATGGGTTAAATAGAAAAATGTTTTTATAAAAAAAATGAGTATCCATTAAGAATGAATTTATTTCAAAACGTTGCCGGCATTGAATTACCCACTGAGATTGATATGCCATAAAACAAACCAACGATGTAAAGGTTGGCGCAACATAATCTTCCTCTTTATATTTACCTGTATTTTGCTGCTTTGTAGGTCAGACTAAGGTAAGCTTAGTAATTATCGATATCTTGTTTGCCATAGTGTTGTAAGGAAGGTATTTCCCCCTACAAGATAGTGGATTCGTCAACAGAACACATAGAAATATGAATATATGTTATTCTTAGTGTTGTTTGAGATACACCTGATTAAACAGCACTGGGTAGCATTATGTTATTAACTGGTTTCATTGGGGGGTTTCAGGTCTTCCAACATAAGACCCTCTTGCCAGTTAGACTCCATTAGAAATGATCACCCTCTTATGCGCTACCTGTGTTTCAGTCAACATTAACAGAAATAAACTGTCTTTAAATGGAGTTTTTTGCCAACGCTAACTTCAGCTATTTAATAATGGTTAATGCTAAAGCCAATCAGCATTCAGAATAGGAGTTAAAATAGGCTCACAGGACTCAGACCTTTTCTTTTTTATAATTCTTTGGGATGGTATTGGCCTGCTGGTAAATAGTTTTTTTTCCATGAGAATAACAAAGAAAAGTCAGCTCAGGCAAATGGGGTATGATTTAATGAAGATTAAAATTATTTAGTTATGTAGTAGTATTCATAGTCAAGTCACTGCTACCTTGGACTAGCTGCCATCCACAGTGAAACAGGAGCAATAAGAGATGGCTCTACATGGACCCCACGGGGGATATATACAAAGTTCACATAATGGTGATCCTAGAATTTGTTATCAACAAATGCCATATAGTGTCTCCCCATATTTTGTCGTCTGGGTCAGCTCTACAATAGGCAAGACTCTGAATAAATTGCGGAATTGGACCAGGAGAAATTGACTGAGTCTCAGCAAAACTCTACGCCTTTTCACATGGTCCTTTTAACCCATGAGTGACAAGACGAAAATTTCACAAATATGTGACCTCTCAACATGCAGCTTCCTTGTTCTACAAGACTGGACTACTACGTTTGTGGTGTCGTTGAGAGAAAGAAAACAACGGTCCACAATACCAAGTGTCAACTGAAGGTTGCCACCATGTAAAGTAATTAAAGTCGTCAGGGTGGCCTAAAGTCAGTATCAGCCAATCAGCAAGGGAGACTATCCCCTTTTCACTAGGGCTAGACCAAGGAGATTATTTTTGTATCTGAGGTGGAGCACCACACCAAACATCAACTTCTCACTTTACCGCACAGATACCCGTGCTACTCATACACAGTCGGCGAGGGCTGGTATCGAACTAGGAACCTTGTGGTTTATAGCCAAACACTCTATTGACTGAGCTAACCCATGTGAACAAGAACCTCCTAATGTGGGCATGCTGTAACTTTTGAGGCCGTCAATATATTAATACTGGTATATTAATATATTAATGATATATTAATACTGGTATTCCTTAATCTTCTTTCTGTCTTTTATCATCTTGGAAGACCCTCTGCTTAAAAATGAGACCATCCAAGATGAAATGCAAAAATGTAAATACTAATTAACTGGTGTTGCTTATCCACCGAATTCTTATTTCTTATAAGGGTCATCGCCTCAGCTAAATAATGGACAATTCTATTTTTATTATAAAGAAAGAAAGGACATACTACATAGAAAAAATATGAGAAAGAAAGAGAAGAAAGTTAGAGAGAGGGGGTGAGAATGCGAAAACAATAACACTAATCTGTTTTAATCGATGATGAAAAGAAGGAAAGAAAGAAAAAAATAGTGAAAGAGAGAGTGAGTCATATCAAAATTATTGTACTTTTTATATATTGAACTATTTTGTAATAGCTATTAAGCAAACATATTAAATGTAATAATCAAATTATCATACTGTGGTATATTTACAGGTCCTGCTAGTTTTTAGTAAATATAGACTGTTTTTATTTTTCAGTTGAATATCTCAGATTTTCTTTATAATTTGTTCTTAATTAGCATATGTTTCGAGATTTGAATTTGACCATTAAAATATTTTTTTCTTTAATGTTTCAGCTTATCATCATGCTGGCTTTTTATCTTCCATCATCCCAGAGTCATGGTAAGGGCAGCTATTAAATCATCTTAATAGTCTAGAAAGTATAAACATATACAGATTTGTATATACACATGTACATGTACTTTTATGTGTGTATACACACAATTACACTCATCTATTCAATCTTCTCTGACACACAAAATTATAATTAATATATATATACTAAAAGTAAGAACAACTAACATAAAACCTTAAAACCCACATACATATATGTACTAGACAAGAAAGGAAGCAGATTAAGGAATTCACCAAAATAAACACAAACTGCTAGACTGGACATGGAATCAACAAGTATGATTTATTGCTCCCTCCATACCCAAAAAATAAGTCCCAATACAAACCCTAATTGTATTAACTTTTTATCAATAAGAATTCAGACCACTTTTCAGACCACACACACTATATATATATATATAATATATATATATATTATATATATATATATATATATATATGCCAGTTTAGTTCAGTTGGTAGAGCACTTGCCTAAGAATCGCAAGGTTCCTGGTTCGATACTAGCCCTCACCAAATCTGTATATGAATAGCACAAAGGATCTCTGCGGTAAAGTGAAGGGCTGATGTTAGGTGTAGCGCTCCACCTCAGACACCAAAAACTCCTTGGTCTAGCACTAGTGAAAAGGAGTTAGACTCCCTTGCTGTCTTGCTGATACTAGGCCACCCCCATCGACTTTACTTACTTACTTACTTACTTACTTATATATAATGTGCTGTTCACACGTTCAAGTAAAAGGATTGACGTGTTGAGAATTATATTTTTAGGTTTTATATCTAATCTGCTAGAATGGCATTCAAAACTTTAAAAAAAAATTAAAATAAAGCTTTGTTTATTTACTTGTACTCCCCCCAAGCGAGGGGTGACCCTGAGTATGATACTAAACTGAATATGATGAGTCTTTTGTTCTGGATATCTGGTGAGTATGAAGCACACTTTCATTGCCATTACGTCTAAATCCACTCTTACCTAGAGTGGTAGTATTTGTCAGGGTCCCATCTATGGATCGAATAAATTGGTTTGAAAATTATTTGTATTCGATAGGACTGTGTGCAAAAAAAAACAAACCCCAAACTCTTTAGTAACAATTATACAAAATATTAAAATCTGAATGTAGAATGGACGTGATTCTTTGACCTCTAGGCATTTAATAACACTAGACTAGCTGACATACCATTAAAATCGTTTTCTTATTTGCTTTTTTTAAGATTTTCTCTGTTTCTCTGTTTCTCTCTGTTTCTCTGTTTCTCTCTCTGTTTCTCTGTTTCTCTCTCTGTTCTCTGTTTCTCTCTCTGTTTTCTCTCTCTCTCTCTCTGTTTCTCTGTTTCTCTCTGTTTCTCTGTTTCTCTCTCTGTTTCTCTTTTCTCTTTCACCCTCCCTTCTCTTTCACCCTCCCCTTCTCTTTCACCCTCCCTTCTCACCCTCCCCTCTCTTTCACCTCCCCTTTCTTTCACCTCTCCTTCTCTTTCACATATCTTTTTATAATATATATGTGTGTGTGTGTGTGTTTTTTTATTGTATTTTATTTATTTTAAAATTTTTTAAAGCACATTACATTTATTAGAGCTTTTTTTTAAAACTCTAATAAATTTTGTACTCCTGAAAAACAAAAAACAAAAGAATTATCAATTAAAAGGAAGAGTAACAAAAAACATAATAAAGAGGGGGAAGCGAGAGAAATTTCTTTCTCTCTTCTACCCTGTATTGTTATTTCTTTTTTACTCTTCTTTTAATCAATAATAACAAAATATTTGATCTTTTTAAAGTTCTTATAAAAAAAAAAATACACACACACACATATATATGTCATTACCTTGGTTGCAATATTTCTGATTTTGATTATGACTAATGTTAATTCAAATTACTTTATCAAAATAAAAAACATTAACTATGAACTTTGGACAATCTCACCATAGCTGTGATTCAACATTGAGTACTTGTTGATAAAGAGGGGAAAAAAAAACAAAATGTTGAACCAACGAGATTTATTTGTTGTGTTCAACAAATTTTTTTATTTTTGATATGCAAAAAGATATTTTAATTTTTTGGGATGAGGTGTGATAATTAGTATTATTTGGATTATTTGGACCATTGCCTTCATCTTCATTGTTTCGCCTGATGTTCCCTCTGGCCTTCTTTAGGTATTTCTTGTCGGATTCAAGAACTTTCGGAAAGTTCCCGAATCCAACAAGAAATTCCTGAAGAAGGCTGGAGGGCACATCAACTGAAACGTTGTACAGATAACAATGAAAATGAGGACAATAGTTTGAATAATCCAAATAATACTAAATTTTTGATGTTGATAAAATGAAACCAGATTTTTTTGTGATAGCCATTAATAACTTCAAATTGAGCAGCTATCAGTGTAAATGCACATGTCTCATGTTTAAACATTAAAGAAAATTACTTTATTTAATCAACATGTCTTTTCTGTTTCAGCATTCAAATCTTTCTTGGGATTATCATTGGTGCAATAATTCAGTAAGTAAACAGATTAATCCCTTTTTTAAACAATAATTTTAAATGTTCCATAGAACTTTTAACCAAGCCGAGAAACTGTCAGTTACCAAGCACTATTGACTTCATGTCCATGCTGCCCTAACATATGATAATGAAATTTATTGTGTACAGTGCTCAGGTGCACCACAACTCATCAAAGTCTCATGTCAAGTACACAGAACAATGTATTAGTGTCAGGAACATGAACAGTTTACAGTAGTAATATGCATGTATGTGTGCACGTGTGTGCATATGTATGTGGAGAGTGTCGGCGGACTACAGGAAGCATGGAGGCTTTGAAAGACTCAGTGCTTCGGCAGCCTACAACAGACGCGGGCAGTTTATTCCATGTCTCCGCAACTCTGAACGTGAAAAAATGTTTCCGATAGTCACGTGAGCAGTGCTGTTTTCTGACTTTGTAGGCATGCCCATGTGTGTTGGAAAGATGGAGATCAAAAAGGTGCTCAAGGTTGCTGTTGTTAAGATGATTAATGACCTTATGAGCGTTTACCAGGTCAGTTGCCCAACGCTGAAATTTCAGTGAATCCATTCCCAGGGCAGTGAGACGTTCAGAGTATTGCAGATGCCTGATGGAGGATATTCATTTGGTTGCACGTCTCTGTACAGTTTCTAGGAGGTTATACCACAAATGCTGCAAAAATATCAGTGTCTTCATCAGATGTTTCTGTGTCAGACTTATTAATGTCAAAGCAACATTACCCCTCAGAGAGATTAAAGATACATCCAGGCTATGAGACAAAATAATCTTATATATACTAGCAAAAGAAAACCCTTAGGGCAGTGTAAAAATTATTTTTTACTATGCTCTTTCATTAAAAAAATGTAAACAGATCTTTGAAGTCTTTTTTTTTTTTTTTTTTTTTTTTTTTTTTAAATTTAAAAAATTTTTTTTTTTTAATAATAGACATGAAAAATGATTTTGCTGTCACAATTCAAATAAATATTTTTTTTCTAATATAACTATGTTTCAAACAGTTAAATTAAAATTAATTCGAATATTTAAGGTTTTTCTTTTGAGGGGCATCAAAACCAATCTGTTTTGTTTATCATCTGTTGTAAAACAAAATTTTACAATGGACGATAATCAAAAGAGAACATTTTTTTTCACCTTTATAATAAAATATGAAATTGAATAAAGAACATTCTCTGACTATTTTTTGTTTGTAAATAATTTTCTTGTAAAACTCTACACTTTATGTAACTTTAAATATAAATTAAAATAAAACTATATATAAATCAATAATACCGGGTGTGTATTTATTAAAACTTGTTTTAACAAATAATGTGGACCATTTAATATAATTTCTGAGTATTATATATACTCAGAAATTATATAAATGGGCCACATTATTTGTTAAAGGTTATGCAAGGTTGTTCTTTATTCCATGTATTAATGATTTTGACTATAAATGAAATATCATTGATAAACTTACTCAATTCCTGAGGGTATTGTGATTTTACTTCTATTGCTTTTACATATTTATTAATGATTCTTTTTTTTTTCTTTTTCTAGTGTATCTGGATATTCTAATACATTTCCAGATTTCTTCACTCCTCATGAATTCTTTCTCTACCTTTTGCCCCCGTAAGTATTTAAAAAAAAATTAACAAAACTCCAATTATCTTTCTTTCAACAAAAATCTACGTCTCTGTTATTATTATTTCTGTTTTCTTTTCAGCATTATTTTGGAAGCTGCATACAGTTTGAATGATAGCATTTTCTATGACAACATTGGCAGTGTCCTCATCTATGCCGTTATTGTAAGTTTTCTTCTTAATCTTCTTTCCTCTCTGTAATGTATAACCCATTGTTAAAAGATAATATTTTTGTTGCGTGAAAGTTATGTAAAGATTGAAAATGCTGCTTTCAGGATTTGTAAGAAACAATATATAAATTTTCAGATCTTATATACACAATATATATACATACATATATACATACATATATATAAGTAAAGAAACAACAAAAGACTTAGAGATTTAGCATTATAGTCTATTTCAGGGAGCTTAGACAAAGTGTCTAATGCTCACGACTCATCAGATGCGAATGATGAGTCGGGAGAGTTAGACACTTTGTCTAAGCTCCCTGAAATAGACTATAATGCTAAATCTCTAAGTCTTTTGTTTGTTTACTTATATATTTGCTCTGTGACTCTAACATTAAGAGCACACATTGAGCTCTCAAACTGCGACAGCTTTTTTTAAATAAAACTCTTGTGTTGTAAGGAAGTTTTCTTCTCTGGACTTTTGGATTATATATATATATATATATATATATATATATATATATATATATATATATATATATAACCACACACACACCAACCACTCCGCACAAGCAGGATGTGACACAAGGTCAATTTCTTAAGTGGAGTTTAACAAGTTTGAATTCAGTTTTTCTTCTCATAGACTGGTTACCTGGCCATGGTTAAAGAGCTCAGTCTGTCCTGCTGAGAGGCACTCTCCAATCAATCAGCTGGCCATGCCAAGCCCTAGCATTCTATTGCCCTTATGGCAACCCCAACCCTTTTTTATCATATATGTGCTAGAAGGCAGTGACTGGAGGTATTTATGTCCTGGGAATGTTGTTAAACTCTATCTGATGGTGAGGTTCCATTCCTGGAGCTCTGGGCAATGTTGAGTACCCCTTCATCACCATTGCTCCAAAGTACACTCTGACCGATCCTGGTAATACCTGTTAGGGTCCCACCTATGGGTTAAATAGAAAATTTGTTTATAAAAAAAAAAAAAATTAGTTTAGATAATTTTTTACCAAATTTTCATTATGAATGTTTCAAAACTTTGCCGGGGTTTGATATGCATTAAAACAAAACAAACAAAAATACTAAATCCTTTCTCCAAACTGTTTTTCTACAAAAATACGATAACTACAACTGCAAACAACCTATTGTCAAAATCAAGAAAAACCCTTGAAAAAAACATAAAAATAAATTAAACCCTCCTTCACACCCTACTGCTTGGCATAAAATAACCCTGGATGGGTTGAATCAATTAGTCATTATCCTTCCCCAATCTTTGCCTTTTTGTTTGGTTATTGCATTCTAAAAGTTTTCTTTTTCAAAAACTGGGAGAATTTTCCTTGTTTAATCTCCAAAAATAGTTTTAAATGATTTGTTTTTTTTAATTTCATTTTAGGGCACTTTGTTGAATTGTTTTCTTATTGGTGAGTAATTTAACTTTCATATTATCAGTAAGCTGTTTTTTCTTTTATTATTTCACTATTGTCTAGTCCACATTTTACAATTAACCTGTCTCTGTTGAAGGGGGTTGGATATTTTAGAAATATTTAAAGGTATTCACTTTGTTGGATTGGGTATACCAGGCTTGGTACCTTGGCAAGACCATAACAGAATTAATGAGGTACACAAATAAAATTATAAGGCGAAGGCACACATACAAGTTACCATGTTTATTACATGTAACATATAAAAAACAATGTTGTACAAAAGTACCAAGTTGTACTCAGTTCTAATTCACCCTCACTGAGGTTGCAGGGTGGGAGGATTCTCTGAAAGTTCTTAGAGGTTTATGCTCCCTCACTGAGGGAGTTTGATCTATAGTCCTTTAATCGCTGGCATCTGGAGCCTTGAGCTAAGAGGTCCTTTCAGTAGCCTAACCCAGGTTGGAATGTCAGAATCCTTCTAGCCGGTTAAGTGGGTTAATCATACAACTTTCTGTCCTCTGACACAGGAGAGTTCCACTAAACCTAACTTTTAACTCGATTCAATAAGCAAAAAGCAGCTGTGTAATATATTTGCCAATAAAATCAGTTGTTTTATATATACTAACATATGCATAAAATCATTCTAAATAGGTTGATATACGGTTATTTTCTAATAATTAATTATTGACTTACCTATTATTATTAACTGTTAGTTATTATACTTATCTATTTATACTTATTAAGTATTAACAGTATTCAAAAGGAAATTTAATTCTATACAATTAATATAAGTAATGACTACCCTCCTGTTTCTCACCTACCCTGTATACTTACCCCATATACCTAGCATCTCTTACATGTTTTTGGGTCTTTATTTTGTTGGAAATTTATTAGGGGACAGACAACCAGCTTCTCCAGCCCTTTAGGCATCACATGGGGTTGATTATGAAAGCAAGTGCCTAATGTGTATCCTCTCTTTTTCCTATCGACCTTGCTAAGGCAACAAGGTACGGAGTCTCTTTCTCTTTCCATCCTTGCTGCGTTCAAGGCTTGGATGCTAGATTCAACAAACCCATGATGACTGAATTCTCTGCTTCTTGCTTCCATGCCTAGCTCTACTTCACTAGTGGTTTCATGTGGCAAGTAAACAAAAGACTAACAGCCTTGCATCACTACCCATAATGGTTGATGAATGTCTGCTACTTCCACCTAAGGAGTTAGGGTCATTGACTAAAACTGCCATTACGTATTAACATTCAGACTAAAGCTCCAGAACTTTGTTACCAAGAGGAATAGATGTTCACAACAAATTCCTTAGCAGGCAATGCATGATTAAATTGAACTTAATGGACGTAAATTCCACTATTGTATGACACTTTGCCAAAAGAAAAAAATACCCAAAATCAGGGAATTAACCGAATTTAATGAAATTTTCAGTGTTGATATATTAATGAATAAAAAATTTAATGCACGAGTTATTTTATTTAAAAATCTCTACATTTTTTTCAGGTCAGTTAATGTTGAACCACCTATCTTGAGAATCTGTGTTACGCCTCAAAGATACATGGTTCAAAGTTAACTAACCTGAAAAAATGTAAAAGTTTTTAATAAAACAACTAGTGCATTATATTTTTTATTCATTAAGATATCAACACTAAAAATTCATTAAATCCGCTTAATTCCCTGATTTTGGGTATTTTTTTTCTTTCAGCTGGGTAACATATGATAGTGGAATTTAGGTCCATTAAGTTCGGTTTAACCCAATATTTCTCCCACCCTAACAATCCCTAACTTTCCTAAACTTCCATACTTACCAGTAGTCTTCGTCTGTTTGAACTCTAAAACATTAACTTCCACATTTTGAAATTGTAACATTTATATATTGTATATATGTCTACTTGTACATTTTTGACATGCATAAAAGCCTTTTGTAGCAATTATATTGTCGTCATAGCTTGTCTTTCAACCTTACCGTTTATCTTCTGCTTCACTAATACTTGTAATTTATTCCCCATCACTCCAAAGGTGTCTAAATTTCCTTTTTATTGATTAATTAATTTAATTTTTAGTTTTAAAGTTTTTGTAATTTTTAAATTTTACCTATTGACTCTTCATTGATTTTATTTTTTATTTCTCAACAGGCTTTTCGTTATGGGGTCTGTCGATGGTATCAAGTACTGGAATAATTTCAATAGGTCTCTCCAACATTCTTGTTTTTACTTCTGTTATTGTTGCAGTTGATCCAGTCGCTGTAAGTCCATTATAAGTTGCATTACTTTTATTTGAAATATTCAGCTTTTATAATTACTTAAAACCACATAATTATTAGTATTAGATAGGCATACTTGAAACCATACAATTTTGTGCAAATCATTTGTATTAGATAGGAATACTTGGTATATCTCTGTGTGAAACAAAAAAGGCTTCAGGAATAACTACACAAAAAATGTAAATGAGCAATGAACGTGATTCCCTAACCTCTAGATATAAAATAATCTTAGACGCATTGATATGCAGCTAGAATCAATAATTTTTTTGTGTTGCTGTAAAATTTCACACTGCAATATTAACTTGACAAGAGAAATATAATTAGTAAATCTTTTGTTTGATTAAACCTATACAAGGGAGATAATTCAAAGGTAGTTTAAATTTGATTTATCTTTTCTTTTATTGTAACAATTAGTTCCTGTTATTGTTCAATGTGAATTAACTGACTACAAAAAATAAAATAAAAATAATAATCGGCTGTGATACAAGTCTTGACCTCTTAGGCAGATACTTCAGCTAGTTATCTAGGAATTTACGTTAACAAGGTTTCTTTTATGATTATCTTTGAAATAAAAATCTAAGAAGGGAGATAATTCAATGGAAATTAGAATTACCTCCCTTGTCTTGTTAAAATAATTTCTTGTATCAAAGTTTTTATAAATGAGATGAGTTAAGTTGATTGCCGCCTTAAGAAGAATGCCGACGGAGCTAATATATATTTAGGTTCTTCGCTTCAGAAATGTCTTTGTGTCGAATATATTGGTTGTTTGTAAAAGTTTCCAGCACTTAAGAAGAAAAGATTTTTTTTAAATATTTTTTTTTTCTGGAAATTTTTGAGCCACCCCTAATAAAGTATGATATTCTTGTTTGTTAAGCATTTAAAAATTCTTTCATTTGAAATTTTGAAATGTAATTTTAGAATCAACAGAAAATGCTGAAATTAAATCCTTTATTAAGTTTGGTAAATTTTGTTTTTGCAGGTGCTGGCCATCTTCACAGAAATGGGAGTGAATGCTACACTTTACATTTTGGTGTTTGGTGAATCTCTTTTGAATGGTAACTGTTCTTTGTTCCCCCTCCCCCTGGAAATAACTAAACTAGCCAGGATAATATTATGTTGTAGTGATGTGGGTCCAAACTTACCTGACTCCAAGGTCCTCAATACTTAATCTGTACCATCGCAGCCGCCACCTGTCGTTCCGTTGCCGCAGAGTCGGACGTTTTTATGCTCCTCAGTAATTTGAATATGTGAGCTGCTAGCTCAATAAAAAGCAAACTATTTTGAAAAGGAAGCAGTGAGACTGTGTTTGAGGCGAGCCGCGAGCCGAACGCCAGACTTTGTGTTTGAGGCGAGCCGAACGCCAGACTTTGTGTTTGAGGCGAGCGAACGCCAGACTTTGTGTTTGAGGCGAGCCGAGCCAGACTTTGTGTTTGAGGCGAGCCGAACGCCAGACTTTGTGTTTGAGGCGAGCCGAACGCCAGACTTTGTGTTTGAGGCGAGCCGAACGCCAGACTTTGTGTTTGAGGCGAGCCGAACGCCAGACTTCATGCATTTATAATATCTGCGTGTATATTCCGTTAAGTAAAGTCTTCCATTACATTTTGGACTACTTTTAAAATCATGTACAATGTGTAAATGACCTACTTGAGTTAATCTACAAAATCACATCATCAGGTAATTTTACAGATTTAATTTGATAAAATTTAGTGTCACTTTAGTTTCTATAGGAAAATCTTGATGTGTGATTGGATAATTGTTTTTTTCGTTGTAATTCATTTGCTCCTATATAAACCTTTATTCATCAGTATCACTATCAATCGTTTAGTGGAACATATATAGCACATTGTTTCCATCTAAGAGAAAATTTAGATTATAATTAAAAAAAAAAAAGTTTATACAATACAGTAATATTTAAATGATGCAAAATTGATTATATACAGTAAATCTTCAGACTTGGCTCTTCATCTTTGTTGTCATCACCGTTTTGTTTTAACCATCTTTAAGTATACTTCTATACTCAGTGATTTTGAAGTCTTTTTTTAACCACCTCTCTAAAAAAACAAACATGATTCACAGACCATAGTCTACACTGTAATCTGGAGCTCTAGAATATGCCAACTGCACCTCTGCAGAGGGTTAAAATCCCCCAAATGGAGTCACTTGTTGTCTTTCAGTGGCAACCTGTGATTCTTAAGGACAGAATCCAGATGGCTGAGTAGTCCATGACATGCAACACTCCACTTTTAGCCCTTATTTGGGCTAGACAAGCAATCAGACAGCCCCCCCCCTGATCAATCGGCTGGTCATGCCAAGCCCTAGCACCTATATGATTGTCCCAATCCTATTAAGCTTATGGCAAACTCCCATCTCTTTTTATCATATATGTGCTAGAAGGCGGTGGCTGAGGGTCTTAGTCTTCTGGATATGATGTTAAACTGCATTTAGTGGTGAAGTTCCGATTTTGGAGCACTGGGGAGTATGGAGTACATCTTTGCCATTACTCCCAGGTAGTACCTGTTAGGGTCCCACCTATGGGTTAAATAAATAAATAAATGCTGTATTTACCTAACTATGAACAGGATGTTGATTTTTAAGCAGATCACAGCTGGTTGGAATTCAAAGTTTTGCTTCACCTAGATTAAAAATCCCAGTCTGTCCTACTAATTACCCATAGCTTGGGGAGGGTAGTTTGATTCATGCTTTTCTTGAGGGCAGAAGTGCAAATAGCCTCATCCAGGATTTGAACTTTGGTCACTGAGTCCATTTCCTAAGAAAAGATATGTTATATCCCAACCACCTTTGTACACTAGAGGAAGACTAGAATCGAGATTGGTTGAAACGGTGCATGAAAAAAAAAATCTTTATGAAATAATTTTGGGACTCCAAATTAAATTTATAAATAAAAAAATTGTTTTAAAATTTTCTTGTTCCTTCTAATACATATTTTTTTCTTTTTTTTGTAGATGGTATATCCGTCGTTTTGTATAGTGTCATGCAGACATACAGTATGATGTATCCACTTCCGATTGGGCAGGTTTGTTTCATTTTTGGTGCATTTTGAATTTTGTCGTCCTGGCCTCCTGTCTTAAAAAACGCAAGGTGGTGCCTGCTGAAAATGTGAACCATGCTAGTTATGAACCACTAAGCAGTTTGAAGGCATTGTTACTGACAAGTTAATGTGATATGAAAGTGATCTTTTACCCCCCCCCCCAGTTTTTTATCGACAAGTAATTGTAAACATTTTAACCCCACCCTCTTTAAGGTGAATTTCAGACCCATCTTGAATATTTCAGAGTTGTGTTGGCGACTTTTATAATCTATTTTTTTCTGTAAAATGATCTTTAGTTCTTCCCTACTCCTAAGAATTAGTTTATAAAAGTTTTTTGCCCCAAAATCCAAATATACTATTAAAAAAGTTTTAAACCAATTTTAAGTTATTAATGATTTCTGATTTTTTCATAGCAAGATCAATATCCCAATGTGGCACTGCATCAATGACAATTTTAATTATCATTATTATTATTATTTTTACTAGAAAATATATGCACCCTCCGGGTGCAAGTATTTAAGTTTTAATATAATAAAATATCATATTAAATTAGAAAGGCAAATGAAACTGAATAAAAATTCAGATAAAAAGATTTGGAACAGAGGGGGTATGATTGAAAGATAGAACAACTTTGAAACTAACTCTTCCATCATTTTCCATTACTCCCTTCTTTCATTGGTAAATTTTCCTAATTTAACTATTTAATTAAAATAGGAAATAAAGAATAAAATTGTAGTTATTTCTTCTTGCTAATGGATTTCTTTTAAGATTTATCCCCGAGATTTTTGCTCATATTCAATAAGATAAAACCAAACAATTAGAAATCAATAATACTAAGCATATATTTATTAAAATCACATTTTTAAGATCGATATGCAAATTATCCTTCCCATTCACACTGTAAACCAGTATTTTGTTGTATATATAAATACAATTGCGTATTATTAGTATGTAGATATGGTCAACAGTCTTAATAATGTAAAACAATTTTATTATTCATTAAGGTTTAAATAAAAATAAAATCATGGAGAATATGATGTAAATAACTAAGGGAACTGTGAAATGAGTAGTAATATAGTTTTGGTTACAGACAGACAAACACACAATCTCCATTATAATAAGATTATTATTTCTATTATTATTTCTATTATTATTATTATTATTATTTCTGATTTTTTCATAGCAAGATCAATAGGCGGGAAAATCCCAACGTGCAACTGCATCAATGATAATTTTTTTTCTCTTATTATTTTAAATATATTGAACATCATTTGTACCAAAAAGATAGTTTGGTTTTTGCTCAGAAACGAAGCTACAACATCAGTTAAAATGTTGCACTTTTATGTTTTAAGTGTTTCTATTCAACCATTGAACAAGATCTATATGAAACAAAATAATTGTCAGTGCAATAGAAATAATCAGGATTATGTTTGTGGCTGAATTTATTTGAAATAATATATAAACAATACATTTCCCTTGTATCAATCATATTGCCTGCAAAATTCTGACAATATACAAAGCTTAATATCGGTACCACATTTCATATTGGAATTGAAAATTGGAAATGATAACAATATACAAATAAAACATGTGTTTCTACTAAAAGTATTTGCAGAGATTAAAAAGTTTAAAATACAGTATTGATCACATTTTATATTTATACAAACACAATGAGAATTTATAGTAATGGGTAATTCCATGTCAAATCCTCCAGAAAAAAGAAAAATTGTCACCCATGTCAGCCATATGGTCTTATAGAGGATGGTGTTTTAGGGTTTTCAAAGCCTTGTAGGTTATTAGTCAAAGTACACATCACACTATAAGAATATATTTATATAAGCATATGGCATAAAAGACAAGAACTCACAATTAAAACAAACAACATTGTATTAACATGAAGTCTACAAAAGGTAATACAGAATACTTGGCAAGGTTCTGTAAAAAGGTGCTTTTTGAAAAGTTCAACGTAAAATATAAGCAGAGATGTTATAAATCTCTAAGTGAGAAAGAAAGGTGGAAGTTTAAAGTCAACTCAACAGCAGTCAGGCATAAGTTGAATGAATCTAAGGTTTATCTCCAAAAGCATAGGTTTTTTAGGGAGAGAGATAGTTCATACCTTCAGCATGTGTGAGAAATGTTCTTAAAAAGGGGTGACGTGAATTCCCTTAGACAAGTGAGATCTTTCTGGTTAGGATCCAAAAAGTTGGCTTTTTTATTGTCCAGGATAGGCTCCAAAAAGGGGTCTATTTGATAAATTTCCTTTTAGGCGTGAACGTCTCCCATTGGTTGAAATTGTACAAATTTTTATTTTAAATTTTATTTTTACTAAGGTGCACAATCCCCTGCGCAAACTATTTATTTTTGTCATTCGACTTCTGTCCGTTGAAGCAAGAACTTCCGGCTCGCCACAGTCTATATGAAGCAAAATAACGGTCAGAATGCAATAGAAATCATTTTTCAAAAATACCATAATTTCAGAAAAATTGAAGGTTGTGTGTGACAATTTTACTTTTTTTTTCTTTCTTGATTTGACATGGAATTATGTGTGTCTAAATGTCAATTTCCTACAGTAATATCACAAACCACCAATTCTTGTCTTTATCCTCAAAATCCTTTTTATTCCAAAAATTCTTTGCTGGAATGTGTAAGTTTAATTTAAACAGTGTAATTTTTCTTAACCATTTTGTTTCTGTTTCAGGTCTTCATGGGTATTCTGAAATTCTTTGTTGTGGCACTTGCTGGTCTTCTCATTGGTATATTAATGGGTATCCTCTCGGCTGTACTTACAAAATATACATTCCACGTCAGAGGTAAAAAGTAATTTCACTTGTTGATTTAATTTAATTTTAAATCAAAGTGACTAATAGTTCAAGACTGTTTAAAGTATGTTTGAAACATGTGAATTTTAGTGCACTTATGAAAATAAACTTATATAGGATTGGAACGAAAGTCTTGTCCAATACAAAATGGTATTTATTTAACCAATAAAGACAACATGTAAAGTGAGAAATATAAACAAAGCATCATTTGTCAGTGTCTCTAAAATGTTGAAAATAGTCTCCCTTATGGTCCACACATCTTTGCCAACATTCTTGAAGTTTTTTTATACCATTTGCATAGAATTCTACAGGTTTTGAAGCTATCTGAAACAAATAAAATATATAAATTAAACATTTGAAAAAAGTATTTAATAAAACATTGAACATTTTAGAGATATTGACGAATGACGTTTTATTTATATATTTCTCAATTTACATGTTGTCTATATTGGTTAAATAAACTAGTACAAAATAAAAAACACACTCCAGGCGATGTAAAAATAGATTTTTGAAACATACTGAAGGGTGGGAGTTAAAAATTCAATGTCAGCGAGTTTGTACCCTAAGTAAGTAAAATCATCAAGTTCATTAAAGGATTAAAAATAAAACAATTTGAAATGTAAACTTTAAATATGTATTAAAATAAAACAAACTATATATAGATATATAATACCAGTCATGTATTTATTGAAACTTGTTTTAAAAAACAAAGAGGACTGTCTAATGTTGCATATTCAAATTTTGAGTGTATTTATTCTATGTCATGACGATGACAATTTTGGGTAATATGACGTAAGCAGTGATGTAATTTTTGTTACAGACAAAAACCGGAAGCGAATCTCCATTATTAATAGATGTTACTTTGTATTGGACAAGACTTTCATTCCAATCCTATATAAAATTCTTATAATAGAATGACTTATTTTAAATAAAAATATCTATCTAATGTTGAATAAATGAATAAAAAAATATAGAGAATAAAATATTCGATATAAGATAAAATCTAAAAATGTCTATTCTCTTTAAAGTGATTAATAGTTCCAGACTGTCTGAAGTATGTTTTGAAATATGCAAATTTTATTTTAAAATGAAAATGAAAAATGAATACTTGTTCAGAATATATAGCCTCAAAAATTAAAGAGCTAGAATAAAGCAAGAGAGGTCTTAACACTTTAGGAGAATTGTTTTTGTATTTCTCTTTCCTCATCAGAAGATTAGCCATCACTGACGTATATTTTTGCAAATCAATAACTCTTTAAAACAAGTTGGTAGAGCAACTGGTGTATTTAACTAGATCTTCCCAAGATTAATATGGGAGTGCTTATATTTTATTATTTATGATCTGCACTGTTTCTTACTATTGTAAAATAATGGCTGGAGTATGTTGTAAAAAAGAAAAAAAGATGATACTAAAGATACAGCCATTTTTTAATTGATGTTTTTGAATATCTGACTTTGTATTTTTAAATTTTTTATTAAGAAGAAAAACAATTGTAAATAAACATTCTTTTTCTTTCTTTTTTTAAATTTTTTTTCAGTGGTTGAACCCATTATGGTATTTGGATCTGCCTTCCTTTCATATATACTTGCTGATATGTTTCAGTTATCAGGGATTATTAGGTATTTCTCTCTCTCCTCTGCCAAAAAACGTGTTTAACTCTTTTTGTTTGTGTGTGTGTGTGTGTATATATATATATATATATATATATATATATATATATATATATATATATATATGAGGATGTAAACACGGTGTGTTTGGATATGGCTTTTTGCCGACAATTTTTGGGAGAATATGTGCATTAAACACACCGTGTTTACATTATCATATCGTCGTGTAATAAAAAGTCACTACAAGAGGAATATTAACCTACTCTAAACAAATTGTAAAATCTAAGAGGTCCGTTTGGTGTAGGGGTTATGGTACTGGTCTGTCAGCTTGACAGTCCGGTTTTGAATCACGCACAGGCGGTCCTCCTATCTATAGCTCTGCTGATGAGGCCTAATAGGCCAAATTTACATACAGAGATTGATTTTTCTCGAGTTGTTTAGCCTTACATTTAAATAGGCATTCCCACCTAATTAATTAATTATTAATCAATTAATTTTCAAAATTAGGTACGACTTATATTTTTGGGAGATATGTGCTTAATTTATATATATGTGTGTGTGTGTGTGTGTGTGAGTAACGAAAATGGAATTACCTCTGACAAATGTTGAAGAAAGATAAAAGAAAAAACAAGATAGTTAAATTGAAGAGATATAATATAGTTCATGCTGACACACACGTTTCAATGAAAAAATGTTAATACAATGCAATCTAAATAAAATTATCTTAAAAAATAAAACAATAACAGAAGGCATTGTATAAACGATTCATCTTCTTCAGGGCACCATTACATGAATTGAGTCCGTTTTCATTTTCTCATTCATATAACTGTGTTTTTTATTAAAATATTTGTGAGTATAAGTCTCTCCAAAAGTGTTTTCTGTATTTTCAATCTTGACTAATTTTCTCAGAAAACTTCCTCAACTACAAGAATCAAAAACTGACAAATGTAATCATCATCAAAGACCAAAGAGATTGTGTTTGCATCTGGGGTGAGCGTCACACCTACCATTAGCTCCTAACTTTACCATACAGATCCTTGTGCTACTCATACTCTGAGTTGGCAAGGGCTAGTATTGAACCAGGAACCTTATGGTTCCTATCCAGATGCTCTACTGACTGAGCTAAAATGGAAAGTTGGTATATTTTTTGTTGCTTCTTTTCCTTTGATTTTCATACTGCTTGTCAGTGGGGCTTAAAATACACTGACTGTATCCCCTACAGAGGGGTCAGACTCCACCAAGGGGGATCCTTGGTATTACCCAAAACTGTATCTGATGGTGAGGCTCCATTTCTAGAGATCTGAGGAGTGTGGGGGAACCCATTCATTCCCATTACTGCAAAGTCCACTTTGACCTGGAGTGGTACTACCTGTTAGAATACAATCTGTGTGTCAGATGTTCGAAAATTATTTGTATTTGATCAGAATTAAAAAAGTAAAGTCGTCAGGGTGGTCTAAAGTCGGTATCAGCCAGACGGCGAGGAAGTCTATCCCTTTTTCACTTGGGCTAGACCAAAGCGATTGTTTTGGCATCTGAGGCAGTGCAACACCTACCAGCAGCTCCTCACTTTACCACACAGATCCCTGTGTTACTCATCTGCTGAGTTGGCAAGGGTGTGTATCGAACCAGGAACCTTAAGGTTCCTAGCCAAACCGGCCCTAATATTTTATACCAAATAACTGTAAATTATTTGTATTAATACTTTTTTGAAGTTATAAGTGTTTACTAAGGATTATCATTAGTTACTTAAAACCATACAATTGTGTACAAACAAATGAGTATTAATGAATAGAAATAATTACTTGAAACTATATAACTATCAGGATTAAGTAGAAATACTTGAAACCATACAACTGTGAAAATTATTTGTATTAGATAAGAATACTTAATGTAATATAACTGCATGCAAAAACAATCGCACAAAAAATATAAACAAGCAAAAAATGTGATTCCCTAACCTCTAGTCATAAAATAACCCCAGACTGGTTAACATGCCATTAAAATCAATCAGTCATTTTATTCTCTCTAACATTCTTGTAGAGTTCAAGTCATGTTTTACTTAATTATTCTATTTTTTTTATTCATTTTCTTTTTTTTATCTTTCACACTCCACTCTTACCAGTCTGATTGGATGTGGACTAACACAAGCACAGTATGCTCTTCACAATGTAAACCGCAAGTCCAGAATTGCTATAAAATATTGCATTAAAGTTGCCAGGTAAGTCATTCAATTAATTCATTTCTATAAAGATTTTCAGAAATTCTACGTTTTAGTAAAAAAAATAGCCACAGATGAAATGAATACAGAAATGTAAATATTTTACACCACCCGACACACCTTTTTAAAATATTTTTTATTTGTGTTATGTTGGGGGTGGGTGGGTGGGGAGTGGACTAAAAAAAATAAAATCAAAACAAAGTGTATGGTATGAAAATTATTTTGAAATTTGTGTTTCACTTTGTAAACTATATTAAAAAAAGATGTGAAATTCGTTTTCAATAATAAAAAAAAATTCAGGGAGGGGGGTAAATTTTTTACATTTATTTGTCAGTAAAAAAAAACAGGAGGGGGTACTGTAAAATATCACTTTCTTCTTGGATTGATTTTTAGATAAAACCACCTTCAAACCGCTTGTCGGTAAATAACTAGCACGAGCCATAAATTCACCAGACACCATCTACAAAAAACATAGTGTAATTTAGGACAGGAGGACTGTTAAGTATCTGGCCACCATCCTTGGCCAGTTATAAAGAATTTAAAGTAAATAAGTCCTGAGTTATAGAATCCTTTGGTAAGTGAATAAGTCCTGTGATATAGAATCCTATGGTCCATCGTCCAAGAAGATCCAAGTAGTAATGCTTAGGTATGACCAGAAAAGGCCAGTATAAATAATAATATCAGCAACAGAGCACTGTCAGTGATTGGACAAGAAGTTTAGAAATGAATCAAATTTTGGCATTAATAACCCATAAGGGTTTCATATGCCATTAAATAGATAAACCAAATTTTGACTTTATTGCATTGTAAAAATTGTTGCATAAAACACTGGTATTATTTCCCAAGCTATTATTGCATTGCGCCAGGTCTTGAAGAAAATTGACAGATGCAAATGGGTAATTCCTTGTCAAATCACCCAGAAAAAAGTAAAATTGTCACCGACGCACTTCAATTTTTCTGAAATTTTTTCCATGTGTTGACTGTTAATGTTAGACAATCCCAAAAAACATGAGCTTCCAATTCCAAAAATTGGCAGAGTTATGTTGATTTTTAGCTTTCCAAATTTGGTGGGTTGGTAAAAAAATGGAGACTTTTTGTAATCTATTTTTGTCTGTAAAATGTGTTCTAGAGCTTCCCTACTTCTAAAAATTAGTTTATTAAAGAATTTTTGCCCAAGGAATCCAAAAATGCTATCAAAAAAGTTTTAAAGTTAAACAATTTTAAGTTATTGATGATTTCTGATTTTTTCTTAGCAAGATCAATATCCCAATGTGGCACTGCGTCTATGACAACAATTTTTTCTATTATTATTTCACATATATTGAACATTACTTGTATAAAAAAAGGGGGTGGGTGACATGGCTTAGATGATTTGATATGGAATCACCCAAATACAAGATGAAGAAATAACAAGTTCATAGAAAAGGAAAAAACTCTGACAGAAAAAAATACCACCTACTTAATTACTGTGTTTCAATCTCACTCGAGACTCGAGACTCAAATCTCTAAGACATGCAGTGGTATTTTGAGTTGTTGAAAGAATTGCTAGATCATTGCCAAACTCCTATAAGGAGTGGAGGACACTTTTGCCAATTTCAAAATTTAAGTTATTCCTTGTCTTCTGCCGGTCAATAACTGACTGACCCTTTTTAGATATCTTCAACTCTTATAGAGGGAGGCACGTAGTGTACTGGTTAGAGTCGTAGGAAATGGACTCCTCAACCCAAGTTCAAATCCTGGACGAAGCCATAGTTCACATACGCTAATACCCTTTGGAAAGTATTCTCCCTCCAGCTATGGGTAAATAGTAGGGCAGACTGGACTCTTTAACCTTGGTAAGGCAACCAGTCTAGGAGAAGGAAAACTCTGAATTTAAACCTTTTAAATCTCTGCTTAGGGTGGTCACTACTAGAATAGGCTCAGTCCTACTTAGTGATCTATTTCAATTTTTAAAAAAATAAAAGAAAAAATTTTTTATTTGTGTGACCATTTCTTACACTTACTGCATGAGTTCTCTTGGTTGACCCTTTGTTGTCGGTCACAAAGCCAGTCACCAGGTTCATTGATGTTGAGACCTGGCCACTACCTTTGACCATTTAGATCAGAATTTCAGTGCCTAGAAAATAAGCTAGATGGGAGTTACATAAGAATGCTGTGCACAATCTTAAACAAATCGTGGAAACAACACTCTACAAGAAAGCAGCTGTACAGCCACCAGCCACCTATCATCCAGACCATCTGATTGAGATGAACAAGACATATTGGAGAAGCAGGGATGAACTCATAAGTGACATACTCCTATGGAAACCAGCACATGGGCATGCCAGGGCAGACTGCCCAACAAAGACCTACATGGATCAGCTCTGTGTGGATACTGGATGCTGCATGGAGGACCTGTCAAGTGTAATGAGTAATAGGGATGGTTTGCAAGAGATTGTCATGGATGTTCGTGCTGCTGGTGCGACATGATGATGATTTATTCTGATTGTTTTTATCTCAGTATTTTGACTTATATTACGTACCCCTTACTCATTGTGTACATAAACAAGAGTTCTTATAATAATTGTATTAATACAATGGTACCTTGACTTACGAGTAACCCAATTTACAAAATTTCTGAGTTACGAGCTGTCACTCAGTCAATTTTTTTTTTTTTTGCTTTGTATTGTGAGCTAAAATTTTGGTACATATCCGCGCCAATTACTATCAAGCAAGAAACCTGAGAGACCTCTTTAAGAATACAAACCCTGAAAACATTTTAAATTAAAAAAAAAATAGCAACCTTTTCAACAAAATATAACAGAACATAACCAATTATCTCCATAGAACAACTACTTTAAAGACTGAAATCCAAAATAACCTTTTTGGCATTAAATGACCCACAGAGGTTGATATGCCATTAAACAAAACTCAAACTCAAAATTTTGGTGTGTATGTATTAAAAAATAGTGGCCTGGCACCTCAAAGTTAAGCGAGTCATGGAGAGGGGTGAGGCAGAGAGGAGAGTAGCCTCGACAGCAAAGAGAACCAAAAAGAGAGAGAAAAGCCAGCAGCCCCAGAATGCATCACAGCTTCTCAGTGTGAGACATTAGAGAGATTAGACATAGATAGACAGATAGTTGTGTAACTTACTTGGTCTCTTCTCTTTCCACTTCGGCCATGATCGTCTAAGTTCTTGCTTTACTTGTTTGTATCTTTGTTGGTCTTCTAATTTGTTGCTTCTTTCTACTTTTAACACAGGGCTTCTTTTAAGTCATGTAATAACTCATCAACAAGACTTATGGCTTTGATCAAAGGTTTTATTTGCCCGTTTACTAACCCATCACACAGTCAGCCCAGCCCATAGTTATGTCTGTGCTGCTTCACATCTCGGCTAGAACTGAAGACTTAATTAGTCAAATCATGGGACGTGTGAGATTCCTGCTTTTACCAACGTCTGGTGTTTTTCCACAGAAACCTACCCACCTACGTGCTGATTTGAAAGCCCTATTCTACAGGTGCTTGTCAATACTCTATGCTACCACATAGATTATGCAACACTTATGCTTTTAGCATATGTACTATAGTGACTTAGAACTGCATTATTGTGACCTTGTACCAGACTTAGATGATCTTTGTAAATGCCTCTAATAAAATCCTTTTTATCTATTCCCAGCACAACAAGTGAAATTATCATCTTCCTTTTCCTTGGAATGGCTGTTGTCCGTTTTCAACATGACTGGTCAACTGGGTTTACCCTTTGGACAATTTTTTTGTGTTTGCTCGTCAGGTTCCTTGGTAAGTTACCAAATTTCCAAACCAAAAAGTCTTTTTGAAATATTCTTGATTTACTAGTATATTTTGAGTGGATAAAATAGATATTATTAGCTAGCATTTATTACCAAAATCTACGGCATTGAAAGTTAGTAATCAAAATATTAACATGCAGCAGTCTAAAAATAAGTACATTATACATATATACATATTTTTGGGAGAATATGTGCTTAATTGAAGTCGTACCTAATTTTGAAAGTTAATTAATTAATAATTAATTAATTAGGCGGGCATACCTAATTATTAATTAATTAACTTTCAAAATTAGGTATGACTTCAATTAAGCACATATTCTCCCAAAAATTGTCGGCTAAAAAAGCCATATCATAAACACATCGCTTGTGTATTTACTTCATACATACATATATATATAAATTCAGAGATTAAATATTATGGATTTAATATCCTGTAACTGCAGTTTCGTGCATACTTGCAATCATCAGATGGTAAAAATGTTAAGATTTTTAAAAAGTGCTGACTTGTTTCTTAGGTCTTAATGTATGTGGTGTCCATATTAAATCCATAATATTTCATCTCTGATTTTAAATCTGCTCATCTCTGCTATTTTAGCATTGAGCACCTTCATATGCTAATACCTTTCACATTCATTCTCCATTCTATTGCATATATATATCTTATTATAATGGAGATTGTGTGTTTTTCTGTCTGTAACCGAAACTATATCACTACTCAAGTCACAATTCCCTTAATTATTTACATCACATTCTCCATGATTTTATTTTTATTTGAACTTCTATTATTAATAAAATTGTTATACATCATTAATACTATTGACCGTATCTAGATACTAATAACAGGTAATTGTATTTGTATATACATCAAAATAGCAGTTTACAGTGCGAATGGAAAAGTTAATTTGCATATTGATCTTTAAAATTTGATTTTAATAAATATGTGCTTAGTATTATTGATTTCTAATTGTTTGGTTTTATCTTATTGAATATAAGCAAAAATCTCAGGGATAAATCTTAAATGAAATCGATTAATAAGAAGAAATAACTGTAATATTATCCTTTACTTCCTATTTTAACTAAATAGTTAAATTAGGAAAATTTACCAATGAAAGACAGGAGTAATGGAAGATGATGGAAGAGTTAGTTTCAAAGTTGTTCTATTTTTCAATCATACCCCCTCTGTTCAAAATCTTTTTATCTACATTCTTATTCCGTTTCCTTAGCCTTTCTAATTTAATATATTTTATTATATTAAAACTTAAATACTTGCACCCGGAGGGTGGATATATTTGCTAGTATATATATATATATATATATATATATATATATATATATATATATATATAAATAAATGAAGAAATGTACACAAATACAGAATGTTACAATGGATGAATATTTATTCTTGGTGATAATGTCAACACTATAATGTTTTGGACTGCATGGCCTTCTTCAGCACATGAGATGAGTTCTTGTGTTGGAGAAATCAATTCTCTTACTAACTGGAAACTCCACTTCTGGGTTCCCATCAGCCCCCTACTGATCAAGGGGAGCAATTCTAAATGGTGTTAGGTCTGAATCTAACAGTTTGAAAATTACATGGGTGAGAAACTGACAGTCTAACAAACGAAATAAAATGATGAAAGTAAACTCGGTGAGGGGGCACAGTCAAATTCAACGTATATGTTTTCCCAACTGACAGTCCTTAGTCTGCAACAATCTCTCACAAAAGTATGACTCTCTTCTTAACAGCAAAACTCCTATCATTCTCACTCGGTCTGGGAGAACAGGCTCTTAAATACACAGTTAATATGTACATCCGGGCTTCTTACTCTGGTCTGGCATTGCCCGTTTAGAACTTCAATATTCACCAGCATTTTGAGTACGTATCAATACTGTTTACATCCGGGTTACTGCCAACAGCATTTCACCAACAAAGAGGTAGCGAGTTCAAATATCCGTGGCCACTCGCCACACTCCTCCCCCTCACACAGGCCAAACATATCCGGACGCGCTTTGTTCGTGGGGGCTGGGAATCTGCTCGTCCACAGTTCTACCTTTCAATTTTGCTACAGGTTAGCAATTTCGGGTTAGCAACCACTGTTAACATTGTCTTTGCTACCCTAAATTAGATGCAATTTTATTTTTGGTTAGAGTAAAATAAATCTATGAATGATCATTAAAATGAAAATTGATGGCATTTAATTATTGCCACTTTTAAGTCCTAGACTTTCAATGCAGTAGATTTTGGTAATAAATAATACCTAATTATATCCATTTAGGGCCAGTTTAGCTCAGTTGGTAGTGTTCGGCTAGGAATCACAAGCTTCTTGGTTCGATACTGGCCCTCGCCAACTCAGCATATCAGTAGCACAGGGATCTGTGCGGTAAAATGAGGAGCTGATGGTAGGTGTGGCGCCCAACTCGGATGCCTAAATTATCTCCTTGGTCTAATGCTAGTATAAAGGGGATATACTCCCTCACTGTCTGGCTGATACCAACATTAGGCTGCCCTGACAACCTTACTTACTTACCTTATATCCATTTTATCCACTCAAAATAAAATCTTGTTATCTTTAATTTACAAGAAAAATAACTTTATAAAAAAATTGTTAGTTGGTTTTATGTTATGTCATGTCATCTTTTATTATAAACAAATTATAAACACATGTAAAAAAAAAAAAAAAAGAAAAAAAAAGGTAACTATAGTGGTGTTTGTTAGCCTATAATTTAAAAAAATAATAATTCTTAATATTTCGAGTTGTTGCTAGTGGCTGTCCATTTGGTTTTGGTGGGCGCATAAAAACTGCGTTGATCCTGTTGGCATTTCCCCTAAAGGAGGGCGCCTCAGGCACTGGACAATAAACCCAGCCCTGCCCCTTTAAATCAAGGGAGCATGTATTGCCTGGGAGCATAGCCCCCTGGGATCGACGCTAGTAATTTACTTAATGATCCATTGCATTGTGATAGCCTTCAAAACCAACCACCAAACTAATATAAACACTTTGCTTCAAGCAAATTATAAAACCTTTTTAAATTATAAAAAAATTCTATTACTAGAAAAAAAAAAACATAAAAAAATATTTCTGATATTAAATTCATCATTGTCTTGTTTATTTTGCAGTTGTTTTTGTTCTGACATACCTGATCAACACCTGCGACAGATATCGTGTGCGTAAAATTGGACTGGATGAACAATTTATCATGGTAACTAGTCAAAAAAATGCACCCTCCGGGTACAAGTATTTAAATCTAATACAATCAAATACTATATTGAATTAGAAAGACTAATGAAATTAAATACAAATTACACTTTATAGAATACTAAGTCCAATACCGTCGAATTGGCAAGACAAGACGGCAAACAGTCGTAACTGAATACGATTCTGAGATGCCGTAAAGACCACTGAAAAGTGGCAGGATTTATGGAGCCTCAGAGGGCCCTACAAACCAAGCAGGCAATCAGGACTCAGGGAATGGACTCACCCAAATGCATGGGTGGACTGTTCTGAATTCCCATTAATACCAGTTGTCCTGACACTGGTGCAGTTGGGCTTGGCCAGTCACATTGCTCCAACCAATTGTTGACTGTCTAACTGACTTACTTCAATACACTTATTTTTACTTTATTCTAATAATAACAATAACTGATTTCATCAAAATTTAAAAAAATATTAAACTAAACTCCTGAGAAATTTTCTTTTTGTTCCAAGGTGTAAGATTCAAAGTTAATTAATGAACATACAATTCCGACACATTGTGAGACAAAACATTTAATATATATAACAGCACATGAAAATGATAAGATACATAATGTACAGGAGAATAGAACATGTAAATACATATACAATATTTAGGTATAAACAAGATACCCAAATGTACCTAACATATAAATGTTACAGACATGGAACTAAAGGATAGTCCATGCTGTATAAAGGACTTACAGTAATGTAAGGGTGGGGGGGAAACCCCACCAAGAAGGGGGTAGATAGACTCTAGCCCATAGCAGTTCTTGAGAAGATCCAGCTAAAAAAGGTAAGACAAGTTCCAATGAACGCACTTAAATACCAGAGGTCCCCCAGTGGGAACAAACAGCAACTCAGCGAGAAGATAACTCTTCCGGCAAAGGGAAGATAATCCTCTACAAAAGTAAGAAAACTAAAATACTTATTTTTTCTGCAAAATAGCTTCTATTTTCAGAAATCTAATTCTTGCAACATTTTTTCTAATCCAACAGTCTAAAAAATTGACCGGTTTCAAAACGTTGTGGTCTCTTCCTAAAAATTTACCCTTGTCTCCAAAATTATATGCCCAGTCAAATTTTCTTTTCTGGGTTTTCATTGGGTAATATAAAATGCAAGGGGCGTAACTCCTGTTGGTCTTAACCTGCTTCTTTAAATTTAATAATAAATTTAATTTAGTTGTTACCAATTTTCTAAAAACGTAAAGAATGGTGTTGTGTTGAATTAAAGGGGAATAACTTTTACTGATATAAAATCAGTTATCTTGGGAACGTACGTTTCTCTGTAAGTACAGTTAGTAGCCGTCTGCCTTGCTACTGGGGCAGACTACTTTTATAGTCTCTCTCATTTGCATACGATACTACACTTATTTTTGTGCAGCTTGTGTTGAAACGTTTGAGCTTAAAGTTGAACACATTGGATTTACTTTTGAGTAGAGAAATGACAAAGTAATTTCATGGTTTGATTATCTAATGACATAAATTAAAAAGTGGAAATGAAATAATTCAATGTTAATAAACGATGTTAACAAAGCAATTATAACCCAATAAGTATGTTCACAGCAGAACAAATATTTCAATATTAATCATCGACAGCTTGGTAAGATAATTAGTATACACAGAGATCGTGAGTCTGTGCAGAACAAGATAGAACGTTCATAATGACCATGTAAAGAGATTTTGGATTAGGAAAATAATGTCTGCTATGTGAGTAATTAACATGATCTGAAATGATGGATTCTAATTAGCATTGTTATCTCTTTATTGTCAAGAATTTGTATAATTAAAAAAAACTTATGTTCAGTGCGGACACAGACCCCACACGATTATCATTCTGTTGAATATTGGGCTGGGACTGCTTTATTTTCTAAGTAAGAGTAGTTTAAACAGCTAGGGAGTTCATAAGTAGCCTTGAAACAGCCAGGGAGTTCATAAGTAGCATAGGTCGGATTTTCAGCAGACACTGCTTAGTGTTTTTATGGGCAGGAGGCCAGGACGCACTTACAGACATGAGAATTTTTGTAATGTACAGACATACATTGATAGAAAATGAAATATTAACATCCTGAATTTGTTACTTAATGTTAAATGTCCAGTATAACTGGATTAGATTAAAGGATAATACATATCAATACATACACAGGATCCAAATTAAGGATTAATTTGAATGATTGAAAAAAAAAAAACTTATGTTCAGTGTGGACACAGACCCCACACTATTATCATTCTGTTGAATGTAGAGCTGGGACTGCTCCATTCTCTAAGTAAGAGCATTTTCAGTGTATTGTGTCAATAAAAATCTCACTTTGATCTGTTTTTTTTTTTTTTTTTTTTTTTTTTTTTTCTGGGTTATGAAAATTAATAAAAAAATCCATAGTGGTATTAATTCTCATACGTGGGTATAAATTTCAAATTCCAATATACTAGTAAATTACCAAATCTTAATATATTTTAAGGAAATAATTTCTAATTCCAATATACTAGTAAATTACCAAATCTTAATATATTTTAAGGAAATAATTTCTATCTCCAATCTATGGGATAAGTACAGCACTTTTCAATTTCAGACTCCGAGTGAAAAGATAAGACAGAAGACAAAAATAGATTTAACAAATTTAATATATAACAAAGAAGAAAAGGAAAGATAGATTGGGAGATAGATAAGTTGCAAATTTGGTGTAATTTGTGGAAACTTAGTTTAGAGTTCATTTCCAAAATAAAGAGGTGTATCATCAGTCAATTTGATTTGCCCTGTCACACATGTGTATGTGTGCAATATGTGTATATAATATGTAAAAATGTGTTATATATATATATATTTTCACTCTAAATTTAAATTTCAATTTATCCTAAAATTTAAAAACTTTACTTCTTTCTTAACTATCTTATTTTATATATATAAAAAAAAATATATATATAGAGAGAGAGATTTTAAATAATTTTATTACAAAATTAAAAAATCCTTCTTAATTTCTGTTGCTTTTTTCAAATTAGTTGAATAGGGAATTTTGCCTGGTGACAAACTTTGAATATGTCTTTCTTTTTTCTAATCTGTCAAAAATAATGGATACAGTTAAGAGATACATTTTTTGCTGACCGAGTTTTTTTGTGGTGGAAATGAAACTACAACATAAAAATCTTTTTCTTTTTTGCAACATCAAGGATTTCATTTGGAATTCATATCACAGGACTATAAAATTCTAAAAAATTTAAAAAAAATATATAGAAAATAAAAATCTGTTTTCAAATGCCTTTAAAGTAATAAAAAATTTAATAATTCGCATCTGATGAGTCGGGAGAGTTTGACTATTTGTCTAAGCTCCCTAAAATAGACTATAATGCTAAATCTCTAAGTCTTTTGTTATTTCTTTACTTATATATATATATATACACACACACATTTGTGTGTGTAATATAAGCACACAATTAGAGCAGTTCAAATAAAGTAGAAAAAATAGGAAATTAGTCAAGTAGTAAATGAAACGACCTGGATCTGTGTGGTAAAGTGGGAAGCTGTTGGTACATGTGACACTCCACCTCAGATGCAAAAACAATCTCCCTGGTCTAGTACTATGGAAAAGGGGATAAACTTATTTGCTGTCCGTCTGATACAAACAACAGACCACTCTGTCTACTTCATTTACTTAATAACTATTTTAAAACTAATTTAACTAAATAAGAAAATAGATTGAAATGTATCTGCGTGTTTAATATGTATTTGAGTAATTCCATGTCAAATCATCCTGGTCATGTCACCCACCCACTTTAATTTTTCTAAAATTTTGTCCTGGTGTTGATTTGCAAAATTTTAACTGATGTAGCTTCGGTTCTGAGCAAAAATCAAACTATCTTTTTGTACAAATAATGTTCAATATATGTGAAATAATCATAGAAAATTGTTTTTTTCATAGATGCATGCCATATTGGGATATTGATCTTGCTAGGAAAAATCAAATCATCAGTAACTTAAAATTGGTTGACCTTAAGACTTTTTTGATAGATTTTGAATTCCTTGGGCAAAAGTGATTTTATAAACAAATTTTTAGGAGTAGGGAAGCTCTAGAACTCATTTACAGACAAACATAGGTTGCTATTTTTTGTGAACCCCCACCAAATTCGGAAAGCTAAAAAAATCGGAAAGCAAAAAATTTGTTTTATAAAATCACTTTTGCCCAAGGAATTCAAAATCTATCAAAAAGTCTTAAGGTCAACCAATTTAAGTTACTGAGATTTGATTTTTTCCTAGCAAGATCAATATCCCAATATGGCATGCATGCTATGAAAAAAAACAATTTTCCTATGATTATTTCACATATATTGAACATTATTTGTACAAAAGATAGTTGATTTTTGCTCAGAACCAAGCTACATCATTAAAATTTTGCAAATCAACACCAAGGACAAAAATTTAGAAAAATTAAAGTGGGTGGGTGACATGACAGGATGATTGACATGGAATTATCAAATTACATTATTAAACACGCAGATACATTTCAATCTATCTTCTATTTAGTTAAATTAGTTTTAAATAGTATATTAGTAAATGAAGTAGACAGAGTAGTCTGTGTTGTATCAGACGGACAGCAAATAAGTTTATCCCTTTTCCATCAGTACTAGAACCAGGAGATTGTTTTTGCATCTGAGTGGAGTGTCACATGTACGCAACAGCTTCCGCACTTTACCACACAGATCCCAGGTCGTTTATTTACTACTTGAATAATTTCCTATTTTTCTATTTATTTGAAGCTGGCTCTAAATTGGTGTGGCTTATATTAACACACACAAATATGTGTGATATAATATATATATATATAAGTAAAGAAATAAGCAAAAACTTAGAGATTTAGCATTATAGTCATTTTAGGGAGCTTGACCAAAATAGTCAACTCTCCCGACTCATCAGATTGCGAATTATTAAATTTTTTATTACTTTAAAGGCATTTGACAAGATTTTTATTTTCTATATATTTTTTTTTAAATTTTTTTAGAATTTATAGTCCTGTATATGAATTCCAAATGAAATCCTTGATGTTGCAAAAAGAAAAAGATTTTTATGTTGTAGTTCATTTCCACCACAAAAAAACTCGTCAGCAAAAAATGTACTCTCTTAACTGTATCATTATTTTTGACAGATTCGAAAAAGAAAGACATATTCAAAGTTCGTCACCAGGCCAAATTCCTATTCAACTAATTTGAAAAAAAGCAACAGAAATAAGAAGGATTTTTAATTTTTAAATAAATTATTTAAAATCTCTCTCTCTCTATAATATATTGTTTTTTAATATATATAAAATAATTATAGTTAAGAAAAGAAGTAGAGTTAATTTTAGGAATAAAATTGAAATTTAATTTAGAGTGAAAATCATAATATTATATATAAACACATATTTTTACATATTATATACACATATTGCACACATACACATGTGTGACAGGCAAATCAATTGACTGATGATACACCTCTTTATTTTGGAAATGAACTCTAACTAAGTTTTCACAAATTACACCAATTGCAACTTATCTATCTCCAATCTATCTTTCCTTTCTACTTTGTTATATATTTAAATTTGTTAAATCTATTTTTGTCTTCTGTCTTATCTTTCACTCGGAGTCTGAAATTGAAAAGTGCTTGTACTTATCCCTAGATTGGAGATAGAAATTATTTCCTTAAAATATATTAAGATTTGGTAAATTTTACTAGTATATGGGAATTAGAAATTATTTCCTTAAAAATACTATTAAGATTTGGTAATTTACTAGTATATTGAATTTGAAATTATACCCACGTATGAGAATTAATACCAGCTATGGATTTTTTATTAATTTTCATAACCGCAGAAAAAAAAAAAAAAAAAAAAAAAAAACAGATCAAAGTGAGATTTTTATGACACAATACACTGAAATGCTCTTACTTAGAGAATGGAGCAGTCCGCAGCTCTACATTCACAGGAATGATAATAGTGTGGGGTCTGTGTCCACACTGAACATAAGTTTTTTTTTCATCATTCAAATTAATCCTTAATATTGGATCTGTGTATGTATGATATGTATTAATCCTTTAATCTAATCCAGTTATACTGGACATTTAACATTAAGTAACAAATTCAGGATGTTATATTTTCATTTTCTATCAAATGTATGTCTGTACATTACAAAAATTCTGCATGTCTGTAAGTGCGTCCTGGCCTCCTGCCCATAAAAACACTAAGCAGTGTCTGCTGAAAATCCGACCTATGCTACTTATGAACTCCTGGCTGTTTCAAGGCTACTTATGAACTCCCTAGCTGTTTAAACTACTCTTACTTAGAAAATAAAGCAGTCCAGCCCATATTCAACAGAATGATAAATAGTTTGTGGGGTCTGTGTCCGCACTGAACATAAGTTTTTTTTAATTATACAAATTCTTGACAATAAAGAGTAACAATGCTAATTAGAATCCATCATTTCAGATCATGTTAATTACTCACATAGCAGACATTATTTTCCTAATCCAAATCTCTTTACATGGTCCATTATGACGTTCTATCTTGTTCTGCACAGACTCACATCTCTGTGTATACTAATTATTTACAAGCTGTCGATGATTAATATTGAAATATTTTGTTTTCTGCTGTGACATACTTATTGGGTTAAATTGCTTTGTTAACATCGTTTATTAACATTGAATTATTTCATTTCCACTTTTTAATTTATGTCCATATAATAATCAAACCATGAATTACTTTGTCATTTCTCTACTCAAAATAAATCCAATGTGTTCAACTTTAAGCTCACAACGTTTCAACACAAGCTGGCAAAAAATAAGTGTAGTATGCGTATGCAAATGAGAGAGACTATAAAGTAGTCTGCCCCAGTAGCAAGGGCAGACGCTACTAACTGTACTTACAGACGAAACGTACGTCCAAGATAACTGATTTTATATCAGTAAAAGTTATCCCTTTTAATTCAAACACAACACCATTATTTACGTTTTTAGGAAAATTGGTACAACTAAAATAACTTTATTTTAAATTTAAGAAGCAGGTAAGAACCAACAGGGTTACGCCGCCTTGATTTTATATTACCAATGAATAACCGCAGAAAGAAATTTGACTGGGCATATAATTTGGAAACAAGGGTAAATTTTTTAGGAAGAGACCACAACCGTTTTTGAACCGGTCAATTTTTAGACTGTTGGTTAGAAAATGTTGCAAGAATTAGATTTCTGAAAATAGAAAGCTATTTTGCAGAAAAATAAGTATTTTAGTTTTCTTACTTTTGTAGAGGATTATCTTCCTTTGCCGGAAGATTTATCTTCTCGCTGAGTTTCTGTTTGTTCCACTGGGGGCTCTGGTATTTAAGTCGTTCATTGGAACTTGTCTTACCTTTTTTTAGCTGGATCTTCTCAAGAACTGCTATGGGCTAGAGTCTATCTACCCCTTCTCGGTGGGGTTCCCCACCCTTACATTTACTGTAAGTCCTTTATACAGCATGGACTATCCTTTAGTTCCATGCTGTAACTTTATATGTTAGGTACATTTGGGTATCTTGTTTATACCTAAATATTGTATATGTATTTACATGTTCATTCTCCTGTACATTATGTATCTTATCATTTCATGTGCTGTTATATATATTAAATGTTTTGTCTCACAATGTGTCGGAATTGTATGTTCATTAATTAACTTTGAATCTTACACCTTGGAACAAAAAGAAAATTTCTCAGGAGTTTAGTTTAATATTTTTTTAAATTTTGATGAAATCAGATATGTTATTTTAGAATAAAGTAAAAATAAGTGTATTGAAGTAAGTCAGTTAGACAGTCAACAATTGGTTGGAGCAATGTGACTGGCCAAGCCCAACTGCACAGTGTCAGGACAACTGGTATTAATGGGAATTCAGAACAGTCCACCCATGCATTTGGGTGAGTCCATTCCCTGAGTCCTGATTGCCTGCTTGTTTGTAGGGCCCTCTGAGGCTCCATAAATCCTGCACTTTTCAGTGGTCTTTACGGCATATCAGAATCGTATTCAGTTACGACTGTTTGCCGTCTTGTCTTGCCAATTCGACGGTATTGGACTTAGTATTCTATAAAGTGAATTTGTATTTAATTTCATTAGTCTTTCTAATTCAATATAGTATTTGATTGTATTAGATTTAAATACTTGTACCCAGGGTGCATTTTTTGACTAGTTACCATGATAAATTGTTCATCCAGTCCAATTTTACGCACACGATATCTGTCACAGGTGTTGATCAGGTATGTCAGAACAAAACAAACTGCAAAATAACAAGACAATGATGAATTTAATATCAGAAATATTTTTTTATGTTTTTTTTTTTCTAGTAATAGAATTTTTTTATATTTAAAAAGGTTTTATAATTTGCTTGAAGCAATGTTTTATATTAGTTTGTGGTTGGTTTTGAAAGGCTATCACAATGCAATGGATCATTAAGTAATTACTAGCGTCGATCCCAGGGGGCTATGCTCCAGGCAATACATGCTCCCTTGATTTAAAGGGAAGGGCTGGGTTTATTGTCCAGTGCCTGAGGCGCTCCTTTAGGGAAATGCCAACAGGATCAACGCAGTGTTTATGCGCCCACCAAACCAAATGGACAGCCACTAGCAACAACTCGAAATATTAAGAATTATTATTTTTTTAAATTATAGGCTAACAAACACCACTATAGTTACCTTTTTTTTTCTTTTTTTTTTACATGTGTTTATAATTTGTTATAATAAAAGATGACATGACATAACATAAACCAACTAAATTTTTTTAAAGTTATTTTTTCTGTAAATTAAAGATAACAAGATTTTATTTTGAGTGATAAAATGGATATAAGGTAAGTAAGTAAGGTTGTCAGGGCAGCCTAATGTTGGTATCAGCCAGACAGTGAGGGAGTAATATCCCCTTTATACTAGCATTAGACCAAGGAAATAATTTAGGCATCCGAGTTGGAGGCGCCACACCTACCATCAGCTCCTCATTTTACCGCACAGATCCCTGTGCTAACTGATATGCTGAGTGGCGAGGGCCAGTATCGAACCAAGAAGCTTGTGATTCCTAGCCGAACACTACAACTGAAGCTAAACTGGCCTAAATGGATATATATTAGGTATTATTTATTACCAAAATCTACTGCATTGAAAAGTCTAGGACTTAAAAGTGGCAATAATTAAATGCATCAATTTTCAATTTTAATGATCATCATAATTTATTTACTCAACCAAAAAATAAAATTGCATCTAATTTTAGGGTAGCAAAGACAATGTTACACAGTGGTTGCTAACCCGACATAAAAACTAAAATTGCTAAACCTGTACAAAATTTGAAAGGTAGAACTGTGGACGAGCACGATCGCCAGCCCCCAGCGAACAAAGCGGTCCGGATATTTTGGCCCTTGTGAGGGGGAGGATGTGGCGGTGGCCACGATATTGATTCGCTACTCTTTGTTGTGAATGCTGTTGGGCAGTCACCCGGATGTAAACAGTATTGATGCGTTACTCAAATGCTGGTGAATACTTGAAGTTCTAACGGGCAATGCCATACCCGAGTAAGAAGCCCGATGTACATTACTGTGTATTTAAGAGCCTGTTCTCCCAGCGAGTGAGAATGCATAGGAGTTTTGGCTTGTTAAGAAGAGAGTCATACTTTTGTGAGAGATTTGTTGCAGACTAAGGACTGTCAGTTGGGAACATATACGTTGAATTGACTGTGCCCCTCCGAGTTTTACTTTCATCATTTTTATTTCGTTTGTTAGACTGTCAGTTCTTCACCCATGTATTTTCAAACGTTTAGATTCAGACCTAACACCAATTTAGAAATTGCCCCTTAGATGCAGTAGGGGGCTGATGGGAACCAAGAAGTGGAGTTTCGCAAGTTAGTAAGAGAATTGATTTCCCAACCACAAAAGAAGCTCATCTCATGTGCTGAAGAAGCATGCAGTCCAAAACATTATAGTGTTGACATATCACCAAGAATAAATATTATCCATTGTAACATTCTGTATTTGTGTACATTTTTCATTTATTTTTATATATATATTTATACTATATATATATATATAAATATATTATATATATATATATATACTAGCAAATATATCCACCCTCCGGGTGCAAAGTATTTAAGTTTTCATATAATAATATATTAAATTAGAAAGGCTAAGGAAACGGAATAAGAATGTAGATAAAAAGATTTGAACAGAGGGGGTATGATTGAAAAATAAACAACTTTGAAACTCCTTCCAAAGTCATCTTCCATTACTCCTGTATTTCATTGGTAAATTTTCCTAATTTAACTATTTAAGTTAAAAATAGGAAGTAAAGGATTAATATTACAGTTTATTTCTTCTTATTAATCGATTTCATTTAAGATTTAATCCTGAGATTTTTGCTTATAT
>CM042146.1:67881482-67910803 GCA_023376005.1 Doryteuthis pealeii | reverse complement strand
TCTTTCAGGCGGTCAAAAATAAAGATATCAAAAACAAGACCGCGTCCATTTCTTATTTCATTCTTTCTTATAATAATTGTATTCTGTTCATAAATAGATGGATTGCTGTGTCCCCAGTGGATTAGAGGGATGTGAAACACAAACAAACCTAGTGAACTTTCTCTCCCTCTATGTCCAGAAATGGATTGCGAAGATAACGAAATGTATTCCTATCGAAGTCGGATGCTGAGGATTTCCATTACCAACTCAACCTCCGCATTTTACTAAACTTGGACGCTCCTCATCAGACAAGAGGATATACATTAAAAAGATAAGGCTCTAACCCGTATCAGCGTGGATATGGCAATCCTACTGTGACAACGAACCAACAAAGTCTGGTGGTATCGTGAGTTACTGCTGGGGCACTCTGGGTTAGTGGTAATGATGTTTCTGCCTGAAACCATGCCTGAATCCAGAGTCATCATCTGATGAAGGCTTTGTTGGATACAATGCTACTGTTTAAACAGCAGTCGTTTTTTTTCTAATAGAACGGCTATCCAACATACGAAGCAAAATAGCCTAGTCTGCCCCCATACTTGTCCATATCTGGTGCGGGGGCGGGAGAAAAATGGATGGATGTATTTCCCAATGACATTAGAGGGAAGTGAAACGCAAACAACCTAGTCCAGGATTTGAACTCTTCCCTCAGTGTCCATTTTAGATAGATATACGTTTATATAGTATATAGTGTCGCAATTTTCATACCGGTTTTATCAAAACCGGGTTTCACGCCCACTCTAACCCAGAGTGGTACTACCTGTTAGGGTACCATCTATGGGTCAAATAGAAGAAATGAGTTTAAAAAATGTTTTAAAAAATAGAATATCCAGGAAGCATTAATAGAACAAAACTTCATTAGTATGAAATAACCCAAACTAGGGTTGACATGCCGTAAAATCCAACAAATCAAGCCAAACCAGGTTTGGTAAATAATTACCCAGTGTTATTGATTTCTAATGTTATTGTTTTATTTTCAAACGTATTTAAAACAATTCTATGTATAAGTTTTATAGAGAAATCAATTAAAATAAAATTAAAAGAAGTAATCTTTTTATATAAGTTCTTAGTTTTGTTAGCCTTTCTAATTTAATATAATATTTTATTTCATTAAAACATTATATGGTTTCAAATAACTCAAAATAATATTTAGTGACCAATTCTTGATATGAATAATGTACTCAGTTATATCGTATCAAGTATTGCGATCTAATAATAAATTTTCAAACATATCTTTTTAACTCGTAGATGGGACCCTAACATGTACTATCATCCCGGGTCGGGGTAGACCAGGGACTAATGGCAAAGACCCCACATTCCCTCCAGATCTGCTGAACCGAAACCTCGCCATCAGGTGTCGTTTCATGTGATACTAAGGTCACGTGTTTCATCTCGAAAAAACGTTGCCACAGTTTCTAGCTTACACCTCGCCACATACAGGATACGACACAAGATCAATTTTCTAGTCTTTCTAATTTTAGTATAGTATTTCATGCCATCAAAACTTAAATATTTGCGGCCGTAAGGGGGAATATTTTGGCAAATATATATTAAGTTTTAATTTTGTTTCACATAGTCACTACACAGGTGGCTTAGTTTGCTACGAATTCACAGTACTAAGTTAAATTTATATAAACTAAGATATTTTCGTTTTAAGTTTCTTGATGGATCATCCGGTTGTGTGTTCAAGCTCAAAGGGCTAATGGAGCTCTAGCTAAACTTCGTCATTTTGTGCCACTAAATGTTCTGATCCAAGTTTATTATGCCATTTTCCATTCCCATCTCCAATACTGTAATCAAATTTAGGGTCAGCCTAATGGCGGTACTTTGATTAATCGTATTACTGTTCTTCAAAACTTTGCGGTGAGACTTATGTCCTTTGTGCCTCCTAGGACATCATCTAACAACCTGTATGCAAATTTGGAGATTCTCAAATTTTCTGATATGGTCCATTGTGAAAATATTTTGTTCATATATAAACTGTTCCACGATAAAATGCCTGTTTCTGTTCAGAATGCTTTTGCTGTTGACTTCACCCATGCTCAGGTCACTCATGCTGACCAAACTGGTTTGTTTAATTTCCTTATCATCAACACGGTTAGTTTTGGACATAATTCGATTCGTTTTAATGCACTTAATTCTTGGAACACTGTTCAGTCGGTATTGTTTGATGAAGAAAAGGAGGAAAATGTGAAGCTTGTTCGGTAAATTATTTTGTCCTTAAAAAAACTTTTTGAAAAAGCATTTTATTGCCCTCTTATAACAAACAGATTTGCAATTAGATTCTCACACGGCTAATTTGTCTCATGATATATATCTATATGTTTGGTTTGTCTGGTGTGTCTTGTATCGTTTCCTGTGAGCGTCCAAGGGTGGTCATGTCCATGGGCTTAGCTTCATGCTATTAGGCATGGCCTCCCTTCAATAGTAGTTTAACCAAAATAAAGTTTTTTCTTTTACTTATTCTTTATAACTTGTACCTACTATTGATAAATAATTTCTCTTATTCTTATAACGTATACTTGAGAAAAGCCAATGAGAGCATCTTTTTAAGAGTATGGATTACATTCCTTGCCTGCCGAATAGTTCTACTATTTGACGCTAGGTGACACAAAATTGCATTACCTCCCCTGTCTGCCAAATAGTATTGCGGATGGTGCCAGTAGAGACGAGCGCCAAAGTCAAATTCTCTTTCGCTCGTGTTCCAGCAGCGCGCACTCATGGGCTTGCTATTCAAATAGGTGGGAACATTGTGCCCGTCCTATGACGTTTTGCTGAGCCTCATATAATTTCATAGGTTAGGCAATTAAATTCGAATAAAGAAGACGACAACAACAATTGAAGATAAAAAATATATATTCAGAAAGGTACAAAATTGAAAACTTAATGGCGTTTGCGAAAAGACCTATCTGCTGATTCTTTTGAGGTTTTGGGAGCGAACGGATTTAGACGTTTCGCTTGTAGCTGCTCAAAACCATAAGTAACTTAGTCATGAAATTCAATTTAGGCGCCAATATCGTATATTGGTGATTCGCCCTCTGGTGCCAGGAGCAGATAATTTCTCTCTAATTTTTCCGATACTCCCAACATGTCAGACGATAGCATGTTTATACATGTAAGTCTTCATTCAACATTTCTATGCTTTCTCACATGCATGTATATCACAACGCACTAAAACTCTATCGCCACATAAAGACATTTCTCTACATACATTCTTTACGTATTTTTTTAGTATTTTATGTCTTTTGTTGTATCCTTACCTGCTACGTTTTCTCAGGCAATAAAATGTTATTAACTCGTCGTGAATTATTCTTGCATATATATTCATACGAGGATGTGTCAAAGTACACACAGGCTACGAAGTATCAGAATGGTTTCTTTACACTCTCGTAATGTTAGCGATGAGTCATGGTGCTCACATACAACAAACATACGAAGAAATATATATATATATATATATATATAATATATATAATATAAAGATTTTTGAAAGACGATCGACAATGCAATATGTGTTGAAAATTATATTAACTTGTTTTTTTTTTTTTTAAATCTAAATATTTTCGGAAATAAAATTCAATCATCAGAGTTATTAAAGTACTATGTGTTTTTTTTATAGTACTTATCCCACGACGATGGTGTAATCATCTGTTGTTTTAAGAAGTTGAGGAACGCCGTAAACAAATGATTACACCATCGCCGTGGATAAGTACTATAAAAAAAACACCTAGTACTTTTTAATAACTCTGATGATGGAATTTTATTTCCGAAAATATCTAGAATTAAAATGAAAAAAAAAAATTAAAAAAAGTTAAATAAATATTTAATTTTCAAACATACTATAAAAAAACCATATATTATATATATATATATATATATATATATATAATCACTTTGAATCCTGCTGAAGATGGCCTGATGCAATACACAAAAATAGGTCATTGTTGATTGAGCTTTGCCCGGAAGGACAAAGCGTTCACATTATCGTTTTATTATTTTACTAACATAGTTCTAGTAAAAAAAAATGACTGGGTTTGTTATTTTTTTGTCTAGGATTAAAGTTTGGGATTTCCCCGATAACATATACTAAAATTGAACTCATTAGCGACGTTCTTCTGTGGAAACTATCACATGGGCACGCCAGTGTAGGCCGTCCAGCAAAGACGTACATAGACCAACTCTGCGCGGATACTGGATACTGCACAGAGGACCTCCCAGGAGCAATGAATGATAGGGACGGTTGGCGAGAAATTGTCATGGATATCTGTGCTGCTAGTGCGACATGATGATATCTTATTATAATGGAGATTGTGTGTTTTTCTGTCTGTAACCGAAACTATATTCCTACTCAAGTCACAATTCTCTTAGTTATTGACACCACATTCTCCATGATTTTATTTTTATTTTACTTCAATTATTAATAAAATTGTCTTACATTATTAATACTGTTAACTATGTCTACATACTGACAACGTGCAATTATATTTATATATACAACAAAATAGCGGTTTACAGTGTAAACGGGAAGGCTAATTTGCATATTAATATTAAAAAATCGAATTTAATAAATATGTGCTCAGTATTATTGATTTCTAATTGTTTGGTTTTATTTTAATGAATATAAGCAAACATCTCTTCAATGAATCTTAAATGAAATCCATTAACAAGATAAAATAACTGTCATTTTATTCTTTACTTCCTCTTATAACTAAATACTTAAATTAGAAAAAATAACAATGAAAGACGAGAGTGATGGAAGAGTAAGTTTCAGTTGTTCCATTTTTTATTGTACTCCCTCTGTTTCAAATCTTTTATTATACTCCTCTGTTTCAAATCTTTTTATCTGTATTTATTTAGTTTTCATTAACCTTTCTAATTAATACAATATTTTATCACATTAAAACTTAAAATACTTGCACCCGGAGGGTGCGTATATATTTGCTAGTATATTTAATTCTGAAATTATACAGGGTATTTAAGAAAAATTGATTTAATTTCGTAATGTAATAATGTAACTAATTCTCGTTCATATGATCTCAAATTTTAATAGCATGTGAGAAACAACTCTAAATGCTATGTTGTTTTTTAAAATCTATTTGCATCTATTTATCTATCTTTCTTTTTCTATTTGTCTATTTATCTATTTCATTTTTCTATCTTTCTTTTTTCTATTTGCATCTATTATCTATCTTTCTTTTTTCTATTTGCATCTATTTATCTATCTTTCTTTTTCTATTTGCATCTATTTATCTATCTTTCTTTGTTCTATTTGCATCTATTTATCTATCTTTCTTTCGGGTGTAGAAATACCATTCACTGGAAAAGATAATACATTTACACTTGAGACATAGAATTTTGAGTTGTTTCTACACATTCTGTTAAAATTTTACTATCTGAACGAAAATTGGGAATATTATTAGATTACATAATGCTATCAATCGTTCTGAAACATTGTGTGTACATTTCAAAAGATATCAATGTTTTTAAAACACCATGCATATATATATGTTTTAGGTTGGTTGGAGGTAATTTTTATGTGAAATGTAACACCAAAGAAACAGGCAAAAACAGTACAAGTAATAAACAAAGAAGTTTGATTCGTAACAAAGAATTGTTATTTATATGCGTATTATAGATTTTATCAAATGAAGAACAAAGATGTGGTTTCTTAATGAATTTTACTTTTTACAAAGTCTTATTAGTGTTTAAAGCTTATTTGTCTTTTTCGTTCACCCGGTTCTAAGAGGCTCGTACTCTGTGACTGGTCCCTTCACTTGCCAGGGCCTTTCTGCTATTATAGACCTTTTTCTTCCCTCGTTCTCAGAATGTCTGTTACTGACCGGGACTTTTGAATTTGGCGTTTGGCGTCGATCAGTCTGGTTTTGTCTATCATTTTTCTTTGTTTCTCAAATCTTCCCTAACAAAAATATACAGCTTATGAACCATTACATATATATATTAAATTAAACGACAAGAGTGTTAATGTTTAGAAACTTAAAGTGTCATCATATAACGACTCTTCGCAATATTAAGCTTAACTGACCTACGGAACAAATGTTCCACATTAGGCCGCACACACATAAATCAACTGACAATGATAATTTCCTTGCGAAAATAAAAATGACTGCGTTTTCATTTCCACTAAATATATCCACAATATAAAATGGCAAATAAATGATTAAATTGAACAAAAATTGGTAGACATAAAAACGATTTTAAAAATGGTGTTAGAAACTTTTTTATGCGAAAGGATTTGACCCTTCTCCCCCTAATTCTCTCATTCTCTCTCATATTCTCTCATATTCTCTCTCATATTCTCTCTCATCTTTTTTCTCTGATCTCCTTTTCTTTGTTTTTTTTACTTCTTCTGGGATACTATACCAACAAAATAATCTTATTCTCCCTCATTCTCTTATTCTCCCTCATTCTCTTATTCTCCCTCATTCTCTTATTCTCCCTCATTCTCTTATTCTCCCTCATTCTCTTATTCTCCATCATTCTCTTATTCTCCATCATTCTCAATCATTCTCTCTCTCTCAATCATTCTCTCTCTCTCATTTATTCTCTCTCTCTCTCTCTCTCATCTCTTTTCTTAGTTTTTTTTTACTTCTTTTGGGATACTATACCAACAAAATAATCTTATATAAATTCCTACTGGTTATAAATTTTATTTTTCTGTTTGAGCTTGAACGAAAATTCCCAAAATGTTCTGTTTTATATTGTTTATTCTTTCTTATTTCAGATTCTTGACATTTTTAACATTTTGTTTGATTGAAACTAGAAAAAATAGCAGGCTACTGAACTTTAACTGATTTTGTACCTACCTAAAAATATTCAAGAGAAATCTTCAACGGTTTTGATTCTCGCTGATTCTATTGACATTTTACCCCAAAGGATCATAAAGTAAATTTTCAGGATTTTTATGCTCCCTTCTTCAGACTGTGTAAGGACAGTAGTGTTGCTGTCTTCTCAGATTGAAGAATAATGCTTCATACAAATGCTTAAACCTAATATATGTACCTCCCACAAACGGATACATATACCAAAATAATATATATATATATATATATATATATATATATATATATAAACTTTAAGCTTCAGCATTTTAAAATTATAACGTTAGATTTTTGAAAACTTATTAAAAAGTCTCCAATTCCATTTTATTTCTTTTCTCCTAAAATTACTGATTTCTTGACTATGATTCTTTTTTTTTCTTCCAGATGGTGCACTTTTGGCGTGTCGGGCGGATCAAATGCCTGTTGGGGCGATATTTGCTGGGACTGTGCTGTTTGTTATTGCATTTCAGTTATGCAAGTTGTAGTAAACACGCTATGGAATCTGGCATCCCCTTTGGCAATGATACCGAAATCGCTTCTGTGACAATTGCGAGTGTCAATTTCGAAGAAATAGCCAGTCCTTTCATCATCACCTGTTTTGTCATGTTCGCTATGTTAAGCAAACTCGGTAAGATATTGCAGTATATTCTAGATTCAAGGGCGAAAATTCATAGGAGCTTAATGGTTTTGTTTGATTACATGTCTTTATATATATTGCAGTTATATAGGGTGTGAAAGCGGATGTGTAGCCCACTCGCTGTATTGAAAATGGGCATTACCCAGCTATAAAATACATAACGATGGTAGGAAAAAATACCCTGAAGATTCGTACTACTGCGAGAAACTTGAGTAGGTAGATTTTAAACCATTCGATTTTAATCGTCTACACACACACACTTATGTGTGTGTGTGTATATATATATATATATATATATATATATATATATTATATATATATATGTAGGTAGGTAGCAAGTTATTATCAAGGCAAGTACTGTATAAAAAAAACCAACAAACCTAACATTAATAAAATAGCATTTAATATAGGTGACAATATATTAAACATCTTCAATAACTAACAAACTAATCTCAGTAACCATCTAAAAAATAACTCTCTTAATTTAAAAATGCAATAAATAAAAGAAGAAAAAACTTAACACACTAAAATCCTCCAATGACGACTGACGAAATGGTTGAAAGCACTAGGGTAAAGAGTATGGGACAGTTCCGATACAGCTGGATCTTGAACTAAGGAAAATGACTAGATGACTAGAAAAACTACATTTAATTAGAAAGACTAACGAAATTAAAGAAAGCATATAAAATATTACTTATTTTAATTATATTTTGATTGGTTTCTATATAAAATATTTCATGAGATTGATTTTTAATACCTTGAAGAATAAAATATATACGATTAGTGATCAGTATCACCAAGTAATTATTTATAAAATATCCGGTTTTGTTAAAGCCAGTATGCAAATTAACCACACCATATATTATGTAAACCATTATTTCTTAGAAATATTAGACATATTACAGGATAAAATGATGAAAAAAAATATTCCGTGGTTTTCAGTACTTGCCTAGATAATAAATACAAAAATGAAAATAGGAACATACAATGAATGTGATTCTCTAACCTGTTGGAATGAAATAACTCTAGATGGGTTGATATTCCATTAAAATAAATCTCAAGTCAGTAATTAATGAGAAAATGGACTATTCTGAAATTAGCAGACGAGTGCACGAGCTTTGATTATTTTAATTTTTTTTTCTTTTTTTTCTTTCTTTGGATTCAATTAGTCTAAAAGCATTTCTTGTTTTTAAATTTATTGGATCATTTTCCTGCTGTCATGTCAAGCCCTAGCACCTATATGATTGTTCCAACCCTATTGCCTTTATGGCAAGCCCCAACCCTTTTTATCGTATATGTGCTAGAAAGCAGTGGCTGGGGGTCTTCATGTCCTGGGAATGACGTTGAACTCTATCTGATGGTGAGGCTCCAGTTTTGGAGGTTTGGGGAATGTGGAGCACCCTTTCATTACCATTGCTCCCTGGTCCACTCTGACCCGGAGTGGTAATACCTTTCAGTTTCCCATATATGGGTTAAATAGAAAAATGTTTTTATAAAAAAAATGAGTATCCATTAAGAATGGATTTATTTCAAAACGTTGCCGGTATTGAATTACCCACTGAGGTTGATATGCCATAAAACAAACCAACGATGTAAAGGTTGGCGCAACATAATCTTCCTCTTTATATTTACCTGTATTTTGCTGCTTTGTAGGTCAGACTAAGGTAAGCTTAGTAATTATCGATATCTTGTTTGCCATAGTGTTGTAAGGAAGGTATTTCCCCTACAAGATAGTTGGATTCGTCCAACAGAACACATAGAAATATGAATATATGATGTTATTCTTAGTTGTTTGAGATACGCCTGATTAAACAGCGCTGGGTAGCGTTATGTTATTAACTGGTTTCATTGGGGGGTTTCAGGTCTTCCAACATAAGACCCTCTTGCCAGTTAGACTCCATTAGAAATGATCACCCTCTTATACGCTACCTGTGTTTCAGTCAACATTAACAGAAAGAAACTGTCTTTAAATGGAGTTTTTTGCCAACGCTAACTTCGGCTATTTAATTGGTTAATGCTAAAGCCAATCAGCATTCAGAGTAGGAGTTAAAACAGGCTCACAGGACTCAGACTTTTTCTTTTTTATAATTCTTTGGGATGGTATTGGCCTATTGGTAAATAGTTTTTTTTCCATGAGAATAACAAAGAAAAGTCAGCTCAGGCAAATGGGGTATGATTTAATGAAGATTAAAATTATTTAGTTATGTAGTAGTATACATAATCAAGTCACTGCTACCTTGGACTAGCTGCCATCCACAGTGAAACAGGAGCAATAAGAGATGGCTCTACATGGACCCCACAGGGGATATATACAAAGTTCACATAATGGTGATCCTAGAATTTGTTATCAACAAATGCCATATAGTGTCTCCCCATATTTTGTTGTCTGGGTCAGCTCTACAATAGGCAAGACTCTGAATAAATTGCGGAATTGGCCCAGGAGAAATTGACTGTGTCTCAGCAAAACTCTACGCCTTCTCACATGGTCATTTTAACCCATGAGTGACAAGACGAAAATTTCACAAATATGTGACCTCTCAACATGCAGCTTCCTTGTTCTACAAGACTGGACTACTACGTTTGTGGTGTCGTTGAGAGAAAGAAAACAACGGTCCACAATACCAAGTGTCAACTGAAGGCTGCCATCATGTAAAGTAAGTAAAGTCGTCAGGGTGGCTTAAAGTCAGTATCAGCCAATTAGCAAGGGAAACTATCCCCTTTTCACTAGGGCTAGACCAAGGAGATTATTTTTGTATCTGAGGTGGAGCGCCACACCAAACATCAACTTCTCACTTTACCGCACAGATACCTGTGCTACTCATACACTGAGTCGGCGAGGGCTGGTATCGAACTAGGAACCTTGTGGTTTCTAGCCAAACACTTTATTGACTGAGCTAACCCATGTGAACAAGAACCTCCTAATGTGGGCATGCTGTAACTTTCGAGGCCGTCAATATATTAATACTGGTATATTAATATATTAATGATATATTAATATATTAATGATATATTAATACTGGTATTCCTTAATCTTCTTTCTGTCTTTTATCATCTTGGAAGACCCTCTGCTTAAAAATGAGACCATCCAAGATGAAATGCAAAAATGTAAATACTAATTATCTGGTGTTGCTTATCCACCGAATTCTTATTTCTTATAAGGGTCATCGCCTCAGCTAAATAATGGACAATTCTATTTTTATTATAAAGAAAGGACATACTACATAGAAAAAATGAGAAAGAAAGAGAAGAAAGTTAGAGAGAGGGGGTGAGAACGCGAAAACAATAACACTAATCTGTTTTAATCGATGATGAAAAGAAGGAAAGAAAGAAAAACACAGTGAAAGAGAGAGTGAGTCATATCAAAATTATTATACTTTTTATATATTGAACTATTTTGTAATAGCTATTAAGTAAACATATTAAATGTAATAATCAAATTATCATACTGTGGTATATTTACAGGTCCTGCTAATTTTTAGTAAATATAGACTGTTTTTATTTTTCAATTAAATATCTCAGATTTTCTTTATAATTTGTTCTTAATTAGCATATGTCTCGAGATTTGAATTTGACCATTAAAATATTTTTTCTTTAATGTTTCAGCTTATCATCATGCTGGCTTTTTATCTTCCATCATCCCAGAGTCATGGTAAGGGCAGCTATTAAATCATCTTAATAGTCAAGAAAGTATAAACATATACAGATTTGTATATACACATGTACACATACTTTTATGTGTGTATACACACAATTACACTCATCTATTCAATCTTCTCTGACACACAAAATTATAATTAATATATATATATATATATATATATATATATATATATACTAAAAGTAAGAACAACTGTAAGAACAAATAAAATGAAACCTTAAAAGCCACATACATCTCTTTCTCTCTCTCTCTTTCTCTCTCTTTCTCTCTCTCTTTCTCTTTCTTTCTCTTTCTCTTTCTTTCTTTCTCTTTCTCTCTCTTTCTCTTTCTTTCTTTCTCTTTCTCTTTCTTTCTCTTTCTCTTTCTCTCTCTTTCTCTCTTCTCTCTCTCTCTCTCTCTCTTCTCTCTCTCTCTTCTCTCTCTCTCTCTCTCTTCTCTCTCTCTTCTCTCTCTCTCTCTCTCTTTCTCTCTCTCTTTCTCTCTTTCTTTTCTTTCTCTCTCTCTTCTTTCTCTCTCTCTCTTCTCTCTCTTCTCTCTCTCTTTCTCTCTTCTTTCTTTCTTTTCTCTTTCTTTCTTTCTCTTTCTCTTCTTTCTCTTTCTCTCTTCTCTTTTCTCTCTTTCTCTCTCTCTCTTTTCTCTCTCTTTATATATATATATATATATATATATATATATATATATATATATATATATATATATATATATATTATTTTTTAAAGTACATTTTATTAGAGCTTTTTTTAAAACTCTAATAAAATTTTGTACTCCTGAAAAAAATATCACATTTTGTTCATTATCAATTAAAAGGAAGAGTAACAAAAAACATAATAAAGAGGGGGAAAGCGTGAGAGAAATTTCTCTCTTCTACCCTGTATTGTTATTTCTTTTTTACTCTTCTTTTAATCAATAATAAACAAAATATTTGATCTTTTTAAAGTTCTTATATATTATATATATATGTGTGTGTGTGTGTGTGTGTGTATCTACTAAGGTATTTTTTTTTTTTATATCATTACCTTGGTTGCCATATTTCTGATTTTGATTATGACTAATGTTAGTTCAAATTACTTATCATAATAAAAAATATTAACTATGAACAATCTCACCATACCTGTGATTCAACATTGTTGATAAAGAGGGAAAAAAAACAGAAAATATTGAACCAACGAGATTTATTTGTTGTGTTCAACAAATTGTTTTTTATTTTTGATATGCAAAAAGATATTTAGATTTTTGATACTCTGAATTTTTGAGATGAGGTGTGGTAATTAGTATTATTTGGATTATTTGGACTATTGTCCTCATCTTCATTGTTTTGCCTGATGTTCCCTCTGACCTTCTTTAGGTATTTCTTGTCGGATTCGGGAACTTTCCAGACAAGAAATACCTGAAGAAGGCTGAAGGGCACATCGACTGAAACGTTGTACAGATAACAATGAAAATGAGGACAATAGTTTGAATAATCCAAATAATACTAAATTTTTGATGTTGATAAAATGAAGCCAGATTTTTTTGTGATAGCTGCTCAATTTGAAGTTATTAATGGCTATCAGTGTAAATGCACATGTCTCGTGTTTAAACATTAAAGAAAATTACTTTATTTAATCAACGTCTTTTCTGTTTCAGCATTCAAATCTTTCTTGGGATTATCATTGGTGCAATAATTCAGTAAGTAAACAGATTAATCCCTTTTTAAACAATAATTTTAAATGTTCCATAGAACTTTTAATCAAGCCGAGAAACTGTCAGTTACCAAGCACTGTTGACTTCATGTCCATGCTGCCTGAACATTATATGATAATGAAATTTATTGTGTACAGTGCTCAGGTGCACCACAACTCATCAAAGTCTCATGTCAAGTACACAGAACAATGTATTAGTGGCAGGAACATGAACAGTTTACAGTAGTAATATGCATGCATGTATGTGTGCGCGTGTGTGCATATGTATGTGGAGAGTGGCATCAGGTATAGTGTCGGCGGACTACAGGAAGCGTGGAGGCTTTGAAAGACTCAGTGCTTTAGCAGCCTACAACGGACGCGGGCAGTTTATTCCATGTCTCCGCAACTCTGAGCGTGAAAAAATGTTTCCGAAAGTCACGTGAGCAGTGCTGTTTTCTGACTTTGTAGGCATGCCCACGTGTGTTGGAAAGATGGAGATCAAAAAGGTGCTCAAGGTTGCTGTTGTTAAGATGATTAATGACCTTATGAGTGTTTACCAGGTCAGTTGCCAGACGCCGAAGTTTCAGTGAATCCATTCCCAGGGCAGCGAGACATTCAGAGTATGGCAGATGCCTGATGGAGGGTATTCGTTTGGTTGCACGTCTCTGTACAGTTTCTAGGAGGTTATACCCCAAATGCAGCAAAAATATCAGTGTCTTCATCAGATGTTTCTGTGTCAGACATATTAAGGTCAAAGCAACATTACCCCTCAGAGAGATTAAAGATACATCCAGGCTATGAGACAAAATAATCTTATATATACTAGCAAAAGAAAACTCTTAGGGCAGTGTAAAAATTAATTTTTACTATGCTCTTTCATTAAAAAAATGTAAACAGATCTTTGAAGTATTTTTTTTTTTTTTTTTTTTTTTTTAATAATAGACATATGAAAAATGATTTTGCTGTCAAAATTCAAATAAATATTTTTTTCTAATATAACTGTTTCAAACAGTTAAATTAAAATTAATTTGAATATTTAAGGTTTTTCTTTTGAGGGGCATCAAAACTAATCTGTTTTGTTTATCATCTGTTGTAAAACAAAATTTTACAATGGACGATAATCAAAAGAGAACATTTTTTTTCACCTTTTATAATAAAATATGAAATTTGATAAAGAACATTCTCTGATTATTTTTTGTTTGTAAATAATTTTCTTGTAAAACTCTACACTTTATATAACTTTAAATATAAATTAAAATAAAACTAACTATATATAAATCAATAATACCAGGCGTGTATTTATTAAAACTTGTTTTAACAAATAATGTGAACTGTTTAATATAATTTCTGAGTATATATAATGCAAGGTTGTTCTTGATTCCATGTATTAATGATTTTGACTATAAATGAAATATCATTGATAAACTTACATAATTCCTGAGGGCATTGTGATTTCACTTCTATTGCTTTTACATATTTATTAATGATTGTTTTTTTTCTTTTTCTAGTGTATCTGGATATTCTAATACATTTCCAGATTTCTTCACTCCTCATGAATTCTTTCTCTACCTTTTGCCCCCGTAAGTATTATTTTTTAAATTTAACAAAACTCCAATTATGTTTCCAACCCTATTGCCCTTATGGCAAGTCCCAACCCCTTTTTATCATATGGGTGCTAAAAGGCGGTGGCTGCGGGTCTACATGTCCTGGGAATGACGTTAAACTCTATCTGATGGTGAGGTTCCAGTTTTGGAGGTTTGGGGAATGTGGAGCACCCCATTCATCACCATTGCTCCCTGGTCCACTCTGACCCGGAGTGGTAGTACCTGTTAGGGTCCCATCTATGGGTTAAATAGAAAAATGTATTTATAAAAAAATTGTATTATCCATTAAGAATTGATTTATTTCAAAACATTATCGGCATTAAATGACCCACTGAGGTTGATATGCCGTAAAACAAACTAAACCAAATCCAATTATGTTTCTTTCAACAAAAACCTACGTCTCTGTCATTATTATTTCTGTTTTCTTTTCAGCATTATTTTGGAAGCTGCATACAGTTTGAATGATAGCATTTTCTATGACAACATTGGCAGTGTCCTCATCTATGCCGTTATTGTAAGTTTTCTTCTTAATCTTCTTTCCTATCTGTAATGTATAACCCATTCTTAAAAGATAATATTTTTGTTGCGTGAAAGTTATGTAAAGATTGAAAATGCTGCTTTCAGGATTTGTAAGAAACAATATATAAATTTTCAGATCTTATATACACAATATATATACATACATATATACATACATATATATATATATATATATATATATATAAGTAAAGAAACAACAAAAGACTTAGAGATTTAGCATTATAGTCTATTTCAGGGAGCTTAGACAAAGTGTCTAACACTCACGACTCATCAGATGCGAATAATGAGTCGGGAGAGTTAGACACTTTGTCTAAACTCCCTGAAATAGACTATAATGCTAAATCTCTAAGTCTTTTGTTGTTTCTTTACTTATATATTTGCTCTGTGACTCTAACATTAAGAGCACACATTGAGCTCTCAAACTGCGACAGCTTTTTTTAAATAAAACTCTTGTGTCGTAAGGAAGTTTTCTTCTCTGGACTTTTGGATTATATATATATATATATATACACACACACACACACCAACCACTCCGCACAAGCAGGATGTGACACAAGGTCAATTTCTTAAGTGGAGTTTAACAAGTTTTAATTCAGTTTTCCTTCTCCTAGACTGGTTACCTAGCCATGGTTAAAGAGCTCAGTCTGTCCTGCTGAGAGGCACTCTCCAATCAATCAGCTGGCCATGCCAAGCCCTAGCATTCTATTGCCCTTATGGCAACCCCAACCCTTTTTTATCATATATGTGCTAGAAGGCAGTGGCTGGAGGTATTTATGTCCTGGGAATGTTGTTAAACTCTATCTGATGGTGAGGTTCCATTCCTGGAGCTCTGGGGAAAGTTGAGTACCCCTTCATCACCATTGCTCCGAAGTACACTCTGACCGATCATGGTAATACCTGTTAGGGTCCCACCTATGGGTTAAATAGAAAATTTGTTTATTTAAAAAAAGATTAGTTTAAATAATTTTTTTACCAAACTGTCATTATGAATGTTTCAAAACTTTGCCTGTGTTTGATATGCATTAAAACAAAACAAACAAAAATACTAAATCCTTTCTCCAAACTGTTTTTCTACAAAAATACGATAACAAAACTACAACTGCAAACAGCCTATTGTCAAAATCAAGAAAAAGACATGAAAATAAATTAAACCCTCCTTCACACCCTACTGCTTGGCATAAAATAACCCTAGATGGGTTGAATCAATTAGTCATTATCCTTCCCCAATCTTTGCCTTTTTGTTTAGTTATTGCATTCTAAAAGTTTTCTTTTTCAAAAACTGGGAGAATTTTCCTTGTTTAATCTTCAAAAATAGTTTTAAATAATTTGTTTTTTTTAATTTCATTTTAGGGCACTTTGTTGAATTGTTTTCTTATTGGTGAGTAATTTAACTTTCATATTATCAGTAAGCTGTTTTTTCTTTATTATTTTCACTATTGTCTAGTCCACATTTACAATTAAACCTGTCTCTGTTGAAGGGGGTTGGATATTTTAGAAATATTTTAAAGGTATTCACTTTGTTTGATTGGGTATACCAGGCTTGGTACCCTTGGCATGACCATAACAGAATTAATGAGGTACACAAATAAAATTATAAGGCGAAGGCTTGGTACCTTGGCAAGACCATAACAGAATTAATGAGGTACACAAATAAAATTATAAGGCGAAGGCTTGGTACCTTGGCAAAGCCATAACAGAATTAATGAGGTACACAATAAAATTATAAGGCGAAGGCGTACCTTGGCAAGACCATAACAGAATTAATGAGGTACACAAATAAAATTATAAGGCGAAGGCTTGGTACCTTGGCAAGACCATAACAGAATTAATGAGGTACACAAATAAAATTATAAGGCGAAGGCTTGGTACCTTGCAAGACCATAACAGAATTAATGAGGTACACAAATAAAATTATAAGGCGAAGGCTTGGTACCTTGGCAAGACCATAACAGAATTAATGAGGTACACAAATAAAATTATAAGGCAAAGGCACACATACAAGTTACCATGTTTATTAAAAAACAATGTTGTACAAAAGTACCAAGTTGTACTCAGTTCTAATTCACCCTCACTGAGGTTGCAGGGTGGGGGGATTCTCTGAAAGTTCTTAGAGGTTTATGCTCCCTCACTGAGGGAGTTTGATCTGTAGTCCTTTAATGGCTGGCATCTGGAGCCTTGAGCTAAGAGGTCCTTTCAGTAGCCTAACCCGGGTTGGAATGTCAGAATCCTTCTAGCCGGTTAAGTGGGTTAATCATACAACTTTCTGTCCTCTGACACAGGAGAGTTCCACTAAACCTAACTTTTAACTCAATTCAATAAGCAAAAAGCAGCTGTGTAATATATTTGCCAATAAAATCAGTTGTTTTATATATATATACTAACAAATATATGCACCCTCCAGTTGCAAAAATTAAGTTTTAATGTAATAAAATATTATATTAAATTAGAAAGGCTAATGAAACTAAATAAAAATGCAGATAAAGATTTGAAACAGAGGAGGGTATAATAAAAAATAAAAAAAGAACTGAAACTTACTCTTCCATCACTCCCGTCTTTCATTGCAAAATTTTTCTTATTTAACTATTTTAGTTAAAATAGGAAGTAAAGAATAAAATTAGTTATTTCTTATTAATAGATTTCTTTTAAGATTTATTTCTGAGATTTTTGCTAATTTTCATTAAGGTAAAACCAAACAATTAGAAATTTATGATACTAAGCATATATTTATTAAAATCAAATTTTTAATATCAATATGCAAATTAGCCTTCACGTTTACACTGTAAATCACTATTTTGTTGTATGTATAAATACAATTGCATGTTATTAGTATGTAGATATAGTCAACAGTATTAATAATGTAAAACAATTTTATTAATAATTGAGGTTTAGATAAAAATAAAATCATGGAGAATGTGATATGAATAACAAAGGGAATTATGACTTGAGTAGTGATATAGTTTTGATTACAAACACACAATCTCCATTATAATAAAATTTAGTAGTCTTAGTCTGGCACAAGATCAAGAGAATCAAGTGATGACTAAACTTATTAAATAGTACTAGGTGCATCACTAGCCCATATTTAGGCATCCAAATATACATAAATATTATTTACCAAGATTAGCTTACTGTCTTGTCGGCAGGTCTTAGAATACAACAACTGTATGCCAAGGCCTTCCTCTGCAAAAAAAAAAGAAGTGGCCTAGGTAATAAACTAAACTGCATCTGATGGTGAGGCTCCAGTTCTGGAGGTCTGTGGAGCATGGATTACCCCTTTGTCATTACTCTCAGATCCACTCTGACCTGGTGTGGTAGTACCTCTTGGGGTCCTATCTATGGGTCAAATAGATCTGTATAAAAGTTATTTGTATTTGATAGGAATATTTGATGTAATATATGTATAAATTATTTGTATTAAGCGTAGTTACTTCAAGCAATAAATATTTACTAAAGATTATTATTAGTTACTTGAAGCAGTATAACTGTGTGCAAACAAATGATCATTATTAAATAGAAATGATTACTTGAAAATAAATAAGTATTAGATAGGAATACTTAAAACCATACAACTGTGTACAAATTAATTGCATAAGATAGGAATACTTGATATCGTAAACTAGGTGCAAAACAAAAAATTGAGAAAAAACTATACAAAAATGTAAATATAAATGTACAATGAATATGATTTCCTAACCTCTATGCATAAAATCATTCTAAATAGGTTGATATACGGTTATTTTCTTTTCTAATAATTAATTATTGACTTACCTATTATTATTAACTGTTAATTATAATACTTATCTATTTATACTTATTATTAAGTATTAACAGTATTCAAAAGGAAATTTAATTCTATACTATTAATATAAGTAATGACTACCCTCCTGTTTCCCACCTACCCTGTATACTTACCCAATATACCTAGCATCTCTTACATGTTTTTGCGGTCTTTATTTTGTTGGAAATTTATTAGGGGACAGACAACCAGCTTCCCCAGCCCCTTAGGCATCACGTGGGGTCTATTATGAAAGCAAGTGCCTAACGTGTATCCTCTCTTTTTCCTATCGACCTTGCTAAGGCAACAAGGTACAGAGTCTCTTTCTCTTTCCATCCTTGCTGCGTTCAAGGCTTGGATGCTAGATTCAACAAACCCATGATGACTGAATTCTCTGCTTCATGCCTAGCTCTACTTCACTAGTGGTTTCATGTGGCGAGTAAACAAAAGACTAACAGCCTTGCATCACTACCCATAATGGTTGATGAATGTCTGCTACTTCCACCTAAGGAGTTAGGGTCATTGACTAAAACTGCCACTACGTATTAACATTAAGACTAAAGCTCCAGAACTTTGTTACCAAGAGGAATAGATGTTCACAACAAATTCCTTAGCAGGCAATACATGATTAAATTGAACTTAATGGACGTAAATTCCACTATTGTATGACACTTTGCCAAAAGAAAAAAATACCCAAAATCAGGGAATTAATCGAATTTAATGAAATTTTCAGTGTTGATATATTAATGAATAAAAAATTTAATGCAGGAGTTATTTTATTTAAAAATCTCTACATTTTTTTCAGGTCAGTTAACGTTGAACCACATATCTTGAGAATCTGTGTTACGCCTCAAAGATATGTGGTTCAAAGTGAACTGACCTGAAAAAATGTATAAGTTTTTAATAAAACCACTAGTGCATTATATTTTTTTATTCATTAAGATATCAGCACTGAAAATTTCATTAAATTCGCTTAATTCCCTGATTTTTGGTATTTTTTTTTTTCTTTCAGCTGGGTAACATATGATAGTGGAATTTAGGTCCATTAAGTTCGATTTAACCCAATATTTCTACCACCCTAACAATCCCTAACTTTCCTAAACTTCCATACTTACCAGTAGTCTTCGTCTGTTTGAACTCTAAAACATTAACTTCCACATTTTGAAACTGTAACATTTATATATTGTATATATGTGTCTACTTGTACATTTTGACATGTATAAAAGCCTTTTGTAGCAATTATATTGTCGTCATAGCTTGTCTTTCAACCTTACCGTTTATCTTCTGCTTCACTAATACTTGTAATTTATTCTCCATCACTCCAAAGGTGTCTAAATTTCCTTTTTATTGATTAATTAATTTAATTTTTAGTTTTAAAGTTTTTGCAATTTTTAAATTTTACCTTGACTTTTAAATTGACTCTTCATTGATTTTATTTTTTATTTCTCAACAGGCTTTTCGTTATGGGGTCTGTCGATGGTATCAAGTACTGGAATAATTTCAATAGGTCTCTCCAACATTCTTGTTTTTACTTCTGTTATTGTTGCAGTTGATCCAGTCGCTGTAAGTCCATTATAAGTTGCATTACTTTTATTTGAAATATTCAGCTTTTATAATTACTTAAAACCACATAATTATTAGTATTAGATAGGCATACTTGAAACCATACAATTTTGTGCAAATCATTTGTATTAGATAGGAATACTTGGTATATCTGTGTGTGAAACAAAAAAGGCTTCAGGAATAATATACACAAAAAATGTAAATGAGCAATGAACGTGATTCCCTAACCTCTAGACATAAAATAATCTTAGACGCATTGATATGCAGTTAGAATCAATACATTTTTTGTGTTGCTGTAAAATTTCACACTGTAATATTAACTTGACAAGAAAAATATAATTAGTAAATCTTTTGTTTGATTAAACCTATACAAGGGAGATAATTCAAAGGTAGTTTAAATTTGATTTATCTTTTCTTTTATTGTAACAATTAGTTCCCGTTATTGTTTGATGTGAATTAACTGACTACAAAAAATAAAATAAAAATAATAATCGGCTGTGATACAAGTCTTGACCTCTTACCCAGCGTAGGCAGATACTTCAGCTAGTTATTTAGGAATTTACGTTAATAAGGTTTCTTTTACGATTATCTTTGAAATAAAAATCTAAGAAGGGAGATAATTCAATGGAAATTAGAGTTACCTCCCTTGTCTTGTTAAACTAATTTCTTGTATCAAAGTTTTTATAAATGAGATGAGTTAAGTTGATTGCCGCTTTAAGAAGAATGCCGACGGAGCTAATATATATTTAGGTTCTTCGCTTCAGAAATGTCTTTGTGTCGAATATATTGGTTGTTTGTAAAAGTTTCCAGCACTTAAGAAGAAAAGATTTTTTTAAATATTTTTTTTTTTCTGGAAATTTTTGAGCACCCCTAATAAAGTATGATATTCTTGTTTGTTAAGCATTTAAAATTCTTTCATTTGAAATTTTGAAATGTAATTTAGAATCAACAGAAAATGTTGAAATTAAATCCTTTATTAAGTTTGGTAAATTTTGTTTTTTGCAGGTGCTGGCCATCTTCACAGAAATGGGAGTGAATGCTACACTTTACATTTTGGTGTTTGGTGAATCTCTTTGAATGGTAACTGTTCTTTGTTCCTCCCCCCCCTGGAAACAACTAAACTAGCCAGGATAATATTATGTTGTAGTGATATGGGTCCAAACTTACCTGACTCCAAGGTCCTCAATACTTAATCTGTATCATTGCAGCCGCCATCTGTCATTCCGTTGCCGTGCATCGGCGAAGTGGGCTGTTTTTATGCTCCTCAGTAATTGAATATGTGAACCGCTAGCTCAATAAAAAGCAAACTATTTTGAAAAGGAGGCAATGAGACTTTGTTTGAGGTAAGCCGAACGCCAGACTTTGTGTTTGAGGCGAGCTGTACGCCAGACTTCATGCATTTATAATATCTGTGTGTATATTCCGTTAAGCAAAGTCTTCCATTACATTTTGGGCTACTTTTAAAATCATGTACAATGTGTAAATGGCCTACTTGAGTTAATCCACAAAATCACATCATCAGGTAATTTTACAGATTTAATTTGATAAAATGTAGTGTCACTTTAGTTTCTATAGGAAAATCTGGATGTGTGATTGGATAATTGTTTTTTTTTCGTAATTCATTTGCTCCTATATAAACCTTTATTCATCAGTATCACTATCAATCGTTTAGTGGAACATTTATAGCACATTGTTTCCATCTAAGAGAAAATTTAGAATATAATTTTTTTTTTTTTACTTTTATACAATACAGTAATATTCAAATAATGCAAAATTGATTATATACAGAAAATCTTCAGACTTGGCTCTTCATCTTTGTTATAAAAATTAAGTGACGACAAGGTGGGGTGAGCAGAAGAGAAAAGGCGGATTATGACATTAAGGGACGAGAGTACAACGAAATCAAAATGCAACAGGTTTAATATATAAAAGGTACATAAAAAGGTACAAGAGAAGAAGAAAGTTTTGGTTTAGTTTAGACAAGCTTCGCGAGGTTTAATAACTTCTTTCAGAAGCTAGCGGCACCTCCTCGTTTAGGTATAAGCCGTAGTGTTATTGTGGGTTGTTTAAGGTATTTTAAGGTAATTTAAGGGTTGCAAAAGTTTATTCTGCTAGCAGCCTGTTGACTGCAAAGGTATCAAAGTGTGAAGCTTGTCCGTTGTTGCAAATTATCTCGTCGGCTCCCTCAGTTGCTATCCTGGTGACATTGTAATTGGCTGTCAGCCGTCATGGGTCCCCAAAAGACAAGCAATCTCTCTTTAGAAGCGGGTTTGGTAAGTCCGTCGTGGGTTTTTCTATCAGAACCTAGTTCGTAGGAGAGACAGAGCAAAGCTCTTACTGTAGTAGTCAGAAGGATTCGCCAAGGGGAAGAGGGACGCGTGTGAATGCCGGTCCCCGAACTGACCCTCAGAAGGGTTACAAACTAGAAAGAGGAAGAATTACTAATGGTCAGGGCTATTTATAGAGATCACCCCTGACGGTGATGATGATGGCTGCTGCTGCTGCTGCTGACAGTCCCCTAAGGGCAAGAGCAAGGCCCTCTAAGATATCTTAGAAGGCGCTGGCATAAGTCCGTAGTAGTAGTAATAAAAAAATTTCAATACCTTCCCACAACAACGAGAAGAAAATGTGGGAAATATTTAATACAAAATAGAATAAAATCTCGACTTGCAAATTGTTTTTTTTTTTTTTTCCAATGGTAGAAATTGTTCGGTGGAAAATCCAAAGTTATTTCTTAGACTCTAGCTGTAGTTATCTGTAGTAGTAGTAGTCGTAGTAGCAGGAGTGGGAGGAGCCAGAGGTTAGGCGATGACGTCAGTTGATGTCTTGAGCCAATCGAGGCTTAAGCGGTATGTTGAAATCAGGAAGAAGCATCCATGTTTAATTTCGCAGAAGAAGTCGCAATTTCAAATATTTTTTTTTTTTTTAAATTTCAGTCAAAGAGACAAAGTTCAAAATTTATGTCAATTTTCAAGTAAATTTGTTTTTGTTGTTTTGTTTTTAGCTAGAGTTATTTTAGAGTTGGGAGAAGATACAACAATATATTTGTTTTCTATTTGGAATAAAATGTAATTATTATTTTGGTAAGTCTAACGGCAGAATTGTGCACGCCGACATTTAATTTATTTTTTAATTCCCATTTGGAAATATTTAGCGATACAATAAGGTAGCTTCGCTACAAATGTCCTTATTGTTCAATTTCGTAGAATTTACTTTTGTTTTTAGTCTTGGGATACAGATTAATTCCCGTGTAATAAGTTTCTTTAAGTGTGAAAAATGTCAGAAAGATAATTACTTTTTTTTATGCATTTTTAAATGGTAGTCATCTTATATTGCCTGAGCAGGCCAATTTTCCCTCCTTTAGGAGACAAGAGTACAATTTTTTTTTGTAAATTGAAGTGTATGTTTATTTCTTTTTGGTCTCAAAGAGAATGTGTGTGTGTGTGTGTGTGTGTGAACCTTTTTCTCTTTTTTTTTTTTGTTTTCCAATTTGGTACTATATTTATTTCGGGAGTAATTAATCTCCGATAATTTCCATTTTTTATATTTCCTTTCCAATGCCGGTAACTTGTTCCAACGTTGGAGAAGTCTGCTGGTCTTATTTTTTTCTTTTATTTTGGGAATAAAATATTTTACGGTTATCATCTCTGAGTATTCCCGTGCCCTGAAATGTCAATGATTTTTTTGCTTTCCATGGCGGTATTTTAAAAATATAGGGTTTTAGTTCTGTGCATATCTGTAGAATGACAGATGAAGACAGTTCATTTTGTTCATTTTCCCAGCGCGGGGCCGTATTCTGACGTTGGGGAAGTTCGCTTTCTTTAGATTGAATTATTCCTTCTTCGGAGATAATTGTTTATCCTTTTCGCAACAGGTGTAGCAGGTGAAGTGTTCTCCTCGACTTCCCGGTTTAATTTTTCAGTGTTTTGCCCTCGTGGCGACAAGTACTGGTATGTTTACCATTTTTCCCTGTGAATTTTTTATTCACCCTTGGAAGAATTATTTTTGGAGTTCAAAGCTGGTACATTTTCTTCGTTTAATTTTCCAGCATTGTAGGTCTGCAGGTGCTAGTAACTCTGACAGGATATTTTCGTTTTCCGGAGGAATGCATTTATTTCCATTTTGGGGCCTCCACGTGGCCGGCAGATTCTGGCAATTTTTGTTCTGGTTTTCTTGCCTCGGAAACAGAATATTTTTTTTCTGTTCCGTAAATTTATTTTAGAGGGGAATACGCCCCGAGTGTAGGATGCCTCTAGTCCACTCAAGTTTTTTGTGATGTCATGAGAGAAACTATTTTCAATTCCATATCGGCGAGAAAGCCACAATTTTCTAGTTGCATTTCCGCGCACACACAAGCGTCAAGCAACTGTTCATTGATTTTTTTTAATTTCTTGGAACCAGTCAGTTATCCGGTTCCTCTCGACCACAAAAAGAGATTCAGACATTTGCTCGCTCTGTAAGTAATTACAGAGACGATTAATTCTTCTCTTGTACAGGGCTCTGCGGGCTAATATGAGGTTCACCCCGTTTATTTTCGTAAAGTTTTCCATTTTGTGGTAGTTGTGAAGTGTGGAAGGTTTTTAAATATTTTGCACTCGTCCTTAAGCGGTCATAACGCAATTCTCAAGCAATAAACTTTTGCAAAGTATAAAAATTAAGTGACGACATGGGTGAGGAGAAGAGAAGAGGCGGAATGACATTAAGGAACGAGAGTACAACGAAATCAAAATGCAACAGGTTTAATATATAAATGCACATAAAAAGGTACAACAAGAGAAGAAGAAAGTTTTGGTTTAGTTCGGACAAGCTTCGCGAGGTTTAATAACTTCTTTTAGAAGCTAGCGGCACCTCCTCGTTTAGGTATAAGCCGTAGTGTTATTGTGGGTTTGTTTAGGGTATTTTAAGGTGTTTAAGGTAGTTTTAAGGGTCGTGCAAAAGCTTTATTCTGCTAGCAGCCTATTGACTGCAAAGGTATCAAAGTGTGAAAGCTTTGTCCGTTGTTGCAAATTATCTCGTCGGCTCCTCAGTTGCTATCCTGGTTGACATTGGTAATTGGCTGTCAGCCGTCATGGGTCCCAAAAGACAGCAACATCTCTCTTTAGAAGCCGGGTTTGTAAAGGTCCGTCGTGGGTTTTTTCTATCAGAAACCTAGTTCGTAGGAGAGACAGAGCAAAGCTCCTTACCTGTAGTAGTCAGAAGGATTCGCCAAGGGGAAGAGGGACCGCGTGAATGCCGGCCCCGAACTGACCCTCAGAAGGGTTACAACTAGAAAGAGGAAGAATTTACTACAGGTCAGGGCTATTTATAGAGATCACCCCTGACGGGTGATGATGATGGCTGCTGCTGCCTGCTGCTGGACAAGTCCCCTAAGGGCAAGAGCAAGGCCCTCTAAGATATCTTAGAAGGCGCTGGCATAAGTCCGTAGTAGTAATATAAAATGTTCACATATTGTTGTCATTACCGCTTTTGTCCTTTAACCATCTTTAATTATTACCACTATACTCAGTGGATTTTGAAGTCTTTTTTTAAACCACCTCTCTAAAAAAAACATGGTTCACAGACCATAGTCCACACTGTATCTGGAGCTCAATAGAATATGCCAACTGCACCTCTGCAGAGGGTTAAAATCCCCCCAAATGGAGTCACTTGTCTTTCAGTGGCAACCCCTGTGATCTTAAGGACAGAATCCAGATGGCTGCAGTAGCCCATGACATTAGCAAACACCCTCCCACCTTCTCTAGCCCATTAATTTTATTGCGGCCTAGACAAAGCACGTCAGCGGCAGCCAGCCCCCACCCGATCACATTCGGCTCCAGCACACCACTCTCGCCAGTCATGTCAAGACTCTGAGCACTCCTCACTAACAATAGCAATTGCTCAATCCATACACTTAAGGCTTATTGGCACCAAGACTCCCAATAACTCATTTCTTACATATATGTGCGTAGTAAGGCGCACCACGCGTAGCTGCACGCGTCTTAGGCGTCTTCCTGGATACATGATCACTCGTTAACCAACCAATGCAGATTCTAGGGTGCCTCGAAACGCTTCCGACTTTCATGAGCACTCCTGGGGACGTTATCGCGGAGTACATACTTTGCCATTACCCCCAGGTCAAGTATCCTGTCAGCGACCATCGGCTCCCACCAACTGGAAGTTAAATAAATCAAAATGCTGTACGTTTATCACCCATCTAACTATCGAACCAGGTATGCTTATTGGTTTTTACAAGCAGCATCACCATGCTGCCGTTGGAACTTCACAAGTTTTGTTCCACCAATAGACCTCACAAATCCACGTCTCCACTCGCGTCGCCACTACTAATTACCCATAGCTTCGGGGAGGGTTAGTTTCGATTCATCGCTCTTTCTTGAGCAGACTACGGGCCAGTACGTGCACAAATCGAGACCTACATCCCTACGGATCTATTGACACTTGGTCCACTGTATCACGTCCATTCCCAATGACAGAATATGTCTATATCGCCACAACTACCCTCTTGTACACACATAACATACACGCGCCCTGAAGCAACAGCCCCGACTCAAGATCAAAGACTGCTGGTTGAAACAACGGTCACTGCGACAATCGAAAACACAATCAACTCTTCTCAATCACAACAAATTTTCGGAACTGCCACAAATATAAAATCTTATAAAACAATAAAAAAAAATTGTTTCAGAACTTTTCTTGTTCCTTCTGTAGCCATATAGTATTTGTTTATTATGCCCTATCGAGCTGAGAGTTCGTCCTGCCCCTTTTAGATTTGCCCTCTTGACGCTCGCCCCCGCCTACGAGCGCGCGTGCTATAAGTATTAAACGCTGCACCAGGGTATCAAACCCTTCATCGGCCCTCTCTTACCTAGTTCCTAGACAACTAGAGCCACATGGGGCTAGATCAATCTATTCCTAACGCCCTTCTCGTTGACAGGCGCCTTTCCGCCCCCTTACAATAAACACCTGTAAAGCTTCGTATACACTACAGAGCATGCGCAACTATCGCTTAAGTCCTACTAGCTCTGCATACTTTTATCAATTGTTAATCTCATGTCACTGCCACCACTATCAACACTTGATCAGTGTACCTTTACTATATATATCGTCAAACTCTGTACCTTCCCTGCTGTACATTTGTATCTACCCTTTTACTACTGTACGTTGTATATCTTCATATCCATGCTGCCTGTACATTTATCATTAAATGTTTTGATCCGTCTAACCAATTCGTCGGAGTTATTTTGATATTCTTCAAAGTATGTATAACTCGGAACCTACGTTACCTATCTACAATACACTATTTTTTTTTTTCTTTTTGTGTTTTTTTGTAACCGCATGGCGTATAACTCCGTCGTTTCTGCTCATACGTGTCATGCAGACACTACAGATATGATGCATACCACTAAATACGATTGGGCCAGGTTTGTTTAACTTATATTTACTTTATTTTTTCTTTTTGGTGCATTTTCCGAATTTGATGTCGTCTCACAGGCCTCCGCATACCTAAAAAACCGCAAGGTTGGTGCCTCCTGAAAATGTGAACCTATTGCTAGTTATGAAACACCTAAGCAGTTTGAATGGCATAGGACCTGACAAGTTTAACGCGATTGAAAGTGATTATTTTACCCCCCTCACCCCAGTTTTTATCGACAAGTAATTGTAAACATCTTTAACAGCTAACCCTCTTTAAGCGCTGAATTTTCAGACCCAAGCTGAATATTTCCGAAGTGGTGTTTTGTCCACTTTCACCTATAAATTCTATTTTTTTCTGTACAATGATCTTACGTCTTTCCCTACTCCTCGCAGGAAATTTAAAAGTTTATTAAAGCGTTTTGGCCCCAAAATCCAAACTAATACTATACTAAAAAAGTTTTTAAAGTTAAACCAATGTAACGTTAATCTAAATGATTATCTGATTATCCTTTCATCAGCAAAATCAATATCCAATGTCGGTAATGCCATTCTATAAGACCAATTTTTACATCTATCATATTATTACTATTATTATTCCTGTTATTACAAATATTCTGATTATTATCTACTTGTTATCCATGATCTTACTCCGACTTCATCTTTTACCCATCACGGCAAAAGACTCATACCATAGGTTGGAGAAATGCCCAATGTCGCAATTGCAACAATGATAATTTTCTTTACATCTATTATTATTTTAAATATAATTGACAATTATTTGTACCCAAATAATGATAGTTCTCGGGTTCTCAATGCTCAGAATCCAGAAGCCTACAACCATCAGTAACAAGTTTTGCCACCTTCTATTGATTCTTAAGTTGCTTTACCATCAACCACTTGAACAATGTATCTTCCCTTAGCCACTTAGCGGTCACAATCGGCCAATGCGTGAATGAATTGGCGCCAGAATCCACAAAACCCAGCACTCATTAGTCTGTGGTCCCTCGTCCAGAGATCATCGGACCACCTACTTAAATTCCAACAAACCTTCTAGGCTATTATTTCACAGCAACTTATTACTGTCCCATCCATGGCTGTTCATTAATAGAATATCACTGAGACACCTGAAACTAAACTCCTACTATTATGAGAACAGGCGTCCACATAACCAGCTCTACTTCTAAAGGCTTTACTTCTAGCATTACTGTCGACTGGCTCGTTCATAACTAGCATACTGAGAATACTAGAATACATCTACCTTGAACAGGTACACACGACGTACCACTATAACCAGCTTCACACTTCTAAAGGCTTTTATTTCAGCATTACTGTCACCATTGGTGCTTATAATCAAGACATACGTGGAGAAACTCTGAATAACTCTACTGAACAGGGCCACCATAAACCAGCTCATCTTCTAAGGCTTTTATTTCAGCATACTGCGTCACTGGCTGTATCACTATATACGCATACTGAGACAAACTAAAATCTACTTGACACACGGGGTTCCACATAATCAGCTCACTTCTAAGGCTTATATCTCTCAGGCATACTGTCACTGCGCTGTTACATCTAGCGAGCACACCAAAACCCCCACC
>CM042146.1:67784457-67881382 GCA_023376005.1 Doryteuthis pealeii | reverse complement strand
CCACAATCTACACCAAATTTCAACTTATCTATCTCCCAACTATCTTTCCTTCTTCTTTGTTATATATTAAAATTTGTTAAATCTATTTTCTTCTGTCTTATCTTTTCACTCGCGAGTCTGAATTGAAAAGTGCTGTACTTATTCCCAGAGATTGGGATAGAAATTATTTCCTTAAATAATAAGATGGTAATTACTGTATATTGGAATAGAAATTATCCTTAAAAATATATTAAGATTTGGTAATTTACTAGTATATGGGAATTATGAAAGGTTATACCCACGTATGAGAATTAATACACTATGGATTTTTTTATTAATTTTCATAACCAGAAAAAAAAAAAAAAAAAAAAAACAGATCAAGAAAAAAATGAGATTTTTATTGACAAACAATAACACTGAAAATGCTCTTACTTAGAGAATGGAGCAGTCAGCTCTACATCAACAGAATGGATAATAGTGTGGTCTGTGTCCACACGAACATAAGTTTTTTTTTTCAATCATTCAAAATAACCTTAATTTGGCTCCGGTATTATTGATATTATATCCTTAATCTAATCAGTTATAACTGGACATTTAACAGTTTAATAACAAATTCAGGATGTTAATTATTTCTTTTCTATCAATGTATGTCTGGACATTACAAAATTCTCATGTCTGTAAGGTGCGTCCTGGCCTCCTGCCCATAAACACAAGCCAGTGTCGGGCCTGAAAATCCACCATGCTATTATGACATCCCCTGGCTGTTTCAAGGCTACTTATGAACTCCTACTGTTTAAACTACTCTTTACTTAGAATAAAGCAGTCCAGCCCAATATTCAACCAGAATGATAATCGTGTGCGGGTCTGTGTCCGCACTGAACATAAGTTTTTTTTAATTATACAAATGGTCTGACAATAAAGAGATAACAATGCCTAATTAGAATCCATCATTTCAGTCATGTTAATTACTTCACAATGGCAGACATTATTTTCCTAATCCAAAATCTCCTTTACTTATGGTCATTATGACGTTCTTCTTGTTCTGCACAGACTCACAATCTCTGTGTATACTAATTATCTTACCAAGCTGTCGATGATTAATATGAAATATTTTCTGCTGTGAAATACTTATGTTATAATTTGCTTGTTAACTCGTTTATTAACATTGAAATTATTTCATTTCCACTTTTTAATTAGTGTCATTAGATAATCAAAACCATGAAATTCTTTGTCATTTCTCTACTTCAAAAGTTAAATCCAATGTGTTCAAACTTTAAGCTCAAACGTTTACACAAGATGCCACAAAAATAAGTGTAGTATCGTATGCAAATGAGAGAGACTAGAAAAGTAGTTGCCCCAGTAGGCAGAGGCAGACGGCACTCAACTACTTACAGAGAAACGTAGTTCCAAGATAACTGTTTTATACAGTAAAAGTTATTCCCTTTAATTCAACACAACACATTCTTTACGTTAGAAAATTGGTACAACTAAATTAAATATATTAATTAAGAACAGGTTAAGACCAAGCAGGCAGTGACGCCCCTGCATTTTATATACCCAATGAAAACCAGAAAAGAAAAATTTGGACTGGGCATATAATGGAGACAAGGGTAAATTTTAGGAAGAGAGCCACAAACGTTTTGAAACCGGTCAATTCTTTTAGACTGTTGATTAGAAAAAATGTTGCCAAAGAATTAGATTCTGACATAGAAGCTATTTTGCAGAAAAAAATAATATTTTAGTTTTTCTTACTTTTGTAGAGGATTATCTTCCCTGCCGGAGATTACTTCTCGCTGAGTTTGCTGTTTGTCCCACTGGGGACCTCTGGTATTTAAGTGCGTCATGGAACTTGTCTTACCTTTTTTAGCTGATCTTCTCAAGAACTGCTATGGGCAGAGTCTATCTACCCCCTTCTCGGTGGGCGTTCCCCCCCACCCTTACCATTACTTATATTCCTTATACAGCATGGACTATTCCTTTAGTTCCTGTCTTGTAACATTATATGTTAGTACATTTGGGTATCTTGTTTTATACCTAATATTTGTAGATATTGTATTTAACATGTTCTATTCTCCTGTACATTATGTATCCTTATCATTTTCATGTCTTATTATATATTAAATGTTTGTCTCACAATGTGTCGGAATTGTATGTATTAATTAACTTTGAATCTTACCCTGCAACAAAAAGAAAATTTCTCAGCGAGTTGGGAGTTAAATTTTTAAATTTTGATGAAATCAGTTATTTTATTATTAGAATAAGAAAAAATAAGTGTATGAAGTAAGCAGTTAGACAAGTCAACAATTCTGGTTGGAAGCAAGTGACTGGGCCAGCCCAACTGCACCAGTGTCGGACACGTGGTATAATGGGAATCAGAACAGTCCACCCTGCATTTGGGAGTCCATTCCCTGAGTCCTGATGCCTGCTTGGTTTGTAGGGCCCTCTAGGCCTCCATAAATTCCTCGCATCTTTCAGTGTAAACTTTACGGCATATCAGAATCTATTCAGTTACGACTGCTTTGGTCTTGTCTTGCCAATCTCACGGATTGGACGTAGTATTCTATAAAGTGCTAATTTGTATAATTCATTAGTCTTTCATAATTCAATATAGTTTTGATTGTATTAGATTTAAATACTGTAACCGGAGGGGTGCATTTTTTGATATTTACTTAAATATTCCATTGCATTGTGATAGCCTTCAAAACCAACCACCAAACTAATATAAACACTTTGCTTCAAGCAAATTATAAAACCTTTTTAAATTATAAAAAAATTCTATTACTAGAAAAAAAAAAATAAAAAATATTTCTGATATTAAATTCATCATTGTCTTGTTTATTTGCAGTTGTTTTGTTCACATACCTGATCAACACCTGTGACAGATATCGTGCGTAAAATTGGACTGGATGAACAATTTATCATGGTAAACTAGTCAAAAAAATGCACCCTCCGGGTACAAGTATTTAAATCTAATACAATCAAATACTATATTGAATTAGAAAGACTAATGAAATTAAATACAAATTACACTTTATAGAATACTAAGTCCAATACCGTCGAATTGGCAAGACAAGACGGCAAAACAGTCGTAACTGAATACGATTGATATGCCGTAAAGACCACTGAAAAGTGGCAGGATTTATGGAGCCTCAGAGGGCCCTACAAACCAAGCAGGCAATCAGGACTCAGGAATGGACTCACCCAAATGCATGGGTGGACTGTTCTGAATTCCCATTAATACCAGTTGTCCTGACACTGGTGCAGTTGGGCTTGGCCAGTCACATTGCTCCAACCAATTGTTGACTGTCTAACTGACTTACTTCAATACACTTATTTTTACTTTATTCTAATAATAACAATAACTGATTTCATCAAAATTTAAAAAATATTAAACTAAACTCCTGAGAAAATTTTCTTTTTGTTCCAAGGTGTAAGATTCAAAGTTAATTAATGAACATACAATTCCGACACATTGTGAGACAAAACATTTAATATATATAACAGCACATGAAAATGATAAGATACATAATGTACAGAGAATAGAACATGTAAATACATATACAATATTTAGGTATAAACAAGATACCCAAATGTACCTAACATATAAATGTTACAGACATGGAACTAAAGGATAGTCCATGCTGTATAAAGGACTTACAGTAATGTAAGGGTGGGGGAAACCCACCGAGAAGGGGGTAGATAGACTCTAGCCCATAGCAGTTCTTGAGAAGATCCAGCTAAAAAAGTAAGACAAGTTCCAATGAACGCACTTAAATACCAGAGGTCCCCCAGTGGGAACAAACAGCAACTCAGCGAGAAGATAACTCTTCCGGCAAAGGGAAGATAATCCTCTACAAAAGTAAGAAAACTAAAATACTTATTTTTTCTGCAAAATAGCTTCTATTTTCAGAAAATCTAATTCTTGCAACATTTTTTCTAATCCAACAGTCTAAAAAATTGACCGGTTTCAAAACGTTGTGGTCTCTTCCTAAAATTTACCCTTGTCTCCAAAATTATATGCCCAGTCAAATTTTCTTTTCTGGGTTTTCATTGGTAATATAAAATGCAAGGGGCGTAACTCCTGTTGGTCTTAACCTGCTTCTTTAAATTTAATAATAAATTTAATTTAGTTGTTACCAATTTTCTAAAAACGTAAAGAATGGTGTGTGTTGAATTAAAGGGGAATAACTTTTACTGATATAAAATCAGTTATCTTGGGAACGTACGTTTCTCTGTAAGTACAGTTAGTAGCCGTCTGCCTTGCTACTGGGGCAGACTACTTTTATAGTCTCTCTCATTTGCATACGATACTACACTTATTTTTGTGCAGCTTGTGTTGAAACGTTTGAGCTTAAAGTTGAACACATTGGATTTACTTTTGAGTAGAGAAATGACAAAGTAATTTCATGGTTTGATTATCTAATGACATAAATTAAAAAGTGGAAATGAAATAATTCAATGTTAATAAACGATGTTAACAAAGCAATTATAACCAATAAGTATGTTCACAGCAGAACAAATATTTCAATATTAATCATCGACAGCTTGGTAAGATAATTAGTATACACAGAGATCGTGAGTCTGTGCAGAACAAGATAGAACGTTCATAATGACCATGTAAAGAGATTTTGGATTAGGAAAATAATGTCTGCTATGTGAGTAATTAACATGATCTGAAATGATGGATTCTAATTAGCATTGTTATCTCTTTATTGTCAAGAATTTGTATAATTAAAAAAAACTTATGTTCAGTGCGGACACAGACCCCACACGATTATCATTCTGTTGAATATTGGGCTGGACTGCTTTATTTTCTAAGTAAGAGTAGTTTAAACAGCTAGGGAGTTCATAAGTAGCCTTGAAACAGCCAGGGAGTTCATAAGTAGCATAGGTCGGATTTTCAGCAGACACTGCTTAGTGTTTTTATGGGCAGGAGGCCAGGACGCACTTACAGACATGAGAATTTTTGTAATGTACAGACATACATTGATAGAAAATGAAATATTAACATCCTGAATTTGTTACTTAATGTTAAATGTCCAGTATAACTGGATTAGATTAAAGGATAATACATATCAATACATACACAGGATCCAAATTAAGGATTAATTTGAATGATTGAAAAAAAAAAACTTATGTTCAGTGTGGACACAGACCCCACACTATTATCATTCTGTTGAATGTAGAGCTGGGACTGCTCCATTCTCTAAGTAAGAGCATTTTCAGTGTATTGTGTCAATAAAAATCTCACTTTGATCTGTTTTTTTTTTTTTTTTTTTTTTTTTTTTCTGGGTTATGAAAATTAATAAAAAAATCCATAGTGGTATTAATTCTCATACGTGGGTATAAATTTCAAATTCCAATATACTAGTAAATTACCAAATCTTAATATATTTTAAGGAAATAATTTCTAATTCCAATATACTAGTAAATTACCAAATCTTAATATATTTTAAGGAAATAATTTCTATCTCCAATCTATGGGATAAGTACAGCACTTTTCAATTTCAGACTCCGAGTGAAAAGATAAGACAGAAGACAAAAATAGATTTAACAAATTTAATATATAACAAAGAAGAAAAGGAAAGATAGATTGGGAGATAGATAAGTTGCAAATTTGGTGTAATTTGTGGAAACTTAGTTTAGAGTTCATTTCCAAAATAAAGAGGTGTATCATCAGTCAATTTGATTTGCCCTGTCACACATGTGTATGTGTGCAATATGTGTATATAATATGTAAAAATATGTTTTATATATATATATTTTCACTCTAAATTTAAATTTCAATTTATCCTAAAATTTAAAAAACTTACTTCTTTCTTAACTATCTTATTTATATATATAAAAAAATATATATATAGAGAGAGAGATTTTAAATAATTTTATTACAAAATTAAAAAATCCTTCTTAATTTCTGTTGCTTTTTCAAATTAGTTGAATAGGGAATTTTGCCTGGTGACAACTTTGAATATGTCTTTCTTTTTTCTAATCTGTCAAAAATAATGGATACAGTTAAGAGATACATTTTTTGCTGACCGAGTTTTTTTGTGGTGGAAATGAAACTACAACATAAAAATCTTTTTCTTTTTTGCAACATCAAGGATTTCATTTGGAATTCATATCACAGGACTATAAAATTCTAAAAAATTTAAAAAAAATATATAGAAAATAAAAATCTGTTTTCAAATGCCTTTAAAGTAATAAAAAATTTAATAATTCGCATCTGATGAGTCGGGAGAGTTTGACTATTTGTCTAAGCTCCCTAAAATAGACTATAATGCTAAATCTCTAAGTCTTTTGTTATTTCTTTACTTATATATATATATCACACACACACACACACATTTGTGTGTGTAATATAAGCACACAATTAGAGCAGTTCAAATAAAGTAGAAAAAAATAGGAAATTAGTCAAGTGTAAATGAAACGACCTGGATCTGTGTGGTAAAGTGGGAAGCTGTTGGTACATGTGACACTCCACCTCAGATGCAAAAACAATCTCCCTGGTCTAGTACTATGGAAAAGGGGATAAACTTATTTGCTGTCCGTCTGATACAAACAACAGACCACTCTGTCTACTTCATTTACTTAATAACTATTTTAAAACTAATTTAACTAAATAAGAAATAGATTGAAATGTATCTGCGTGTTTAATATGTATTTGAGTAATTCCATGTCAAATCATCCTGGTCATGTCACCCACCCACTTTAATTTTTCTAAAATTTTGTCCTGGTGTTGATTTGCAAAATTTTAACTGATGTAGCTTCGGTTCTGAGCAAAAATCAAACTATCTTTTTGTACAAATAATGTTCAATATATGTGAAATAATCATAGAAAATTGTTTTTTTCATAGATGCATGCCATATTGGGATATTGATCTTGCTAGGAAAAAATCAAAATCATCAGTAACTTAAAATTGGTTGACCTTAAGACTTTTTTGATAGATTTTGAATTCCTTGGGCAAAAGTGATTTTATAAACAAATTTTTAGGAGTAGGGAAGCTCTAGAACTCATTTTACAGACAAACATAGGTTGCTATTTTTTGTGAACCCCCACCAAATTCGGAAAGCTAAAAATAAACATAGCTTGGCCAATTTTTAGAATTGGAAGCTCAAATTTTGCTGATTATCTAACTTTAACATGGTCCACTCCTGGAAAAAATTTCAGAAAAATTGAAGGGGATGGGTGACAATTTAACTTTTTTCTGGATGATTTGACATAGAATTACATATTTGTGTATGTTATATGTATATATATATATATAATGTATCTGTTCCATCCATCATAACATCTCAATTTTGTTTCTAAATTTTCTCCACATATATATCTGTGATTTTGTTCTTGCTTTTAATTTCAGGGTTATGGAGGCCTCCGTGGCGCTGTGTGCTTTTCATTGGTCATGATGTTGGATGAAGGAATCATCCCTTTTAAACGAATGTTTGTCACCACAACTTTAGCTGTAATCATTTTCACTATTCTTATCCAGGTAATTACAATTTGGTGATTTTTTTTTTTTTTTTTTTTTTTTTTTTTTCAACAATAGTTTAATAGTTTTTGTAGATTATGAGTTATCTCCCTTGGACTGTTTCAGTTGAAGGAACTCTTTAGCAAAAAATGTTTTAGAAAGTTAATTGGCAACAGACTACATACACAATGATCGTCCACCATTAGATTGACTGCCATTATACTGCCTATTGACAGTTTTTCCCTCTCACAATCTACCCTGTCGTTTGGGGTGTTAGAATACAGACTGCAAAGGGGTAAGACTTCCCCGAATGGGGCCACATGTTGCCCTTGGGTGGCAAACCGTGATTTTTAAGGATGGAACTCTGCTGGCTGCTGAGGGGTAAGACCCCACCCACAATGGAGCCACCTGTTGGCTGTAGTACTTAAGGACGGAATCCTGGTGACTGAGCACTCCATGACCTGCAACACTCCACTTTGGTCCTTACTTAGGTTAGACAGGCGGTCAGAGAGGTCCCTCCGATCAATCAGCTGGCCCTAGATTGTCCCAACCCTATTGCCCTTATGGCAAGCCCCAACCCTTTTTATCATATGGCTGCTAGAAGGCGGTGGCTAAGGGTCTTCATATCCTGGGTATGACGTTAAACTCTATCTGATGGTGAGGTTCCAATTCTGGAGGTTTGGGGAATGTGGAGCACCCCTTCATCATCATTGCTCCCAGGTCAACTCTGACTTAGAGTGGTAGTACCTGTAAGGGTCCCCTCTATGGGTTAAATAGAAAAAATGTATTTATATAAAAAAAATTGAGTATCCATTAATAATGAATCTATTTAAAAACTTTGTTGGCATTAAATGACCCACCGAGCTTGATATGCCACAAACCAAACCAAACCTCTCATGAATGTTTCTGTTATGTCTTGATGTACTGCTTACATGGTGATTGCCACTTCTGTTTAAATAAATAGTCAAATATTATGTTTGCTAATCGCTACAAAAATGGGATCATTTAAAAGAAAGATCTTTAAAAAGCCAATGTACAAAAAGTCTGGGACAGTCTTCTAACGGGGTACAGACTCTCAGTAAACGTTTCTTTTCTCGTATTCTCTAACTCACTGGTTCAAATCCTTTTGATAAACGAACAATATACAATATTTTCTCCATTGTCGACACTGTCACACCTTCCACTGTCTGGTTCATTCTGCCTCACTGAACTGCCTGCTTTTATTACAGTTTGCTTAGCTGTTATGTAAATTACACCTTGTGCCATTCGAGGCTTTCATGCATGGCACAAACAATTCCTTGTTATTTATGTCAGGATCGGCTATGCCCATTACAATTTCAATCTATACATATATAAAGAGCAGTTGTGTGTATGTCTGGAGGGTACGGAAAAGTTTGAGACCGGACGTATACAGCATGAGCAGTTGAAAAGAGATATTCGCAAGAATAAAAAAAAAAAGTAGACAATCAAGGGCTTCAAATCGGTCTACTATGTGACTAGTGTGGAAGGCTATGTATGAGCAAAGCTGGTCTGATCAGTCACCAATCTGTGCATCGGCGGGATGGACTAATAAAATACCCTGTGCTCCCTGGAAATACCTGTAATTGTGGGAAGGTGTGCAAGACTTTGGTAGGACTAAAGAGCCACTTTCGTGCAGCTCATTGTTGAACTTTTTTGAAGCTCACAATTATATTGTTTGAACTGTTGAGCTTTTTTTCTTTTTTGTTTTGTTATTGTTACTATATCAAGCAATGGCAATACTTGAACATGAGTTTGCTGCCATCATCATGTCTGGAGGAAACTATGAAAAAAACAAACAATTAATGACAATGTAAATATATCACTATCATCAGACCTTGCTTTTTGAGCAAAAATTAGGAAGATTTTATTAATATTCGTAAAAGCCCTCACACGAGATAATATAAACACGAGATAATATTAACACAAGATCTTTTTATGGAGCATCCAGTGAAGATCGAACTCACTATTCAGTAGTAGCAAGACTAGCTAATTATTAAAGAACTTTTTTTCTCCTCTCACCAGGCTTCGCTGGGTAGCTGCTTCTAGTACATGCATAAAGGGCAGTTGTATGTATGTATGTATGTCTAGAGAAAACTATGAAAATAAAGCAATTAACAACAATGTAAATATATATACATATTCACTATCACCACAGCTTGCTTTTTGAGTAAAAATGAAGATTTTATATATATCTGGAAATATATTTAAAAATTAGGATTTGAATAGTAAGAAAAGTGAAAGTCATTTGTGATTATGTAAGTAAAGTCATTGGGGTGGCCTAAAGTCAGTATCAGCCAGACAGCGATCGAGTCTATCCCCTTTCCACTTGTGCTAGACCTAGATTGTTTTTGGCGTGATTAAAATGTAGATTAATTATGTAAAACCAAAACAGTCAATGGATATCTCAGACTAACTTTTTATTATCTCACCAATACCCAGGCAATGCCGGGTAGCTGCTTCTAGTTTGATATAAATCAAACAGGCTTTGATGTTTCACATGATTGTGGATAAAAAAAATGATATAAAAACTCTAGAATCTTTTAAATTTGACTTGTAATTTTACTATTTGTTTAAATGATTTTTCAATGTATATCATTTCATTTACTGATAAAAATCTGAAGGGGAGGCATTTAAAATATCTACATGAATTTGCCGACGAAAAGATGACTTGGAAAACATCTAAGTTGGGCTGGAATTTCGCCTGATGCTGGCTTGCTAAAAACATAGCGTAAATTAAGGCAGAAGGCAGGGATGACATGATATCAACATTACCAAAATCCATACCATAATTTACAATTTTTAAATTACAAATTTTAAAAAAAATGTAAAAATTTTTTTTTTTTTTTTTTTTCCAATTAATTTTAATTTTACTTCGGGTATTTAAGTGATGCAAGACCATTTGGAATATTTCATTTTTAAAATTGGGTAAAATAAAATGGGACAAATAAAGAAACTGCTATCAAGCGACACCAGATAATCTGGATTTATATTTTTGCATTGCATCTTGAACAATTTGGATGGTCTCATTTTTAACTTGAGGGTTTTGCAGGATAGAAGATTTAGTAACAAGTGTATTAATATATAGACTAGTTTTACTTTGTTATTCTTTTTATCACAACTCCCAATGTTAATAAACTCTGAGTTGGAAGATGAAGAAAAACTTGCATAATGGGAATTTGAAAAATCAGACTTAAAGAGAAGACTACTACAAGTAGGCTGTAAAACAAAAAAAAGAGGTAGAGAATTATTGGGTGGGGGTGAAGAATGACAAGATTTTCCCCCACCCTTCTTGCTTAATCATCATGGCTTCCTTGGTAGAGGTGATGAGTTCAAGCTGTTTATTTATAGCTGATTTTGAACTGCTTGCATTAGAGGTCAAAGTTCATTTACCCCAAAAGTGTTTTTGCTAAAAAGTAAAAATAAGATAGATTGAAATTACTCATAAAATAAGTGAGAATGTTAGAATTGTATTTTTAGGGAAATTATTTACTAAAATTAGGGTAATCTGAACATTAGCTACATAAATGAGAGTAACTTCCCCTTGTTTTTTTCACTTTGAGAAAGTTGTTTTGGTCGACCATCTGTTTGAATCTGCATGTTTTAACACAAAAATATCATAAAATGTGTTTTAATAACAATTAAATTCATTTCAAATAATGCACTAGCACAATTAACGATTTTCGGTGAAATGAAAATGACCGCCCAAAACAGACGGCTTCCTCAAAGTGAAACAAACAAGGAGAAGTTACTCTCATTTATGTAGCTAATGTTCAGATTACTAAAATTAGAACCTAGATCAAATAAGTTTCATGAAAAGAATCATCATCATCATCATCATCATGTCGCGCATGCAGCATGGATATCCATGACAATCTCTCGCCAACCTTCCCTATCATTCATTTTCCCAGGGAGGTCCTCTGCGGAGCAACCAGCATCTTCGCATAGCTGGTCAATGTAGGTCCTTGCTGGACGCCCCACACTTGCATGTCCATGTGTTGGCTTCCACAGGAGTACATCGCTTATGAGCTCATCCTTGCTTCTCTAGCAGTGTCCTACGTGGCTTGTCTGTCTCACTCTGATAGTTTGTGAGATGGGGGGCAGGTGGCCGTACAGCTGCTTCCTTGTAGGGTACTGCTTCCACGACTTGTTCAAGACTGCACGCAGCATTCTTGTGCAGCTCCTTGAGAATGAAAAGAATAATACAAATAAAACTATTTATATCAATTGGGGAGAGTTTATTTCTTCTATATCACCCTGTTTTCTGGGTTTAGAATACATTGACTGTAAACCCCCCACCCCCAGAAAAAAGGAATTACATGGATATGACACTAAACTGCATCTGAGTTTGAGTTTCCAGATCCGGGGAGTTTGGAGTACTCCTTCATTGGCATTACTCATTGGTTTACTCTGATCAGGAATGGTAGTACCTGTTAAGGTTCTATCTATGGATCAATTAGGGCTGTTTGCTAATTATTTGTATTAGATGGAAATACTTGGAACCATATATCTGTGTAAATTATTTCTATTAGCATAAAAATGCCCTCCGTCGGTGTGTGTAAAAATACATTTTTGAAAGATATTGCCTGAGGGGAATTCAACAAAATAAAACTTTTAATATTTAAAAAAAAAAATTAATTACTTATTTAAAAAGCATCATCTTCACTCCACTGACATATTTGTTTTGTTTTATGACAGTATGGACCTTGCAAAACGTTTCGATAAATTTCGGATTTAAATGTTAAGATTCTTATCTTTTATAAAAAAATTTTAAAAATCATATGAGTAAGATATATTTTGTTTGGATTTCATAAATTAAATAAGGGAGTGTTGACCTAGTGTAAATAAAAAAAATAAAAAAAAATTCCCCTAATATATTTTCGGAAAAAAAACTATTTTAAACATAAATTCATCTAAAGGTGAATAAGTGTTGAAATTTTCGTGAAAAATTTGACAATTGATTTTTCATAGAATTTTGGTATTTTTATATAGTAAGTCATTGGGGGTGAATGTTGGTATCAGCCAGACAGCAAGGGAGTCTATCCCCTTTTCACTAGCGCTAGACCCAGCATATGAGTAGCCCATGGATCTATGTGGTAAAGTGAGGAGATTATGGTAGATGTGGCGCTCCACCTCAGGCGTTGTTTCCTTTGTCTAGAGCTAGTGAAAAGGGAATAGATTCCCTTTCTGTTTGGCTGATACCAACATTAGGCCACCCTGTTAATTTGCATAATATATGGTGTGGTTAATTTGCATACTAGTTTTAACAAAACTGGGTTTGATAAATAATTACTTGGTGTTATTGATCTCTAATATTATTGTTTTATTCTCCAATGTATTAAAATCAATCGTATGGATGATTTTATATAGGAACCAATTAAAATATAATTAAAATAAGTAATCTTTTTATATGTGTTTTTATCTAATTTTGCGAGTCTTTCTAATCCAATATATTTTATTATATTAGAACTTAAATACTTATGCACGGGGGGCGCATAATTTTTCTAGTTCTATTAACATTTGCCAGGTTAGCTCAGTTGGTAGAGTTTGGTAGAAACCACATGTTCCTAGTTTGATACCAGCCCTCGACAATTTCCCAGCTCTATTGCCCTTATGGCAAGCCCCAACCCCTTTTTATCATATGTGTGCTAGAAGGCGGTGGCTGTGGGTCTACATGTTCTGGGAATGACGTTAAACTCTATCTGATGGTGAGGTTCCAGTTTTGGAGGTTTGGGAAATGTGGAGCACCCCTTCATCCCCATTGCTCCCTGGTCCATTCTGACCCGGAGTGGTAGTACCTGTTAGAGTCCCATCTATGGGTTAAATAGAAAAATGTATTTATAAAAAAATTGTATTATCCATTAAGAATTGATTTATTTCAAAACTTTATCGGCATTAAATGACCCACTGAGGTTGATATGCCACAAACCAAACCAAAGCCCTCGACAACTCAGCGTATGATTAGCACAGGGATCCGTGTGGTAAAGAAGCTGATGGTAGGTGTGGCACTCCACCTCAGATGCTAAAACAATCTCCTTGGTCTAGTGCTAGTGAAAAAGGGGATAAACTCCCTCGTTGATTGGCTGATACCGACATTAGGCCGCCCTGATGACTTTTTCATAATTAATATTTGCTATATAATTTTTTTTCTATTGTCTTTATTAAACTCACTTGTTATATTGTTTAAAAACATAATTTTGTTTTCTTTCTTTTTTTTCTAGGGCATAACAATCAAACCCCTTGTAAGGTTTTTGAAGGTTACGTTACAAAAGAAAGATGAACCAAATTGTTTAATATTCCTCACAGCTGATGTAAGCTTATTATTTCATTATTTTTTTGGGACCAGGTATTGAATAAGCACCCCAGCTGAAATTGCTTTTGAAAAGGTCAGCTTTTGCTGTTCACCGTAAACTTCCAGTTGTTTGTAAGCAAACAACTGATGATTCTTTTACATTAGAATTTCACAGTAAGATTTTGGGAAAAGGTTAGTTCATGTTTATTTCCAAACCAAAGACATGTTTTTATATTAAGATAGTTTTTGATTGTAATAAAAAAAAAAGTTATTTCATGTTAATTAAGCTAACCTTATCAAAACTGATTTCTGCTGGGGTGCTTATTCGTTACATGGTCCCTTTCCTTTGTATACAGAAGTTATCTCTTGCTTTAAACATAATGATTTTAGTGATATCTTCAAAGTAAAGGAATTGTAATTTTGAAATGGTGTATCATTTTTATTTGTATTTAATTTTTAATTTTTTAATTTTTTTTTTTTAGATAAAGTATTACATATTGATGGGCATACTGTCAGTTTTGGACGGTTAGTGTAGAAAATAGTTTTGAATTCAAATGAAAACAATATTATTTGAATTCAAATCTGTATGGTTAGATTTGAGTGACATTTAATAAACTTAGGTTGACCCTTCTTTTCATGTTCAGAGTTTGAACTGTGTGAAGGAGTCAGTCAGCTGCTAGACCTCATGATGTAAAGACACAGTTGAGTGTGCTCCCATGCATGGTTAAGGTTAAATAAAAATGTGATTCACAAAATAGATGTCTTCACTTTGTCATGGTAATTTGAACATTAGATACATAAATGAGAGTAACCTCCCCTTGTTTCTTTCACTCTGAGTAAGGCGGTTTTTTTTTTGTTTTTTTTTGTAAAAACACGGATTTTTTGACAAATTGGGTATAACAATACTTTTCTAATATATAGGTACTCTCATAGAAATATTAACATCTTTTTAAAAAAATTGATTTAAAAATGTTAACACCCTTATAAGATTACCTTTTAATATATTTTCAAACAGTCTCCACATGTTCACCATCCCTGTCAACATATGCTTAGAATCTCCCACAGGTGATTTAAAAAATAAAGATGCTAATATCTCTATGAGAGTACCTGTATATTAGAAAAGTATAGTTGTACCCAATTTGTCGAAAACTCCATATTTTTACAAAACAAAACACACAGCTTCCTCAAAGTGAAAGAAACAAGGGGAGGTTATTCTTATTTATGTAGCTAATTTTCAGATTACCTTTGTCACTAAAAACGACAGCAACCAGGGTATCGCCAACATCTTAAGACATCAGTTAAGAAAAAGAAGCCAGAAACAGACCAATAGTTAAAAGAACCACTCCAGCAAGAGAGACCAGACCAGGCTCTGCAGAACTAAGAAGAAATATCAGCCAAGCTACAGATGAAGTATAAACTACAGACTACAAAAGATAAGTTCCGAAGTAAGAACGTGATACTCACAAAGTACAGATGAAGATAAGACAATACATAAACAGTATATACATTATGAGAATACCTGTGTTTGTATCATTCATATTTAAAGAACGCTACAAACACAGGTATTCTCATAATATATATACTGTCTATGTAATATGACGGCTATACCCAGAAAATAATATGCAACAAAAGTCCTGTGAAGCATTATGGATGATTTTGATTAGTATTATCATTCATCTTCATAATTCTAGTGGCCTTTTTTTTTTGTCTATCATTTGAATCATCATTTCTGTGACAGTAAGGAACAGTGTCCATTCAGAGTGTGGGAGACAATAAATAATTGTCACCCTTGAATATTGGGGGCATATCCCTTGGACATCTGATAGTCACATGAGAATCTCACAATTCATCTTTGTCTTTTTTTTCTCTGTTCTTTGAACAGTAAATATATATTCCATTTGACTCTCTTCTTTGTCTCCTCTCCTGGTCATGTTGATTTTACTACCCATCAACATAAAGTAAGACTTTTACCGTTTTTTGTTCTCCTTTCATATACTGCTTGTTCATAGAGTAATAAGTGCCTATTTTATTGGTTCGTAGACATTTTTTATACATGTCAATACTTTCTGTATGTATATTATGCATACTAGCAAATATATGCACCCTCCGGGTGCAAGTATTTAAGTTTTAATGCAATAAAATATTGTATTAAATTAGAAAGGCTAATGAAACTAAATAAGAATGCAGATAAAAAGTTTTGAAACAGAGGGAGTATAATCGAAAAATAGAACTGAAACTTACTCTTCCATCACTCTCGTCTTTCATTTAAATTTTTTCTAATTTAAGTATTTAGTTAAAAGAGGAAGTAAAGAATAAAATGACAGTTATTTGTTCGTGTTAATGGATTTCATTTAAGATTCATTGAAGAGATTTTTGCTTATATTCATAAAAATAAAACCAAACAGTTAGAAATCAATAATACTAAACATATATTTATTAAAATCAAATTTTAAATATCAATATGCAAATTAGCCTTCCTGTTCACACTGTTAACCGCTATTTGATTGTATATATAAATAAAATTGCATGTTATTTATGTGTAGATATGGTCAACAGTATTAATAATGTTTAACAATTTTATTAATAATTGAGGTTTGAATAAAAATAAAATCCTGAATGTAGCATAAATAACTAAGGGAATTGTGACTTGAGTAGTAATAGAGTTTCGGCTACAGACAGAAAAAAAACACAATCTCCATTATAATAAGATATCAAATGTTTCTGTATGTGTAAATGAGCTTACCTTGTGTTTCCATCTGTTAGTATAACATTGGATATACTAATACTGGTATTGGGCCTTGGTGAGTGCGGATTCAAATAAATAACCTTCATAGCAACAACCAGTCCAATAGAAGTAAGAATAAAAAATAAGCTCTTGGTGAGATCCAAACCCTGGATCCTTTGGAAATCCTGGATCTGTGTACAATGCTGCTTTACCAACTCTGAGATAAAAGTGATGTGATATCAAGTTTTACATGGAGTCTATCTTTTTTCTTTTCTTTTTTTTTTTTTTTTTTTTTTCAATTTCTGATGTTTACTCACTGCAAGAGAAAAACTGCCTGGGGTAAAAAAAAAAATTCCCAAAGTCCCCAAAAAGCCCGAGTCTAACAAGAAATACCCGAAGAAGGCCGGAGGGCACATCGACCAAAACGTTGTACAGATGACAATGAAGATGAGGACAATAGTCCAAATAATCCAAATAATACTAATTATCAAGCCTCATCTGAAAAATTCCGAGAAATAATTTGATTTCAATTTGATTTTTTTCTTTATTCATTTTTATTTTAGGTCTCTGATCACTTAATGGCAGGAATGGAAGACATCATTGGCTTTCATGGAAAATATTACCTTAAGGTAATTTTATATATATATATATATATATATATATATATATATATATATATAAACAAATTTGGTTAAACAAAATCTTTATTGTCAAGGTTTTTATTTCTTTCTTTCAAGCTTCCTAATAATTCTTTTGATCTTATAATATTGAAAGACATTAATGATTTCTCTGAAAGAGCCATTCTTGGCAGACCAAGTACTTTTGGTTCTTACCCAAACCATTATCAAGGTAATGTGTATGTGCCTTTCATTATTAAAACTGTTTAATATTTAACTAAACTATTTAAAAATTTTTTATCTCCAAGGTGACACTAAGCAACAGTCCCTGAGTGACAGTCTTTGGTGCACTGACTGCACACAAACTGTGCTGCTTTCTGGGGCTGCTCTTTCTGGTTCTCTTTGCTGTCAAGGCTGCTCTCCTCTCCACCTCATTCCTCTTCATGCCTTGCTTAACGTTAAGGCGCCAGGCATCTTGATTACTATTACATAGAACTGTTAACTCAATGTTTATATCAGTTGTGCCATGTGTCCATTGGACAAATATTACAAATTCTCAAGCCTTATCTCAAAAATTCAGAAGAAAAACTTAAGAAGGCAGAGAGTTGTATTCTCTCTAAATCCAATAAGGAGATCATTGATCTACAAATAAAGTATTTCATTATTTTGGTCTTGTATAAAATTTACAATCTTAGAGTAAAGGTAATTCCGTTTCAAATCGTCCAGAGGTGTGGATTATGATAAAGTTAGACAATCCCCAAAATTTCAGCTTCCAATTCCAGAAATTGGCAGAGTTATGTGGATTTTTAGCTCTGAAAAATGCTATGAAAAAATCAGAAATCATCAATAACTTAAATTGGTTGACTTTAAGATTTTTTTGATAGCATTTTCGAATTCTTCTGACTAAAATGCTTTTATTAACCAATATAGTAGTAGGGAAGCTCTAGAACTCATTTTACAGATAAAAATAAATTACAAAAAGTCACCATTTTTCACCAACCCCACCAACATAACTCTGCCAATTTTTGGAATTGGAAGCTCAAATTTTGGGGATTGCCTAACGTTAATATAGTCTACATCTGGAAAAAAATTGAAGTGGGTGGGTGACAATTTTACTGGATGATTTGACATGGAATTACCTGTAAACCATTTTTTAAAAACTTTTTTCAGGAATTATTAGAATACTATGATGACAGTTATCTCAAGAAATGGTTGCAACGAAAGCCAACAAAAGCTGATGCTGAAATTTCAAAAGTTTACGAAAAAATTATGTTGAGGTAGGTTTAAAATATTTGCTTTTCTATTTAACCAGAAGTGGCTACCCAGCATTGCCTGGGTAGAGGGAGGGATAATAAAAAAAAATTAGTCTCTCAGATCCATTGATTGTTTTGGTCTTATATAATTGATTTATGTTTTAATCACGAATGCCACCCAATGACGTTCCCTTCTCTTACTATTCAAATCATAATTTTTAAATATCTTCCCAGATATATATAAAGTCTCCATTGTTTTTGCACAAAATGCAAACTCTGGTCATAGTGAATGTGAATATATATTTACTTTGTCATTAATTGTTTTATTTTCATAGTTTCATCCAGACATTCATACATGCACACAACTACCCTTTATATATATATGCCCTGTCGGTGGGGCGTTAGAATGCATCAACTGCACCTCTGCAGAGGAGTAAGACTCCCCCAATGGGGCCACCTTTTGGCCGTGGGTGATGACCTGTGATGCTTAAGATAGAACCCTGGTGGTTGAGCAGTCCATGACTTGCAATACTCCACTTTGGCCCTTTCTTTGGCTAGACGGGTGGGAATGGGAATGACATTAAACTCTATCTGATGATGAGGTTCCAGTTCTGGAGGTTTGGGGAATATGGAGCACCCCTTCATCACCATTGCTCCCAGGTCCACTCTGACCCAGAGTGGTAGTACCTGTTAGGGTCCCATCTATGGGTTAAATAGAAAAACATGAGTTGATAAACAAAATTATATCATGCATTAAGAATGAATTTATTTCACAACTCTGTCAGCATTAAATGACCCACCGAGGTTGATATGCCACAAACCAAACCAAACCTTTATATATATATATATATATATATATATATATATATATGTATAGATAGAAGATGAATCCTTCTCTGTTTACATTGTCTACTACAGTGTCCCACTACAAACAGCAAAACAAGGTAACAATTTTTCACTCATCTTCAAGTTGCCCCAACCCTATTGCACTTATGGTAAGCCCAACTCTTTTTATCATATGGGTGCTTAGTGCCCTGGGTATGATGTTAAACTCTATCTGATAGTGAAGTCCCAGTTCTGGAGATCTGAGGAATGTGGAACACCCCTTCATCATCATTGCTCCTAGGTTCATTCTAACCCGGGGTGGTAGAACCTATTAGGGTCCTGTCTATGGGTTAAATAGAAAAAATGTGTTTGAAACAAATTTGAGTACCCATCAAGAATGAATAAAAAAAACAACTTCAGCATAAAATGACCCAATGGGTTGACATTCCGTAAAACCCAACCAACCACTTTGAAATTTTTCACACTAGTTTTAACTGAAGTCTAACAAACTGCTAATTTCTTCAGGACACCAAGATGTTTCTACGTATTCTAGTTGGTCTTAGCAGTACTTTCTTTGATCCCCAGTTTCCCTAGTCTCTCTTCCAGGTTTTTTTTCTTTATTGTTCCAACTACAGTTAGTATCATAGTCACTTTCATGTTTCACACCTTCAGCTCTGACAAGATCCAAGAATTTATACATTATGGTTACCTATCCAAGGTTAAAGAGCCCAGTCTGCCCTACTATTTTGCCTATAGCTGGAGGGAGAATATATGGATTCATACTTTTCCTAAGGGTATTAGTGCTATGTGAAATGCAAACAGCCTTGTCTAAGATTTGAACTCTGATCGACGAGTCCATTCCCTATGACACTAACCATTAGGCTACACACCTATATTGAATACAATCGGTTCTTTTGGAAAAATATTTAAGTTTGTTATCCAACAAATTTATTTGATTTTCAATCTTTTTTTTTTTTTTTTTTTTTTTTCTTTCTTTCAGAGACCATTTCAAGAATCTTGAAATGTCTGGTGCTAAGAAATTCCCAGAACATCTGTAAGTTTTACTTTTACATTTTATATTTCATTCACTAGTTGAGATCTGTGTGTCTCTGTGTGTGTGTGTGTGTGTGTGTGTGTGTATGACCAGAGCAAATGAAAGCATTTACTTTCAAATTATATCTTTAGTTTTTCACCCTTTCACTCGTTATTCAAGGTCAGTGTTTACGTGTTTTTTTCTTATCAAATTTTTGAATCATTAACTTTTCTAGTATTTAAAAGATCAACTCAAGTGTAAAAACAGAAATTAAACCTTGCAAATGTTATTCACTGATCCAACTTGAGCTTGTCTGAAGTTATTATACAAAACAAATAAATCTCAATAACTTAGTGATCTATAAAGATTATGCTATTGTTGTGTGTGTGTGTATATATATATATATATATATATATATATATATATATAAAGGTTTTATATATTCATTTATTTGATGACAGTCATGACCATTTGGTTTCATGCATGCCTAACTGCAAACATATGTCAGGTGACTTTGTGATTTTAAGTTCAAATGCCAATCCCACGCTATATATATATATATATATATATATATATATATATATAAAAAACATTTTTTTTTTGTGATGAAACAAAGAAAATACAGTGCTCAATCACAAATTGTGAGAGCTAATATTTATTTAATTTGTTGAGTTTTTATAAATAAATGCTTATTATAGACAGCTACCCAGGTTGTCTTGCTAAGTCGCAATCATCAGGTTGTCAAATTAGATCTTATGGTGTTTATTTGAATATATATATATATATATATATATATATATATATATATATATATATATATATATATATATATATATATTATAATTAAAAAAATGACTTCATTTGGAAGGTTGTTTTTCCCTTTTACAAAGAATATTGTCTTGGCATCTAAATTGATTGTTTAAAATTTGCTTTTTTTTTTTTTTTTCAAGCAAAATTTGAATTATTAAAGTTTACGTGATTTGCTTAATAACTTCAGACGGTGTAGTATCCTCATCTTGGTTATTATAGTCATAACATTTTGATTATTGTACCCAACCCCTTAATTTATTTTGGCATCTTTTCCAGTTTATAATCTTATAGAAATTTTGAAATTAATCTTTATTAGTCAATTCATTGGAGTCGATTGTTTCTCATTCAGCTGTCCATACTTAGACAATATTTCCTTGCGGCAATTAATTTTCCCAAATTTTGTTGGTGGGACTTAGAATCTGCTGACTGTATCCTCTTTAGGGGGGTTAAAATCCCCTCCCCCCCCCCAAAAGGGGTATCTTAGGTATGACACTCAACTACATTTGATGGAGGCTATCCCCCCAGGCAATACTTGCCCCCTTAATTTAAAGAGGCAGGACTGGGTTTATTGCCCAGTGCCTGAGGCGCCCCCCTTGAGAGGGAATGCCAATGGGATCAATGCATTTGTGCCTACCACCCATGGGTGGGCCCACATAAAAATGACCTTGTGTCACGCCCTCATAAGTGGGATGAGAGGCAAATACCCATAACTGCATTTGATGGTAAGGCTCCAGCTCTGGGGAGTGTGGAATACCCCTTTGTTTTGTTCATTTTAAACGGTTGTCAATGTTTCTGGTTATGTAAATATTAATAATCAAACATTTTTTTTATTGTATAACTAAATAGGATAAGTATTTTAGGCGGACCTGAACTTTCAGAACCCCCCCCATCTAAAATTTTTGTTTTTAATTTTTTTTTCTTCTTTCAATGGATTATTAGCGATTGCACACCGAATCTATCAGACTGTGGAAAAAAAAATTTAAAAAAAGTTATTTATTTTCGAGTTTTCAGGGGTGCTCAGTTCCCCGTATAAGTTTATCGTAAACCAATCCTAAAAAAAAATTTTTATTTATTTTTCCTTCAATGGATTATTATCGATTACACACCAATCTCAGATTTAAAAAAAAAATTCTTGAAAGTTATTTATTTTTTGAGTTTTCAGGGGTGCTTATTTCCCCGTATAAGTTTATAGTAAATCGATCCCCCATATTGGAACCGCTTAAAAGGAAACTGGCGCAAAGGTGTCAAAGTTAGGGTGGCCCAGAAAAAACAGAACCCAAATTATTATTTATTTATTTTCCCATTAAACTAACTTAACAAAAATTTTAGATGGGGGGGTTCTGAAAGTTCAGGTCCACCGTATTTTATTCTCTGCTGAATAATTTCACCTGATTGTATCATATGTCATAAACGCTTTTTTATGTATGATTCATCCATAAAATACATAAAACATGACAAGAGTATAAACTATTTGTCCTGTTTAGTCATATTTCAAAAATTTTGAAACTGGCATATCATGACAGATATCCATGACAACCTCTCGCCAATCATCCCTATCACTCATTATCCCTGGTAGGTCCTCTTTGCTGGACAATCCACACTAGCATGTCCATGTGCTGCTTTCTTTAGAAGGAAGTCACTTATGAGTTCATCCTTAGTTCTCCAGCAACGTCCAGTATGTCTTGTCTGTCTTACTCGGATGGTTTAGGAAGTAGGGGACAGGGAGGCATACAACTTCTTTGTTGTGGGGTGTTGTTTCCACGATATGTTCAAGATCGTATGCAGCATTTTTGTGCAGCTTCCCTCTAGCCTATTCTCCAGGCGCCTCATCTAGGTCCTAGTGGTGCAGCCATACAGCAGCACTGATACCACCACAACCTAGAATTATCACTTTAACTCGGTGAGATCTGATTTTCTTATAATGGACAATCTTCTGTTACTATTTCTCTGAATGTTCGAGATGAAGCTTGATAATTAGTATTATCTGCATTATTTGGACTATTGTCCCCATCTTTATTGTTATTTGTACAACGTTTCGGACGATATGCCCGGTCTTCTTCAGGTATTTCTTATCGGACTCGGGAACCTTCGTTTTGGACTCGGGAACCTTCTTTTCGGACTCAGGGAACCTTCTTTTCGGAATCCATGCTGTTATCATTTGAATTTAATTTTTTTAATCCTCTGCAAGAATATAAATCAAATCTCTAATATTTTTGCTCAAAAACCAAGCCCTGGTGATATTTAATGTGTATATATATTTACTTTGTTGTTAATTGTTTTATTTTCGAAGTTTCTTCTGGACATACATATACACACAACTGCCCTTTATATATGCATAGACAATCAAAACAAGGTGGTATTCAGGTGGAAGGACCAGTCAACATATACATAGATTAATATAGAAGGTTTATTTCAGAGAGATAAACTTAGACAAGGAATAGTGTGGCACGTTACTAATCCCGAATCAAGCACCGTCTAATGCTGTGCTTACTATATATTCATACCACACAGGTGAGAGGGATTGTGTAATATTCCATTACAACAATATCAAATAACTTCCAGCAGTTTTATCAGGGAGCAGACTGAACGTTTCTCATGATTGATATAAACTATTAAATTTCAATAGGTTTTTTAAGCGATTTCATCAATATTATTTGATAAGCTATAATTATTTACTAAGAATTAATATCATTAGTTACTTTAAACTATATAACTGTATGCAAAGGAATGATTATTATTAGAAATAATTATCTTTATTTGGATTATTCGGACTATTGTCCTCATCTTTATTGTTATCTGTACAACGTTTTGGCTGATGTGCCCTCTGGCCTTCTTTAGGTATTTCTTGTCTTGAACTTGGGGAACCTTCTCTTTGAACTCTGGAACCTTCTCTTTGAACTCTGGAACCTTCCCTTTGAACTCTGGAACCTGGAACCTTCTCTTTGAACTCTGGAACCTTCTCTTTGAACTCTGGAACCTTCTCTTTGAACTCTGGAACCTTCTCTTTGAACTCTGGAACTTCCTTTGAACTCTGGAACCTTCCCTTTGAACTCTGGAACCTTCCCTTTGAACTCTGGAACCTTCCCTTTGAACTCTGGAACCTTCTGAACTCTGTCATAATCAGGAGCATCCATGGAACTTTGAACCTAACCCTTTATTCAATCCATGAAGGTATACTGTTCTCATTCTGCTAACAGAAGGTTCTCAACTTCGAAGCAAAAGTTCCGAGTCTGACAAGAAATACCTGAAGAAGACAGGAGGGTACATCAGCCAAAACGTTGTACAGATAACAATAAAGATGAGGACAATAGTCCAAATAATACAAATTATCAAGCCTCATCAAAAAAATTCAGAGAAATTTGTACTTTGTTTTGTGTTTTCATTCCATCTGCCTGTTGTTGTGATTGAATTCTGTGATTTTTTTCCAATTTAAAAAAATGTTGTTTTTTTTTTTTTTTTACAAGTTTTATCTTTATTGCATGAATGAAATGGAAATTTGTAAATCTGAATGTTGTGGTCCAATTTTTTACCACTTAGTCCAATCCTGAGAATTCCTTATAATTTCTGTGTATTTAACCCCACCCCCACCTCGTCTGAAAATGATTTACATATGTTAACATAACCAAAAAAAATGTCACAGCAAGTTTTTTTTTTTTTAATTTTTTTAAATTTTTTTTTTTTAATTTTTAATTTTAATTTTAATTTACTACCATTTTGAAAATGCTATCTTTGGATATTTCAGCAATTGTATAAGAAACAAAACAAAAAAAGAAAGGATTTTTGCTGGGTTAAGTCAGTGCTTATTTCTTAGGGTCAGTCTAGATGTAGTTTAAGATAAACTTCATTTTTTTTTTTCTTTGTTTGTCTTTAAATAAATTAGCTGTCAAAAACTTAAGTAAATTACTGTATTTCTCAGATGCAATTCTTTTTTTTTTTTTTTTTTTTTTTTTTTTTTTTTACTTCTGAAATGTTTTCAGAATGTCCTGTCCTACAGGCTGAAGGCTATTTTTGTTCTTTTCTTTTTACATTTATTCTTTTCCAAATTTTGCAATCAACATTGGGGGTGCATCGTTTAGGGACAGAAATGTGGTATATCTGACCACTTAATATCTGTTTTGTTAATTTCATTTTTACTTATTTTTTTATTATTTCAACATAAAGTAAAAATTTAACTAAGACTCATTTCATTTTTCTCAATGGTTGAACAGCACTCAACCATTTTCTATAAATTAACATATTTTATTATTTCATAATTGGTTCAAATCCCAAACAAATTTTTCTCATTTCATACTGTAATTGGTTCATTTTTGATATTCTTCTCCTTCATCTACAAATTCAATTTATACATGTGGGTTTGGGGACTGCATGAAAATTTTTATATTCCCTTGATACTCCTTTGACAAATTCACCTACAATCGAATACAACTTTTGCTACGTCTTCCGCAAGAACTGACACATCCACTGTCCCATTGGTGTGAGTGTTAAATTATTAAGCTGGGATGTTCCATCGCAGAGAATTTCATCATTTTGCATGCTGGAATGCCTGAACACTAAATCTTGAAGAAATACAATCTCTTACAATGCACTCCCTTCATCAGTATGGTATCAATGTCACCTGCCTCTCAGAGGTATGGTTACAGGATAGCAGCTGCCACACCATCAATATCCCACAGGCTGATGTATCCTATCATCTTTATCACTGTGTCCCTACTGACAACTCTAGATGTAATATTGTAATGTTTGCATTTGAGATACGGTGAATTTGTTGAGTTGAGCTGGCTCAAACGACCCATGATGAATGCCGAAGCAGTAACAGTAAAAGTCGTAAATTCAATTTGAAACCTCTAATGTATATCGTTTGAATTTAGTTGGACTAATTCTTTAACACTAAAATTAACCATATAAATTATTTGTACTAAGAATAGTTGTTATATACTCTCTTTATTCTTTTGATCGTCTTTGGTATCTTATGTTCTTCTAGATGTTCTTCTTGTTGCGCCTGGAACTTTCCATTTGGGGATTTCATGTCTGGTCTTCCATTGGGGATTTCTCGTCTATCATAAGCCCTGGATCATTGGTAGTTTTTGGATAAATAACCTAAGACTTTGATTTTCTTTATATAATATTTTATTCCGAAATCCCCATCCAGACTACTGCGCAGATTGAGTACGGCAGCACGCTTAACGTGACTTGCTCCATCTGTGGCTTGGCCAATACTACTAAACTAACTCTTTTTAATCTAAACTGGAGGACCTTCTTTCTCATTCTTGTACCGATTCTCACAGTATCCACCGGAAAAGAGATCAAGATGAGATCAAGACGTGTCACTCAATCCTCCATGACACCGTACTCAAAGGCCACCGTCTGTAACTCATTCAGCCATTTTGGTTTCTACACTAACTGTACATAAGTGTTAGGTTACTAACAATTATGTAACATAGTTACTTGAATTTATAATTGTTTGAAATGATTATTATAGACCAGGAATAATTACTTGAAGCCATATAATTGCTTGAATAAACAAAGACTGGCATGAAATAACTCAAGCATTTAATAATAACAAACCACCCTGTTAGTGGGGCTTAGAATATGCTGACTGTATTGTCTGGAGAGGAGTAAGACACCCATCCCCAGAAGAAGGCCTAGTTTATGACACTAAACTATATCTGATGATGAGGCTCCAGTTCTGGAGAGAAGTATTCCTTCATTGCTATTACTCTTAAATTCACTCTGACCCTCGAGTGAAATCCTCAACTGTATATATTAGTGTATAGGTTGAATTTTAGAGACAAATCTTTTGATACTAAAATTAGCATCAACCTCCTATAGGAGTAATAATTTTGTGAGGTTGATATTCAAATATGATGGGAAGGGCTATGAGCAGTGTTTTTTCTTCAATTTTCTTTTTCTCTTTAAAAGGGATACAATTGGACAAGGTTGCAGTTGAGCGGAAGGACCAGTCAATACGTTTGTAGATTTAAGATAGAGGGTTTTATTGCAGAGAGATACAATAAGTTGGACAAGGAATAGTGAGGTATGCTACTAATCCTCGAAACTAGCCCAATATAATGCTATGCTAATCCTGATTACTTGTATTGCACTCTGACAGTTATTTTGCTCCATATAGACTTTATTCAATGACTAAATGGAAACACTTAAAGCATAAAAGTGCAAAATTTTAACAGATGTTGTAGCTTTGGTTCTGAACAAAAACCAAATTATCTATTTGGTACAAATAATGTTCAATATATGTAAAATAATAGAAAAAAAATTTGTTGTTATTGATGCCGTGCCACATTAAGATTTTCCCACCTATTGATCTTGCTGTGAAAAAAAATCAGAAATCATTAATAACTTAAAATGGCTTAACTTTAAGATTTTTTTAATAGCAATTTTGGATTTCTTAGGCCAAAATGCTTTTTTAAACTAATTTTTAGGAGTAGGAAAGCTCTAGAACTCATTTTACAGACATTTTAACCCCCCCACCAAAAAAAAATTTGGACAGCTAGTAATTGACATAACTCAGCCAATTTTTAGAATTGGAAGCTCAAATTTTTTGGATTGTCTAACGTTAACATAGTTAATACCTGGACAAAATTTATGAAGGGGTCGGTGACAATTTTACTTTTTTCTGGATGATTTGACATGGAATCATCCTTCAGTCAGATGTGCAGAGGTCGAATTAGCAATAAAACCTTGGTATCTAACTTCAGTTGGGAAAAAGTATCAATAGTTTTTTCAAACATTGTCCTTGCCGGTCTTTGTACTTTTCCAGATAATGGTGATGGTCCCAGTCAATAATTTTCATCAAAAGGAGCTGTTAACTCAATGACACACTCTTTTTGAATTAATTGATCAAATAAGTTAATATGATTGAGATAATCTTTTAAAACTCTAGTGATACTCTCATTTACACAGCCCTGTCGTCAGGGGTTTTAGAATACACTAAATCTGCATCTCTGCAGAGGGGTAAGATCCCCCCTCCAATGGAGACACCTTTTGACTGTGGGTGGTTGTTAAGTATCTGGCCGCCATTCTTGGCCAGTTGTAAAGAACTTAAAGTAAATAAGTAAGTCCTGAGTTATAGAATCCTTTGGTAAGTGAATAAGTCCTGTGATATAATCCTATGTTCCATCGTCCACAAAGATCCATGTAGTTATGAGTAAATATGACCAGAACAGCCAGTATAAATAATAATATCAGCAGCAGAATACTGCCAGTGGTTGGTCAATAGGTTGGTCACATGTTTATCGGCGAGTCTATAAGTAGAAGTGGTTATCTGGTACACGCCTTATATCCAAAAACGCCAACAGTGGTGACTTGTGAAGCTTAAGGACAGAATCCTCATGACTGAGCAGTTCATGACAAAACTCCACTTTAGCCCTTCCTTAGGCTAGACAGAGGGTCAAAGAGGCTCCCTGCAATCAGTTGGCTGGCCATGTCAACTCCTAGCATTAATATGATTGTCCCAACTCTATTGCCCTTATTGAAAACCCCAACCCTTTTTATCATATATGTGCTAGAAGGCAGTGGCTGAGAGTCTTCATGTCCTGGGAATGACGTTAAACTGTATCTGATGGTGATGTTCCAGTTCTAGAAATCTGGGTAATATGGGGCACCCCTTTACCATTGCACCCAGGTTCATTCTCTACCTGTTAGGGTCCCATCTGTGGATTAAATAGAAATTTGTTAATTAAAAAGAAATGAGTTTAAAAAATTTTCTTCCAAACTCTCACTATGAATCTTTCAAAACTTTGTCAGCATTAAATGATCCACTAAGGTTTGACATGCCACAAAATAAAAAACAAACTCTTGTCCACACAACCTTACACAATTGACTGGTGTATTGGCACATATCTTAACTCTTAACATCCTATACCGCCTCATTCCACCTGGCCAGAAGTCACATTTGTTTTCCTAATCCAACTCAAACGGTAGCCTTTGTTTAGATATAATATTAAACATATTTAGAAATCTTTATTTCAAGGAAAATAACAGGTAACTTTAAAGGAAAAGGCCATTTTTAGCATTTTTTATAGATCCTTATAGGAATGGGACTCTGGACTTAAAAAAATTCTCAACGGGATGTTAAGAGTTAATCATAAGATTTAAATTTGATGAATTTAGATTTATTAGAATATTTGGAAACCTGTTTATTTATTCAATTCCTTTTTTATTTTTTTATTTAAAAAAAAAAATGATAATTGAGATTCATATTTATTCTTTGATAGCCTGTTGAACAAAACCTAGAAGTGAAACGCACAAGAAGTTAACAGCAAAGTCACTGGAGGTATTTCTTGGGTTATGCCATCAGTGTGTCACTCTGTGAGGAACAAACTCTGCCCATGGTAAATGCTTCAGTACACTTAAACTTATGATAGCCTTTTATAAAGACATTTTTTTTTATTCAGTCCACAAGCAGTTGTTTACTAAGCTTAGGTTTGGCACAAGGACACAATTATGTGAGCACATGTGCTTGTATGTATTTACCTCTGCCACGTGCAGGATTTGACACAAGGTTAATTTTTGAGTGAAGTACAGCTGAGGTTCCTTCTCCTAGACTGGTTACTTTATCAGAGACCAACACTGAGTAGACGAGTTCTGGTGTCATCCGATAAAGTCAGAAAAGACCTTCATCTTTGTTATTGCAAAAGCTATTTTGGCAGATGAGTTGTTACACACTCCTTAGCGGATTCTGACTTCCGTAGCCACTGTCTTATTCATTTCCGCCGTATGTCTGTCAAAATGGTACCAGCAGCAAAGAATGATACCTGATCAAATTTTTCTGTTTGCTACTATTTATTTGTGTGCATTGACCCAACCCTTACATGTGCAGGATGTGAAGGTCAACTTTTAATCAAAGTACAGCTGGTTTGAATTCAGAATTGTCCAATTCCTAGACTGCTTGCCAAACCAAGGCTAAAGAAACCAGTCTGCCCTATTATTTACTCCTACAGCTAGGGGAGAAGGATATAACTTTTCTCATGGGCATTAGTGCAAAGTGAATGACAGGATTTGTGGTGTAATGGCTAACATATTGGACTACAGCATTGTAGTGACTTCAAAATCCAATTGCACTATTACATTCACTTTAGACTAATACCCTTGGGAAAGGTATGAACCCCCTCATCACCCCCAGCTATGGGTAAAATATTACCACTCCTGTTCTTCTCAAAGTATGGCTTGGTATTAAAATAACCCACAAAGGTTGATATGCCATTAAAACAAGGAAACTAAATCCAACCAGGGTTTGAACTTTGGTAGCAGATTCCATTTTTTCTGGTGATAACCGTTGTGCTAAGTATGCCACTTGTATTTACCTTTTGCTAGTAAGGAGGCATGGATTCATGCCTTTCTCAAACACTGTCAGAATCTTTGTAGTCAAAGTACTATGCTATCGTATAAGGGTCAGATAACTGTTCCCACAACCATAGTGAATTCAGTCCTCACTGGGTGCTCTACATTTGTCACCTTGTGCCAGACTAAACTAAGCTTTTTGAATACCAATCCAACATGACCATCTTCATGGTGGAGATAGTTCACTATTTAACTCTTAATGTCCTATAACCGCCTCATTCCACTCGACCAGAAGTCTCATTCGTTTTCCTAATCCGCCCCAAACGATAGCCTTTATTTAAATGTAATATTAAACATATTTAGAAGTCTTTAATTTAAGGGAAATAACAGGTAACTTTAGATGCAAAGGTAATTTTTAGACATTTTTTCATATATCCTTATAGAAATGCTCTAGACTTATAAAATTCTTAACAGGATGTTAAGAGTTAAACCTATGTGAATATTGGAATTTAGAATGCAGATTTTCTAGGTAGGCAATCCCTACCCTGCTTGACATATTGGCCTAATACAATTCGCCTGCCTTCATCCCCCCCCCCCCATTTCTAATCTGGCTTTGCATAAGGGCGCCTCCCACAGAGCAATGTTTAGCAAGCTCATTTTGTCATGCATATTTTTATTAGGTAATTGATTTTTCCTCACAAATTAATATTAGAAAAATCATTACTGTAATGAGTTTGATCCTCACTGAGTGCCTCACACTTATAGCTTTGTGCTATGCTAAGCTAACTTGAGTAAATATCTATCAATGTATTAAATATTTTAATGAGCTCATACACGGCCCACTAATATATACGGCCCCATATGTCACAGAAATGGGCAGAATTCTAATTCTATTTGTTTTGTAGTCAATTTATGTCTGCGTTAAAAATAAACAAACTTGTCTTTTTTCTTTAGAAATGTAATAATAAAAGATTGTAAACAAATAACCAAATAAAAAAACAAAAAATACATTAAAAAAACTAGCAAATATATGCACCCTCCGGGTGCAAGTATTTAAGTTTTGATATAATAAAATATTATATTAAATTAGAAAGGCTAATGAAACTGACTAAGAATGCAGATAAAAAGATCTGCAACAGAGGGGGTATAATCGAAAAATAGAACAACTTTGAAACTAACTATTCCATCATTTTCCATTACTCCCCTCTTTCATTGGTAAATTTTCCTAATTTAACTATTTAGTTAAAATAGGAAGTAAAGGATAATATTACAGTTATTTCTTCTTGTAAATAAATTTCTTTCAAGATTTATCCACGAGATTTTTGTTTATATTTCTTAAGATAAAACCAAACAATTAGAAATCAATAATACCAAGCACATATTTATTAAAATAAAATTTTAAATATCAATATGCAAATTAGCCTTTTCGTTCAAACTGTAAACCGCTATTTTGTTGTATATAAAAATACAACTGCATGTTATTAGTACGTAGATATGGTCAACTGTATTGATAATGTAAATCAATTTCTATTAATAACTGAAGGTTTAAAAGAATGAAATCGTGGACAATTTGACGTAAATAATTAAGGGAATTGTGACTTGAGTAGTAATATAGTTTCGGTTACTGACAGAAAAACACACAATCTCCATTATAATAAGATTATGCAGTTATACAAAACAAACACACCAACAATTTATCTATGATTTCAGGTTATACCAGAAATAAATTAAACCTTTTCAATGTGAAATGCATTCCCTGGTCATGGTCAGCAATGATAGTAATGATACTACAGAGAAACAGTATTTCTCAAGGAGAACTTATGGTTCCATCTAGCCAAATGTTTGTGCTTCAAGATTTTTCAAAACAGATATAATTTGACTATAAAATGAATAGGCCTGTTAGAATTCTGTCTGCTTATGTGACATATTGCTCAGAAGCAATTTTTTAAATTTATTTATTTAGATCAAGAAATCCATTGAAACAATTTTATCTTTTGATCTAAGTTTTAAATTTTCAAATTATTTTTTTGGAAAAATTTGGCTTTAAATTATAAATTGTACAGTTTGTTTCATCGCTATCATGGGTTTATTACCATACTGAATATATAATTCTGAATTAAATATTTATGTGAAACTACAATCTCTTCTCTACTTGGGTGCACATATTTAGGCACAATAAGGCATATGCATGCATGTAGGTATGTAAGTAAGGGCTGGGTTAGCTCAGTCGGTAGAGCGTTTGGCTAGAAACCACGAGGTTCTTGGTTCGATACTGGCCCTTGCCAACTTAGAGTATGAGTAGCACAGGGATCTGTGCGGTAAAGTGAGGAGCTGATGGTAGGTGTGATGCTCCACCTCAGATGCTAAAAACGATCTCCTTGGTCTAGCGCTAGTGAAAAGGGGATAGACTCCCTCGCTGTCTGGCTGATACCGACATTAGGCCGCCCCGACGACTTTACTTTTACTATGTAGGTATGGATATATGAGTATGTATACATATAGGGGTTTTATTACCATACAGAACATATAACTGGATTAAATATTTATGTGAAACTACAATCTCTTCTCTCCCTGGGTGCACATATTTAGGCGCAATAAGGCATAAGGTATGAATATATGAGTATGTATGCATATAGGGGTAGTACATGTGTATGTGTGAGGGTGTGAGAGTATATGTATGGGCATGTGTGGACATATGTTGCGTGTTTGTATGTATGTCCATGCCTATGTGTGTATAGTGATATCAAAAGAATAGTTAAACAACTTAAGGTATGACATTAAACTGCATCTGATGGTGAGGCTCCAGTTCTTCAAGATCTGAGAAGTGTGGAGTATTCTTTCTCATTGCCATTACTCCCAGAAACACTCTGAACCAGAGTGGTAGTACCTGTTATGGGTCAAATAGATCTGTTTAAGAATTATTTGTATCTATACAAAACAAAACCTCTTAAGAAACAACTCAAAAACAATTGTAAGTATAAACATAAACTGAACACAATTCCCTAACCTCCGAGCATGAAATAACCATAAATTATTTGACATGCTGTTAAAATCGATCAATCTAAAATAGTGTTACATAAGATTACCAACCTCCCTATAGACTGTAAAAGAATGGTTGCAACTATCTTATAAATTAGCTGTCAGAGAGAAAAGATGGGGACTTAGTATGTTTATGAATTCCTACAGAAACTAGGGTTAATTCCTATAAGTCTAACATGATCAAAGGGGAACCACTCTTGATTGATGAATTTTTTAATTTATTTATTGATCTACTAGGAAAAAAGAAGACGGGTTTAGGGTTAGTTTAATGGGAAAATAAATAAAAAATAAATGATTTATCAGTCAAGAGTGGTTCCCCTTTGATCATGTTAGACTTATAGGAAATAACCAAAACTAGCTACATTTTGATGTATGATACATTTTCCTATGTTGGTAATTATACTGGTCCTAATCAAAATGGCATTATTTTTTGACTCACCCTCATATTTTTTCTTGTTGTAGAAGTAATGACCTGTGTGAGTTGTCATAAAAAAGCATTAGAAGGATAATACTAGTCAGAATTACTTGAGAATTTTTTTTTATGAAGATGGAAAACTTAACTGAATGTTGATCTTATTTTGTGTCTTTAATATTTAATGCTATGTTATTCTTTGGTTATCTCCAGGATGAAAAAACGTATTGGGTAGGATCTTTTATATTTAACTAATATTTATTAATTATTCTTGTCAACATTACATGAATTAATCATAACTTAATAATGAACTCTTGATACTAAATTCTTTGTTCCAGAAATTTAATATTCCTTAAAAGATTCACATACCAAAGATTACCATTTTTAGCTTTTATGAATTCTCTTAAAAAAAATAAAAATTGAATTTTTATAACAAATTTTGCTTGTCCCAAAATTTAAAACATTTTTTGCTTTTTTTAATAATCGTTTTTAAAAAAATTTTTGTATCTAAAAGAAACTTTGTCGTATAAGTGTGAATTTTATTTTGATATTAAAAAAAATGCATTTCGTTTTGTTTGTTTTTTTTTTTTTTTTTTTTGTTTTTTTTTTCTCTAAATTTTTGTTTTCCTTGTATATTTAAAAAAAATTTTTGTTTTTAGAATTAAATTTCCTTTTCTTTTCTATTTAAATTTTTTTAAATTTATCTTCAACTGGTTGTATGTTTTATTTTGGTATATAAAAAATGTTTTTTTTTTTTTTATTTATTAAGAATATTTTAAAACTTAAAAAAAATTTATGAGACAAACTTTTGATGCATGATATTTTATTTCATTTTGATATTTTGTTTATTTTATTCCATTTTGTTACAAATTTATTATTTATTGGACAGTAAAAAAGAAATCGATGCTGTTCCTGAAGACTTCCACTTACTTAACCAGACTGGTCGGCATGACTCATGGGTTCATTTATTCAAAAGTTATAAAGAGAGCCAAAAACCCCAATCCATGCGTCGATCTACCTTAGCTTCAATTAAAGATTTTTCAATGGATGTCCCGTCTACCAGGTCTGTTTGGACTGTTGTGACTGTTTCTTTTTAAAGCCTAACTTTACACTTTTCATCTACTAACCAGTGGTTCCCAATCTATGTCCAGTGGACCCTTGTTCTCTATTAGCAACTGATAATAATCATAATGAATAGAATTGAATTTTTTAAGTTACTGAGAATTTCTGCAAAATTCTTACATGTGCTAGAATTAATACAGAGGCATCATTTATTAATGTAACTAGTAAATTTCTATTGAATTGGTTAGCCCAAAACAGTGGGTTGATATTTTGGGCCAAGTGATAAGTTATGGTACACTATGAGATTGATATACTCAGCTCAGGAAGATTGCATCAGATACTAATAAAAGCTTATAATAATCATATATTTGGCTGAAAGAGATGCAGTCAGGTAGTAATAATGTGTAATATATCTAATTTACCAGAGCTCTCTTCATGGGCAGGAAGCAACACAAGATCAATTTGTTTATGTGAAGTTTTTAATTCAGTTTTCCTTCTCTTAGACCAGTTGCCATATTAAGGTTATAGAATCAAGCCTGTTATACTATCTACCCATAACTGGAGGAAGAATAATTGGATGTATACCTTTCTCACATGTATTAATGCTATGTGAAATGCAAACAGCCTTGTTCAGGATTTGAACATTGGAAATGAAGGAAATACAGACTATTTAATCATTGTTGTAGATAAGTTGAATTCTGTAAACTAAGACAAAAATTCATTTAAAATCCAACATATTCTTTCAGTAGTTCTCTATAGAAAGCAACTAAAAGTATTCAGTATTATTACTTAATGTGTAAAAAAAAACAACTCCGATGCATTTTTATAGTAAAAAAAGAATAATTTCTGATGCATTTTTTTATAGTAAAAAAAGAATAATTTCCGATGCATTTTTTATAAGCCTTTTATAAAGATGCTAGAACCGAGTAGGAATTTTAGAGATGCTTTTCAGATCACTTAAATATTTGACTAAAGATTTCAAATTTTCTTAATCCTGAAAATTTTTTTTTTTGTCTTTGAAAGAATTGATCTTAATTGAAAATGGGGGACCTCTTGGGCTGTAAAGTTTGGGAACCACTTGATTAACTCTTTGCAACATTATTACTAACGCCTCTCTTGCTAAGCCCAATGCACGCTGCTATTCAGTAATGTTCATTAGGTGGATATTTTTCAATGGATCTTTGCAAGCTTTGAGGCAATTTTGATTGATTTCTCTGTGGAATTATGGTGTGTACACACGTGGGTAGATTTATCAGTCACTCGCAATCTCTTTCTCATACACATACCCTTGTTCTTTCTCACTTACACTCTCTCTCTCCATGAACACAGTAAGTCCATAATGTAACATGTTGAGATAAATGCTTACTTTTGTTTTATTCTTTTTGTTATGCCTTCTAAAGTCACTTTGATTCTTTGGACCAAGTCACCAATAGGCACACTAGCAGAGTCAACAGCTGATACAAACCAAAGACACGTTTTTATACTAAAATAGTTTTTGATTTTAATTTAAAAAATTAGTTATTTCATGTTGTTAGCATATGTGAAAAAATTAATTTTGCACTAAAGATAAACTAATAGTTATTTTTTTTTTTTTTTAAAAATAAAACTTAAAACATGTTTATTTGATTATGTGTATGTGATCAAATTAAGAATTAATTCTTTTTCATAATTTTTATAAAAATTATTGTAAGTGTCGAAAAATATTCGTCAACTTCTGATTAATAAGCAAAACTTCTGATTTCCTTGGATTCCTCTGATTCAATAAAAACTATTTTGATATAAAAACGCGTCTTTCGTTTAAAGTTTTATTTAAAAAAAAAAAAAATAACAATATTAGTTGATCAAAATTGAGCAAAATTAATTTTTTCACATAATTTTTTTAATTAAAATCAAAAACTATTTTAGTATAAAAACGTGTCTTTGGTTTGTATCGGCTGTTGATTTTATTTACTAACAACCGGTGAAAAGCAAAATTCAGTTCCTTTGAAAACTGATCTCGGCTAGGGTGCCTATTAGTTACTTGGTTCAATTCTTTTTAGTCAGAGGGAAGAAGGAAATGGAAAAATAAAGATTTGAAAACAATGTTGTAAATTTACTTTAAAAAAGACATTTTAAATATTTATATTCAACTAGCAAAAGTATGCTCACCCTGGGTGCAAGTATTTAAGTTTTAATATAATAAAATATCGTATTAAATCAGAAAGGCTACTGAAATTAAATAAGAATGAATATGAAAATATTACACTTATTTTAATGTTATTTAATTGATTTCTATATAAGATTATATATACAATTGCTTTAAATGCATTTGAGAATAACATGATAGTATCACAAATCAGTAACAGCAAATAATTATTTATTAAACCTAATTTTATTAAAATTATTATGCAAATTATTCCTATCATATACTATGCAAATCTTTATTTCTTACAGATATATAACACATATTTCAGGATTTTAAATGTGTGAATTATATGGGCAGTTTTGTAGCAAATCTAAATCGGATAGATTTTAATAGAGGCATCATTAATAAATAAGGTGCTAATCAAGATTAAATAATGACTATTTTATAATTGTTGAAAATATAACTTAAATAACTAAGGAAATTGTGACATCAGTGATGTAATTTTGGTTACAGACAATTACATAATCTCTATTATAAAAAGATATGTTAAATGGTTTTAACATATTTTCTAAATGCAACAAGTTTATATTTAAAGCCCAGGGAATTGAACCAGTATGTGCACAAATGAAGGTAGATATTTTATATGCATACACATACCCACCCACACACACCAGTGAGTCGATAAGTCCATATCTAGGTTTGCTAGGATTCCATCTAATCTTTTTATGAATCTGTTTCATGTTCCATTAATTACATAGATAATTATACCGTGAAACTTTTAGATCTAAAATTGGGTTAATGCTATACATTTATTGGTATAACTCACAGGTCTGTTTTTTGAATAAGTCCATATTACAGAGAAGTGAAACTTGATACGTTTTTAGCCACTTGTGTTATGTTTCCTCCTTTTATTTACTTTAGTTATTTTATAGTTTAAATTATTGGAATAACTTCCAAAACAACAAACTACATGAAATAATGCCACAAATAGGAAAACTTCAAATAAATCAAACCAAAATATCCAGAAAAGAAGTAATATTATCCAGACTAAGAATAGAACACTCATACATTACCCATTCATACAGCCCCATATTGCATACCATGCCAAAAACCCTACACAATCAAACACATATTAACAGAATGTAGCAACCTAAAACAAATACGAAAAAATACTACCAAACAACAAATCTAAAACAGATATTCTACCAAATAAACCCAGAAAAACTACTCGGATACATAATAGAAGCACACATCTACAACAAAATCTAAAAATCTTCCAAAAAAAATGAAAACACAAAAATATATGTTAAAAAGAATCATCTAAAAGTTCCATTCACAAAAAATATGAAAAAAAAAAAATCTTTAGAAAATTAAACATTATCACCAATTCATTTCAAAAACGTAATGACCAATTGAGGTTGATATGCCGTAAAACAAGAACAAAAAATCTTTTATAGTTTAAATGAATAAGCCATTCTATTTGACTATAAATAACTGCTTTTTCTATGTACATTTCCATAATAGCAAAAATGTCACATTGTAGTGAGTTTTTTGTTAGCCAAGTAATAATAAAAATATTGGGTCAGTGTTCATTCTCTCTATAAGTCTATTTTCACTATTAAACATACTACTAGAGTGAGTCAAAAGTTTTGCAATGTTATGGTAAGTTATTTGCTTTATTTTTCAAGTTATAACAAAAGCAGTCGATCATTCAAAGTAGAGGCATTTTTGTTGCACCATCTGAAACTTCAGCTTCTTCTTGGTTGCTGAAGCATTGTGAGTGCATGAAATGAGCCATGAATTGGAACAAGTAATAATCTGAGGGTGCTACGTCTGGACTATATGCTGGGTTTAACGTCAGTTCAATTCCCTCAAGCTAGGTCTGGACTATATGCTGGGTTTAACATCAGTTCAATTCCCTCAAGCTAGGTCTGGACTATATGCTGGGTTTAACGTCAGTTCAATTCCCTCAAGCTAGGTCTGGACTATATGCTGGGTTATAGCAGTGGTTTGATTCTCTCAAATTCCTGGACTTTATTCCAGAAACTAAGATATATGCAAATATTGCAAAACTTTTGACTCACGCTTTTAATTGTACAGTATTTTATTTATTTACAATTCTGATACAAATTTTGGACTTAACAAAACCTTTAAATAAAAAAGGTTAATGTCCATTGAAGATAACCTTTTAATCAAGTGAAAATAAAACATTAGGACTAACATTCTATCTACTTAGAAACTTTAACGCCTAAGTCAGTCATGGGCAAAACTACGGTCAGTGGATGATAGCTCACCAAGGTTAATTTCTGAATGGTCTACCTGAGACTTTAAATTTTATAGAAAAGATTGTTTTACTGAAGAGAAAAAAAAATCAACTTTTCTTATTTCAAATCAGATATTTATGCGTTATGGTCTTCTGTAGTGAAAATGATTGAAGATCTGCATGAGCTCAGCCAGTAGAGCATCTGGCTAAGAAGGGTTCTGGATTCAATACCTGCCCTCACCAACTCAGTGCATGAGTAGCACATCTTGGATCAGTGCAGAAATGTAGGGAGCTGGTGGTAGGAGTGGCACTCCACTCCAGACACAAGTGAAAATTAAATAGACTCCCTAGCTGTCCAGCTGATATTGACAATAGACCACTCTGCTGCATCTGCCTAGAAACAGGTTCTGTGTTCGATACTGGTTCTCGACAGCTCGGAACATGAGTAGCACAACTTGGATCTGTGCAGAAATGTTTGGAGCTGGTGGTAGGAGTGGCTCTTCACTTCAGACACAAAACAATCTCCTTGGTTTAGTACAAGTGAAAATGAGATAGACTCCCTAGCTGTCCGGGTGATACTGACAATAGGCCACTCTGCCAACTTTACTACCTTCAAAGTAAAATTACCTGGATTTTTTTTTTCTTTAGTAGTGCAACCAACTTGATGTTGGGTTATCTGCCCCTTATTGGGACTGGAAGTAAGTCGGGACCGGAAGGTTGGGGGTGGAGTGGAGATCCTAGAAATAATCAGAACAGAATCAACAGCGGACAAAGGCAGATGTCCGTAATCGGTGCAGAATAGCAATGCTACTGGGCCAGGGCAGAACCAGAGCAGGCCGACAGCAATGGATGAGAAACAGTGCAGACTCCTAGAAGGCAGAAACAGGCTATAATGAACCCACTACAAATATATTTCCCCCTTGGAAACAAAGATCTTTTATTTCTGTTAGATGAGCCACTTCTCCAAAAAGTTTGTCCGTGCCTGTCTTAATTTGGCTACTAAATATGTTGTAACTGTAATTTTGTCCCTAGTGATTAATACCTTCTAATAAGATTTCTCTTTTTTTTCTCTAGATATATTTCTTAATTGTTTGGTGATAGGGAAAATATTAAGTAGAGTCCTCTCTCTCCAAAAATCAGTATTAGTATATTCATTATATACTAACACTGAACAAAATGGAAGGAAAGAAAGAATAAACTCAATTACATATACAAGAAGTACACATACAAGGGATTAAAAAAAAAAGTCTTACTTGAAAGTATGGTTAATATATCCATGTGGCAGTCAGACATATTGTTTCTACCTTTCAAAGAATAGAGGCAAAACGATTTTGAGAAGAGGCTTCTGGGACTGTCATGTAACACCTTAAGAGCCTCTAATGTACATTTTTTTTTTTTGTAAGAGAGATAAATATTTACAGTATTCCTACAAATGCAAAAAGGCTTACCCACTCAATTCTTTAGCTATCAGCAATTTAAATAGGAATTGGCTTAAAGTTTATGATGAAAAGCAATTAAGAATAAATTGTTAACCCAGTCAGAATAGCAATATTGATATAATTAAATTGACTCAAAATGTCCTCTGCCTTATTGGTAGGGACTCAGAATATGCTGACTGTATCCCCTGCAGAAGAGTGAGACCCCACTCAAAAGGGGTGTCCTGATTTTGACCCTAAACTGCATCTGATGGTGAAGCTCCAATTTTGGAGATTCAGGGAGTACAGAGTATCCCTTCATTGCCATTATTCTCAGGTCCACTCTGATCCAAAATGGTAGTTCCTGACTGCGTCCCATCTTTGGGTTAAATAGATCTGTTTCAAAATATTTGTAATTGATATAAATACTTGATACCATATACCAGTAAATTATTTGTATTAAGTTACTTGAAGCTATAATTGTTTACAAAGGATTATTATTAGTGGTAAGTTGAAGCCATTCAATTGTGTGCGTATTATTCTATTAAATAGGAATACTTTATATAATATAACTGTGCAAAAAATCTTTTAGGAAACCACTACACAAAAATTGTAAATATGAAAATACAATGAATATGATTCTTTAACCTCTAAGCATAAAATAACCATAGATGGGTTGTGATATGCTGTCAAAATCAATCAATCAATCCCTCTTTTCTGTTATTTGTAATATTTTGAAACCATATGATGAGCACTATTTTACTGTTACTGGATAAGCCCAATATTTTTCATTGAATACAATATTCTAATAAACAATGAATTGGATATATTCACATCAGATACTAAGGATAAAAAATGTATGGTATCAGCTATACACAGTCTTTTTTTAATGGAATGATGAGATAGCTTTAAACAAAGATTTCTGCATTCTGGAGTGAACTTTGAATGTTTTATGCTCTTTAAAAAAGAAAATTTTTAGCTCCGTTATTTGAGGATTCAAAAATCTAATTCTGTTAGTAAATGATGTCAACTTAAATTTTAATTGAAAAAACGTTTCTTTAAGAATTACTAAAACTTAAACTGTCTCTAATGTTTCCATTGTGTAACTAATTTTATATTGACTTTTTCTATTTTGTAACTAATTATTAACTTACACCTTTTAAAATAATAAATAAGATGACCATATTTAGTATGTGTTGTAATAATAGTAGAGAAGTTTTCCACTCAAACTAATCCTGAATGCATGTGTGTGTGCATGAGGACTTTTTCAAATATACAAAATACCAAAGATTTCAACTCTACATCAGATGACATAATGGAACCATTGGTTTGCAAATCTTTTTAAAAACCAATGATTAAAAATAAAAAAGAAACAAAAAAAGTAGACACTTAATTTTCAGGTATTATCAACTCAAAATCTCACTTACCCAAAACAAAAAGGTTTGTCTAAATTTTGTCTTCAGCAGGAATAATTCTGGTTCAAATATTTTTTATGCATGCAAAAACTGTTTTCATTTGCAGTCATTTAATTTTAAGATAGATATTTTTCTAAAATCTTCATTTTTTGTTGGAGGATTTATTTGGTTGTTGGTTGCATCTCTGGAGGAATTGTCATCAATTTTGCCCTGCTGCCATCTTTTTTTTCTTTTTCAAAGGTGTGTTGCATAGCGCATCGTCACTGTACTAAATTGCAATAGTTTTATCTTCGTTGTAAGGGATGACAATAACACCAAAGTTATCCTCCAGAAGTTTATTGAAATAAATTCAAGCTTCTTAACTTCGAGAGAGAGGGTCAGTTTAATTAATATATTCAGTCTTTAGACTTTCGGTCCTTCGATTAAATTTCTGGGCGACAAGCTTTTTCAGTTGGTAAATATTAAGGCTAGCTTTTCCGACACCAACTACACGAGGTCCCGCTCAGCCGACTACTGACCCCGATCACCTCACTCTCTCTCTTCGGCTGACTGCCTCCGGGGCTAACTGACGACTGACCTGTCTCGAGCCCTAGGTTCTTTTATATTCATAGCTACTCCCACACATTTTTATCTCTTGATCTGATAACGGGAAGAGGTTATATTTCTTTGTTTAATAAAACCGGAAATTCATATTTCCGTTTGTACAATATATAACAGGTGCAACTAATTCTAAAAACTATGAAAGACCAATGCCTTTAATTCTAAAATCGAATTGGTTAATTTTTTTAAAAGAAATTCTTTGAAATGTCTAATTTCATTTATAAGTTCTTCAATGACAACAGATTTTTAATTTTATTATTTAGCATCATTATAACTTTATCAAAATGTTTTGTAATATCTGAGTCATGCATGGGACAATAAATCTAAAATTTGCATTATGATAAATGCATGCATTTTGTTTGTATTAAAAATATTATCAATTATATTGATTGAAAGTTTTTCTTAATTTACTTTTAATAAGATTTTATTCATTCATTTTTTTTTTTTTAAACAGATCAGTTTAGAAAGTTAAGATTCAAAATAATAAATTTTTTTTTTTCAATCATTTTAGAGGATGTAAGAAAGTAAAGATTTACAATTTTTTTTTTTTTTTTTTTTTTTTTTTTTTAAATATACCCTAATCTATAATTTTTATTTTTTTTAAAATTTTTTTAAATTTTTTAATAAATAATTGTTGGAATTTTGTTAGGGAAGATTTTTATCCATTCTACGAAGACTAATTTCATCATTTGTTATTTCTATTTAATTACTTTGTTTTACAAATTCTTTCTGTGTCTGCAGATATTCATCAAAGTTCAAGGTTATACTTTTAAAATGAGGGCAGAATTTTTTTTTCTTGTTTGGGTTCTCTTTTTCTTTGCATTTTTTTATTTTTTTTTTTTTTTTAATTTTTTTTTGGTGATGCCTATTTGTGTGTTTTTTAATTTTTTTATGGCTTATTTTTAATTTTTATTTTTACTTGGTTTGTTGTTGTTTTATTTTTTGGCTTAATTTTGTGCTTTTGTTTCAATTTAAGGAAATTTTGATGCTTTTAAACTTTTCTAATTTTCAGGAGAAAAAAATCTTTAAAATAATTTTTTTTTTCTTGCTTACAACTTTTGTCAGGCTTGCTTGTTGCTATCTCATTGCATTTAAATTAAATATTTTGCTTTGCATAAAATGTTTTAACTGATAATCAAAATCTAAAATTTAAGCAAAATAAAGACCATGAAAAAAAAAAATCTTTCTGTTGATTTGCCAGAAGTTTTGTTTTTACAATTGAACTTGTTTCTGCTGGTGTCATTGCCATAACAATTTGGCTGGTTCATTCTACAGCCTTCTATGGGAATATAGTTTGTAAAAGAAAAACGAAAAAGGTTCACTAATATACCCATGTATTTGATTCATTCTAACAGTGGAAGATGCATCACTAGACGCCACTGTTCCTGTCCACCCTTACAACTTGGGAACTGGAAGAATTCTAATTTATGCACACTTCCTCAAACTTTCCTTACTGAACTAAAACCAAAACTGTAAGTGTAAGCTTAGAATATGCTGACTGTATTCCTTGCAGAGACCTCTGTGAAATCATATATGAATATGTCCAATACTAAGACTGTTCTGACTGTTACAAGAAGTATTGCATATTTCCTGTTCTCTTGTGTTTACAGCTTTCACAATATTTTAATTCCAGTTGATTTACCCTATCTGTACTTTATTTTTTTTAGTCATCTTTCATACATTATATTACACATACCAAGTTGATGCAAAAGTTTTCAGATTCTTTCTTTTTTTCTTTTTAACTATAAAATTTTTTATAAATCCATAACATCCTTGCTCATCCAAGAAAAATATTTGTACGCCATGTCAGAGCTTAGAATATGCGGTTTCCTCTACTGAGGGGTACCATCCCATTAAAAAATGGGGACCTGAGTATGACAGTTAACTGCATCTTATGGTGAGGTTCCATTTTTGGACATTTAGGGAGTGTAGAGTACTCTTCATTGCCATTACTCTCAGGTCCACTCTGACCCGAATTAGTAGTACCTGTTAGGATCCCATCTTTGGGTCAAATCTATCTTTTTAAAAATCATTCATATTTGATAGCACCATATGCATAAAAACCTAAAGAAACGACAACACAAGAAATATAGATATGAATATACAATAAATGTGATTTCCTAACCTTTAGACATAAAATAACCCTAGATGGGTTGACATGTCATTAAAATCAATCAATTAAAAATTATTTTTTGTTTCTATGACCTTTATATTGAAATTACGGTGAAATTGTAATGTCAAAAAATCGTCTGTTGGTTAGTTTACAAATAAGCAAAAGCAGAAGCTTGCAGTATCAAGCGAAAGTGACCCTTTGATTACTGAACTGACCTGGGGTGCTTATCAGAAACTTGATCTGAATTTTTGTAGCCAAGTCCACTTTCTATAATAACTGCTACACCATAAGCACTTAATAATAATAATAATAATAATAATAATGAAATTTATTGTGTACAGTGCTCAGGTGCACCACAACTCATCAAAGTCTCATGTCAAGTACACAGAATAATGTTGTGTCAGGAACATGAACAGTTCACAGTAGTAATATGCATGTATGTGTGTGCATATGTATGTGGAGAGGGCATCAGGTATAGTGTTGGCGGACTACAGGAAGCATGGAGGCTTTGAAAGATTCAGTGCTGCGGCAGCCTACAACAGATGCAGGCAGTTTATTCCATGTCTCCGCAATTCTGAGCATGAAAAAATGTTTCCGAAAGTCATGTGAACAGTGCTGTTTTCTGACTTTGTAGGCATGCCCGCGTGTATTGGAGAGATGGAAAGGTGCTCAAGGTTGCTGTTGTTAAGATGATTAATGACCGTATGAGCATTTACCAGGTCAGTTGCCAGACGCCGAAGTTTCAACGAATCCATTCCCAGGGCTGCGAGACATTCACTACATTAAAGAATAATTACTTTTGAATCAAACTCTGTGTAGGACTCTCTTTGGGTGCTTTGTGTATAGTAAGCTACATCAATTCTCATTGGGTACACTATACTTTTGATCTTGTACCAAGCTAAGTGACTCCATCATTCTATATCTATGGGAGCCTAATATTGTAAACTTTTGTATCAACCTTATTGATGCCATTTTATTCATTATTATCATTATATTTATTATGACTTAAATCTTGTTTGGTTTTTATCTAGTATTAAGATATTTTTAATTATTGGGTAAACTATTTGATGTGGAATAACTTTTCCTAATGAATTTCAACTTTAAGATGCCTTGTATACATAACAATTTAAAATACAATACAATCTATATTATGATAGTTTAGTTTTTGCTAAATTAATATGGTGGAAGTTTTGGTGGCATCACTTATCATCATTGGATATAGTTATTTACTAAGCTAATCTTAGATGTAGCACAAAGCCAGAAGTATGGGGCACCCAATGAGAATCAAACTCATTAACAATGGTCTGCAAATCCATTGCACCTTGTGAGATGCTCTATCATCATTGGATACAGCAAGTTCAAATCTTGAACAACACTACTTACATTTTCCATTGTGCTAATACCTCTTGGAAAGGTAGGACTCCAGCTATGGTTAAATAGTAAGGAAGACTGGGCTTTTTAATCTTTATATTGCAACTCAGTTGTAGGAAATGGACTTGACCTGAGTTCAAATCCTGGATGAGGCTGTTTGCATTTCACATAGTGCTACTACTCTTGGGAAAGGTATGAATCCATATATTCTCCCTCCAGCTATGAGTAAATAGTAGAGCAGATTCTTGGCTAGGTAACCAGTCAAGGAGAAGGAAAACTCTGAATTCAAACCTGTTAAACTACGCTTAAGAAATTGACCTTGTGTCGCATTCTGTTCCTGTGGAGGGGTTGGTGTATGTATATATATATATATATATATATATATATATATATATATATATATTGCAACTGGTCTAAGAGAAGGAAAACCATTTGCAGACCTGGAGAGGGATGTGCTCTGCCAGGTTATTCCTCCGCAAGATATGGTACCAAGAAAAAAGCCATTTTAATGTGGCAAAAATAGCAGATTGTAGTGAAATTTTCTTAAGCCAATCGCATTAAAATGTTTTTTTTTTTTTTTTGCTTAGAGAATATAACAATTTGAAACTTAATATGGTATCTTGCCTTGCACTAACTCTAATGATAATTTTCTAATGGAGGTAATGCTTAAATGTTAATGATAAAGTAAGTAAAAAAAGTAAAGTCGACGTCGGGGGCCTAAAGTTGGTATCAGCCAGACAGCAAGGAAGTCTATCCCCATTTCCTAGCACTAGACCAAGAAGAATTTTGTGGCATCTGAGGTGGAGTGCCACACCAACCATCAGCTCCTCACTTTACCACACAGATCCCTGTGCTACTCATACGCTGAGTGGTGTGGGCCGGTATCAACCTAGAACCTTTTGGATCCTAGTCCAACACTCTACCACTGAGCTATACTTTCCCTTATTTGCAATCATTAGGGTGAATCAAAAGTTTTGCAAAAATGTTGGTAGCATGAGGCACAATTCGGCAGCTCTGGGTTCTTTTGATGAGGTCATGAAGGTGATGAGGATTGTGAGATGCCGAGTTTGCCTGATGCTACTCACTGAGTTTACATCTATGGCTTGGAGCAAGCATAACATTGGAATCCACGGGGACTTACCGACCTGATGATTCTTGAGGTTTTTGGAAGCTGAGTAAAATTTCTCATACAATCTGGATACTGTATGATTGACAGTACATTTTTGCCCAACAAATGTTTTCGGTTGCTTCCATGGCATTTATAGCCTAGTTCAAACTTGTAAAATATAAGATCCTGAATTGTTGTGCATTCATCTGTGCAACTTTCAAATTAGTAAAGCAATGTACAATGTGCCAACTACCAACCACAACAGGTACCTACTATAATTTGAACTGCTTCAGTCATGTGATATACAAGGCATGTTCAAAAAGTATTGAGATTTTTTGTACTTTTTGACACACCTTATAAATCTCAATACATTTTTGACACACTTTGTATTCTGAAAAAAATGTTCCATTCATTTCTATCTTGGTAAATACAGCTTTAAACTTGGTACTATTTTGACACGCCTTGTATTCTGAAAAATATGAATGTTTGGAATGTTTTTTTTTTTTTTTTTTTTTTTTCAGAATACATGGTGTGTCCAAAATTACAAAAAAATCTCTACTTTTTTGACACACCATGTATGCAATATAAACAAGCAGGTGTTACCAAAATATTGTAAAAATTTTAACTTACCCTAGTAATTATAAATTATTTGGGTCAGGTTAGCTCAGTCGGTAGAGCGTTCAGCTAGAAACCACAAGGTTCCTAGTTAGATACCGGTCCTTGCCAACTCAGTGTATGAGACCACATGGATCTATGTGGTAAAGTAAGGTGCTGATGGTAGGTGTGGCGCCCCACCTCAGACGCAAAAAAAAACAATCTCCTTGGTCTAGCGCTTGTGAAAATGGGATAGACTTCCTCGCTGTTTGCCTGATACTGACTTTAGGCCACCCCAATGACTTTATCTTTTTTCTTTATTAAGTAGACTAGCAAAAATATGCACCCTCTAGGTACAAGTATTTAAGTTTTAATGTAATAAAATATCATTAAATTAGAAAGACAAACGAAACCAAATAAGAATAAATATAAGAATATTACTTATTTCAATGTTATTTTAATTGATTTCTGTATAAAATAATATATAGAATTGCTTTTAATGTTTGAGAATAACATGATAGTATGAGAAATCAGCAAATAATTATTTATTGAACCCAGTTTTTTTAAAATCATTGTGCAAATTGTTCCCACCATATACTATGAAAATCCTTATTAATAATATGGTCAGTTTTGTGGCAAATCTGGCTTGGCTAGAATTTAATAGAGGCATTGTTAATAAATAAGATGCTAATTAAAATTAAATAATGACTATTTCTTAATCATTGAGAATATAACTTAAATATCTTAGGAAATCTTGATGTCAGTTGTGACATAGTTTTAGTTATAGACATATAGTTACATAATCTGCATTATAATAAGATATGAATTGATATTGAAATTAATGGCTTTTGAAGTTGGCCTTTAAAGAGTTAAAAAATGTTTTAGTATTATTTGGACTATTGTCCTCATCTTCATTGTTATCTGTACAATGTTTCGGATGATGTGCTCTCCAGCCTTCTTCAGGTATTTCTTGTTGGACTCGGGAACCTTCTCAGACTCGCATCAGCCCAAACATTGTACAGATAATGATGAAGATGAGGATAATAGTTCAAATAATACAAATACTACTAATTATCAAGCCTCATCTCTTAAATTCAGGGAAAAATGTTTTATATTGGACTATTTTTGTAAATAGTTCTGTAAACCAAAAAAAAAAAAGGGGGATGAATCCTGGGTAAATATAGAGATATCTTTGGTTGTAGAGAACTGAAATTCTTGTTCAATGTTTGTGTCCCATATTCTTTTTTTTCAGGCCTGTTATTGAAGAAGATGAACCTACAAGGTATTTGAGTGACTGGACTTGAAGAATTGCACAGAGCTGTAGTTTTAATCATTGCTTTCTCTTTTCATTACATTTTGAATGGTTAGCTATCTTTAACCCAATATCTGCCAGAATTATTCAAGAGGAAATATTTAACTTTTTGGTGCATATCACATAAATGTGTCCTAGCCTAAAAAAACGTTAAGCGGTAACTGCTGAAAATCCAACCCACCCTACTATTGAACTCCCTAGGTGTTTGAAGGCATTTTTCTCGAAAAGATATCTTAAGGTGGTAGGTTAATATTTACATTTACTTGTCGATAAAAAAACCTGGGTGGTGGCTTACTTTAAACACCTTCAAACCACTAAAAAAAGTTATTTGCTGATAAAAATGCCTTCAAACTGATTAAAAAATTTTTTTTAAGAGGGGGGTTAAAATATTTACATTTACTTGTCAAGAAAAGACTTGTGAGGGGGGGTAAAATATCGCTGTCATATCATATTAACTTTTCGTGGAAAATGTCTTCAAACAGTTAGCGAGTTCAATAGTAGTGTGGGTTGTATTTTCAGCTGGCATGGATTAGCGTTTTTTAGGGCAAGAGGCCAGGACGCATTTATGCGATAATACCCAATTTTTATTTAATTGTTAGCACTGGAAACTTCCTAAGATAATGTTTACACAATTTAACCCTTTGAATCTCTGGTTTAAATAGAAGTACATATACCCGAGTGGATTCTCCACTTCTACATTGCTAGGGCGGTTGGAGATGCCCCCTCCGATCAATTGGCTGGTCACGTCAAGCCCTAGCACCTATATGATTTTCCCAAACCCTATTGCCCTCATGGCAATCCCCAATGCTTTTTATCATATGGGTGCTAGAAGATGGTGGCTGAGGGTCTACATGTCCTGGGAATGACGTTAAACTCTATCTGATGGTGAGGTTCCAGTTTTAGAGGTTTGGGGAATGTGGAGCACCCCTTCATCACCATTGCTCCCTGGTCCACTCTGACCTGGAGTGGTAGTACCTGTTAGGGTCCCATCTATGGGTTAAATAGAAAACATGAGTTTATAAACACAATTGTATTATCCATTAAAAATGAAATTATTTCAAAACTTTGTTAGCATTAAACATTTTTTTTACAAATAGAAGTATTCGGCATAAAATAACTCAAGGGGTTGACATGCTGTAAAACCCAACTAACCATCTACATTGCTATTGCCAATGTAGTGTTATAATTCTATATTTCATATAACTGTGTCAGGTCATTCAATGTGCTACTGGTACTATGTAACACATTACTACCTCTCAGAATTTTTGAGATGAGGCTTGACAATTAGTATTATTTGGATTATTCTAACTATTGTCGTCATCTTCATTTTTATCTGTACAACATTTCGGCCAATGTGCCCTCCGGCTTTCTTCAGGTATTTCTTGTCAGACTCAGGAAACTTCTTTTCGAACTAAGGAAGGTTCCCGAGTCCAAGAAAGTTCCTGAGTCCAACAAGAAATACCTGAAAAAGGCCGGAGGGTACATCAGCCGAAACATTGTACAGATAACAATGAAGATGAGGTCAATAGTCTGAATAATCTAAATGATACCAGTACTACCAGTTTCATAAAAGGGCTGGTTTAGCTCAGTCAGTAGAGTATCTGCCTAGGAATCACAAGATTCTGGGTTCGATACCAGCCCTTGCCAACTCAGTGCATGAGTAGCACATGGATCTGTGTGGTAAAGTGAGGAGCTGATGGTAGGTGAGGCACTCCACCTCAGACATAAAATACAATCTTCTTGGTCTAGCACTAGTGAAAAAGGGAAAGACACCCCACCAACTTTACTTGACCTGTTTTATAGTCGGATCATTGGCAACAAAACCAGTAACCCCCACTGATTTTTATCTGGTGAGGAGGGTGGCTAGACACCCTGCAGAATGAAAAACCAGACCTGTAAAAGGGCGGACAAAGCTCTTTGCTCAACAGCCATCTAGAAAGTCTAACCCTTCCTCATTGCGGCAGGGCCATGCTGTTGGGGACCTTAAGTTCCTGGTAGGATCACCCAAGGCAGACAGGTCTGGCACCCAGTGGTATTAGGGCCACAACCCGGACAAAAAGGGGCTCTGACAAAAATCCAAACAGCGTCTTCATTATCAGCAATCAACTGCTTTTAGCATACTTGTCACTGTGTCTGCGGAAAATCTGCAGCAAACAAGGATTTGGGGACTTCTTGTGAATTTCATATTCCCTATTTACTCCTTGCATGAATTCACCACAGGTGAATTCATTGGTTGGAGCCAACTCAACCGACCCAAGGTGAATGCCAAAACAAACAGAATTTCATATATATTTTTATTTTTAAAATAGATTTTAAATTGTCTATAGAATGTCATTACCAGTTATTTAAAAAGCCTGTAAAGTGGTTAGATAACAGATCATAATATTTGATAATTTCAAATTTTTTTTTTTTTTTTTTTTTTTTGAAAGCCAGGAACCCAGGATGTGGGGCATATGAATGATGTGAAGATCAGTATACTAAGGGTTAAAATGTGAATGTTTTTATGTAAAATGTTTCATTCCATTTATGGAACATTGACAAGATCTAGAATATAAACTTAGCAATTTTTGTAAATTTTCTATTAACAGGACAATGGTACATGTTGGGTTAAGCACCGATGGATAGATTTAAAAAAGAAATTATTTTTCTCTCTTTGTGTATAGATATTTAAAAGATGCCTTCACTTCTTCGGCTTTGTCTGATAATTAAAAATAACTTTTTGCTTGGTATATATGGGCATTATTTTTTATTATTTGTTTTTAACATTTTTTTTTTTTTGCAGTGCACATTTTCTTTTATGCTTAAAAAGCAGATTAATGAATATTACATTTTTTTTTTTTTTTTAAATGGATAATAACAATTATTGTTCTTTTGCTCAGTTTGAATGTATGCAAAATAAATGGAGTTTTTTTTTCATCTTTATTTTTAGTAGCTTTTTTTAAAATTAGAAATACTAGCAAATATATGTACCCTCCGGGTGCAAGTATTTAAGTTTTAATGTAGATAAATATCATATTCGAAAGGCTAATGAACCCAAATAAGAATGCAGATAAAAAAGATTTGAAACAGAGAAATAAGCTGCGATTAAGCGACACCAGATAATCTGGATTTTACAATTTGGATGGTGTCATTTTTAACCAGAGGGTGTTGCAAAATGATAACGGATGGAAGAGTTAGGAACAAGTGTATTAATATATAGATTGCATCATTCAAGATATGTATATTTCTGCTCTGAGAAAGGTTCAATCAGTGCTTTATTTAGGATGTGGGTAAGTGAAACAATCTCTATATGGTAGTAGTGATTCAAAAAAACTTGTATCTATCTGACATTTGCTAAGGGAGGTAACTCCTAATCAGAAATTGAAATAAAATTCATTAGGCAACTGAACTTGTGCAAAACGTGGAGGTATAAACTTTTATTTTTTAAATTAAATTTTTGAGATATATAAACTTTTTTTTTCTAATTTTAATTTTTATAATCTTTAAAGGTTTTTTTTAGTTTTGTGTTTAAAAAGACATGCCTATAAAAAAATTGATTAGTTTGATTTTTAAATTTTTTTTATCATTCTGTGGCCATTCTCTAAAAGTAGTTTTTTTTTTTTTTTTTTTTTCCTTTTTTTATAAGCATTCTTATTGCATTTCTAATGCTTTTAGAATCATTAAAAAAAAAAAAAATTAGTAGTTTTCTTGCTTTATTTGAAAAAGTTTAGTTTACTATTTTATGAGATGATTTTATTTTTTGACATTTTTAATGTTTTTGTTTTTTTTTGTTTTTTTTTTCATTCTGTTGCTGCTTTTTAGATTTTCTTTTTTCTTTTTTTTTTTTTTTTTTTTTTTTTTCGATAATGTTTTTGTTAGATCTATTCTTTGCCCACAAAGCAATATATGGAAGCCAATGATTTTATAGGCTTTGCTACAGGATATAACAAGTTCCTCTGGTATCAGATCTGAGCTACAGTTTTGAATAAAGCTAATTTGAAATTCTTGCAGCAGATAAATTTAACCTAACTTTAGTATTTGTTCAAGATTTTATCAGTCTGTATTCACTAAAATGCATAGGAATGTTCATGCAAAAATGCAACAAGCTAGTGGCAAAAATAAACTTACATTAGGGAAAGAAAATTATAAACAAACATCCATATCAGTAGGTATTTCTCTGCAATTGTATAAAACATTAGTTTGTATAATAGATATAACTTACTTTCAGTTCTGAATATGGTGGGGCATGTCTAACAGTACAGTTTACCAAAAATGACGCTGCTATGACAATCTCGTAAATTTCCACTAACACCCACAACCTTCAGTACACACAAGAAGTGACGACTACCACCAGGTTTCAAGTCCTTTGACATCACACATACAAAGCCTGTAAGCGAACTGCCACCCCATGTCCACTCACCTGTTTTTAAAATATCTTGCTGCCATCTTATGCAAATAAGTCTGTAGCATGAAAATGGCAGTTTTGCAAACAGCTCTCAGAAAGTAGATGACATGCGAGACTGCGAATGTGTTTGGCTACTGGTAAGTCACTGTCACTTCTATTATAGTATGTGGCTTAAAAAAAGTTAATTATATAGTTATGTATAATAAGCACCCCTAACATTTTGGCTGAAAAATCATAAGGTTCCTGGTTTGATATTGGCCCTTGCCAACTCAGCATATGAATAGCTCAAGGATCTGAGTATTAAAGTGAGGAGCTGATAGGTGTGGTGCTCTACCAGGCAAAAACAATCAACTTGGTCTAGTGCTAATGAAAAGGGGATAAACTCCTCAATATTTGGCTAATGCCAACTATAGGCCTACCCAACGATTTATGCACAAATAATTCTGGCAAAATCACTTGCTAAAAATTTCAGAAATTTTCCAAAACTAATATGCTAATAAGATACACTGGAATCCCATTAGAAGTACTCCAAATTTTGTAATGATGTGGCCTTATCTGGCTGTTTTAAGTTTATTTCTTTTTTATTGACCCTAGCAAAAGTATGCACCCACTGGGGGCAAGTATTTAAATTTTATTGTATAAGATAATATTCTAAAGCAGAATGACTTACAAAACTAAATAAAAACAAATATAAAAATATTAGACTTATTTTAATGTTATTTTAATTGATTACTATATAGAATTGTATATAGGATTGCTTTAAGTACATTTGAGAATAACATGATAGTAGCAGTTACAGCTAATAATTATTTATTAAACCCAGTTTTGTTAAAATCATTATGCAAATTATTCCCACCACATACTATATAAATCTTTATTTCTTAGAGATATATAAAACAGACTTCAGGATTTTAAGTGCATTAATGATATGATATGGGCAGTTTGAGGGCTAATTTAATTCAGCTAGACTTTAATAGAGGCATCGTTAATAAATAAGATGCTAATTAAGATGAAATAATGTCATAGATATTGTGATTTTCATATGTTTGTAATCAAACATTCTATTCTCCTAGTGGCGCTGGCAAAATTTCAGGATCTGATTCCAAACCAATTTTGTTTGTGCTTTGCTTCCTTGCAGGTTTTCAAGCAGAGATGAATGTGTGATAATTTTTCATCTTTTTATGCTACTTGCACATTGATCAACTGGGCAGTTTTTCACTAATTCTTTCAGCTTGTGTGGTTTTTATTTTTTAAAATTTTTTCCTATTTAAAAAAAAAAAAAAAAAAAAAATTTTAAGCTTAATTTTTGCTCTTTGCTGCTTATTTATTCATTGTAGAATGTATAATAAATCTGAAAGCAATAAAAATGAGATTAAAAAAAAAAAAAATGATAGAAATTAGATTTCCTGTTTCTTTTCACTTTTTTTTTTTTATTAAGGCACCATTTTCTGTTTTGAATCAAGAAAAAAAAAAGTTTTATCTGATAGAAGAAATTCTCTTCATATTTCTCATATATATACAATAAAGCCAAAGAAACAGGAAATCTAGCACCTATAATTGTGATTTTTGAATAATTCTTTGAGAAATTCTTTGATATCTTGAACATTTTGGAAACCCTGACAAGATAAAAAGTATTGTATGAAGGAAAATAAAAGATTATCTGAAGGTAACGAGTCAGGATGTATAGGTTGATTGTAGAAATACTTTCAAACTTGACTCTTTTTTTTTTTTTTTTTTTTTTTTGTTAAATGTTTTCACTTATTGATTCCTTTTTTTCTTTATTGTTTAAACTAACAGTAAATTATCTATTTTACATTCGGCTTGTAAGTTGGTCTTTAGAATAAAAAAAAAAAAGCAATATTGAAACTTGTATAAAAGTTTATGAAAATATTTGAAAGACATTTTATTTGTTTTTATAGTTTTATAAGATGTAAATATTCTTATAATACGTTGGAAGGTTCAAAGTAACCTTCCAACGTGGGTACATATGTGTACATAAATTAATCCGACAAAGAAGTTATATATGATAACAAACATAGACTTTATTCTGTGAGCACGTAGAGAAATGCATGCATGACGGGTATACGTATACTCATGACAAGGTACAATAAGATATATAGAGAACACACATAAACATACATAAAGAATGTAGGACTAAGTCCTATAGAAGTGATACAGTTACATGTAGAAATAAGTCACTTACTGATAGTTTGCTGGGGGGGGGGGAAATCCGCCACTTAAGGGGCAAAGGCACCAAGTGCCTAATCCATCTGCAATGGTTGCCAGACCCAGAGAAAGACAAGGATTTTCTCTCAGGCTGCGGTTTATATACAGCAGCCACCTATCGGCGAAAACCTGCAGCAAGGGAAGATAACCCTATTGGACTCATGTCCATCCCAACAGTTTATTTACACTGTCAGTAGAGCACTTGCCTAGGAATCACAAGGTTCCTGGTTCAATACTGGCCCTTGCCAACTCAGTGTATGAGTTGCACAGGGATTTGTGTGGTAAAGGAACTGATAGGTGTGGTGCTCTAGCATACAAAAACAATCAACTTGGTCTAGTCCTAGTGAAAAGGGGATAGACTCCCTCACTGTCTTGCTGATACCGACATTAGGCCACTTCGTTGTTGACTTTTACAGTGGGATTTTTTTAAAGCTAGGTTATTTTTCAACAAAATTAAAAAAACACAAAAAAAACACATTTTTTTTAGGTTGGGTAACTATGTAGATGAAATAAATTAATTACTCAACACATCTCAAAGAGAATCCAAGTGCATATCTGTGACGTGAATGAGTTGTATATGTTTTGTAATAAATACAAAGAAATTGAATAAGCATTTTAAGCTTGACAGCCCGTTTTACAGTGTCAGGTGTATAGGTGGTGAGACATTTAAAAAAAAAAAATTACCAAGCTGGATCACCTTGCATACTTTAAACACTGTCCAAGGAATACATATATATATATATATATATATAATGTTTATATGTTTATTTTATTTTTATTTTTTTATTTTCCCACATTACTTTTTTACAAAAAGAAAACACAACAAAAACTTAATGTATTAATGTATGGAGGATGATCGCTAATTAGGACTGAGCTTATTCTAGTAATGACCATCTCTGCTATTTCATAGGTTTTCAGATTAAATTTGACGAGATTGAAAGCAGTTTTAAAATGTTTTAGAAGAATCAAATATCTTAATAAATATAATTCAATGTATCATTGTTTTTTGTTTTTTTTTCTTTTTTCTTTTTGAAGAATAATTAAAAAATTCATGAAAGTTTACTTAAAATCGGGTCAAAAATGGTTGGGCCTTATCCAAATGGACACACAGACAGACATTTAATGTATTATGATAAGATTAATATATTAATCTGAACTAGCAAATTTATTACTAATGAAACTAAATAAGAATACCGATAAAAGACTTGAATCAGAGGGAGTACAAAAAAAGACAATTTAGCAGGACACTGTAAACCGCTATGTTGTTGTATATATAAATATAATTGCACCAATTCATAACCAAATTATATAAGAGGAGTCCAAAAAAAAAAAAAGACATTTAGCAGGATCTTTGTTTTTAATTTTAACCAAAAAAGACCTTTGTTTTTTTTTTGTTTTGTTTTTTTAGCCATGAAAATGAAGCCTGTATTCCACTTCAAGAGATTGGTTCTCAACGGGAGGAACCACGTAAGATTATTTTTTATTTTTTCATCCCCCCCCCAATAATCAAATTGATCATGTATGCAATTACCCAACCCCCTCATGGGCAGGATGTGACACAAGATCCATTTTTAAGCACAGGGCGTTGTGGTGTAAAATGAGCTGATGGTAGGCGTGGTGCTCTGCTTCAGACACTAAAAAACAATCTCCTTGGTCTTGCACTAGTGAATAGGGGATAGATTCCCTCACTGTTTGGCTGATACCGTCTTTAGGCCACCTCAACAACTTTTATTTACAGCTGATTTGAATAAAGTTTTCCTTCTCCTAGAATGATTGCCTTACTAAACCTAAAGACCCCAGTCTGTTTACACATGGCTGGGGAGAAATGGATTCATGCCTTTCTCAAAAGCTTTAGTGAGATAGGAGACCTACCTCGTGCAACACAGTGTGACAGAGAGAGTGGCGGGTGTGAAGACTTGCCGTATTCTCGAAGGAAGCGGGCTAGGCTTTGCCTGGCGTGTAGGACTGACCTAGAGTCGAACCCGCTTCCTTCAGAATGTGAGAGCTGTGGACGATCAGTAAAATAATAGCATAGTGGCTCGGATGTAGGTGGTCGCACTGTGCTGACGAGTGTTGCATGTGCTGCACGGACAATTATGAGTGAGAAGCCCGGATGTCGTGAAATTGAGGTGTATTTAAAGGACTTATTCTCACAGACCAGGGAGAACGACTGCAGTAGTATTTTGTTGTCGAGACGAGCGGGACAAAGAAATAATTTTGGATATTGGATTTTGGAGCGTGATTTTGGGAGTCTTTAGACTGTCGATTGGAACCTTGCGTCAGACTTGACTGTGACCCCCCCACACACTGATTAGAATTAACATGGATTGGAACCTTGCGTCAGACTTGACTGTGACCCCCCACACATGGTTGGGTCACACCATCCGCATGCCTGCAGACAGACTTCCCTGTAAACTACTTTACAGTGAACTCACAGATGGCACGCGGAGGACAGGATCCCCCCCAAAGTGGTTCAAAGACCATATTAAGACAATGTTGAAGAAATGTAACATCACACCTTCAAGTGTGGAAGATCTTGCCTCCAAAAGACAGAGTTGGTGAGATGCCTGCCGCTCAGGAGCTAAGCAGCTCAATATCGAGATCAACAGGACTGCAGGGCAGCGACTTCTTCATCGTCATGAACAACAAAATGTAGATGGGAATTTCACCTGCAATGTGTGTGACTGCATCTGCAAGTCCAGAATTGGACTAATGAGCCACCATAGGGTCGACAAATGAAGACGTCATCGTCATCTGCGACGGACTTCGAAAAAAAGAAAGAAGGCCATTTGCATTAAAGTCTTCAAGAAGAAAATATTTATTGTTGTCCAGAAAATCATTTGCTTTGGATTGCAGTCTTTTATAGAATTGCTCAAATTCAGCATCGCAACAGCTAGAATCTAGTGCGTAAATTTGGAAAATGAACAGCTTTTCATTTTTTATATGTAAAATTCTACTCATTTTCCCTTCAGAATGTATATCAAAGTCTGACATGGTATAGGACATTATCAAAGCTACACCCTGTCAGTATAAAAATTAGTGTTCTCAATCAATTGTTGATATAACAATCAAGTCATGCTGAAAGGACTGGTTCCCTCTAAGTGACTGAATTTAAGCAACAGTAGTTATTGTAAGCAACCTGAAACCTTTCCACATGAGCAAGTGTGTGTATATATATATATATATATATATATATATATAGAGAATAAGTAAATTACTTTGACATGAGTCATGGCTGGTGGATTTTACAGGATATCAACATTTGTTAGTTGGTTGGTTATTTTATGGCATTTCAAGACGCTTTTGGGTCATTTAATGTCAAAACAATTCATTTTTTATAAAAAGAGGGTTTGAGAGGCAAACATTATTCCAGTGATGAGAAGAGAAATCTGTAGTGAAGAAGTGGCTCAGTCAACAGAATTTATGGGGCAGCGATACATGCTCTCATTCAAAGGTGGAACATTGTTATTGAGAGAAACGGTGACCATGTGGAGACTTAGGGGTGTGATCCACAGAGGACCAGTTTCATTTTGATGTATGATATATATTCCTGTGTTTGTAATTATACCTGTCCTAAACAAAATGGCATTACTTTTTTACTCACCCTCGTACATTATGCCTTTTATTAGTAGGGTTTATGGGATCTCCCTAAGCCCAAAATATTGGGCTTATGGTGTATAGTAAAATAGTACTTAATATGAAATATTTGGATTATGGTATATATGATGGAGATTAGAATACATTGATTGTATTCTCTGCGGATGGGTAAGTTTGTTTTGTTTTATGGCATACTAACCTCAGTGGGTCATTTAATTCCGATAAAGTTTTGAAATAAAGTCATTCTTAATGGATACTCAATTTTTTGATAAATACATTTTTCTATTTAACCCATAGATGGCACTCTAACACATACTACCACTCTGGGTCAGTGTGGATCAGGGAGCAATGGTGATGAAGGGGTGCTCCACATTCCCCAATCCTCTAAAACTGGAACTTCATGTCTAGCCTAAGTAAGGGCCAAAGTGGAGTTTTGCAAGTCATGGACTGCTCATCCACCTGGGTTCTATCCTTAAGCATCACAGGTCGCAACCCACAGCCAACAGATGGCTCCATTGGGGGAGTCTTACCTCTCTGCAGAGGTGCAGTCAGTGCATTCTAATGCCCCACTGACAGGGTGGGCGGATGGTTAAGATCCCACTTCAAAATGAGTATATAGAGACTGTGGAGTACTCCTTCATTGCCATTATTCCCAAGTCTGCTCTGATTCGGGGTGATTATTTTTGCTGAGGTGGAATGCCACATCTACCATCAGCTCCCAGATGCTTTACTAATTAGATTACCCAAGCTGTGCTACTGATCCATTGAGTTGGTGGGGACCAGTATCAAACCAGGAACTTTGCGATTCCTAAGCGGATGATCTATTGACTGAGCTAAACCTGCCCCTTATAATGTTACTAAAATAATTGCAAAACTTTTGACTTAACCTTGTGTTTTTTTATTATTTTGCTTAACTTTTCTATTAAGATTATATTATTTTTTTGTATTATTTGGATTAATCAAACTATTGTCCTTATCAGTATTGTTATATACACAAGGTTTTGGCCGATGTGACCTCTGGCCTTCTTGAGGTGTTTCTTGTCAAACTCTGGAACCTTCTCTTTGAACTCTGGAGCCTTCTCGTTGAACTCTGGAGCCTTCTCGTTGAACTCTGGGAGCCTTCTTGTGAACTCTGGGAACTTCTCTTTGAACTCTGGAACCTTCTCGTCGAACTCTGGAACCTTCTCGTCGAACTCGGGAGTCTTTGATGAACTTTGATCTGAACTCTTTATTCAATTCATGAGGGTAGACCGTTCTCATTCTGTTAACTATGACTGAATACAAGTATTGTATGTTAAGTATTCACTGTTATTATCGCCCTTGGCCAGGATTGAACCTGCAACCTAAAGATGATTGTCACTTAGTACTGTATTGACTCAACCTTTATATCTGTTGTCATTTTTATTAAAATTCTATTATTCCTATTAATATTACTAATTTCTCTTGACAGATCCAGAGACACCTACTAAAAGACTAAGTCGATCGTTGAGCATATTCCGGTCGAGGTCGCCAGGTACAATGACAAGCGAAGATGTTAGGAACATTTTACGCCAACAACCAACATCAAGAAATGTAAGTTGCTTTAGAGAAATTATTACTACTAGCAGGACCTGTGGATATACCACAGTATGATAATGTAATTATTACAACATTTGATATGTTTAAGAACTATTGAGAAATAGTTCAATATGTAAAAAGTATAATAATCCTGATTTAACTCTCTCTTTTTCTTTCTTTCTTTCATATTTTCATTATGTTTGATTGAAACAGATTATCGTTATCCCCTCATCTCTATAACTCTCTCTTAGTCTCTTTCTTTTTTTTTTTTTCTTTTTTTCTTTTTTTTCTTTTTCTTTTTCTTTTTTCTTTCTTTTTTTCTTTTTTTTCTTTTCTTTTTTTTTTTCTTTTTTTTTCTTTTTCTTTTTTTTTCTTTTTCTTTTTTCTTTTTCTTTTTCTTTTTCTTTTTTTCTTTCTTTCTTATTATATATAATATTTTTATATGTATACTGTGTTAATAACTAGCAAAACCTGTGGATATAACACAGTATGATAATCTAATTATTACAACGTTTGACATGTTTACTTAAGAGCAATTGAAAAATGGTTCAATATGTAAAAAGTGTAATAATCTTGATTTAACTCTCTCTCACTCTTTCTTAAAAAGGGGTGTGTGTAAAATATTTACATTAATTTGCTGATAAGAATCTGGGGGAGGTGTTTAAAATATTACATTAATTTGCTGATAAGAATCTGGGGGAGGTGTTTAAAATATCTACATTAATTTGCTGATAAGAATCTGGGGGAGGTGTTTAAAATATCTACATTAATTTGCTGATAAGAATCTGGGGGAGGTGTTTAAAATATCTACATTAATTTGCTGATAAGAATCTGGGGGAGGTGTTTAAAATATCTACATTAATTTGCCGACAAAAAAGTAACAAAAACATGGCTCGGAAAATATCTAAATTGGGCTGGAAATTCGCCTGATGCTGGCTTGATAAAACATTGTGTAAATTAAGGCAGGAGGCTGTGATGATATAAGATCAAAATTACTAAATTACTGTCAATGATTATTGGATTTTTCAAAAGTTTTAAAAATGTCTAGACACCACAAATTGAAATTAAAAAAATTATTTATTTATTTTATTTATTTGGGAAGAAGTCTGACAAACAGGAAGCAAAGGTATATGTTGTATCTAGAATTTAAATGTGTTATTGTTGTTGTCATAATTGTTTTTTTCTTTTGTAAGCAATGAGAAGATTTTTCTGGTGATATATTTTCTTTTTTGAGATCCCCTGATGAGGCTAGACTCTTTTTTTTTTAGTTTCTGGTCAAAATAAAAAAATATAACAGGATGACGGTTTAAGTTGTTCTTTCTTTGAAAGTTATATATATATATATATATATATATATATATATATATATATTAGCAAAATTACCCGGTCCATGACCGGATGAAAAGAGTTTTTAAAAACACCAGGGGGTTCTTAAAAATAAAATTAAAAAAAAAAAATCACTGAAAATTTATGTATTACAGTGTTTAGTTTAGGGATTTTTTTTAAACATTGAAATATTTTTTTTAAATGTAATCCTGAATTTTTTAGTGTTTTGAAATAATTTTGTCATAATAACATTTTTTAGGTAGAATTCAAAATACGTTTTTTTTATAAAAAAAAAATCCCGTATGGAAACTTCAAAAAATCTTTTGATATAATTATTCAGACTATTATCTTTTATTGAAAAAAAAAAATTCAAAATCGTTTTTTATCAGTTCATATTTTTCATATTTCATAAAATAAGCGGGGTGGGGGAGACCTTGTAAAAAATATTTCCCCTAACATATTTTATGAAAGAAAAACCTATTTCAGACATATTTTCATTTGGCTGAACTTGCACAACAGTTGGAAAATTAAAACGGAAAGTTTGTTGGTTGACAGTTTAACTATAGTCTATGAATTAACTTTTTGCGAATTGGGTTACGGTCTAGTGGATTAAGGTTGTTTTTAATTACATATTGCTAAAAAAAAAAAAAAAAAAGAACCCAAAAACTCAATATACATTTAATGTTGAAAAATATTTTTTTAAACTAAGTTTAATTGAAATTATACATTGCAATACTAACACAAACAACTGTCTCAATAATGGGTTCAATAAGTAATTTCAATGGTTAATTAAATGTATAGTAATTTGTTTTTTGTTGTTTATTTTTTTAAGCAATACGTAATTAAAAACAACCTTAATCCCCTAAAACCGTAACCAATTCGCAAAAACTTAATTCATAGACTGTAGTTAAACTTTCATTGGGGACCACCAAAAAAATTTTCCATTCTAATTTTCCGACCGTTGTGTAAGTTCAGCCTTTCATTTTAAAATTTCAGTTGATTTAACGGTACGAAAATGTAAACATTGTTTTTGTTCATAATTTTCATTATTTACGTAAGCTGAATTAAAAAAAAAAATCATCAGGTTTTTTTTTTTTGTTTCTTCTTTTGAATGGTCCAAAAATTTTGAAGATTATTATAAATATAATATATTGTTATTGTAATTATTGTAATATAATATATTGTTATTGTAATTATTGTAAATATAAATTTTTTACGAAAAGTTTCACTAAAACTCCAGTTTAAAAATAATAATAGTATTTGGGGACAATTTTAAATTCAGTTTTTAATTGCTTGATGAGTTAGAAATACATTGTAATTTATTTCTTTGAATTTTTTGTACATGACAATTCAAATCTAGTTCTTTATGATAAAAAGAAGCTGAGAATCGAAAAATTAAATTCTTCGTATTGCAATATCTATTTTTGCTTAAACTCAAGATAGTATTTTAAAAACATATCGTTTTAAAACATTTTCATTAGTTCTCTAAACTATTAAGACTTTTTTTTAACCATTAATATATATACAAAACAACTCGTTTTATCATTTTTTTTTATTTACATTTATACAACCCTATACTGATGACTGATTTTTATTGACATTTAAAATCTTATTTTAAAAAAATGTAACCATAAACTTGTGTTTTGAAACAATTTTCATTTTTCTACAATTTTTTGTGCATGACAACAATTTAAGTGAGTGTACATTGTACAATTTAAGAGTATGGACAAAGATTTGATTTTACTTTAAAAGTTAGTCTAAAAAACATACAAAGTATGATTTTACTTTGTATAATCGGCTCTCCAAAGCAAAATATTTTAATGCGCTTAAAAAATAATTAAATATTTAGAAAGATTATAAAATAAATATTTTAAAATTTTGGATAAAAAAAAAAACAAATTTTATTTTACGTTAAAATTTAGTCATAGTTGTAGCTAACATTTTCAATAACTGGAAGCTGATATTCTTTCTTTCTTCTTTTTTTTCGGGTAGCTGAAAAAACCAGCAGGCAAGCTTATGCTGATACACCAAGCAGCAGCTATGCTATAGCTTTTGAAAAATCTGATTTTTGTTTGATTAATTAATTATATCCCTTAATCAGTAAAAATCAATAACCAAATTGGGAGTGTTTATTAGTTAGAACAATATCAATGTATATGCAAGATTTTGAATCTGAGTGACCTCCCGTTTTGGAGTTATACGTCGACACGTACATACCAAAATCTCTCCTTTTTATATATATATATATATATATATATATATATATATATATATATAGGAAGCGTGTGGTGTAATAGTTAGTCATGGAAAATTGACTCATTGCCCCGAGTTCAAATCCTGGATGTGGTAATTGCATTTCACTTAGCACTAATACCCTTGGGAAAGGTATGAATCCTACTCTCCCACCAGCTATGGGTAAATAGTAGTGCAGACTGGGCTCTTTAACCTTGGTTAGGCAACTGGTCTAGGAAACGGAAAACTCTGAATTCAAACCTGTTGAACTCCAAGAGATTGACCTTGTGTCACATCCTGCTCGTGCGGAGGGGTTATATATATATATATATATATATATATATATATAAAAGTTTGTTTCTTTATAGTATCATTGAAGCATTGTGTGTATGTGTAATATAAAGATTTTGAAGGCAATTTACAATGCAATATGTGTTGAATTTATTTAACTTTTTTTTTTTTTTTTTTTCAAAACTAAATATTTTCGGAAGTAAAATTCCATCTTCAGAGTTATTGAAGTTGAAAGAATTGACTACTAGGTGATTTTTTTTTATAGTACTTATCCCACGGCGATATTGTAATCTTCTGTTGTTTAAGAAGTTGATGAACGCCTATATTTATAGTAAACATTAAAAGAATTTTGAACATTTACCACGCGCGGGAGCAGCCGAGCCGAGCCGAGCGAGTTAACATCACGGAATTAGCCGATTTAAGATCACGGAAAAAATTTCAAATATACGGCGTTCAACACATATTGCATTGTAAATTGCCTTCAAAATCTTTATATTACACATACACACAATACTTCAATGATACTATAAAGAAACAAACTTTATTTCACTTTGCCGAGCAAGGCTTATATTTATAGTAAAAATTAAAAGAATTTCGAACATTTACCACGCGCGGGAGCAGCCAAGCCGAGTTAACATCACGGAATTAGCTGATTTAACATCACGGAAAAAAATTTCAAATATACGGCGTTCATCAACTTCTTAAACAACAGAAGATTACAATATCGCTGTGGGATAAGTACTATAAAAAAAATCACCTAGTACTTTCAATACTTTCAACTTTCAATAACTCTGAAGATGGAATTTTACTTCCGAAAATATTTAGTTTTGAAAAAAAAAAACAAAAGTTAAATAAATTCAACACATATTGCATTGTAAATTGCCTTCACAATCTTTATATTATATATGATTCTAAACTCTACCGGTGTGGAAAAAACCTCAGGTAATTCAGTTTTTCAAAGTAAAAACATTTTTCAAACTGACATCTGTGGAAAAAAATTGATAAGGCAGGCACATCCGTACCTTCTGACAGCAATCATCAGTATCGTATGTATTGGCCAAAAGAAAAAACACCGGGGGAGTTTTCTAAGTTTTATATGTAAAAAGTGCTGAATACATTAAGTAGAGCATCATTATAAGGACCTATATGAGTCAGGTACTATCTACCTAGGTTTCACCCAAATGGCTCTTCAGGATAATTCTGACTGAGTCAGAATTATCCTGAAGAGCCATTCTGGTGAAACCTCGGTAGATAGTACCTGACTCATATAGGTCCTTATATATACCTTAATTTTTGCCAAAACATTGATCTGAATTAAAAAAAAAAAAAAAAAAAAAAAATGGGTGATTTTTACTGATTTTTGAAAACCTTTATTTTTGTTTTTCAGATGTATCATGAAAAATATGACCGAGATCTGACACGTGAGGAATACCATGATTTAGAACATCACCTAAATATGAAGAGACGGATGACGCAGAGTTTGTTTTTGATGCGAGAACGAAAACGAAGCATGACAGCTGAGTCTTCACAAGAAGAGCAGGAGAATCGGGATGATGCAGACCAATCAAATAACAGTATGTCGATGGAGGAGAAAAAAACACGGCGAAAGCTGATCAAGGAAGAGCATGTTGACATTGAAGATACCAATGTCCGCAGTGGTGAGAAAGATTCACGGTGTCTGAGTTTCGAAGATCATCAAGTCTGAGATTATTTTTGGTGTTTTTATTTTTTTTGTTTTGTTTTTGGTGTTTTCTTTTTAATTTCCATTTCAACTATCTTAAATGATTTGTTTTTTTTTTTTTTGTTTTTTTTTTGGTTGGCACAAAAATAGTTAAAATCTGCATTAAAATTTTTATAATAGGTTTCGAGGGGTAAAAAAAAAAAATACCTTGACAAAAGGTAAACAGGGAAAAAAAAAGCAATAAAAGAAAGAAGTAAAGAAACAGTATTAAGTTTTTAGGCTACTGTTATAAACTTTCATAATAATAATAATAATAATAATAATAAAACCACTAGAATATCTAGCTCAGTGACTGGCAAAAAAGAAAAAGAAAAAATCCGATTTTACAACTCGGAGAATAAAGAAGCTTAATGTTTCGTTTCTCCTGGTCAAAAGAGACCTTGATAAAATTTCTTCAGAATATTTCAACATCTCCTATGATCCCTTATTTAAGAAATGAATGAGCCGGTTTCTTCAGCCTTGCATTTTGAACTCCTCGGTCAGTGACATGTCTCCGTGTTTGGAAGCTGAGTCCAACAGATATACCAGTTAGAATAAGACGCATTAAACCTTAAAGCAACCAACATCTGTTTTGATATGCTAGTGACAAATTTTGCAACTGTGTTCTTGTTCTTGACACCTCCAGGTGAAAGAACCGTTTTTTGTGCCTTATGTACCAACTGGAATAAAGTTTGTTCTTGTTAAGTTTTTAAATTCACCTTTTTGTCATTTCCTGCTTTTGTCCTGAAATCAACACACACCAGTACATTATATTATTATATAATATTGATATGCCATAAAAGAAAACTTGAACTCTGGGAGTGTGGAGTACCCCTTCATTGCCATTACTCACAGGGCCACTCTAACCTCAGTGGTAATACCTGTTAGGGTCCCATCTATTGGTCAAAGATATATTGGAAAATTATTTGTACTAGCAAATATATGCACCCTCCGGGTGCAAGTATTTAAGTTTTAATATAATAAAATATCATGTTAAATTAGAAAGGCTAATGAAACTGAATAAGAATTCAGATAAAATATTTGGAACAGAGGGTGTATAATCGGAAAATAGAACAACTTTGAAACTAACTGTTCCACCATTTTCCCTTACTCCCGTCTTTCAGTGGTAAATTTCCCTAATTTAACTATTTAGTTAAAATAGGAAGAAAAGAATAAAATTACAGTTATTTCTTTATGTTAATAGATTTCTGTTAAGATTTATCCCCGAGATTTTTGCTCATATTTATTAAGATAAAACCAAACAATTAGAAATCAATAATACTAAGCATATATTTATTAAAATCAAATTTTTTAAGATCAATATGCAAATTAGCCTTCCCATTCACACTGTAAACCGCTATTTCGTTGAATATATAAATATAATTGCATGTTATTAGTATGTAGATATTAACAGTCTTAATGATGTAAAACAATTTTACTAATAATTGAGGTTTAAATAAAATCATGGAGAATGTGATGTAAATAACAAAGGGAATTGTGACTTGTATAGTAATATAGTTTCGGTTACAGACAGAAAAACACACAATCTCCATTATAATAAGATTTGATTTGACCATGTCCAACAAAAACTGGAAAACCTCTAAAAAAAAAAACTAAACCAAAAATAGAAATATGAATGCGATTCCCTAACCTCTACATATAAAATAACCATTGATATGTTACATCTATGATGATGATTGCCACATCTTGACAGATGATAGTCATCTTTACCATCCAAATCACAACTTAACCATCCTGATTAATAACTAATTTAACTTGTGAACAAATATACAAGATTAGTATTATCTGCGTTATTCGGACTGTTGTCCCATCTTCATTATTATTTGTACAACGTTTCGGCCGATATACCTCCGGCCTTCTTCAGGTATTTCTTGTCGGACTTGGGAACCTTCTCGGACTCGGGAACCTTCTTTTTGAACTTGGGAACTTCCTTGTCGTATTCGGGAGCCGGAGGGTATATCGGCCGAAATTGTACAAATAATAATGAAGATGGGGACAACAGTCCGAATAACGCAGATAATACTAATCTTCAAGCCTCATCTCAAACATTCAGAGAAATAAATATACAAGATGCATAAGATAAGGTAGTGAGTCATATGAATGTCATTGGATTATAATGACACTTGTGTCACTCTCTAGTCTTCATAGAAATGATTGACAATGCTTTATGAAATAAATATAAATAAAATAGATTTGTATTATTAGGGTTATTTGGACTATTGTCCTAATCTTTATTGTTATCTGTACAATGTTTTGGCTCCCAAGTTTGAAAAGGCTAATGTGTCCAACAAGAGATACCTGAAGAAACCACATCTTTGTTATCTGTACAATGTTTTGGCTCCCAAGTTTGAAAAGGCTAATGTGTCCAACAAGAGATACCTGAAGAAGGCCGAAGGGCACATCTTTGTTATCTGTACAATGTTTTGGCTCCCAAGTTTGAAAAGGCTAATGTGTCCAACAAGAGATACCTGAAGAAGGCCGAAGGGCACATCTTTGCTATCTGTACAATGTTTTGGCTCCCAAGTTTGAAAAGGCTAATGTGTCCAACAAGAGATACCTGAAGAAGGCCGAAGGGCACATCTTTGCTATCTGTACAATGTTTTGGCTCCCAAGTTTGAAAAGGCTAATGTGTCCAACAAGAGATACCTGAAGAAGGCCGAAGGGCACATCTTTGCTATCTGTACAATGTTTTGGCTCCCAAGTTTGAAAAGGCTAATGTGTCCAACAAGAGATACCTGAAGAAGGCCGAAGGGCACATCTTTGCTATCTGTACAATGTTTTGGCTCCCAAGTTTGAAAAGGCTAATGTGTCCAACAAGAGATACCTGAAGAAGGCCGAAGGGCACATCTTTGCTATCTGTACAATGTTTTGGCTCCCAAGTTTGAAAAGGCTAATGTGTCCAACAAGAGATACCTGAAGAAGGCCGAAGGGCACATCTTTGCTATCTGTACAATGTTTTGGCTCCCAAGTTTGAAAAGGCTAATGTGTCCAACAAGAGATACCTGAAGAAGGCCGAAGGGCACATCTTTGCTATCTGTACAATGTTTTGGCTCCCAAGTTTGAAAAGGCTAATGTGTCCAACAAGAGATACCTGAAGAAGGCCGAAGGGCACATCTTTGCTATCTGTACAATGTTTTGGCTCCCAAGTTTGAAAAGGCTAATGTGTCCAACAAGAGATACCTGAAGAAGGCCGAAGGGCACATCTTTGTTATCTGTACAATGTTTTGGCTCCCAAGTTTGAAAAGGCTAATGTGTCCAACAAGAGATACCTGAAGAAGGCCGAAGGGCACATCTTTGCTATCTGTACAATGTTTTGGCTCCCAAGTTTGAAAAGGCTAATGTGTCCAATAAGAGATACCTGAAGAAGGCCGAGGGCACATCTTTGTTATCTGTACAATGTTTTGGCTCCAAGTTTGAAAGGCTAATGTGTCCAACAAGAGATACCTGAAGAAGGCCGAAGGGCACATCTTTGCTATCTGTACAATGTTTTGGCTCCAAGTTTGAAAAGGCTAATGTGTCCAATAAGAGATACCTGAAGAAGGCCGAAGGGCACATCTTATCTGTACAATGTTTTGGCTCCCAAGTTTGAAAAGGCTAATGTGTCCAACAAGAGATACCTGAAGAAGGCCGAAGGGCACATCTTTGTTATCTGTACAATGTTTTGGCTCCAGTGTTTAAAAAGGCACCCTTGTTCGACAAGAAATACCCGAAGAAGGCCTAAGGATGCATCGGCCTTCTTCAGGTATCTCTTGTCAGACACAGGAGCCTTTTTCAAACTCAGGAACCTTCTGGGTTCAAAGTTCTGTGATGGCTCCCGATTATGAGAAGGTGGTTCCCTAATTCAAAAAGAAGGTTCCCGAGTTCAAGAAAGCACCCAAGTCTGACAAGAAATACCTGAAAATGAACATTGGACGAAACATTGTACAGATAACAATAAAGATGATGACAATAGTCTGAATAATCCTAATTATCAAGCCTCATCCCAAAAATTCAGAGAAATAATAAAATAGATGCTGTTAATATTACCTGTATGAAATTAATAAAAACAAGTGTGACAGAAGAGAGGATGAGTTTATAGATTTGATTTTAGCTTCTGTTAAACCTAATTTTTTTTTTTGGTGTTTGAGTTTCCACCTCACTATCAGCAGAGCCTGGAATATGCTGACTATATCCCTTGCAGAACAGTAAGACCTCCACTAAAAGGGAGTGCACTGGGTATGAAACTAAACTGTATCTGATGGTGAGACTACAGTTCGTTCTAGAGCCAGTTGGAGAGGCACCCCTCAATCAATGGGCTGGTCACATCAAGCCCTAGCACCTATATGATTGTCTTGATCCTATCACCCTTATGGTAAGTTCCAACCCTTTTTATCATATGGGTGCTAGAAGGCGGTGGCTGAGGGTCTTTATGTCCTGGGTATGACGTTAAACTTGATGTTGAGGTTCCATTTTTGGAGGTCTGGGGAATATGTAGCACCCCTTCATGATCATTACTCCCAGGTCCACTCTGCCTCAGAATGGTAGTACCTTTTAAGGTCCCATCTATGGGTTAAATAGAAAATTTGTTTACAAAAAAATTGAGTTTAAAAAATCTTCAAAACTATCGCTATGAATATTGATATGCCATAAAACAAAACTTGAACTCTGGGAGTGTGGAGTACCCCTTCATTGTCATTACTCCAGGGCCACTCTAACCTGGGGTGGTAATACTTGTTAGGGTTCCGTCTATTGAGAAAACAGCTGTATGGCCACCTGTCCCATATCATCCAAACCATCCGAGTAAGAAGGATAAGACATGCAGGAAACTGCTGGAGAAGCAAGGACAAACTCATAAGCGACATCCTCCTGTGGAAACCAGCACATGGGCACACCAGTGTAGGCCGACCAGATGTACATTGACCAGTTCTGTGCAGATACTGGATGCTACGTAGAGGACATCCCAAGAACAATGAGTGATAGGGACGACTGGAGAGAGATTGTCATGGATATCCGTGCTGATAGAGCGACATGATGATGATGGCGGCTTCCAGTATAAAAGGGTATATAACACAAAAAAGATGTTTGTTTGATCATCACATAGTTTCTGATTCTAGTTGTTCAAGAAACAAGACTCAAGTGAATTGCAAAAAAAGATGAAAGAAAATACTAATCAAAATTAATAATGATTGATAACTTGCAGGGCCCATGGAATTTCCATGAAATGAAACAAAAATCAAGAGGAACTATTTAAGTCAGAAACTTTTTAAAGTAATTTTTAAAAATATCAAACATTTTATCTTATCTAATTTTTCCCACCCCCATCAGGCAATATCTTTCAAAAAGTTATTTTTACACTGCCCGGGGTGTGTTTTTTGCTAGTAAAGTTTTTGTCTTTCAAACTCAAGATCCAAACGAATATTATTAGATATTATTCCTTACCAAACTCTATAGGAATGTATTTTATTTTTGGTACAGAGCTATTAAGTGAAATGTGTTACGTTGCCCGATGCATTTGGATTCAAATAGCAACCTTTGCTATGGCGAATCATTTCTATTGATAACCGTTTAAGTCATAATGTTATATAATTCATAAGTAGCTCCTGAGTTTTCAGTGGAAAGTTACCGTGCCCGATGATTGACAACTGGTGACATTTCGCTGACCTCCCGGTAGACGCGATTAGGCGTGAGAGTTTGATTAGATACGGCAGAGAATTCAGAGCGAGTGCAGCTAGAAGTCGCTCGCTTTGGTGTCGGTCTCTCTGCAGTGGAATTATGGGCTGGTTTGTTGCAATAAAGCTTTAGAAGAAAATAAGTCTTGTTTGTTATTTGATTAATTCAAACAAGAAATGACCAGCCCAACACGTAAAAGAACCAACCCTTAACAGAGAGCCCTGAAGAGAAGACAACCTAAAGAAGATGGAGGCCCAGTTAGAAACAGTTAGATAGATAGGATTGGTACATTTTGCTGTCTGTCATCAAATATATACACCCAAGTAAAGGGTATATAACAATAAGTCAGTATTCAAAATAAATAAACCAAAGAAGTTTGATGTCAAAGAGTATCAAACTTGTATATAAGAATAGCAAATTGATATCCTTAGCGCTAAAGAACAAACACAGAACAACTGAGGAAGTCATTGCAATATCTACTTCGTTAGCAAACATCTGTCACTGTGAAAGGTAATCCTGGTTTTCTATTTCATTGAACGCTTTCCACTAGCTCTGTCGTCGAACACTGGTTTTACAAAAATGTCCCCTCCCCGAAAAATCCAGCCTGATTTATTTCAGTTCTTAAAGTTCGCATGCAAATTACGAGGCTAGAGTATCTCGCAGTTTTACACTGTGCAAAGCATGGGCGATCTTATGTCGCTTTCGTCGTGGGAACAGACCGCGCCCACTACAAAATTATAACCGAATGAACATATTCAGTTACTGTTCAAGCACCCTGTATGTTTGTAAATCCCTTTAGATAATTGAAGCAGTTTAATAAAGTCATCCAATTCTCCTATTAACTATAACATGATTATTATATTTTTTCCTGATAAACTGTTTAATTATTTCATCTTATACCATGAGAGTATTTTTGAAAACAATCAGTTCAAGAATTCTTGACACAGTTGACTTCTCTCGCTGTGACTTAATTTAGTAACTCCTCTTCCCCCTCTTTCACTAAAATGTTTCTTTTTCCTCCCCCATTGTAAAAATTTCCCCAGGGTTTCTATTATTGATGTTTATCGAAATCCAATTAGCTAGTCCTGTTCCTGAATGTTAGCTTCATCCGAGTGTAAAGTTTCATAATGATCGGATCACTGGTGTAGATGCTATTTGGTTATACACAGACAGAAATTGGCATTTGTGTAGTAGATTCCCTGAAAGAAAGTCGTCGGGGTATTCAACATTCAATTCATTTGTGTGGTGAGTTAGGACAATTTTGGTACGAACACCTGGAGAAGTCAACGTCTCATAGAGTTGGGGTGCTTGTGTACTACATTGATATATCTGGTTCTAGGAGCTGCTGAAAAGTGTCCTTCCTCAAGCGAGGCTGGTGGTAAAAAAAAGCAAAAAACAAAGGGCGGGCAAGACCCGTTACCAGAAATTTGAATGTCAGGGCCACGTGACAAAAATAAATTGCATGATGGGAAAAATGTAAATTAATACTTGTGGGGGGTTAAAAATAATAATAATAATAATAATAAAAAACTCCCATGTGTCTTCACCGAAAGAACCCCCGACCATGTGCGGGGAAAAAGGATTCACTTTCGACACTCAAGATAATGTCTTATCTGGGACAAGACACTACTACTGGGAGAAATTTCCGTGTCACGTGGTGGCTCTGACCCGTCAATAAAGCCTAAATCCTAAAACTACCTTTTGTCTTTATCTCTTCCTTTTCGTTCCTTGAATTCCTTCGTTTTCAGCGCGACCACCAAATGAGATGGGGTTAAAAGAAAACCCTAGGAACACAAACCAAGAATAACGAGCTACCTTTTTCAACCTAAAACATTAAACCTCTTGCCACCCCACACTTGTTACGAGGGTTGTGTGAATTTTTGCAAATTATACGTAATGAGTTTGTAACAAAACGTACCTTAATATTGTAATAAAGGAGCTTTCCAGACACTTTAAGTTTAACACTGAAGTTAATTAAAAAAAGTAAAACAAATGTCAGGAGGTTGAGTTGAAAAGTTATATTTTATTTGGTAATGAGCTTATAAAATATGTAAGAAATATCACAAGAATACATAAACGTCTCTCAACAGACGAAATATGTACATCGTTCTATCAACAAGCAGTATGTAAAAATTGGTTAAAAATGGTAAAAGTCTTACTTGTCTTCCGTGGTTTAGCCATGTGGCTTTATATTTAAATGCCGACCTGAAAGATAAAGCGTTAAGACTAAGTCTCGCTACTGTTCAACGAACGGAGATAAACATGGACACGTCCTCTCAGTTAAAAGAATGGAAGAGACCAAATAGCATTATGGCATTTGCACGTGAATACAATGTGCCTAAAGGCACGTCATCAAAACCAAAGGTACACATTTATTCTCTCTCTCTGTTCTCACTCTCACTCACTCACTCACGCACACCTATGTATATAGGCGTATGCGTGTGTGTGTGTATCCCGAAGATTCACGTTAAGCGAGAAACGTAAGTCGGTATATTCTAAACCATTCGTTTTTAATTGTCTATTTCGCTATTAACATTAGTATGAAAGATAAGGTAAAAAGGTTACGAAGCAAAGATACAAGGCGAACGGAGTATTCAGCAATTGCTAGGTCAACAAGTCCTATGAGATCTCGTTTCTCTATTCAGAAATTTCGTCAGACATTATTAGTAGGAAAAATAAGCGATTCCATTCTCTTTATTTAGGTACTATATGACAGTAACCAAATTAAAAAAACAAACAAGATAACAATGCACCTAAAATCCTGTGGTTTTTATTGAGCACTTTTTACTTTGTTTTAGTGCAAAAATCCCGAAATAAATGAGGTTTTATCTTTAATTACTTTTCATCGTCACTATAATATATATTATAATTTCCTATAACTCCAACCTAAAAAAGGGGAACCACTCTAAATGAATTTTATAATTTATTTATTTATTTATTTATCTACTAGGAAAAAAGATGAGTTTAGGGTTAGTTTAATGGGAAAATAATGGGTAGATTAATTAACAGATAAAATTCAATAAGAGTGGTTCCCCTTTTTTAGGTTGGAGTTATAGGAAATAACCTATATAGTATGTGTGTGTGTGTGTGCGTGACAATACCACTACCACTGAAAACCTACCCTGCCCTAAACTTGTGTGTTTTCAAAATTAAAGTCATATCTTATTGCAATCATTTGCCAAACTGCATTGGTACCTTACATTTCCTTTGGATCACAGCGGCAGTGTGGAGAGGGGGGATTTGCTGCATGGGCAACAGCTCATCCTCCATATGAACCCGCCCAGGCTATGTAGTTCAAGTTAAAAAGTTTGACACTACTCAATCATCTCTCGTAGACAGAAGGCTGCCAACCAATTGCAATCATTACAGTACCGTTAGTCGTAAAATGTTTAATGCATGGTTATTTTGGGGACGCTATTTTGCCTCCAAAACATTTCCCAAGAACTCTCTACTTTCAATTATAGTTTTGTCTGTCTGTCGTCGCACCACGCTATCTCTGCGTTTGTCGTGTCACCGTTCAAAACCCAGACATGAACACTTGGTGCCACGGGGGATGAATGTTACTAACCAAGTGCTTTTCATTATCGATTTTATATATATATATATATATATATATTATTTATATTTTTGCTTGAAGGCAATTATAAATGCATGTATCGCATAAAATTCGATAATTATAGAAAATAATCTTGACAAGTAAATCCCGCAAAGGATGGCTCGCTATGCAGAACACCGTACAGACTGTTTCGACTTTATTAAGTCTCTTCAGCGATGTATACTAACGACTCCCCTCCGACAGGAATCGAAACCGGGACTTCACAGGCATAGTCAGAGACCATATCCGTTCGGCCGCCGGTACATAGCGAAAATCCCTGCGAAATTAACCTTGTCAATGATACTATTACACGCCCCTGCCATAGTAGGCAAGTGGACGTTTATTTAGTAAACAAACCCGGCCGTAAGCTCTTCGGCGAAGTGAATAAGATTTTTGGATGTTTGTTTTTATAGAAGCAATGTTGAATAAATTATTATTTATATTTTTGCTTGAAGGCAATTATAAATGCATGTATCGCATAAAATTCGATAATTATAGAAAATAATCTTGACAAGTAAATCCCGCAAAGGATGGCTCGCTATGCAGAACACCGTACAGACTATTACATTAATTTCTGCCTTGTTACACACCGCTGCTTCCATATATTAATATAATATTTGAGCAGGGACTGAGTCTACTTCTGCTATAGAGCTAGTTTCAACACATTCGTGAAAGGTATCCGCTGTGGTTAGTAGTATAGGGGTAATTGGTGCTCCGACGCGTTGAGCGTTGCTTTACTCCGTGTGTTATTTGAAAGCCACACAGATGACCGTGCATTGTAGTCTAATTCGGGAACTTATGTTTTACGAATTTGAACTATGAATAAAGCCTAAATCATAAAACTACATTTTGTCTTTGTCTCTTCCTTAATTAAATTTCTTTCCCTTTCAGCGTGACCACCAAATACGATGGGGTTAAAAAGCAAACCCTAGGAACACGCACCAGGAATAACCAGCTACCTTTAAAGCTAAAACATTAAACCTGTTGTCAGAGTTCTTGAGTTCCCTTTATTTACACAATATAAATTAACTTTATTTAGGAATTCATTCAACTATCAAGGAGATAATTAATTTGGTTAAATCTTATTTAACGGACATAAATTCCACCGTCGTATGTCACCCCGGCGAAAGAAAAAAAAAAAATTAACCGAATTTAATGAAATTTTCAGTGTTGATATATTAATGAATAAAATATATAATACACCAGTTGTTTTATTTTAAATTTTTTTACATTTTTCCAGGTCAATTAACCACGTATCTTTGAAGATAAGTGTTTCAAAGTTAACTGACCTGAAAATGTAAGTGTTTCCAAATAAAATAACTGGTGCATTATATATTTTATTCATTAATATATCAACAGTGAAAATTTCATTAAATTCGGATAATTCCCTGATTTTTGGTATTTTTCTCTTTTGGTGGGGTGACATACAATGGTGGAATTTAGGTCCGTTAAGTTTGATTTAACCATTAATTTTCTCATCTCTCATTAGTTTTTCATTCTCACTTAGTAATTCATTATTTATTGTCTGGACTTTTAATCGTTTCCAACGTCTTTTTTTGAAAAGTATCGTTTAACAATATTATTTGTTTGAGGGGCAAATCTGTTTCTCAAAGCATCTGCCCAATGCCGATATCACCAGTAATAGAACCCTTTGTAAAATAATAAAAAATAAAATAACTAGTGCATTATATATTTTATTCATTAATGTATCCACACTGAAAATTTCATTAAATTCGGTTAACTCCTTAATTTTTAGTTGTTTTTTTTTTTTTTTTGGCGGGGTGGCATACAAGGTGGAATTTAGGTCCGTTAAGTTCGATTTAACCAAAAGTTTTTGGTTGCTTCCACGGTCTTACGGCTCAGTTTGAACTTGTAAAGCATAAGTTGGAATCTATGTCTGTTAAGTAGGATTGAACCTGAAATGTTATTTCGTTAGATTTGTTTAGAATAAAACCGAAAAGAATAAGTGCAAGTGTACTACATTCAGTTAGCTTGCCCTATTTAGGCCAAATATTGATTAGTGCATTGTATGCTTACCATTTTGAATACACTACTTCTCGATGGGTCGTTTGGCAACGTGAACACTAGAAGAACCTCATTTATAATTCTAGATTGGTCAAGCCCATTCACGCGTACTCTATCTACACTTGTATTGACTAAATAACTAGTCGGATCATCGGTGACTAAACCGGTACCCCCAACAAGCTTGCCTGGTGAGGAGGGTGGCTAGAAACCCAGCAGGACGAAAAACAAAACCTGTGAAAGGGCGGAGAAAGCTCCTTGCTCAACGGCCATCTAGCACATTAACGTGAGAACACAGAAATACCTGGACTGGTATCCAGGCGCATAATAGTCTAAATAACCCCCGCTGTCTTGTGATTATCCTCTGGATAGGAAAAGGCTAAGGGAGACAACCCTGACAGAAATCATGGCTTGGACTCCATTAGGCAGTACAGTGCGTAAAACACTATCTGGCAACTCCTGCAGCCAAACTGACGCCGAATGTATTGGTTCACCATTCTTTCGGATCACGCCAGCGAGGTAGAGCGGGGGGCCCTGTCACTAGGGCAACCCAGGGCCTCCATAAAAAGGCTCTTTTTTTATCCGGTTTTGCTCAATCGGTACCCCATCCAGCAAGGAACCGTAAGGTTCCGGGCTTGATATCGGCTATCGCCAACTCAGCGAATGAGTTGCACAAATTGTATATGTGCGGTAAAACCCCAGGCGCAAAAACAATCTCCCAGGTCTACCGCGAGTGAAACGGGGATAGACTCCCTCGCTGTCTGGTTGATACCGATTTTAGGCCACCATAACGACTTTAGTTTATGCCTGATTATCGTTATGGTGAGGACTGAGTTTTAGTGTCTGTGCTGGCTAATGTAGAAAATTTGGTTTAAGGTTCCAAACTTCCACTCCATGATTGTCAGGTGGGGCCCAAGTGGTTATACGTATTGGTTAAGTGTTTACAACTTAGTTGTTAGTCAGTGCTAGGGGGGATATTTAATGGAGTCCTCACTCACAAAGGCCCAATGAGTAGCACAGCTTGTATATGTGCGGTAAAATGGAGAGCCGGTAGTGTGGCGCTCCATCTCAGACGCAAAAACAATCTCCCAGGTCTAGCCTGGGTGAAACAGGGGTAGACTCCCTCGCTCTTTGGCTGATACCGACAATAGATCACAGTAAGTTCGGTTAATTCCCTGATTTTTGGTATATTTTATTTCGGCGGGGTGACATACGATGGTAGAATTTAGGTCCGTTAAGTTCGATTTAACCGAAGCCGGATCTTGTGGTTTATCGACCAACGCTCTACCGACAGAGAAGAGATATTATTTAAGGGATTATGATTGTGACATACAATTTCGAAGATAATGATTTTGGTTGCAGCAAATATTCGCACTGGGTGGGAGATTAGTTACTACGCACAGTGGGCCCAGAGTGGGAAATATTGGAAATAGTATAATACCTAGGGTTAAAATAATCCCCTGATAATGGTTGAGGGCTCATTGGAAGCGTATTACTAAGCCAATTTCAGTGAATTAAAATTTTTTCAAAATTTTCGAATTTTGGGGGATCTGGGCCCAAATTGCCATATTTGGGTTTTGGGTTAAAAGCGCACCAAAGACGCGTTTTCGGACATATCTTCCTTTAAAATAATCCCCTGATATTGATTGAGGGCTCGTGGAAGCGTATTGCTAAGCCAATTTCTATGCAAAAATAATTTTCTAAACATTTCAATTTTTGTGGGATCTGGGGCCAAATTCCCAAACTGTATTTGGGCATTTTTGGCCAAAAACAAATTTGCAGGTGTATCTTTCCGAGGGTCAGCTGGAAGCGTATCATATTGAAAAGAAAATTGAACGAAACTCGAAATATATGAAAATATGTTAATATACAGATGTCGCCGGGATTACGACTCGCGTTTGTTTTTTAAAATTATGACTTTTGTGTAAAATTCATTTTTTCTAATTGCCACTAGTCAGATTTAATAAGATTTGGATTTTCTAAGGCATTCAGACCTATATTTTCAGAAAATATACTCTGGAGCAAATCTGGCTTGTGGCATTTTGAAATATTCACGGTTTCCGTCGAATTTTCACCGGAAAAAAAGGTTGAATTTTTGGTTATTTTGCATAAATCGGCAAAAATTCTGACTGAAAATCTTAATTTTTTTGCACTTGAAGGGTCTGAAATCTAATAAATGATTAAATTCAGTAAATTGAGATATTTTGGGTTGCTGAGAAGAAATTTGGATAATTGGGCACAGTTTTGTCATTTTATAGCTCTTAATTGGTATATGGGTAAAAAGCAACATTTATGGAATAGGCTAAGATAAGGTAACCTTGAAAACGATGTATCGACAATCTTCAAAATCTTGTCATTTTTCATGGAGTTGAGCTTTTAACTTGATTTTTTTTGTTGAACTGGAAATTTTTTCTAGTTTCACAAAAACTAAGACCCATAAATGTTTGATGGGCGTCTAATTTTAGCAATTTCCATGCTCCAGCCCACTGTACTACGTTTGCAAGTTATGAGCAAAATCATTTAGCAATTAATGTAGCCTTTTTTGCGTAACAATTGTTCTCTCTACGTTCAACGCAAGCCACGTAATTATATTAATATTTTGGATGACTACACTTCTCTTTTACTTAGTTCAACTGGTCAAAACGGAAATAAAGATCAAAACCCGTGTCAATAGTCTCTTATTTTAAATTGTCTAACTACATCCGACATTATAAAAGTCAAGGAAGAAAGACCTAAGCCTTAAAAATTACTAGAGCGAATGGATACTGATAATCTTACGCTTTCTTTACGTTAAATCCATATTGGCAATTGGAGACGTTTACACAGTTTCGTGGCTACGCGTGGTGTCGTGTCCTTCTTTAATTTTGTCATAGTTCTGAATATGGTTTCAATTTCTTTAGTAACGCTAAGTTGCTGCCCCAAAAGTATGCATCTAAATAATTGGTAAACTTGTGAAACTAAACTGCTTTCAGTGATGAGGTTACAGTTCTGGATCTCTGAGGAGTATGGAGACACCCATTGTAATATACCGTTTAATACCTTTTTTGGTTATTTCCTATAACTCCAACATAAACAAAAGGGGAACCACTCTTGACTGATAAATTATCTATTTATTTTCCCATTAAACTAACCCTAACCCTAACCCCGTCTTCTTTTTTCCTAGTAGATCAATAAATAAATAGATAATTTATCAGTCAAAAGTGGTTCCCCTTTGTTTATGTTGGAGTTATAGGAAACAACCCATTTTTTTATATAACTATAAAGCATTTGTATTAAGAACAGTTACTAGTGAATAATCTTAATACAAATAATCTTCATTTATATGGTATTAAGTATTCTGATACGAATAATTTCCAGACAGAACAATTTCATCTTTAGATGAGACCCTAGCATTTACTACCACTCCGGGTCAGATTTATTACAATCAGATTCAGTCTCGCGTCAAAACCAGGACACAATTTTATTTTCATAGCTTCCTCCGGACATACATACACACAAACTGCCCTTTATATATGTATAGATGAAGTATTCTCATGCGAATAATTTCCAGACAGATCAATTTTATCCATACATGAGACTTTAACATTTACTACCACTCCGGGTCAGAGTGGACTTGGGTGCAAGGGCAATGAAGGGATGACTGCACACTCCCCAGAGTTCCAGAACTGGAATCTCACCATCAGATGTGTACATCTTTAATCCAAGTGTCACATCCACCTAGAGTTGTAGAGAAATGTATTTGACAATCGTGTATTATGAGACAAGATAATTATTGTCTTCACTCTTAAGTATGACATAAGGTCACTTTTGTTTTAAAAAAATGGTGACGAAGATACTTGACAGCAATGGGTTACTGGGCAGGTATGTGGTTTACAACCGATTCTGAATTTTATGAAATTGAGGTCAGAAGAAGGAGGTATATTGTTACAAACGGATTTATTTCATTTTATGCACTGATAAAAACACCGACACATCTAGTTTCAGTGTTAGTATCTCATGCTCCTGTCCCAAATCTATTACACACCCTAACCACCCTATATATATATGATACATGTCTCCCCCTCTATTACATGTCAATTTTCATAAAGCAGTATTCATAGAAAATATATGAAACCCGGCCTTTTGGAATGTCAATCAGGCTTGCCCTTCCCCGGTTAGAGGCTGTACGCTCCGGTTCTGTGCACTGATGACTAAATGGCTTGGTATATGGATTTATTTGACTTAGACCTGGAAGTTAGGGAGTTGTGTACATTATACTTTTCTGTTAGGTTTCTTAAGAGGTTTTTATGCACAGTTATTTGATATTGACTATTCATATATAATACAAATAACTTGTACACACAGAGGAAGCTATGAAAATAAAATTGTGTCCTGGTTTTGACGCGAGACTGAATCTGATTGTAAGGTTTCAGTATTGGAGCTCTGGGGAGTGTGCAGTCACCGCTTCATTGCACTTACATCCAGTTCTAATCTGACCCGGAGTGGTAGTAAATGCTAGGGTCTCATCTAAAGATGAAATTGTTCTGTCTGGAAATTATTCGTATCAGAATACTTAATACCATATAAATGAAGATTATTTGTATTAAGATTATTCACTAGTAACTGTTCTTAATACAAATTCTTTATAGTTATATAAAAAAGGAGTTATTTCCAATAACTCCAACATAAACTTTTGACTGATAAATTATTTATTTATTTATTGATCTACTAGGAAAAAAGAAGACGGGGTTAGGGTTAGGGTTAGTTTAATGGGAAAATAAATAGATAATTTATCACTTCATTGCCCTTACACCCAAGTCCACTCTGACCCGGAGTGGTAGTAAATGTTAAAGTCTCATCTATGGATAAAATTGATCTGTCTGGAAATTATTCGCATGAGAATACTTCATCTATACATATATAAAGGGCAGTTTGTGTGTATGTATGTCCGGAGGAAGCTATGAAAATAAAACAATTAATAACAAATTAAATGCATATACACATTCACTATCACCAGATCTTGCTTTTCGAGCAAAAATAATGACCATTTGATTTATATTCGTGAAGATAATTAAAAGATAAAATTTAGATGATGGCAGCCTGGATTATTATTTGGGTGGGGGTCATTTAGAATTTTAAATAGAAAATATTAATTTTTCTTTTCAGAGTGTCTGGATCAATGGAAGGTCTTTTTTTAAATAGGGGTTTTATAGCGCATCCTGCGAGGATTCAACTTGCGATTCAACAATAATGAATCTGCGAGACTACCTTTTTTTTACCCCCTCTACCCTGTCGATGCCAGGTAGCCGCTTCTAGTATCATATAAATGTAAATTATTTGTATTAAGATTATTTACTACTAACTATTCTTAATACAAATGATTTACAGTTATATATAAAAGTATTTCTATATAATACAACTAATTTTCACACAGTTATACAATATCAGGTATTCCTATTTATCACTAATAATTACATGGTTTCAAGTAATTGTTTCTATCTAATAATAGTAATTTGTTTGCACACAGTTATATGGTTTCAGTAACTAATACTAATAATTCTTAGTAAACAAGTTTAACTTCAAGTAACTAATCTTCGGGGAGGGTGTGAGTTAATGAGAGAGAGAGAGAGAGAGAGAGAGAGAGAGAGAGAGAGAGAGAGAGAGAGAGAACAGTGAATTATCGAGCAAGATTGATTGATTTTAACGGCCTGAAAATCCGTCTAGGATTATTTTATGCCTAGAGGTTAAGGAATTGCGTTCATTATACATTCAAATTTACATTTTTGTATAGTTGTTTAAGAGCCTTTTTTCCTGTAAACAGGTCTATTTGACCCAGATATGGGACCCTAACAGGTACACCTTTGTGTCAGTGTGGACCTTGCAGAAAAAGCAATAAATGGGTACTCCACACTCTCCAGGACATGCTTCTTTTTTTGAAGGTGTCTTACATTTGCAGGAGAGGTCAATGTATTCTGAGCCCCACCGACTGCGTAGTTAACGAGCAAGAATTGAATGAAGAAGGATTATTCTCACGGTTCTTCATTAGTAAGTTGATCTTTTTAAAGCCAGGGTGTGTATGATAACAGCTGAAGGAATGTACGGCATGAATGGTGGAAATAAATAAATAAAAACTATATATAAAAAGAACAACAATAAAAAAAATGTTAAATGAAGCAGAAATAACTGAAGGCGATTTATACCACCATTCAATTTTCATTTGTTAGGATTTCTGCTGTTGGCCACAATAGTGGCACAAATAGATAAATAAAAACTATATACGATGTATGTCAGAAAAGGGTTATTTCCTATAAGTCTAACATGATCAAAGGGGAACCACTCTTGACTGATAAATTATCTATTTATTTTCCCATTAAACTAACCCTAAACCCTAAACCCTAACCCTAACCCAATCTTTTTTCCTAGTAGATCAATAAATAAATGATAAATGATATAGATAACACATTATAAAAGAATGGAATCTCGAATGAGGCTAGTAAATGATGCAGTTACTTCAGCTTTTAAATAGTATCGTCTCTGAGTAAAGTGCTGCCTATTGACTAATAATGTTGCGTAAAATTTACGTGTGCTTAAGTTTTACTTTTTTATCCTTTGGACTGAGTTGTCTGTGAAACACCCTCTGTTATATAATCGTTCCTCATTGAGTACATAAACGGGTAGAGTCATCTCGGGTATATAAGAGAGAGAGAGAGAGAGAGAGAGAGAGAGAGAGAGAGAGAGAGAGAGATGAATAGGAGATGATACTTCTAACCTTTTCTTTTACACTGCTGCTTCTGATTCTTCGTCTAGGTCATCTAACTCGTCGGCGGCCATTTTCTCTGGTTGACTTCTATTTAGCTGGGGTTGATTTTCTTTATTAGTTCTTCTTGCAGGGCTGGTCTGGTCATTGTCTTAACATTTAATTAATAACAAGACTTGGTGTTTCTTGATCAAGTTTTATTTCTTAGCCCATAATTCCACCGCGGAGAGAGATGGGCACCAGGAGCTGACAATACATCTACGCTCCTTGAAAGCCGGGCCGCTTCTCTCTAAACTAGAAACCATTCCCACATATCCAATCGCACACCTTTTAAGGGGGTCACAGGTTATTAACCGCCACGAGTGTCTGTAATTTTCAATAGGACCCCATGATTTCAAATTAACTTCCCTAATTCAAATTTCTAGCTACAAATACGTTCACAATTTATGACTGCTCATAGGTTGTAACACCTCTACACATTCAGAGAATTAAAACAAAGAAAAGATGAAAAAAAACAACTCTTTTTTAATATTATTTCTAAAAAAAACAAACTTAGCCTAAAGGTTAAAGATCCAACCCAATGATGGTCTTCCGGTTTCTTTAGAAACATGTTTATGATTAAACTTGATGAACGGGAAATGTTTGGGTGGGATCTTATGAATAAAATAGAAACAAAAGAATTGTCAAGTGACGTCTTAAATAGTTTGACAATATATCCATGCTGAAATACATTAAATATTGCTCTGGGTAATCATTGTTAAGCTTTTTAGTTGTTCTGAATGATTAAGGTGGCGGGAGGAATAGATCTCTTGTGGGGGGAGGAGTTAGTAGAGACACTCACAACAATAATCTTGAACACTTTTTCATAATGCACACACACATACACACACTCACTCGCACACACAGACGCAGACTTAGACAGACACACACATACAGAGTATTGATCACAAATAAATACACCCTTAAGAATTTTTCAAGGTGAGTCAAATTTTTTGTAATATTTTGGCAGCGCCCTATGTGTAAACACACACACACACATATATATAATATATATATATATTATATATACTTTGCTGTGAAGTGCAACAAAGAAAATTGCCAAACAAGGCACATAGTTTGCACTTGTCCTAACAAGAGGGTAATCTTAATTCTATGCTTGATTGTTTTTCCTTGTTTAATTTGAACAAGTTAATGTCTCGATTTTTTACATTTAAATTTACCTCTGATAATATTCCTTTTTCTGGTAAATGATATCATGACATTTTCCTTAATATTTGTCATGTATGCTAGACCTGTTAATAAACACATGCAACTTTTGAAATTTCAGGTTCCCATTGAAGAGAGGGAATATTTAAAATATCAGAGAGAGAAATCAAGTCCAAAAGGCAGTTTCCAGCTGGGACCTATTGACAAGGATGCTGTTAAAAAAATACAAAGACAAAATTTCAGAGGGTGCAGAAAGGTTAGATAGACAGCAACAAGATTCTTCATGTGTTGCATCCTTGACGTCTGATATTTTTCCACAGACGTCCTCCAGTGAAGAAACCATGGATGAAAGTTTTGAGCCAGAGAGAATGTTGAAGGGTCATTACAGTCTTTTAAAAGTCCCAAGATATTCTGTGGAACTTATTAGGGGTGATGTATCATCAAATCTTGGGGCTTGTCTTGCTAATGCCTTTCTGTTAGATCTACAGGATATGGGATTTCTTAATCCAAGTATTCCCTTAAAATACATTATTTTAGACAAATCTAAAATAGATAGGGAAAAAGCAAGAGTAAAGGTAGCTAGCTATCAGAAGCATGTTCAAGATTATGACAATCTCATCTGCATTGGAGTTGATTGCAGAGTGAATAAAGACACTTTGCTGTACAATGAGATTGAAGAAAATGGTTTAAAAATATTAAAAAGAGCAAGGGACAAGAGCGTCACTTAACATTTACGAGAGAGATGGGCACTTCAAGTAAATATCTCACCCACCGAGTCATACCCAACATTGTTGCAACTGGTATTCATCTAGCTGAGGATGTTGCTGCTGTTCTAGAAGAATGAAACAGGGTAAATACTGTTGAGGCAGTTCTGGTAGACAATACCAGTACAAACACTGGTTGTAAAACAGGGATGTTGACAGCTCTGGAGAAAAAAATAAAAAGGAAGGTGCACACAATTGGCTGTTCGCTTCATCAAAATGAACTTCCATTTAGAGCTGTATTTAAAACTATTGATGGAACTACAAGAAGTCCAACAACTTTCACTGGCCCTTTGGGGAAACTTTGTGAAAGTAATTACCATCATTTGCCCCAGGTAAAATTTGAATGTATCAGTGGCCCTCTGGATAATTTTTATCTCCCTGCAAAGGCAACGGATGACCTAAGTGGTGACCAACGACTACTTCTGGAATATGCTGTAGGTATTTCTCGATGTAAAGTGAACACTAGATTTGCTTCCTGGAAGATTGGACCTCTGAATCAAGTAAGATGGCTAACTTTAGCTATCAGGTTAATGTTCCTATGGACCAGAAGTGCATATCCACCAAAACTCTGATAAATTACGCAACATTGTCCAATTTGTCATACAAGTATATGCAGTTAGTTGGTTTTAAATAAAAAGGGACAATAATTTCTATAACCAACAATTGTATATCTTTAATATGATCCAGAGAGTAAAGCCAATGTCAACCAGAATGTTGCATTAAAAAATTTACAACACAATGCTTTTGCTTTGCTTCCGGAATACATTTTGTTGTCAGTGTTGAAGTCCAATGAATTGGAGGTGAAGGAAGAGGCCATAAAAAAGATTTTGTCCATTCGATAAGTTAAAATTTATTCATACCTAATTAGTTATGTCAATTTTCAAGAATAATTATAAGTTTTATTCAAATTACATTGCAAAAATATAATCAAGTTTGGATAAATTTTCATTTTATTTTTCAGAAGTAGCGAACCGCCAAAGAAAAGATTGAAAAAAATTACTTCAATCAATTTTGAAGCTACACATTGGTCAACTCTGATTGACCTCTCACAAAGAGGGATTTGTAAACCTGCAGTTGCAGAAGATTTTTCCACAAATGAACTCTTAGAATCTCTACTGAATGGAACAGAACTGAAATTTCCAAAATTACCTGCCCACTCACAAGGTGTGGAAAGAGCTGTTAAATTAACAACAGAAGCTTCACAGATTGTGTATGGACAAGAAGCAAAGCACAAGCACATTATAACCAAATCATTGTGCCACCAGATCAGACCTGCATTTTACTCGAAAGGAAAATACACAGAACAATTCAGTTCTGTTGTTACATAATTTATATAGTGTAGGAGCTTTTAACACAATTTTCAATAAAAAATGCAAATTTAAAACATTGAATATATTTTTCATTCATTGTATGTAATGAAAAATATCAATTTATTTGGATTTATTATTGAAATAATGAAATTTTGAAGTCATTTTGTCATCAAAATCCTGCGGAAATGAGGTATTTGTGTATATTTTTGCTGACGATCTTTAGAATGAAATGCTCAAATGAATTTTAAAGTTAGGAATCTAATTTTTGCTGTCAGTTCTTATAACAACAAACCGCAACTTTCGCCATCAAAGCTGTATTGAATTTCCAAAAAACGTGACAAATAACCATGCCCTAATGCCACAAACAGAGAATACCGAATCATCTAGTCAATGGTAATTCATGCGCAGCCACCTAACCTGTATTTGACTTGAAGCCTATCGCAGGATTACAGAGGACAAGAGAGAGAGAGAGAGAGAGAGAGAAGAGAGAGAGAGAGAGAGAGAGAGAGAGAGAGAGAGAGAGAGAGAGAAAGAAAATAACGTATGGTGTAATATCACTTGAAGGGGGTAACATTCCCGAAATATTACGAAATAAAACAAACTTAACATTCAAAAACATTTTCTTATATTTCATACTTAATGCTTCATACTAAATCCCAAATATAGATATTATATATATATATATATATATATATATATATATATATATATATATATATATATATATATATATATATTACAAAAGGTAAGAGACGGATTTTATCTTCTCTAATAACTTATAGAATAATTATATTAACTTGATGCTTCAAAGGAGTCTAATAATAGATGAGGAAAAACTTTCTATCAGGGACCCCACTCTCAAAAAGTGTTTTAATATTTTTGAGAGGGGTCCCTTGGAAAGTATTTTTCATTTATCCCCCTCATTTCATTCATTTTTATTTCATCCATTCATTCATTTTACCATTAACATTTAGCTATATATATATATATATATATATATATATATATATATATATATATATATTTATATATATATATTATATGTGTGTGTGTGTGTGTGTGTGTGTGTGGTATAGGATGGGACAGACGTAACTGATATAAAAAAACATACAAAATGAACACATCACTTCTGCCACACCCTATATATATATATATATATATATATATATATGACTGATATTCGTAAACTTTTTGGGTTGTCTTAGAAGAATGAAAAAATATAAGGTGAGGAGTAAAAAAGAGAATTCAAAGCGATGAATATTGTGTCTTTTAATTTTCTTTATTTCTCCAAATATTTCGAGTGCCTTCACCCTTTTTCTAAGGTATAAATAAAGAGAGCTAAATATAAGTGATAGAGCATATATTTATAAGTTAGGTAGGAGTGACCGTCAATTTCTCGCCAGTGATCATCGAACCAAGTGTTTTTCATGTGTATGGTATCCATTTGTGTACTGTTATGCGGAGCGTGACGTGAAGGTTAATTTAGATCATGGAGTATTCTGGGAAAGGTCTATACTGCATAGCTATTTCATACTAATTTTGCTATTTGTTAATCTATTTACTGAAGCATATTTAATTCATTATTTTCTATTTTATTATTGTATTCTTAATTATCTATTTATTTTTGTTTATTCATTTACTGTTTGGAGCCGTTGGCTTAGTAGGAATTTGTTTTCATATATATATATATGCAAAGAAATACACATCAAGTAAAATAATTTAAATTAGGATAATTATCTTGATTTCCATCGGTTTGACTCATAGTGCCCCACCTATTGCACTCAACCCAAGAAGCAATTAATGTTGTTCGTCAAGATACAACATTTTCTTTCCCAGATTTAAAATTGACTTGACTCACAAAATGCTATTGTAGATTTCTGCTAAGATTAAAATCAAAATCTGTATATGTTATGAAATTGGTAGTACAGGAAAGTAAAACCGAACATTACACCTTACGGAAATGTACATTTTAATGTCGACTTTACAAAGAAAGCAATTTATGGCATAATGTTGCCAGATACAAGTAATGCTTAATAGGCTTATCATTATACTTCATATAATTGCAATGAATAATAATAATAATAATAAATAATAATAATAATAATAATAAAAAGCTGTGGAACATGAGAGTGAAAGTGATACCAATTGTAGTTCGTGCGCTTGGAACGGTCCCAATAAACTTGGGAAAAAGACTGGAGGATCTAGAAATCAGATGAAGAATTGTGACTATCCAGACTACTGCACTGCTGCAATCGGCTAGAATACTCAGAAGAGTCCTGGAGACCTGAGGAGACTTGTTGTCACTCAGACTCCAGTGAAATACTATCAGCTAACGCTGATGTGAAAAACTCAAAAGGAGTGAAATAATAATAATAATAATAATAATAATAATAATATATGATGATGATGATGAAATAATAATAAAAGGGCTTGGAAAGTTTGATATCAGATGAAGGATTGAAACCATTCAGAACACTGCACTGCTGCAATCTGCCAGAATACTCAGAAGAGTACTGGAGACCTGAGGAGACTTGCTGTCACTCAGACTCCAGTGAAAGACCATAAGCTAACACTGATGTGAAAACTCAAAAGGAGTAAATAATAATAATAATAATGATTCCAGGACAGATTCAGGCTTGTACATATAAAACATAGCCAACATAGAGCATTGCGTAGATACCACAATCCAACGACTCGAGGAAAACAAAAAAAATGAGCAAGGAAAGATTGCTAATGGAAGCCAATAACAGCGGCTGCAACATATGGGCGTGCAAAAGAAAGAAAGAAAGAAAAAAATAACAGAAACAAGGAAACGTAAATGGGAAGAAAACAATTATATGGATCCTTCAAACGACAGGTTGGGTAGGTTGCACATGAAAAGACGTGGACATGGTTAAGAAGAGGAAACCTCAATAGGGAAACCGGGTCACTCATAATTGCTGCTTAAAACACTGCCATAAAAAAACTAATTATATCAAAGCAAAAATTGATAATACACAACAAAGCAGCAAATGTAAAATGTGTGGTGACAGAGATGAGACCATAAATCATATATTAAGCGAATGCAGCAAACTAGCACAACGAGAATACAAGGCTAGTCTCTCTCTCTCTCTCTCTCTCTCTCTCTCTCTCTCTCTCTCTCTCTCTTATTGTTTTTAGGCCATTAGTATAAGAGCCTTATCATTTTATATCTATTTGCTGAAAGCACCGAAGTTAAAAAGTGATGAGCCTATTCTATACTTAATTGGGTGACCACTTAAGCAACTGCAGGTACTGTTAACAACCTGAGTCCTTTGTCACATTATTATTATTATTGTATCATTTATGCAACTATCTAAAAACATTATCTCTGAAACGTAGCAAATGGGAAACCATTTATTTAAATTTAATGGCCTTAATACAAAATTCAAAGTATTATTGTATTTTCATTTAATGTTTTTAAACAATATTCATTTATCCTTTCGATATATATATATATATATATATATATATATATATATATATATTGAAAGGATGAATGAATAAATGAAAGAAAATGTTGAATGGATAAAAACACAACCGAAACACATGTTGGCATTTCATAAATCCATTTTTATCCATTCAACATTTTCTTTCCCTTATTTATTTATCTTTTGAACATGTCGGATTCATTTCCATTTTTCGAATTACACACACACACACACACACACACACACACACATATATATATATATATATATATATATATATATATATATATATATATAATTTGTCGTTAATTGTTTTATTTTCATAGTTCTAGCCGTACATAAATACATACATACATACCCGCAATGTTTAACATGAAAATATTAAATAAAAAGAAAAAAAAAAAGATTGTTTTGAGCCTCCAGAATTTTAAACTACGTGATTAATTCATATTTTAATAATAATAATGATAATAATGATAATAATAATAATAATTCCCATTGATGTCGCTAGTGGATAAAGACTATGTTCAAATTGCTGTCTGGGTAGAAGAAGAAATTGGTTCAAGTGTATAGAATTATCAGCTAGTGCCATCAATGGGATTATTATTATTATTATTATTATTATTATTATTATTATTATTATTATTATTATATTTACTCCTTTTGAGTTTTCACATCAGCATTAGCTGATGGTCTTTCACTGGAGTCTGAGTGACAGCAAGTCTCTTCAGGTCTCCAGGACTTTTCTGAGTATTCTGGCAGATTGCAACAGTGCAGTTTTCTGAATGGTTTCAATCCTTCCTCTGATATCAAAACTTTCCAAACCCTTTTCTAATCCTTTTGGGACTGTTCCAAGTGCACCAACTACTATTGGTATAACTTTCACTTTCATATTCCATAACTTTTTCAGTTCTCTGGCAAGGTCCAGATATTTGTCCATTTTTCAATTTCCTTTAGCTTCACCCTGTGATCTGCTGGCACTGCAAAATCCACCAGTTGACAAGTTCTTTCTTTTTTGTTTATCAACACTAGGTCTGGTCTTCTTGCTGGGATAAGGTGATCCGTTTTTATTTCAAAGTCCCAGAGAATGTTTATGCGTTTCGTTCTCAAGAACAGATTCTGGTTTATGCATATACCATTTTGTTATTATTATATTATTATTATTATTATGGAGATTTTCACACCTGCCGTTGTGGGTGGTGCACTGGGGGCTAAGTGACAGGAAGTCTTCTCAGGTCTCCAGGACTCTTCTGAATATTCTAGCCGATCTTAACAGTTCTGGAGTTTGGATGTTCTCGTTTCTTCCTCTGATTTCCAATTCACCTAAATTGTATGCCCTTTATTTATGTACAGATACATGATTTTAAATTTTTCACTAGTTCACTATTCCTTTAAACATGTTCTTAGAGTCGTCTCCGTAATACCAGTTCTGCTTTTCTAATAAATATTTCCACATAAGAAGTATTAACAATTCTTTCCAAATATGGTATTCTAAGAATGTGTTGTCAAAAATGTTAATCCAATAAGGCTGTTCACATGTTTTTGAATTACCCTGTACAATGAATCTCAATAAATTGCCAACTTTGGGTGTCACTAATTCTTCACCTGGCATTTGGTTATATTTGAGTTTCGATTAGATATCCTTTCTGCGAAATCATTTCTTAACCGAAATCCTTTCTTAATAGAGTTAAACTGCGAAATCATTTCTTAACCGAAATCCTTTCTTAATAGAAATCCTTTCTTAAGAGTTAAACTGTGAAATCCTTTCTTAACCGAAATCATTTCTTAAGAGTTAAACTGCGAAATCATTTCTTAACCGAAATCATTTCTTAAGAGTTAAACTGCGAAATCATTTCTTAACTGAAATCATTTCTTAACCGAAATCATTTCTTAATAGAAATCCTTTCTTAAGAGTTAAACTAGGAAATCCTTTCTTATCCGAAATCCTTCTTAAGAGTTAAACTGCGAAATCTTTCTTAATAGAAATCCTTTCTTAATAGAAATCCTTTCTTAAGAGTTAAACTGCGAAATTTCTTAACCGAAATCATTTCTTAAGAGTTAAACTGCGAAATCATTTCTTAACTGAAATCATTTTCTTAAGAAAACTGCGAAATCATTTCTTAAGAAAATCCTTCTTAATAAAAATCATTTCTTAAGAGTTAAACTGCGAAATCCTTTCTTAACCGAAATCATTTCTTAAGAGTTAAACTACGAATCATTTCTTAACCGAAATCCTTTCTTAAGAGTTAAACTACGAATTTGCCATTCCAGTGTCTTGATAACTGCTGCGACGCATGCGTAAAGCATATCAGTGCATTTCCTGTGGGCTTGCACTTGAGACATATATCCTTGAAAACAGCACCATATTTAGCTGAAATACTTATTTTTTAAATAAATCTATTTGATGATAAATCGGGTTGTACTTAAGTTTTGCGCGAGTGAATATAAATTTTATAATTATGCATAGAGCATGAAAGAATTATGTAAGGTCTAAGGAATTGGGAACATGTGCAAACACTTAATAAATGTTGCAATTAATCAAACACTCATAATCTAATGAAATCAACGTAATTTTGATTAAGTTATTCTTGGCCAACACAAGAAAAGAACATAATTCATAGTAAAAATAAATGTCCCAAACCGGAGAAATAACTCGAAAAGGGGGTTTCACTATATTGCTATGTCCGTCCACACACTGACATTAGGCGCATCAAGCTCTCACTACGGGTGACCTGTATCAATACAGTTGAAACCCACATGATCTTGATATATAATATATATAATATATATATAATATTATATAATATATATATATTATATATCAAAAAATGAAGGAAGAACTCAATACAGTGATCCCATAATAAATTTATTTCGACGAAAATTGGGGCCCATATAAATCTAAGTTGATTTAAACCGGCTCCCCAAATTTCCGTCTCATCAGATGGGTCTCAATTCACTTATGGACAAGCATATCACAAAATCAAATATAAAAGTAAATGCACTTTTATCCAATTTGATATTATTGATTTCTACCCCTCTATTTCCAAAGAACTTTTAGTAAATAGCCTTACACATGCCAGAAGCTTTTGTGAAATATCTGATGAACAATTTCAATTAATATTAGCATGTAGAAAATCTGTTCTTAAACTCATGATTCCACAATGGATCAAAATAGCCTGGATAACTTTGATGTTCCTATGGGAGCATATGATTCATCAAAAAATAGCGGACTTAATAGGATTATACATTTTAGATAAACTTAGCAGGATAATAGACCTCAAATATGTAGGCCTATATCGAGACGACGGACTAATTTATTCCCTGATAGTAATGGACCAATGACTTCCAAAATTGAGAAAAAAATCATTAGAGCCTTCAGATTCCTTGGCTTCAAAATCGAGATAGTTCAAATCTCAAAATAGTTAATTTCCTAGACGTAACCTTCAATTTGTCCAACAATAGCTATAAACCCTTTTGTAAGGATAACCTAAACCCCTCTTACATCAGTGTACATTCAGATCATCCTAAATCTATTATTAAACAAATCCCTAACGCTGTTAACATTAGAATAAGTAGATTATGTTCCAGCAAGCCAATTTTTGATGCTAACAGTAAAATGTATCAAGAGGCCCTTAATAAAAGTGGTTTCCAACATAAACTAATTTACAATAATAAACCTGTGGCCAGTGGGCACAACTATACTACTAACAACATCACTAACAACAATGATAGTACCAACAGTGATTATAGCAGTGAGAATAATCAGAAGTGTAAAAAATCTAAAAACAGAAAAAGAAAAATGTTGTGGTTTAACCCTCCCTTTTGTAGTTTATCCAACATTGAAATAGGTAGATACTTCCTTAAATTGATAGATAAACATTTCAATAGCACTAATCCTTTAAATAAGATCTTCAATAGGAAAACAATTAAAATTAGTTATTCATGCACTAATAACATCTCTAAAATTATAACTAACCAAAATAAAAAATTAATTGACGAATCACTGGTGAGCCACTCAAAATACATTTAAGGTTAACTGCAACTGTAGGATTAAAGATGAGTGCCCCATAAATGGATTTTGTAACTCAGAGAAGGTTGTTTACAAAGCAACTATCTCAACTATTGAAAACAAAATAATGTTAAGGCTTATATAGGTATCTCCGCTGGGAAGTGGAAACAAAGATTTTATACCCATAAACATTCTTTCTCTAACCACAAAAAAAAATCAGACTGCACTATCAAGCTACTATTGGAATCTGAAAGACAGAGGCTTAACCCCTTCCATAAAATGGGAATTTATCATGCAATCTTCCACCCCAAATGGATTTAAAGGTAGGTGTAACCTCTGTCTGGATGAGAAGATATGTATCCTGAATATAGACCCACTGGCCAATTACTCAATAAAAGAAAATCAATTGATTTTTAAATGTAGACATAAAAACAAATTCAAATTAGTATAATCCTATAGGACTGGAAGTTAATGATTAGAGTTGTGGTGTTCTGAGGAATGGTTTCTTGTTCAAAATGTATTATTTGTAACCTGTTACTGTTATTTGTATTATTTTTATCGGTAATTTTATTCATCTAATTATCTTGATTATCATTTTATTATCTTAATTTATTTTATTTTATTATTAATATCATATATATATATAATATATATATATATATATATATATATATTAATTATTATTTATATTTATTTTTATTTTTACTATTATTATCTTTAATCTATCTCATTCTATTATTATTAATTTATTTTAAATTATTCATTTCTATTTTTAATTTTTTTTATTATGATTTTTATTTTTAATTTACTTTATTATTATTATTATTATTATTATTATTATTATTATTATTATTATTATTATTTTCAATTCATTAATTTTCTTATTATCATTATATATTTTTCTACCCTATCTTATTATTTTTATTTTTATTATAATTTATTATTTTTACCCTATCTTATTTTTTCATTATTATTACTATTATTATTTACTTTACCTTAATATCATTATTATCATTACTAGCAAATATATGCACCCTCCGGGTGCAAGTATTTAAGTTTTAATGTAATGAAATATTGTATTAAATTAGAAAGACTAATAAGAAGGCAGATAAAAAGATATATAACAGAGTGGGGGTATAATAGAAAAATAGAAATAAAACTTACTCTTCTATCACTCCCGTCTTTCCTTGCTGAATTTTACTTATTTAACTATTTAGTTAAATTAGGAAATAAAGAATAAAATGACAGTTATTTTTTCTTATCAATGGATTTCATTTAAGATTCATTGAAGAGATTTTTGCTTATATTCATTAAAATAAAACCAAACAGTTAGAAATCAATAATACTAAGCACATATTTAATAAAATCACATTTTTAATATCAATATGCAAATTAGCCTTCCCATTCACAATGCAAACCGCTATTTTTTGTATATATAAATATAATTGCATGTTATTTGTATGTAGATATGGACAATACTAATAAAAAGGTGAAGCAATTTTATTAATAATTGAGGTTTAAATTTAAATATAAATAAAATCATGGAGAATGTGATGTAAATACCTATGTTAATTGTGACTCGATTAGTAATATAGTTTCGGTTACAGACAGAAAAACACACAATCTCCATTATAATAAGATTTACTTTTTCTTATTTTTAATATTATTATTATTATTATTATTTACC
>CM042146.1:67776957-67781957 GCA_023376005.1 Doryteuthis pealeii | reverse complement strand
CACTTCCCCCTATCTATGTATATCTTGATTACATCCTCGTTACATATGTTTCTCTGTGTGAGTAAGAAAGAGATGGGAGAGTGATTGTGAGACAGAAATTTGACTACTCACTTTATTTGAATACTAAGATTCAGATGCAGCGGTGAGCATGTAGTTTGATAAAATTCCATGATCCATTTCAATTTAGATTAGGTCAAACCCTTGAAGGTCGACAAAGTCTACTTCCATCCCTTCGGCAAACAAGAACTTTGTTACCTCGAAGAATAGTTATTCGAGACAATTCCTTAGCAGTCAATAACTCTGCAACCTTCCTATCAATGTCTATGAAATGCTAACTTGACCAAACTACCATATTTACCAGTAGGCCTGTCCGACCTAAACTAAACGAACTATTGAACTCTCTACAACACTAACCTCCATGTTTGAAACTAACGTTTATATGTATATATGCATTGAGCTTTTTGAAGTACATAAAACCCTTTTAGTAGCATTTATTTTGTCATCGTAGCTTGTTCTTTAAACCTCACCGCCTATTTTCTCGCTGCTCCATACTTATTTGAATTATTTACCTAAATCCCACAAGGGTCCTTAATTTACTTACTAATTTTTTTATAGAATTTCAAAATATTAAACTCAGAACCTTTCGATTCCTAGGCAGATGCTGTATCGACTGAACTAAACCGACTTTACGTCCTATACTGCCTTATTCCAACGGACTGGAAGTCACATTCATTTTTCTAATCCATCCCAAATGATAGCCTTTAAATGTAATATTAAACATATTTAGAAGTCTTCGATTTAAGGGAAATAACAGGTAACTTTAAATGAAAAGGCCATTTTTTGCCATTTTTTCCATAAATCCCTATAGGAATGTGGCACTGGACTTAGAAAGTCCTCAACAGGATATTAAGAGTTTAAATGCTCCTTAAACTAGTTTCCCATATTTGACTGGTTGCTGAAAAAAAGTAGTCTTGCCTGCGGAGGATTGGCGTGTATGAAAAGATAAAATCTTTTTAAAGCTTCAACAGAAAATATACGTAAATCTGTTCATCTCAATTTTTCTTTTTTTTTTTTCATTTTTTTTCCATTTTTTTTCCGATTTCATGGTCCTGCGTCATTGTTTACACAGCTGCTAAACGTCACATTGTCTTCTTGGCCAGGACCCCATTGAAATTTGCTTTTATTACACACCCATTCGTCTTCTACTTCAACAAGTCATTTTTTGTCACTCTTTTCATTAAAATATTATTCATATTTATCCGTTCACACTTCGTTTATCTTCCCTCGTCTTTCTTCCCTCGTCTTTCTCACAGTTTTCTATTATATACATAACATTCTACATAACACACACACACACACACACACACACACACACAACACACCACACACACATATATATATATAATATATATATATATATATATATACATGTGGATGACTTATTATATATATTGGTTAGGAAGGTTGATTTAGAAGGCTATCACAATTTTATTATTTGCTTGAAGCATTGTGTATATATTGGTTAGGAGGTTGACTTAGAAGGCTATCACAATGCTGGTGTAAAGAAAAAAATAATAATACGGTAACAATGGTGTTGTGTGTTAACCTGTATTTAATAAATACAGGTTAACACACAACACCGTTGTTACCGTATTATTTTTTTCTTTACACCTGCATTGTGATAGCCTTCTAAGTCAACCTCCTAACCAATATATACACAATGCTTCAAGCAAATAATAAAACTCTCCCTTATTATATATATATATATATATATATAATATATAGCTATCAGCTAGGGTTTTATTAGACACAGTCAAAAGTTAAAGGTAATTTATTGTGTAGCACCAGTAATAATAATAAGACTTGTCACTCGGGCTCCAATGAAATACCACCAGCTAACGCTGGCGTGAAAAACTCAATAATAATAATAATAATAATAATAATGATAATAATAATAATACCCATTGATGGTGATAGTGGATAAAGGCAGCAGTTTAAACTGTATATTATTATTATTTCGTCTTCGTCTCGGGTCATCTCGAGACGTATATCTCCGCATCTACCTTTCGTTTTAAGTATAAACACGAAGACAAAGTTCGGTTTACGACACATATACATCTAAGCTTTGATATAGTATTGATTCACTTTGGTATTGAATAGTATTATTATTATTATTATTATTATTATTATTTTCCCTCCTTTTGAGTTTTTCCCATCAGCCAACGCCCATGGTATTTCACTGGAGGCTGAGTGACAACAAGTATCCTCATGTCTCCAGGACTCTTCTGAGTATTCTAGCCGATTGCAGCAGTGCAGTAGTTTGGATGGTCTCAACTCTTCCTCTGATTTCCAGATCCTGTAGTCTTTTTTTTTTTCAAGTTTATTGGGACCGTTCCAAGTGCACCAACTACAATTAGTATCACTTTCACCCTCATATTCCACAGCTTTTTCAATTCTCTGGCAAGGTCCAGGTATTTATCCATCTTTTCATTTTCCTTCAGCTTCACCTTGTGAGCTGCTGGAAGCGCAAAGTCCATCAGTTGACACGTTCTCTCTCTCTTTTTTTGTTTGGTTAATCAACACTAGGTCTGGTCTCATTTTCTTACTTCTTGGGTGTATATCTTTGTGGTAGTCATGGTGTCTCTCTCCGACATAAGAAACACAGGGTCGCCTGTTGCCATGCAAATTACGTAGTGTCTTGGAACTAATGTTCGTATGGTTGGTTGGTTGGTTGGTTTTTACGCCATGTCAACCCTTGTTGGGTTATTTTATGCCGAAGACGTTTTCTTTTATTCATTCTTCATGGTTATTCAACATTTTTTCAAACTCAATTTTTTAAAGAGATTTTTTAATTCATTTTTTTCTATTCTAACCCATAGATGGGGCCCTAACAGGTACTAACACTCCGGGTCAGAGTTGACCTGGGAGTAATGGCAATGAATGAGTACTCCACACTACGCATCGTGTAGCGTGTAAAAGAGAATTATTGACGACCAGTGTAACAACCAGAATACATTTAATAACTTGCTACAATCTTCTAAGTCTTCTTTCTTCTTTCTAACCGTTCGGCCGGGTTGAGTTATTCTGGCTCTCATCTTCGTCTCGGGTCATCTCGAGACGTATATCTCCGCATCTACCTTTCGTTCTTAAGTATAAACACGAAGACAAAGTTCGGTTTACGACACATATACATCTAAGCTTTTGATATAGTATTGATTCAACTTTGGTATTGATATAGTATTGATATAGTATTGATTCAACTTTGGTATTGATATAGTATTGATATAGTATTGATTCAACTTTGGTATTGATATAGTATTGATATAGTGTTGATATGGTATTGATTCAACTTTGGTATTGCTATAGTATTGTTATAGTATTGATATGGTATTGATTCAACTTTGGTATTGATATAGTGTTGATATAGTATTGATTCAACTTTGGTATTGATATAGTATTGATATAGTGTTGATATAGTATTGATTCAACTTTAAGTTAGGAAAGTGAGGCTGTAAATCTAACGGTACACACACACACATATACACACACACACACACACACACACACACACACATATATATATATATATATATATATATATATATATATATAATTTTGTTTAATCTTTGACTGTTACTTGAGTTTTTAATTCACAAATTTTGAACATTAATGGCCATATTGGTGCCAATATTTCTATGTTGTTGTGGCCAATATCTCTTATTATGCAAACCACATCTTGCAAGGCAATTGGGTTTCATATTTTTCATGTTTTCTAAAGTGTATCTAAAAGCAGTAAGCTTATTAGAGGTCTGGTTGCAACTGGTAAAAACAAAACAAAAGGCCTTTTCAAAGAAAGAACAATTAGTGCATTTCTCTAAGTTTTTGATAGCCTTAAACTAAATAAAAAATACGAGAAAATTGTGTTGAACTACGTAGAGATTAAGCATTGCCAGATTATTTAAGACAAGGTGCGCATGCGTATAACTCAAAATATTGACGTACCTAGAATAATCCTTTACTAACTATAATTTTATTGCAAACTAAAATTTTATTACCACTTTTTTATATTCGCATTAAACATCTAACTTTTTTTTAAATAAAAAATTTAAAGATTCATAAATTTATCAGAAATACATCATTTTACCAATTTATCTTATAAAATGTGGTGCACCCTTAACATGGTGAGAAATAGAGCCAGGTTCATGTCATAGTGTAGAGCAAGGATCATTAAACTTTTTTCACGATGGGCCGGATAATTAAAAAAATAACGAGCGCTGGCCACATTATTATTGGTTCAATACTTGCTAGCGATAACGAAAACGCTGAGAAAATGATGCAAAATAAAATCTATCTTTCCATAATATATATATTCCACTGATGTATGAGTGACATAAGATGCACAAAAACAAATTTCGAATCAATATGGACGTTTTAGTCCCAAATAAGGCTATTATACGAATAGTTTGTTTGTTTTGTTTTACGGCATATCAACCACGATGAGTCATTTAATGCCGGCAAAGTTTTGAAAGATTCGCAGCGATAGTTGGGAACTCAATTTTTTTTGCAAGCACATTTCTCTCTCTCTCTCTCTCTCTCTCTCTCTCTCTCTCTCTCTCTCCCTTGCAATTATATACCCGAGATAAAGAGATATATAAAACTCAGACGAAAAAAATCTCCCTGGTCTTGCACTAGTGAAAAGGGGAAATATCTCTTGACTGTCCGGCTGATGACGACAATAGGTGTTACGATTTTTGTGGCCATCTTTAGGCTGCAAGTGAGAGCACTTTACAGTGGAGATACTTGGTGTTCCTTAATGTTCGGTAGATTCCTTTGGTTGTTCCTTGGTGTTCCTCGGTGTTCCTTAGTGTTCGGTAGAATCCTTTGGTTGTTCCTCAGTTTTCATTAGTGTTGGGTAGAATCTTTTGGTTAGGCAGAGTCCCTGATTGCAGATTCGTTCGTTCGTGTCGAATACGTGCAAATGAACGGCTTTCAAGATCGGC
>CM042146.1:67699457-67774457 GCA_023376005.1 Doryteuthis pealeii | reverse complement strand
ACTAAAAAGCTCTCGCATCGACACTTATAGAAATCTTTTGTTATGATTATTCAGACTCTTATCTTTATAGAAAAAAAGTAAAAATTGTTTTTTGTCAGTTCATTTTTTCATATTTCATAAAATAAAATATGGGGGTAGACCTCTTATAAAAATATTTCCCCTAATATATATTAGGAAAAAAAAAATATTTCAGACATATTTTCATCAAAAGGTAAGTAATTATGGAAATGTTCTATGTCTTATCCTTGTTGTTTTTTTATGTGTCATCGTACGCATCTACTTAATCGTAGTTAATTATCTTTTCAAACCCCCAAAGCTCCTTTTCTCTACCCTCGTTTCTAGAATATAAAAATCCAGAATTTGTCTATTAGTGTATAAATAAAATAGATTAACATACAGATAGAATAACATAGTGTAAAATTTAAAATCTAAATATATATGATACGTATGTTTGTGTGTTTGTATGTATTCCAGTAACTTTCTCAGCTGAGCAGCTCCAGCAGAATTGTTATATAGTCATTATATAGTCATTTACTGGTCCTATCTCGTCGGCCATTTTATCAGTTGATCTGTTGGTCTTCTTTTTAAGAGTTGCTCTTCTTCTTCGTGCTGGGCTGGACATTTCTTGTTTTAGCATTTAATCAACGACAAAACTTGGTGTTTTTAATAATAAAGCTTTATTTCCCCAGCCCATGTTGATTTCGCCGCAGGGGAGATAGATCCCGGGAGCTGACAACAACTTCTACGCTCCTTGAAATCTGGGTAGAATCTGCTAATTAACTAAACTAAAACATATTCCCAAGCGCCCAATCGCGTCCTTTCTACTGGAAGGTGAATTTGGGATCATCTAAATGTCACTCATAATCCCAACGGTTATGGAAAATTACTCACCTCCGATTTTAAATCTAACGAACTTTATTTAAAATTATAAAACTATAGGTACGTCCACAATTTATGACTGCTCATAAATTATATAACATTAATTTGGTTTATAAATACACCTCGATAAGTCACACAAAGATATGTAGGTGGTGACGTCGGCAGTGATCAGGGAGTAGTTCGATCGGAGCATGCCAAGATCTATCCAAGTCAGTAGGGCCAGATTCAAATAATTTAGAATACATACAGCGAGAAAACTGTTTAGTGCTTGGTATTTGTGACTTTGATATGCTATATATGTAGTTATAAAGAAACTAGACACGTGAAACGACAATACTCCAAGGTTTGAAGTATGAAGTTAACCACGAGTGTGGCAGACAGGTTAAGAGTTAAAGAAATAACCAAACAACTAGACATAGGAATAAAAGACGTGTATTACATATAACAAAGAATTGCAAACTTTAGTTCGTCTGCACAATGTTTATAACTTGTAAAAACTTATCTGAGTCCTGAGATAGGGTATTATCGGAGCCCTTGCTACGGCCTTCTGTAGATTCGGATATGATAGACGTTCTGGTTGATGTCCGACTCCGATGATGGTTGTTGAGAAGAGATGGAGAGACGCTGTTTTAGGTCCGTCTCCGGTGAAAGCTGGATCAGAAGAGTGCGAGTTTGCTTATTCGGCTTTGCCGCCAAAGTATGCTGGCTCGTGATTGGTTGGTTCGAAACAGAGGCTCGCAGACAAGGACAATAACCCCCATACCTCAGAATTCTCAATATAGTGTCTCTATCTGTATGCTTGTCTATCTGTCCGAGGATGCAATTCAAAATAAAGACCTGTACTTAGATCAAACAAAACTTATCTGGGGTAGAAATTTACGAAGAATTCAGTGGTGTTATGTGGATTATTCGGACTATTGTCCTCATCTTCATTGTTATTTGTACAACGTTTCGGCCGATGTGTCCTTCGGCCTTCTTCAGGTGTTTCCGTGATGGCCCCCGATTACGACAAGAATGTTCCCGATTATAAAAGGTTCCCGAGTTCGAAAAGAAGGTTCCCCGAGTCCGAGTAGGTTGCCGAGTCCGAGAAGAAATACCTGAAGAAGGCGGGGGTACATCGGCCGAAACGTTGTATAGATAACAATGAAGATGAGGAAAATAGTCCGAATAATCAAAATGATACTAATTATCAAGACTCATCTAAAAAATTCAGAGAACTTCAGTGGCGGTATTTATATTTACCTTTGAATTCATTTAGGGTCTCTAGGGTCCAAAATATTGACTGTGTTATGAGAAAATAGGCTAACGGAAATAACTCCGATATATTTGCAAATTTAATGAATTTCCATATCGAGAATTCTATTAATTAGGAAAACTTGCATTCATGATAACACTGTTGTTGTAGCGTCTCAATCTCTTTCAGCTGTGTGTTAAATAGTACCAGTGTTTTTCTTCTACAAAGATTGCATTAGATAATCCAGGAAGGTTGATATGCCATTAAACAAAAAAAAACCAAACCAAACCCTTTCAAAATGTTGTATTACGTTATTTTGGGTTACTGGTTAGTGGATTTCTAGTGCTGCAGTGGCACTTAGATTAAACGGCTAACATCTCTGCAGATATAAACAAGGTCTCGATTCATATTCAACTTAAAAAAAATAACCTGATAGTTGGGAGGGGGGGGGGCTACGAATATCAGGCGAATACATTTCACCCGACATTCGCTTTTGTTTTTAATTTTTAAATGCCTTCCAAAATTGAGCTTATAAGATTATAAGCCCACGCATCATATACATCTATTTTTTTAATTGAATGAATATGTTGATAAGAGAGAGAGAGATAGAGAGAGAGAAGAGAGAGAGAGAGACAGAGAGAGAGAGAGAGAGAGAGAGGAGAGAGAGAGAGAGAGATCCTCATAAGTTTTAAAAAATAAATACATTCTTAAGTTTTTCAAAAGAAAATACTGAGATCGTTTTTCTTGTCCAAAACTCAAAACTGAAATAATTTCAAGTGCAGAAGAAAGTTTGTAAAATTAGTTTATATTGGAGAATAAAAACAATAAAATTTGGTGGACGGAAAAAAGTAACAGAAAAACCACAACAACAATAACCCCCCCCCCAAAAAAAAAAAAAAAAAAAAAAAAAAACAGGGAATAAAAAGGAAAACAATTTAGAAAAAAGTCACATGGCGGAAAAATGTCTCAACTATTTTAACATCATAAAAATAATATTTCTTTAAATGTTTTAGATGAGGCTGTATGATTAGAATTATTACTTGGATCATTCGGACGATTGTCCTCATCTTCATAGTTATCTGTTCAACGTTTCGGCCGATGTGCTTTCCGGCCTTCTTTAAAGGTGTTGTAGGTGACTCACCTATGACACGAACATGGACTTACCCAAAGGGTACATATGTGGCAGAGTAAAACTACTCAGTCGAGTAGTTCTAGAAAAAGTCTTCGTGTATGCTGAACAAGGAAACCTTTCCATTGTATGTAATATGTATTGCTGAATACAATCTGTTCCCTACATTTTTATACCTGTGTTGAGTTACTATTTATTGACCCTTTAATAGGTCATAACAAAAGGGTTGGGTTCAAAGTTCCGTAATGGCTCCTCATAACGACAAGAAGGTTCACGAGTTAAAAAAAAAGGTTCCCGAGTTCAAGGAGGCTCCTGAATCCGACAAGAAATACCTGAAGAAGGTCAGAAGGCACATCGGCCGAAACGTTGTACAGATAACAATGAACATGAGAACAATAGTCCGAATAATCCAAATAATAATACTATAAAAATAACTTATTTAAAAAAATTACTTCAAGCATTCTAGATCACGATGATTAAAAAGAATCATGATTATTAAAGAAAATTAATTTTTCAGTTGATTATACTTCATACATTTATCGTATTTTGGTATTTTAATTTGTTTTAGTCAGTAAAGAATAAAAAATGTATATGTAATTGAGAGTTACCTCCCCTATTTTATGATTAACCACTCCTTTGGAGAACTCTCTAATGAATACTAGACTATATAAACTTTTATATAGTTTATCAATTATTCTAAGTAAAATAAATCTTTCCAATGTCTATCGGTGTTGTCGTTTGTCTGGTGGAGAATGTCCAAGTTTAGACAAAAATGCCAAGTTTGAGTTGGCATCCGTCTTCAATAGGAAATACATCTGTTATCCATCCGTTTTTTACGCATTGTTCACGTAGCTATTTATATCTAACAATCCTTTGCTTGAATATAGATATTTGGTTTTAAGTAACTAAAAAATACAATAAAAACAAAAAGAAGATCAAATGAAAAGCTTTTGATGAATGTTTAATGAAAGATTTGATACTTGGCTTCTAGTCAAGATACAATGAAAGAACTAATAGGATGCTAAATACCTCTAACCTTGTGTTAACGTAAGATGAGCTTATAACACTATCACAATGTTTTAAAGTTGTTTTAAATTAACCACTTAAGAATAATTAGGATAAGTTATTAAAAGTTTGTTATAATCCTTTGATAAGGTAATGTAAAAAAAACCGAAACAAATGAATAAACTAAAAATAATAATGATATTAATATAGAAATAGAATTTAAAAAGCTCCAAACTTTCAAATGACCCGATAGAATAAGCAGACATTAACCATTTACCAACCATTTAGACCAATTACTTTTTCATATCATCTCACGATTATGATAATAAGTAAATAATAATAAATACCCGTGAAGTCCCCTGCTGCGATAATAGTCCATAAGCAGGAATATTAATGTACGATGTTCATTGTTACTAATGATGTGCTTCTAACAGTATGATCATTCGGTTACTTCCTATAACTCCAACATAAACAAAGGAGAACCACTCTTGACTGATAAATTATTTGTTTATTTATTGATCTACTAGAAAAAAGAAGACGGGGTTAGGGTTAGGGTTTAGTGTAAGGGTTTAGGGTTAGTCTAATGGGAAAATAAATAAATAATTTATCAGTCAAGAGTAGTTCCCCTTTGTTTATGTTGGAGTTAAAGGAAATAACCGATAATTCTTTATATGAGTGTCTTTCCTTTCCTGAATATAGCGTTAATAATCAATGACAATTTGGTTTTGGTTAGTACTATTAACAATAAAAGACTAACAATCAGAACAAATGGCAGACTGGTACCTGCGTGAAAAGCTTGCTCTAAGACAATAATTTTTCCTAAATCACTAGTCAGCGGTTTTCTCTGATATGGAGGAGGATTGTGAATTAGTTGAGTAGTGAGAGAAGGAGAAGGTCGTTTGTTCCTACGGGCGACCATTTTTTTCCATTGGCGTTGAACAATGCTAAATAAATGTCGTTGCATTTTAGCCACCATATCTTTTCTAACTTCCTCGTCGGTAATCGCGGCCATTGCTGGTCGACTTAAATATTTAGGATTTCCAAAGTAACTCAGCATTTTATTTATAACATACAAGAGCCGCTGGTCGGCCATTTTTAAATCAAGTTTTTCGGCGAGAATTCCGATCCAGACGTCCGTGGGCATCATAGGAGGATTGCTTTGCGACGCCTTATACAGTTTGTTTATTACTTCAATGTGCGCAATATAACCAGCTCCGTGACAGTGTTTAGGATAATATTTACCTTGGTACATGTATTTTTTGTCCAGATTTCTGTTCCTGGCAAAGTTGCTTGGTCTTGCTTTGGACTTAAAGTAACAGAGGCTGAAGCCGACTCTGTTAGATCCACGCGACATATCTTTAAGAAGAAAATCCACCACCTTGTTTTGATCGACAAATAGTTCGTCGTTCATGACAAAGACATAATGGGCGTTGGGGCAGTATTGCACACTCCACTTCCAGGCTAGAATTGCTTTATAAGACACGTTGATGTACGATTCAACAAAATCTTCTTGGATTATATCTTTGTACTTTTCACTTTCCTTTCGGACAGTTTCTTCGACCTCTTTATTGGCGACTCGTCCGAAAAGAAATATATGTTTAATGACCAGGTTAGGGTCTGAAACGTACGGTTGATTCAGAATATCTCGGAGGACCTGTCTACGGTCAAAGTGCTTATAGTAAGTACGTATTGCATAAAGAAGAAAAACACGCTTATGCTGAGAACAAAGTGTTGGTTGGTTTAAGATTTCTTTATAATTGTAAGAGACTGAAGGCTGTTTTGCGTAATAGCGAGGATCCACTTCAGAGTTCTTTGGGCGGTTTCTTAGAATAATTTTTGCCTGTTTTAGCTGTAACTTACTAGCGTTGAAAAAGGCAAGATCAGGAACACCTTGAACTGTAAGTAGAAAAAAAAAAGACACGATCTGTAAACAAGAGAAACATATTGTGTAATACTTAAGTCTATGTGGATTAAAATAAAATATAAAACAATAATAAACCCCCATAAGCTTTAACACCGGAAGAACCCTCCGGGAATTTGCGGGAAAAGGACCCACTTCCGACCCGCAAGAGAATCTCTCGACCATTTGGACTTAGGCCTTATCTGGGACGAGGCACAAAGGAATTTCCTTACCACGTGGTGCCTATGACCCGAGAATAAAGCCGAAATCATAAAACTACCTTTTGTCTTTGTCTCTTCCTTTTTCGTCCGTAGAATTCCCTTTTCAGCGCGTCCATCAAATAAGATGGGGTTAAAAGCAAATGCTAGGAACACGCCCCAAGAATAATCACAGCTAGCTTTTAAACCTCAAATATTAAACCTCTCGTCACACCACAAATCGTACAATAATGACAATAAAAAAAAAAAAGAAGATCAAATGAAAAGCTTTTGATGAATGTTTTATGAATGATTTGATACTTGGCTTCTAGTCAAGATACAATGAAAGAACTAATAGGATGCTAAATACCTCTAACCTTGTGTTAACGTAAGATGAGCTTATAACACTATCACAATGTTTTAAAGTTGACTGGTAATATTAAATTAACCACTTGAGAATAATTAGGATAGCTCACTCGATAGGGCGTTCAGCTTTAGATCTGTGTAGTAAAATCAGGAGCTGGTGGTAGGTGTGGCACTCCACCTCAGACGTTAAAATAATCTCCTTGGTCTAGCGCTGGTTGTATGGCTCATTCCGACATTAGGTCGTCCCGACGACGATGACTTTTTACATCCGTTAATGACATTTGTTCTAATGGACAAGGTTGTAAATTAATAGAATAAGAATAAAGTACAATAAGTATTATCTGCGTTATTCGGACTAGTGTCCTCGTCTTTATTGTTATCTGTACAACGTTTCGGCCGATATGCCCTCTGGTCTTCTTCGGGTATTTCTTGTCGGGCTCGGGAACCTTCTTTTCGAACTGGGGAACTTTCTTGTCTTAGTCGGGAACCTTCTTGTCGTAATCGGGAGCCATCACGGAACTTTGAACCTAACCCTTTATTCAGTCCACGAGGGCATCCCGAGTTCGAAAAGAAGGTTCCTGAGTCCGAAAAGAATGTTCCCGAGTCTGAGAAGGTTCCCAAGTCCGACAAGAAATACCTGAAGAAGGCTGGAGGGCATATTGGCCGAAACGTTGTACAGATAACAATAAAGATGGGGACAATAGTCCGAATAACGCAGATAATAATAATCATCAAGCCTCACCTCAAACATTCAGAGAAATAAAATACAATAACATTTTTATAACACACAGTGAATAGAAGTAGGACAGAAATAGAGGTGTTTTTCACCAGGCTGGACTGTTAACTTAATATTCCTTTTCATAATTTATCAAAAAGAAAAAAAATCATTGCATTTTATTTTCATTATGTCAATAACCCACTACTGACATTTTTCATAAAATAATCTGAGCTTATTGAATGGCAAATATAACAAAAAGAGAAAGAAACGATCTCTTAAAATCCATGATTTTTTTAACAAGTTTTAATTCACAAAAGGTTATATTATTGAAAAAAGTGTACAAAAGTGTATATATATTTACCAACCCCTCCGTATGAGCAGGATGTGACACAAGGTCAATTTCTTAAGCGGAGTTCAACAGGTTTGAATTTTGAGTTTTCCTTCTCCTAGACCGGTTGCCTAACCAAGGTTAAAGAGCCTAGTCTGCCCTATTATTTATCCATAGCTGGAGGGAGAGTAGGATTCATACCTTTCCCAAGGGTATTAGTGCTCAGTGAAATGCAATTACCAAGTCCAGAATTTGAACTGCGTAAAATTGTATACGTAGATAGGCGTAGTTTAATGTTTATCGTCGTAGAAAATGAACGGTGATTCAAGTTCAAATCCTTGATGAGGCTGTTTGCGTATCACATAGCGCTAATGCTCTTGCAAAAGGTATGCACCCAATTATTTTCCCTCGGTTATGGATAAATAGTAGGGCCGACTTGGCTCTTTAACCTTGGTTAAGCAACCAGCCTAGAAGTGAAAATTCTGAGTTTAAACCTATTAAACAATTAAGAAATTGACCCTGTGTCATTTCCTACTTGTGTGGAAGGGTTGTTAAATATTCATATACCTTCAGTGCGTTTTATGACTAAAAGATTTTGTTATCAGTTAAATAATTTATTCTTTAAAGGCTTTTAAAAAATTAAAAGATTATACTAACAGGACCTGTGGATATACCACAGTATGATAATTTTATTATTACAACGTTTAATATGTTTACGTAAGAGCTATTGCAAAATAGTCCAATATGTAAAAATATATATATGTAATATGTAAAATATATATATGTAATATATATATAATAAAAATATATATATGTAATATGTAAAAATATGTAATATGTAAAAATATATATATGTAATATATATGTAAAAATATGTAATATGTAAAAATATATAATATGTAATAATAATAATATATATATATATATATATATATATATATATTATTACAACGTTTAATATGTTTACCAAAGAGCTATTGCAAAATAGTCCAATATGTAAAAATATATATATGTAATATATATATATATATGATAATCTTGATTTAACTCTCTCTCTGTCTCTCTTTCCCACTTTTTCTTTCTTTCCTTCTTTTCATTATAGATTAGTGTTATTTTTTTCGCGTTCTCCGCCCTCTCTCTATCTTTTTTCTACCCTCTTTCTTTATTTCTTATAATTTTCTTTTGTGTAGCATATCCTCTCTTTCTTTATAATAAAAACAGAATGGTCTAGCTGAGGTGACGACACTCATAAGAAATAAGAAATCGGCGTATAAGCAGCACCAGATAAATAGTATTTAAATTTTTGCATTTCATCTTGGATGCAAGGTGCTGCAAGTTGAAAACGGACGGAAGATTAAGGTACACCAGTATTAATATATAAATAGTTTGTATGCTTTTATCTCTTTGATAATAGCATAAAATATAGTAAAATAAACAGAAAGAAATTAGTGAATTGTAAACCTAAATGAATGTAGCGTAATTATTCTAGTCTACGGGAAATTCGGGAATTGAAAAATAAAACGGTAATTGGATTTCTGGAGAAAGAGAAGAAAAACAAATAAGAACAAAAGTTAAAGTTTGGAAGAGTAAACACACAACGGGGTACCAGCAATGACCAAAGAATGACCTTGGAAACAGATTTAAATATAAAAACGGAAGTTCCGGGTTTTGACCAGAAACGGATGTGACGCCGGGACGAGAAACGGAAGAGGAGAAACATTTTCTTTATCGGCTGGGCTCTGGTTGGAGTCAGACGTGGCTCCCGGTTCCCCGTTTGGGATAGTAGCACAGAACATGATACTATGTTAGAAGATAGAGTAATTTGACAATACCCTCTCTCTCTTTCTATCTATCTTTCCTTCTCTCTGAAAAAGAATACACGAGCCTGAAAGGAATCAACAACCCTTTGAGACTATAGGCCTTGAGTATGTTGTTTCTGAACTAACGACTATTATTACTACTAACGACGACTACTACTACAACTTGAATTTGACCCTATGCAACAATGAATTTATTGGATTTGGTATTCAACCAGGGGTGTATATTTTAATGTGTGACACTATAAGCTCCATTGCGCACCTAGATGCAATAATGCATATGCGAATAGGTGCAAGCAGGTCTACATTATTATATGTTATTATAGACGTAGCACACACACACACACATATATATATATATATATATATATATATATATATATAATATATAAATAAAGATTTTTTTAAAGCTTTTTTTTTGCCGAGCGGAACTTTACAATCTTTGCCGAACGTTTTCATTTACATTAAAACATTCAACGGATTAACATCATAGTTGAGTTTAACAAATACAGATGAAATTAAAAAAAAATCTTTTCAACTCTCTGAAGATGGGCATAGCCTGAAAATATTAAGGGAAAAAAATTAAATAAATATGTTTTTAAACATAAATTTGCATTATTTTGCCTTCAAAAATATATTAATATATCTATATATCTATACGCATGTGGAAGCAAGTGTATATAGGGTGTTTGAGCATAGGTAGTGTACACGGGGGTTAGCTGAAAAGCTCATACTATGGCATCATATCTGCTCTTGATGACTTTTTTGACTAATGGTATCTAAATACTGCAACACCGATGGAAGAGGCGTTTTGACAGCAAAGAGGTCTATATTGAAAGTAAACCCCATTTGGCCACATTCCATGCCAGTATCTTGATCAGCGTTTCAACTTTTCGGCCAACCCTCGAATGTATATGTATATGCATGTATGATAATGAAATTATCTTGGTCAGCCTATGAACTTTCCAGTCGACCATTGTATGTATGTATTTATGTATTGATGACTTTTAATATTCACCTAGTAACCTATGTATATGCATATGTGTGAATAATAATGAGAGTATCTTAAACTTTCAGTTGACCATTGTATGTATATACGTGGATATCTGTTCATAATAATGTCAAAACAATAGTTAAACAATTTAAGATCTTAAGGCAGATTTTATTTGGTGATAAAATAGAAAGAGAACGATTTCTTGATTGGGATAAAAGAGTCAGCTTTTAATGACAGTCATAAACAGAGGTCTTTGTGTGACTATCAGTAGACAAGGCTATGTTACGTAATGGGCGTGACCTGGAGCCATGAGAGTAGTCTGATGTGTGGATTAGAATGGAAAAGTTTAAGTGTTGATATGGCATAGACACATGGCATGGTTTGATTAGACGAGAGAATGGTACGTGGCAAAGAAGAGAAATAGGTGAGAAGTCAGAGTGAAAATAGAGTCTGGAGGAATGCGTTAACGGATGACATAAGATTATGTAGGTCTGTTTATGTTTGTACAACGACAGAGCACAAAAGGAAAATTGGCGTAGACCAGCAAAGACCAAAGTTCAATAAAATCCATACAATTTTTGTCCAAGAGAGGGTTAGAAACTTTTTACCCCTTACCTTCCACAAGAAAAGCTAAAAAGTATAAATCAATGCTATATCAAAATCAATCAAAAATGGTTAAAATTAAAACAATTTTTTTTTTATAGATAACTGATTTATCTTTAACTTTTTAAACCTCAGGAAACTCCGGGTTGCTCTATAGATATATAGATAGCTAGCGAACCGAGTTGGTAGCTCGAGCAGACTTAGAATCTATGATAACAAATATTCCGACTTCAATAATTGGTGCATATCGCATAAATGCGTTCTGGTCTCCTGCCCCCCCCCCAAAAAAAAAACAAAAAAAAACGCTATAATATAACAATATATTTGATATAAAGTTTTATAATAAAAAACGCTATATATAAAAAAGAATATCTAAATATTCTGATTTTTTTTTTATTTGTGTTTGTTTAATGTCTTGATTGTTTTTGTGACATTTGTTTTGAATTTTAAAATAAAAAAGAATATCTAAATATTTTTATTTTTTTAATTATTTGTATTTGTCTAATGTCTTGATTGTTTTTGTGACATTTGTTTTGAATTTTAAAATAAAAAAGAATATCTAAATATTTTTATTTTTTTAATTATTTGTATTTGTCTAATGTCTTGATTGTTTTTGTGACATTTGTTTTGAATTTTAAAATAAAAAAGAATATCTAAATATTTTTATTTTTTTTATTTGTATTTGTCTAATGATGTATTGATTGTTTTTATTTTCGAGACTCAATTGTATTTATTTAAAAATTCGTGACGGTTGTTTGGAATTTAAATAAAATGAAAATATCAAAAAGAGATATTTACATTTACTAGTTGATAAAAAAAATCTGGGTGGTGGCTTACTTTTAATGCCTTCAAACCGCCAAAAAAAAGTTATTTGACGATTAAAACATCTTCGAACCGCTAAAATGATATATTGAAGAGGGGGAGTAAAATATTTATATTTACTAGTCGGGAAAAGATTTGGGGTGTAAAATATCGCTTTCATAACGCATTAACTGTTCGGGGAAACGCCTTCAAACAGCTAGAGAGTTCAATGGTAGCACGGGTTGGGTTTTCAGCAGGCACTGTTTAGCGTTTTTTAGGGCATGAGGCCAGGATGTATTTATGCGATAATACCTCAATAATTTACGAGGTATAAACGAATAAAGCCATATCTAATCAATGATAGTGATAGCTATAACAATGGGTTTATTTACATTTAGAAAAACAATACAAATTTTGATACTTACTGTAATTGATTAAAAGTAGTGTCATGAAAAGAAGAACACTGGCAAACATTGACATGATTCTGGAAAAAAAAATTACAAGGATAATAAAGTTATATACTTAATAATTCTACAAGGGTAAATCAAAAGTTTTGCAATATTTTGCTAACATTAGTCCCAATTCGGCAGCTTCCGGTGCTTTTGACGTGGCCGAGAATGTGACGAATTACACGGGACTGTAAAATGCTGAGATCACCTGATACTCTCCTGGTGGTACTCTCTGGATTTACCTCTATGGCTCTGAGCGAGGCTTTGGAATCAATGGTTTTAGGCATACCTGAAATTACCTGATCGTCGACGTTCTCGGGACCGGAGTAAAATTTCTTAAACCATCTGGTTACTGTACAACAAATGTTTTTTTTTTGTTGTGTAGCGATTGTCTGTCCCTGTTTGGTCTGGAAGAGTTATCTTTCCTTGTTTTCAGATTTTGACCGCTAGGGATGCTGACTATTTAATCAGGGAAGTGCCAAGTTTGAATCCTCTTCTCTCCGGGACAGCAAACAGCACACATGGGTTAAACGTCTATACCTTTTATGTTGGTGGATTTGCCACCCAGCCAACCTAAATAAGTGACATTACTTCATGGACTCTCCATCACTTCTACGGGACAAAGTCCTACTTTCTTTATACACCTAATACTTTATATCATAATTATATATAATATATTTTATAATAATTATAATATATAATATATATATATATATATATATAATATATATATATATTATTTATAATAATAAATATCATAATTATATATAATAATATATTTTATAATGATATCATTAGATTACGTATAAAAAGCATGACATTTCGGTACTAATGCACAATAGCGCACAAGAGATAATTATACACCTAATACTTTGTCCCATTATGTGTCCATTATGCATCTCTTTTGGGTATACCTTTTAATGTGTATATGTATTCCTGTTATATATATTTTTCTCCACATGCTCAAATATTAAAGTCTGTTTGTTACACTTCACTGCTTCTTCGTTGGAATATTTCTGGTACCCTTATGAACCCACGCTGGAAGGCCACCTAAGCCTTCCAACCAAAATATAATAATAACATAAAATCTTACAGTTGCTTCTGCCCATTTCGAATTCGTAAAGTATAATTTCCTGAATTAGACCACATTGCGCTTTCATCTGTTCGGGTTTCAAATCACACAGGGAGTGAAGCAATGTAAAACGTGCCAGCGCACTTAGTACCACGATACTACTAACCCCGTCGGATACTTACCACGGCTTGAACAGCTTCGACCACGTGATTTACTCACCGCAAACTAGCACGAACCAAAAAATATTGTAAAACTTATGACTGTACGAAGTGCGTATCTTTTTTGAATTTTTATTGAGGCTCTTCATTTCACGGTGGGATGATTTCAAAGGGGTTAAAATTGCAAATCGTCTTCAAAATTAAAATGGAAAAATGTAGTTTGGGCATAGATTTTAATAAATTTAATTATTACTAAGGACACGATTTATGTTATTCTTTTACTTAAATTCTAACCGTTAGTTGTGTTTTTAACCATTTTTTATTGGACGTTATTTTCCTACAGAGGGCCACAAGAGAACTAATTTTTAAGGGAGATAAATATTTTCCGAGAATGTATTAACATAAAAAACACGGATTATTACACTTTTGATCATCCATACTTAAGAAAAGCACGCGTCGCCTGTAGGATTGATAGTACGATTTTTCTTTGTACAAGTTTATTAATTCTGACTCGTCTTATTATTAATCTGTTTTATTTTATCTATGTTTTCCTTAAACACAACTAAGAGTTAAACTTAAGTAAAAAATAACATAAGTAATGATTAAATTCATTAAAATCTATGCCCAAGCCAAATGTTTCCGTTTTAATTTTGACGACGATTTGTAATTTTAACCCCTTTGAAATCATCCCACCGTGAAATGAATTTTGACCTTCAAAGGGTATGCAAAATGTTCGGAAAGGCACGTGAAAACGTTGCATATATTCAGATCATATATCAATGGGATGTTATAACAATGATCACCGGGACTCACGATCTGAGTACAAGCAGTGGTACGCCAAGACTATTGATAAGGAATAATTCAGCAATGTATTTTTCAACAAATTTAACTTATGCCATGAAGGTTCCTAGTGTTTTAGTGTTTGGGAAATCTACACGTGACCAGTGGCTTCGTTTTTCCGTCCCTTCTGCTGGTGCATTTAATCTCTTAGCTTGACCCTCATCGTTCGGTCAACGACATTTACACTAGCGGCTGAATATGAGTTCGTGTCGTAGGAAATGTACTCGTCGACCAGAGTTCAAATCATGGCAATAGTTCACATACAGCTAATATCTTTGGGAAAGGTATGAATTCAACTACTCTCCCTCTATCTATGGGTAAACTAAAATTTTTGTTTTTAATGATGAACACAAGATTTAGTTTCTTTTATTCTTAGACGTCTTTATTAAACCCGAAAGCCCAAAAAGGTTCAACCAGCACGGTGATAAAATGGCTTACTTTGGGACAGACGATCATTACGTCTGCTCCCATCGATGACCTGCCAAAAATCATCCTACTCTACCTAAGTTCCCTTCCAATGGTTTGCCTTTAGACAATGAGAAATCACAAACGAGGTCAGTGAAAGGTGAATTACCGTTAATTATTCTATAATGGTCATTCTATGATTCAATAGTAACTCTCCATATATGAATACGGTTATTTTAGATTTATATATATTAGATAATTTGTAGGAAACCCACGAATTATAACGGTCATTCTATGATACAATGGTAACTTTACCATTATTTAAAAAAATCAACTACACTATTTAACTACATTTAATTATACAATCAGTTTAAGATTCTGAGAATTTGTCATAAAAAATATAAATCATAATACAGAACTACCAATTTCAACAATCTTTACGATTGATATTTCATAATAGAAATTGTTTTATGTGAGGTTTCCTACACTTATGTCAAATTATTGGAAATTACAAAATATTAAAAAACAATACTGCATTATTTTAAGATATTCATTTTCGAATAAAGGTGTTAGATTTTAATAAAATCCTGAAATTATATTCACAGGGGCAGATCTACTATGAAACTAATGAAGCTTAAGTTCAGCACCCCTAATCCAAGAGAGGGGGTGGGGCAAAAGTCATTTTACTCCTCTTTGCTTTTTGCCTACTCTATGAAAAACCGGTTTTAGGAAATGTTATTAGCAATATAATTTAATTCAATACAAACTAATTGTTATAAAAACGGGTATGAAAGTTGGGCACCTTCCTCTATAAGTCAAAGCTTCAACACCCCCCACCCACACACAAATGTAGGTTCTCTTTTGATTATTCAGGTTTTTAAAGAATGAAATACATTTGTAGGAAACCCACGAATTGTGTAACTCTGGGAACTAGTGTTGCTACCCCATTAACGGTGTCAAAACTTTACCCCTCGCCTCATAATTATGAATATGATGTGAACTAAACTTAAGAATTTAGTAAAAACGTAACAGAAAAAATAAGAGGAAAATTTAGTTGTCAAATGTTAATCAAATTTTCAGTTGGTTGGTTGGTTGGTTGGTTTTACGACATGTCAACCCTTGTTGGGTCATTTTATGCCGATGTTTTGTTTCATACATTATCGATGGGTACTCAATGTTTTTTTAAGTCGTATTCTATTAAACCCATAGATGGGACCCTAATAGGTGCTACCACTCCGGGTCAGAGTGGAACTGGAAGCAATGATGATGAAGGAGTTCTCTACATTCACCAGAGCTCCAGAGCTGGAACTTCACCATCAGATAGAGTTTAACGTCATACCCAGGACATGAAGACCCTCAGCCACCCCCTTCTAGCACATATATGATAAAAAGGGTTGGGGTTTGCCATAACTGCAATAGGATTGGGACAATCATATAGGTACTAGGACTTGACATGACCAGCCGATTGATCTTAGGGGGCCTTTCCGACCGCCGTATGGGTTTCGCATAGTAGTACCGAACATGATTTACGATAGAGTAATTTGACCGTGTCCCCCCTCTCTCTCCCTCTTTCCTTCTCTCTGAAAAAAAACCACGAGCATAGAAATAAATAAACAGCACCTTGTGACTATACGACTTGAGCATGTTGTTTCTGAACAAACGACGACTACTACTACTAAACGACTACTACTACTACTACTCGAACTTGGCCCTATGCAACAATACCTACTTGAAACCATATAAGTGTATATAAAGTATTAGATAGGAATACTTGATATCATAAGTGTGTGCAAAAAAAATTGATAAACAACTATAAAAAAAAGGTTAAAAAAATGTACAAAATTATTGGAAATATTTTAGATTATTAAATCCACCCACTTATCTAACTTTATTCAATTCCAATGAACTATATTTTGATTGAAAATTATATTTACATCTTATTATAAGCGGAGATTATGTAACTGTCTGTTTGTAACCGAAACTACGTCATCACTGACGTCACGATTTCCTAAGTTATTTAAGCTATATTCTCAACTATTAAGAAATAGTCATTATTTAAACTTAATTAGCATCTTATCTATTAACAATGTCTCTATTAATGTCTAGCTGAGTTATATTTGCCGCAAAACTGCTCATATTATTAAGTTATTTACCTTGCATCCCATGTATGCGGGTATGGCACAAGGACTTTTGGGGTATTTACCACGTACCCCACGTGTACGGGTTAGGCACAAGACATTATTAATGTGGGACTATCCACGAACCGAAGCTCATGGATGCAAAATACGTTGATCCGATCGGCATTCCTCTGCAAGGGGGTGCCTCAGGCACCGGGCAATAAACCCAGTCCTGCCCCTTTAAATCAAGGAGGCAGGTGTTGCCCGTGGGGGAAATCCTCCAGGGATGACGCCGTTAATTTACATTAATAGTCCAGTTGCCGAAGCCACTGGACCAACAGGCCCCGAAGAACCCATATTATGGTATTTGCCTCTCATCCCACTTATGAGGGCGTGACACAAGGACATTTTTATGTGGGCCCACCCACAAGCCGAAGCTCGTGGCTGTTAGTCACAAAAATGCGTTGATCCCGTCGGCATTCCTCCTCAAGGGAGGCGCCTCAGGCGCTGGGCAATAAACCCAGCCCTGCCCCTTTAAATCTAGGGGACAGGTGTTGCCTGGGGGGATAGCCCCCTGGGATCAACGCTGTTAATTTACATTAACAAACACAGGCTCTGAAGAGCCCATATTATTAATATATTTAAAATCCTGAAATATGTATTATATATCTATTAATAATGGAGATTCGCTTCCGGTTTTTGTCTGTAACAAAAACTACACCACTGCTTACGTCACATTACCTAAAATCGCCATAACACAGAATAGATACACTCAAAATTTGAGCATGCAATGTTAGACAGTCCTCATTGGTTTTTTAAAACAAGTTTTAATAAATACATGACTGGTATTATCTATCTATATATAGTTTGTTTTATTTTAATACATATTTAAAGTTTACATTTCGAATTGTTTTATTTTTTAATCCTTTAATGAATTTGATGATTTTACTTACTTAGGGTACAAACTCGCTGACATTGAATTTTTTACTCCCACCCTTCAGGCAATATGTTTCAAAAATCTATTTTACATCGCCCGGGGGGTGTTTTTTATATTTTGTACTAGTATATCTAAGAAATAAAGATTCACATAGTATATGGTGGGAATAATTTGCATAATTATTTTAACTAGGTTTAATAAATTATTATTTGCTGTTACTGATTTTTGATACCCTGGTGTTATTTTGAAGCGTATTACAAGCAGTCGTATATATGATTTTATATTGAGAAATCAATTAAAATAAGATTCAACTAAGTCAGAAGGCGCATACTTTTGCTAGTTTCTATGAAGATTAATCACTGGAAAATTTAATTGGTTGAATTAAAAACATAAAAAGCAAAAGAAAATTAATTAAAAAATGTCATGTTCATTTAAAAAAATAAAATCCTGAAGATATTCATGTTTTGAAAGAATACAAAATTGAGACAATATTATTATTAGTAGTAAGGCCGATGGAGTGGCTTATTGTCGATAACAGACAAACAGCAAGGCAGTCTATGTCTTTTTCGCTAGCGCTAGGCTAGGGAGAATGTTTTTACTGAGGTGGGGCCTACCGTCAGCTCCCAAATGCTTTACATCACAAATCAGATTACCAAAGTTGTGCATCGAGTTGTTCAGGGCCGGTATCGAACCCAGACCCTTGCGATTACCGAGACGAACTCAATTACTGACTCAGTTAACTATATATTATGAGGAATTTTAATGAAATCTTCGACTTATTCAAATTTCAGACGAATGTGATTAATTTTTTAGGATATCGAATTATTAATGCGTTATTCTTGAGTTTACATAAAAATTGTTTTCTTACTTTACTGCCGACAAAACATCTGTGTATATGCGTTCGATACTTGAAATATGTTTAATTTTATTCATCGTGAATTTGAAAACGATAAGTTCTAATGCATATTAAGATAAAGAAATTTTATATAACATTTTTAATCAATCAAGCTTGCAAATCTGGAGCAAAAAAATAAATAAATAAAAAATAGATAAATAAATAAAACAAAATAAAGGGCGTAGCAGTAAGGGTTGCTATTGAAATAATTTCTTAAACTTGCAACATTTTTTTAAATTTTCAAATAAAATATATTGTGAAAATTTTAATTGCGTAGAAAAAAAAAACTGTTGAAAAATCAATTGAACTAATATTTTTCATTTTATTAATTAATATTTTGATTTAAGATTTTTCATTTAATTATTTTGGAAATCTGTCATAAAACAATAATACAGAACTACCTATTTCAACAGGCTTCACGATTAATATTTTGAAATAGAATTTAGAATTTGTTTTACACGAGGTTTCCTACACTTATATTAAATCATTGGAAATGACAAAATATTAAAAAAACAATACTGCATTATTTTATGATATTTATTTTCGAATAAAGATGTTAGATTTTAAATAAAATCCTGAAATTATATTCACAGGGACGGATCTACTATGAAAATAATGAAGCTTAAGTTCAGTACCCCTAATCCAGGAGAGGGGGTGGGGCAAAAGTCATTTTACTCCCCTTTGCTTTTTGTCTATTGTATGAGAAACCGGTTTTAAAAATATTAGTAATATAATTTATATTTAATTCAATACAAACTATTTGTTAAAAAACGGTTATGAAAGTTGGGTACCTTCCCATAAACGTTAAAGCTTCAGCCCCCCCCCCCAAAAAAAAAAAGTTTTAGGTCTTGCATTGATTGTTGATGTTTTTAAAGAATAACATACATTTGAAAGAAAATCAAATTATCAATGAGAGAGAGAGAGAGAGAGAGAGAGAGAGAGAGAGAGAGAGAGAGAGAGAGAGAGAGAGAGCATAAATATAAGTTTCATAATTTTTTTTTCCTTGTTAAGATATTTAGTGAATAATCCAGCAACGTGTAGATCTTCACAACTTACAGTCGGTAGATAATCCGCATAGGAACTCCAACGTTTCTGGTTCGATACTAGTCCACGCCAACTCAGCGCATGAGAAGCACAGCTTGCATCTGTGCTGTAAAGTGGAGAGCTGGTGATAGGTATGGCGCCCGACCTCCGACGCAAAAACAATCACCTAGGTCTAGCGATAGTGAAACCAAGAGAGACTCTCTCGCTGTCCGGCCAATACTGATAATAGGTAACCGACTTTACTTACACTGAAAAAAAAGAAAGAAAGAAAAAGAAAATAATTTAAAAATATATATATTGTATTTTTTATAGATACTAGCAAATATATGCACCCTCCGGGTGCAAGTATTTAAGTTTTAATATAATAAAATATCATATTAAATTAGAAAGGCTAATGAAACTGAATACAAATTCAGATAAAAAGATTTGGAACAGAGGGGGTATGATTGAAAAATAGAACAACTTTAACACTAACTCTTCCATCGTTTTCCATTACTCCCGTCTTTCTTTGGTAAATTTTCCTAAAATAGGAAGTAAAGAATGATATAACAGTTATTTCTTCTTGTTAATGGATTTCTTTTAAGATTTATTGAAGAGATTTTTGCTCATATTCAATAAGATAACACCAAACAATTAGAAATCAAGAATATTAAGTACATATTTATTAAAATCAAATTTTTAAGATCAATATGCAAATTAGCTTTCCCATTCACACTGTAATCCGCTATTTTGTTGTATATATAAATACAACTGCATGTTATTAGCATGTAGATATGGTCAACAGTGGCTTCGGCCTCTGGACCATTGATATAATTAACAGCGTCGATCCCAGGGGGCCAACCCCCCAGGCAACACCTGCCCCCTCGATTTAAAGGGGCAGGGCTGGGTTTATTGCCCAGTGCCTGAGGCGCCCCCCTTGAGGGGGAATGCCGACGGGATCGACGCAATTTTTCACCTGCCACTCCATGAGCTTCGGTTTGTGGGTGGTCCCACATTAATAGGGACTTTGTGCCTGACCCGTACAAGTGGGGTACGCGGTAAATACCATGTAGATATGGTCAACAGTCTTAATGATGTAAAACAATTTTGTTAATAATTGAGGTTTAAATAAAAAATAAAATCATGGAGAATGGGACGTAAATACCAAAGGGAATTGTGACTTGAATAGTAATATAGTTTCGGTTACAGACAGACAAAACCACAATCTCCATTATAATAAGATTATCTTGTTTTTTATAATTTTACTCAAACTTTGAAATCTAATCTAACTGAATGGATGATTTATTTTTTTAAGTATCAAAATCTTATTTTGTCTCTTAACATTTTAATAACCTAAATATAAATTGAAGTGAATAAGAAGAAGAAGAAGAAGAAGAAGAAGAAGAAGAAATAAGGTGATCCACTGAGAATTATGCAAAAAATTAAATTTTTACCATACAAAAAAAAAATGGTATATGCATAAACCAGAATCTGTTCTTGAGAATGAAATGCATAAAATTCTCTGGGATTTCGAGATAAAGACGGATCACCCCATCCTAGCCAGGAGACCAGACCTGGTGTTGATTAACAAAAAAAAAAAAAAAAAAAAAAAAAAAAAAAGAGAACGTGCCAACTGGTGGACATTGTAGTTCCAGCAGGGTGAAGTTGAAAGAAAACAAAGAGATGGACAAATACCTGGACCTTGCCGGGGAATTGAAAAAATCTGTGGAATATGAGGGTGAAAGAGACTCCAACTGTAGTTGGTGCACTTGAAAAACTTGGAGGACCTGGAAATCAGAGGAAGAACTGAGACCATCCAGACTACTGCATTGCTGCAATCGGCTATGATACCCAGAAGAGTCCTGGAGACCTGAGGAGACTTGTTGTCACTCAGACTCCAGTGAAATACCATCAGCTAACGCTGGTGTGAAAATCTCAGAAGGAGTGAAAATAGTAATATCAAATTAATATATTATATATATATATATATATATATATATATATATCAAAGATTTCTGTTTGTTCTTATAGCAATAGAAGCATTAATCTTTAAACGTAATAATACATTTTTTGAAAGCGAAGTAATGCAAAATATATGTTGAGAAAACATATTTATTAAATTCTTTGGTGTTAAATACTTAATATTTTCAGCGGTAACCGCCATCTTCAGAGTATCTAATGTTTTGAAAATTTATATATATAAGAGAAGAAAAGAAATATATCTGAAATTTCAAAAGTTCCCACAGAACGCCATAACACGGGAATTAACGGAATATGACGGAATCAGTCGAGTCCTATATTTATATCAGAAAATCGCATTCACCGGATTATAACACCACGGTCGGTTTCAACAAGCAAGGATATAAACTTTCAAAACATTGGATACTCTGAAGATGGCGGTTACCGATGAAAATATTAAGTATTTAATAAATATGTTTTCTCAACATATATTTTGCATTACTTCGCTTTCAAAAAATTATTATTATTATATATATATATATATATATATATATATATATATATATGATTACAAGACTATCGGTTTGGTTTGTCTATCCTCTTGGTCCTTATTTTGTGAACTTTGCAATGAATAGAACAGCAGGTGCCATGATTTAGAAATCAAGTTAAAGCTTTTAGTAAGACAATAAAAAACAACAACAATAAATGCTATAAACCCTGACATACCAAACAATGGTGGTTAAAGCAATACTGAAGAAATCAAATGCAATTACTACTACTAGACACGTTCTCAAACCTCGTGTGAATTTTTATCTAACCCTGAATGTGTTCCATTTTTTTCGTATTACAGAAGATACGAAGTAATTTTCAAAAAAGGTTGTTAATGCTGGCCAGTACGTTTACTTTTAAGAGAATTGTGTCCATTCGAGCATGAAAAATAGTGTAATTATATTTTACCAGATAAATCAGATTTGACTAAAATGCATACGTACAAAGACGCATATTTATAAAACAACAAAGATTACCACAACACGCAAGCCAACTTTACTCCCAGATACACTCTGACCGGGAGTGGTAGTACCTGTTAGGGTCACATCTATGGGTTAAATAGAAAAATGTGTTAATGAAAAAATTGAGTATCCATTAAGAATTAATTTATTTCAAAACTTTGTCGGTACTAAATAACCCATCGAGGTTGATAGCCGTAAAAAAAAAAAAGAGGACAAGCCAAGCCAAGACAACACACAAACGGTCGAACATGCAAAAGGCTGGACAGAAATATTGACGTAACCGTTTTCGAACCCTAGACTCGCTATTATGTCCCTTTTCGGATCAATAGCATTGGAAAAGGTATGATTGATTGTTTTGGTTTGGTTTGGTTTGGTTTGGTTTACGGCATATCGACCTCGGTGGGTCATTTAATGCCGACAAAGTTGTGAAATAAATTCATTCTTAATGCATAATACAATTTTGTTTATAAACTCATGTTTTTCTATTGAACCCATAGATGGGACCCTAACAGGTACTACCTCTCCGGGTCAGAGTGGACCAGGGAGCAATGGTGATGAACGGGTGCTCCACATTCCCCAAACCTCCAGAACTGGAACCTCACCATCAGATAGAGTTTAACGTCATTTCCAGGACATGTAGACCCTCACCCACAGCCTTCTAGTACCCATATGATAAGAAGGATTGGGGTTGCCATAAGGGCAATAGGGTTGGGGCAATCATATAGGTGCTAGGGCTTGATGTGGCCATATATATATATATATATATATATATATATATATATATATTAGATAGATAGATAGATAGATATAGAGTGATTTATTTTTAACATTTTACAACTCAAGAAACACCGGGTTGCTCTGTAGTTATATATAAATATGCACTCATTTTTTTTCAAAGTACCTATTCCCTTAATTTCATCAAATTAGTGTTAAAAAGTTTCAAGTTACCTTATGTAGGTTATATTGGTAAATAGAGACACCTCCCATGGAGTAATGGTTAGCGAGCTAGATTATCAAACCATTGTTAGTGAGTTCAATTCTCACAGGGTGACCCATAATTCTGGTCTTGTGCCGCATCTGAGCTAAGCTTAGTAAATAACTAGGGCACATCACGTGCTGTAATGGTTAGCAAGGTCCCTTCGCAGACCATTGTTAGTGAGTTCGATCCTCATTGGGCGCTCCATACCATTTGGCCTTGTGTCACATCTAAGCTATGCTTAGTAAATAACTATATTGGTAAATAGAGTGGGACTGTTTACCCTCTAATCTTTGCCGTCATCCGGACGAGAACCTTCGATAGCTAGCTCGAGCAACTGTTTAGAGCCCCCGGAACGATTCATCGGCGCAAAAAATGCTCATTTGCATAGGACGCGCTCCGAAGCGCGAGTCAGTGGTCGACTGACGTGGCCTAATTTGCATGAAATGCTGCTGTATGTGTATCTTTCAATACATACCCAGGATAACAATGAAGGCAAGTTATTCGCGGCCGTTTTCCGACTTTTTCTCGTTTGCCTTCCCCGTGATATCAACAGGTTAGTTAGTTCGTTTTCACTATTTTTAGTCGTACTTATTTTATCTATTTATTAACATTATTTTTCAAAAATACACATACGCTTAATATACAAAGTTTCGAACATTACACAAATCAAAGGTAAAGTAAAACTAATGGCATACACTAGCTATACCCAAAATGAGCCTAAAATGCGTTTTTGACAAAATGACTTTAGCCCTCCCCCTACAGAAAATAATTTACCAAAAATCAGGGAATTATCGTATTTTAATGAAATTTTCAGTATTTATTCATCAATGAATGATCTTTATAATGCATTATTTATCTTATTTCAAAACTTTCTCATTTTTTTCAGGTCACTTAATTATGACCCCACCCCCTTCCTTATGTTGGGGGCGTAACAATTTTTCGAGTTGGTCTTACAGTTTTCTATTTACAGTATAAATAAAGAGATAAAAGACCGAAGTTATGAATAGAAAAAAAAATGACGGTGGATTTTCTATGAGAAAATAAGTACCGAAAATCGAAAAATAAAATGTAAAAAAATAATACATATTTTTTTGTTGAGATTTCTTTTTTACTCATTTCGATAATTATTTAATTGGCTATTATCTTATAAAAGAAAAAAATTATACATCGATATTTTTTCTGCTTAAAAAAAGGGGGGGGGGCTACATTTTCAGTCGAGTTTTTCTTCAAAAAGTATACTTTGATGTAATAAAATAAGGTTTGCATTAAATAGATATTTATTTCTAGAATCTAAAAATATAACATTTTAAACTTAACATCAGGCTTTTCATATTTAAAATGAATTTTAAATATTATTTTTTCATAGCAAAAATACTAAATTAAAGTTTTGAAATAAAATAACTGATGCATTATAAAATTCATTAATTGATAAATCAATACTGAAAATTTCATTAAAATCTGATAATTACCTGATTTTTGGTATTTCTTTCTTTTTTTTTGCAATCGCGCATGTTACATTAAAATTGTAAACAGGCACTTAAAACCATTGAAAAAGAGACAGAATGGCGGATCCCGTCGAAATTGATTAAATGTATTAAAAATATACTGCATATGTAATGATATTTTTCTTTTTTTTAAATGATGGTCATTATGATACTACTTATCGATTTAGACAAAAGTTTGACCTTAAATAATAAATTTAATTAATTTCAATTTGTTTTTAAAATTTGTAGCAGACGACAAAAAGGGTATACCTAGCATACACCATTTATTAGAAAAGACTTTCCCCCGTATTTCGTCAAATTAGTGTTAAAAAAGTTAAAAGATACCATTATATATATTAGTTAGTTTTCGCTATTTCTTTTCATACTTATTTCTATTCATTTAGCCATTCATTATTTATTCATTATTCTCTATAAAGATGAATGCACATACGTTTTAGTAAACACGTTACGCTTGATATTTATTGTTTAAAACTTCGAAAACAATACAAATATAAATGACATTATGAGTAAATAAATATATGAATGTACATACATTCTTTCAAAATCTGTTTTTCTTTTTTTTGAGCACAAATTACGTCACATAGTTTTGAAATAGAACGATAGATAGAGAATGCTAACATTTGTCTCTTTTTATTTCCTTATCTTTATAGAACATTATCCAGAGCTTAAAACGTCATATATTAAACATTACCTGATGATGGTTTAATATAAAAGACGAAACTTTTAACGATGGCTAATACTTCAAACTCATGATAAAATCCTCCTCTAAATACCTTTTTCCCATTATTTATATATATATATATATAATATATATATATATATATATATATATATTATATATATATATATATAGTATTTGATAATTTGCTAGAAGCATTGTTAAGTAAATATATTATTATTTTTATTTTAAAGGCAATTACAATACGTATAAAATAGTGTCCAATGTCTAATCAATTTCAAAGTATCTTCATCTTCAGAGACTGTTTTTTTCAAAACCAGTCTCTGAAGATGAAGATACTTCGAAATTGATTAGACATTGGACACTATTTTATACGCATTGTAATTGCCTTTAAAACATAGATAGTATATATATATATATATATTATATATATATATATATATATATATATATATATAAGTTAAAAGAAAGGAAATGAATTCGACAGTATGAGTATGAAAAGGTGGAATGAAAACATCACACAATGCTGTTAAAGAGCTATGATTATATTATAAATTGTTTTCTCTTTAACAGCATTGTGTGATGTTTTCATTCCTCCTTTTCATACTCATATATATATATATATATATATATATATATATATATATATAATATACCAAGCGTGTTGGTAGATCCTTGCGGAGAGAAAAAACCCGGCAGAGAGTTTGATTGTAAAAATATACTACCAAACATCAACCAGGAAGAAAAAAATTTTTGAAAAAAAAGAAAAGACCAAGATATTCGTACCAACAAAAAATAATCTATTGGTATAGTATTTGGCCAAAAGAAAAAACAATTTATATGTATATATATGTATATAAGATATATATATATTCATATAACCGCTAGGAGAAGCTAAAAAGGGTTGTACCTTCATAAAATACGATATTAAAGAATTCTACCCTTCCATAACAGAGACTATACTCGATAAAGCTATTGAATTGGCTAAGGATTATATGGCTATATCCGATGAAAAAATCAATATAATAAACATTGTCGGAAAACTTTATTGAGTCATGATAACAACTTATGGATAAAAAAAGGGGGGGAAAAGGGAGCTTTGACACGCCCATGGGTGGATTCGACGCCTCAGAGACTTCTGAAATTGTGGGTGTCTGCTCCTATATACCTAAATAAAATGATCGATCCCGCTAACCACGGACTTTATCGTGATGACGGATTGATCATTTTAGATGATAGTACCCCCCCAAAAAGTGATATTTTAAGAAAAAAGCTACACTCCTTCTTTAAAGAATTTGGTTTTAGTATAGAGGTCGAAACTAACCTTAAAATAACCGATTATTTAGATATAAGTCTTAACTTATATAATAACACGATATCTCCATATAGAAAAATCAATAAAAGGCCATGTTATATAAATATTGGGTCTAACCACCCAAAACAAGTTTTTAAACATATACCAAATGGCATCGGTTATAGGCTCTCTACTAATTCTTCCAATATTAAAATATTTGAAAAAAGTAAAACCGAGTACGAGCAAGCTTTAAAAAATAGTGGATATACTGAAAAAATCCCTTATAGAGATATAAATGAAACATCTAGAGTTAATAATAAAAGAAAAAATAGAGCCAGAAAAATTTTATGGTTTACGCCTCCTTATAATATGGCCGTGACAAACAATATAGGCAAGGAATTCTTTAAATTATTGAAAAAGAATTTTCCCCCCTCTAATATACTCTATAAAATTTTTAATAAAAATACAATTAAATTAAGCTACAGTTGCACACCCAATGTAGCCAATATTATTAATAAGTTGAACATAAAAAAAACTTAGTGATAAACGAACTAACGAAACACCTAAATGTAATTGTATCGATAGGACTAGGTGTCCCCTTAGGGGTAAATGTAAAACCGAATGCATAGTGTATAAAGTTGAGGTTTATGAGGGTGACCCTAAAAAAATATAGGGATAAGAAAGTTTATATAGGCTCTACTCAGAATGACTTTAAAGCTAGATTTTATAATCATAAGTGTAGTTTCACTAATGAAAGATATAAATTTAATACTGCACTATCTAGCTATATATGGAAGATAAAAGCTAGGGGTATTGACCCTATACTAAAATGGGAAATTGTTAAAAAGTGCAGGAAATATAAAGCTGGCGATAGATACTGCCAGCTTTGTATGGAAGAGAAACTAGCGATAGTAACTTTCCCTAATAATAAAGAAATTTTAAACCAAAGATTAGAAGTTCTAAACAGTTGTATGCATAAAAAAACATAGCTTCTCCGTAGTTGTTAACTTTTATGGATTTAGTATGGGTGAGCGCTCTTTAGTTGTTTTCATTTCCCTAACTTTGCCAACATTGTTCGTAATTTGCTTGTTTAAGCATACGTTGTGTTGCTTCCTTGGGTATAAAAAAACCCCGTTCGAATAAAGGGATGCATCCCGACCGTTTTAAACGTGTGCCTTTCTGATTGCTCGCCATATAATGGAGGTAGTGGCAGCAGTGGAAATTAACCTCCTTGTCCTCAGGGGTTTGGTAGCAACAGGGGAAAGGTATATTGGCATATGTACCAGCAACGGGAGTCATGCCCAATCCCCTAATTCATTTGCTGCTTCTCCCATGATGGGTTTCGGGATGTCGAGGTTTAAAGAATAAACCCCGTCTCCCTAGATTTAGTCGTATCGATGGATCGTTTAACTACGGGCAAAGAGATGGACAATCGTTGGCGTGCTGGGTTCCATTTGGTTGAGGGATGAGAATGACGACGGGGTGCTTACACTTATTTATTGTTTCAAATCTGCTTGATTCTAAATAATATATAAATAATAATAAAAATTAAAAAAAAAAAAAAAAAAAATCAGTTAATATAGAAATTAAATATTTTTTAATTAAACAATAAACTTATAGCGTTCTGTGTTTTTATTGGTCAGTATGATTTGATAATTTAAATGATTAATGTGGTTAGTAGTATTTATTGGTCTTGCTCCTTTTCTTCTTCAGTCAGATTTTAGCCCTGAAGAGCTTTATGCGAAACTAATAGTAGGTTCGTCTGACTCAGTAGATTATCTTATATATTATATATATATATATATATCTCGCCAAAGGATATTTGAATAAAATCACTGAATTATTCAGATTTTTGGCGAATAGATATATAAATAATTTTGTAGAATATCGAATTATCAATTCGGTATTCTTGAAGTTTACATAAAATTGTTTTCTTACTTTACTGGTGAGAGTAGTAATGTATGTGGTCGTTTTTGGCAGTGGGTTAACAGACAAAAAAAAAAAAAAAAAAAAAAAAAAAGAATAGATAGACAGACAGCACAAACAAATCATCGCAAACAAACAGACACATATGAAATTAACAGATTGAAGATAAATCAAAATAGATAAAGACATGGATATGTCACAAAGCTATATAATACATAATAACATCAACAATAATAACATCGCCACTATTAATAACAATAACAATAACAATAATAACAATAATAATAATAATAATAATAATAATAACAATAAGATATAACATTATACACACACGCTCGTACAATTTTAACAAATCACACCCCCTTCACTTAAATAAAACCAATATTAAATTTAATAAAAAAATAAATAAATAAATATAATAAAAAAAAAATAAAATCTTTTAAAAATAAATATAATAAATAAAAAAAAAATAAAAAATTTAAAAAAAAAACAAATAGATATATAATAAAATAAAATAAAATAAAATTAGAATCTCATACATACATACCAGGTACATATTCAATTCAGATATATAGACAGATACACAAAAAGATAAGTAACAACCTAATAAAAATAGATAGATAGATGGACTGAAAGACCAAATATAGATGAACAGACACACAATAAAGAAAAAAAAACAGATGGGTTGATAGACATGAACACACTCAAGCTAAATAGATAGATAGTTAGATAGACCGACAGACAGATAGACATAATGTTAAATATTCATAAATAATGAATGACATTATAATATATATGATAATAATAATAATAACAATAATAGTATATAACATTATACATATGCTCACTTACAATTTTAACAAATCTTACCCTTACAAACCCTTAGAAAAAAAAAAATAAATAAAAATAAAATAAAATAAATAATAAATCAAAAAAAAAAATCACACCAACATACCAACAACACATATATAACTTAACGACAAATCCAGTTCCCAATCACACATAAACAAAAAACAATTAAACAGACACACACACACACACATACACATATTTAGCTAACCAATCCCCACAATCTAACACCTGTGGTACCACCATTCACCATTTCGGCACTCCACATTCCAGAGAGAAGAAGAATCCACTAACCACCCTCAACTACACTTCCCCCTACTGACGACCTTCCGCTTTCAGCATTTTGAGAATTTCCATCATTGGAGTAAGAACTATATTCAAGTCCTGAAGATGGTATAAGAGACCGAAACGTTGCACCGTCGACAATAAACATCAAGTTTCCACAACATCCCGTGTTTGTCTACTTTTCTCCATATATATATATATATATATATATAATAAAAATGGAAATGAATCCGACGGTATATTGAAAAGAGAAAATATATATATATATATATATATATATATATATAAATATATATGAGAGAGACAGACTGACAGATAGCATAAAATATAAGTTGTATAATTGCATTGTTTTTCTTTACCTTGTTAAGATATCTTATGGATAAATCAGCAAAGTATACATCCTCGCAAATTAAGGTCTTCACTTCTCTCTTAAAATGAAAAGACTGACGTAACCATACATTTTATGCAAATTGTCCTTTTAGATACTCGTCACGCAATCTCAATCCAACCGTGTAATCTGATCACTGCCTGGAAACTATGTTATAAGAAATGTTGGTGTTTTGTATTTTTATACTCTGTATCGGTAGCTTATCCTTCTTTTTTTTTTTTTTTTTTTTTTTTAGTAGTCATTGCACATAAGGGGAACAACTTCACCATAGTACCTGTATTAAACGTTTCTAGAGCAACCACAACAACAACAACAGTAAATGCTATTAATATTAAAAGAAGTGATGAAGAATTGAAATACAATAACAATTACAGATTCACTCATGCATCTTTCTGACCTTATTAGAGAATTTTTTTTATACAGCCCTGATGGTGTTTCATTTTTTTTAGAAGGCCCGAAGACGTTTTCAAACAAAATCCAATTTCCATGACAGGTCAGATGAAGAAAAAGTACATTTACTTTTAGGGAAATTAGGATATTAGAACATAAAAATAGTGCAATTATATTCTACATGAGAAACTAGGAAATAGTTGAGGCGCGTGGTGTAATGGTTAGTCGTCGGAAATAGACTCGCCGACTCGAGTTCAAATCCTGGGTGAAGCTACAGTTCACATAGCGCTAATACCATTGGGGAAAGGTATGAATCCAACTACTCCCCCCCCCCGGCTATGAGTAAATGGTAGGGCAGACTGGGTTCTTTAACCTTGGTTAGGCAACTAGTATAGGAGAAGGAAAACTCTGAATTCAAACATATTAAACTTCGCTTGGGGTGGTCACTACTAGAATAGGTTCAGTCCTAATTAGTGATCTAAAAAAAGTACATTTGACCAAACTATATTAATTTTGTCTAAAATTTTCAGTGAAAGAAGCTCCCTACTCCATACACGTTGGGAATGTTTAAAACTTGAAAAAAAAAAAAAAAAAAAAAAAAGAAAAGTATAGAAAGAAAGATAATGAAAATTAACTTTTGGTTAGGGTTTGCCATAAGAGCAATAGGGTTGGAGCAATCATATAGGTGCTAGGGCTTGACGTGACCAGCCGATTGATCGGTGGAGGAGCTACCAGAGTCGATGAATGATAGGGAAGGTTGGCGAGAGATAGTTATGGATATCCGTGCAAACTGCGCGACATGATGATGATGAGTTCGTTTGGAGCTCTTATCCTCCGGTAGTAGTGGTAATTATTCGGACGAAAGAAGAAAACAAACACGAATATAAATTACAGACACATATATTATCAAAAGTACAGAAATTGTTGCAAATTTTAATGGCATTTGCTACGAGACTTATCTGAGAGGTGCAATAAAAAGTTTTTGGTAAAGTGCGCTAGAAAGGTGTTCTACTCGCTGGTTTTGGAACGCTGTTAAAACGCTTCGTCTTGGTCGATTCTCGTCCGATAAGTGAAGTAGAGGATGCTTTTTAGAAGCTACTCACCTGTTAAACATTGTGCCCTTTTAGTGGGAATTTATTTCCTCAGCCTTCTGTTAGTATGCTATTGTGACAGCCTTAGAAAGTTTGCTGTTACAATTCCTTAGAAAGTTTGCTGTTTTTATGGCAAGTTGGTGGGAGCACTTATTTGACGTGACCCCCCAGGTTGACAATCTCCAGATAAGTGGTGGGCTTTGATTCTCCCGCCAACCTCGTGTTGGCGATTCGTCCCCAAGCGGCAGGGGGAGATAATTCTCTATCGGATTTCCGATAATATTTTCTAACCAATTTCTGGGTCAAATGTTGCGAAAACTAGGATTTCTGCTCCATTTTAACCGATGATTTTTGATGGTATTTCCTCAAAAATGGTACTAGTAAGAAATCTAGTTTTTTGTATTGGTATTTATTATACCAATATACAACTTTCACTGTTTGAGAGAATTTGATATTTTTAAAAGCGAAAAATCAACTTACCCTAATGCACACATATATTCAAAGGACACTTAGCATAACAGTGGGAGATTCTTCTTCTTCTTCTTCTTCTTCTTTTTTTTTTTTTTGTTTCTACTCCTTTTTCATCTTGCGTTCTTCTTCTTCTTCTTCTTCTTGTTTCTACCCCTGCTTCGTTTTCTTATTTTTCTTGTTTTTACTCCTTTTTCTTCTTGTGTCTACTCCTCCTCCTCCTCTTCTTCTTCTTCTTCTTCTTCTTCTTCTTCTTCTTGTTTTACCCTTCTTCTTCTTCTTCTTGTTTTTACCCCTTCTTCTTCTTGCTTTCTTCTTGTGTCTACTCCTCCTTCTTCTTTTTCTTCTTCTTGTTTCTACTCCTTCTTCTTCTTGCTTTCTTCTTCTTGTTTCTACTCCTTCTTCTTCTTGCTTTCTTCTTCTTGTTTCTACTCCTTCTTCTTGCTTTCTTCTTCTTGTTTCTACTCGCCCCTTCTTCTTGTTTCTACGCCTCCTTCCCCTTCTTCTTGATTCTAATCATTCTTCTTCTTCTTTCTTAGTTGCCAGCTACGGAAAGCCATCGATTGTTTCACTAAGGTCGTTGTCCAATTTTTTCCACACCATTTTCTAATTGCTCTTCGCCCACTGGCATTCCATCCCCCCTCCCGCGGATATCCTGGCGTATCGGGGGTGGGGCACGTCTGATCCAGTATTTCCACCTGAATTATCTAACCATTGCTCGATTGGACAACGTGGGATCAACACGATTAGGCAGCTACAGCCAGGTGCTTAACTCAGGCACGCAAAATGTCATCTCAACAGCTATAGTTTTGGTACCCCAAACTGACAATGAAACACCCTGGTGCTGCCGAAAACCTAAATAATAAACTCCAAGTGTTTCCTTACAAAACAATATTCCATGGGAGCCAATAACTTAAATATTCTTTTAAATCTCTCTCTCTGGTCCCTAATCCTATTTTTGGCTACGGGGGCGTTACTCATGTATCGTGTCTTGGACAGGAATAACCCATTCTTATTCTTTCCTCTTCAAACATATACACATTAAATGTCACCGGTTCTTACTTTTTGTACAAAAGTTACGAAGATTTTATTTATATTCGCAAAGACCTCCAACAAGGCTGGAGTATACAAGGTCTTATTTTTTGTAGTGAGGATTTTATGAGGCATCTCGCGAGGATCGAACTTGGAATTCAGTAGTAATAGATTTGCAAGATTCGTTCACCATTGAACCACATTTTTTTCTACTCTACACAGGCTGCGCCGGGTAGCCACTTCTAGTAAATGACTAAATAAAAAAAAAAAAAAAACAACTAGAAATGAATTAAATAAAAGGATAATTTAAAAAAAGTAAATTTCGAAAGCAATTCTTTTCTAAAAGAAAAGTCTTTATAACAGTTATTTCCGCTAAATAACTTATTCTTGGACCAAATTATCCTTATTCTCTCTCTCTCTCTCTCTCTCTCTCTCTTTTTTTCTTTCTTTCTTTCTTTTGTTTCTTTCCCTCTCTCTTTCTTTTCTTTCTTTTTTTCTCTCTTTCACTCTTTCTTTCTTTCTTTCTCTGTAATATTTTCAGGGCGGTTGCCAAATTTTATTTTTGCCTCTTTCCGCTTCCTGTCCAAGAAACTTCCGCTTTTATGCTAATTAGTCACAATTATAGGAAAATATTTTTTCTTTTTTTACATTAAAAAAAAACAAAAAGCAACTACAGTTTTCCAGAATATTTCTTAGAGCAAAGCAACGTCTTATTTTTTCCTCTTCAAACATTTTAAGCAAATATAATTTTATTTTTCTTAGTTTAATTTCTTCATCAACGAAGAAAACAACAAATGATTTTTCCCTCATTTTTCCTCTTTCAGTAATCTAGACATATTTCGGTACCATTATAGTATGTGGCCTACCTTTTTGAATGTGGCCTACGAAATCATGTCTCTTATATATATATATGTGTGAAAATAAAATGGAAATTAATCCGACAGTATGAATAAGATATAATGAAAAAACAAACGATGTTTACAACTGAAATAGGCTCATCAGAAGAGAAAGTGTGCAAACCGTTTCGGGGCCCAATTCTCTTGACGGTTTAAAAAGTAGCACTCGGCCCATCCTCAACTAATATGAGGACCCTATTGCATTATAATGTATCAACCGCACGTGGGTCGGTTATCAACAAAAATATAAGACGGGAAAAAGACCGTTAGTAAAAACAGAACGCTGCTAGTCAAACGTTGGAATTAATAAAAAAAAATTGTGCTGTCTGTATTAAAAATAATATCAATTTTATTTAAAAATAAAATGAATTTTATTTAAAAACAAAATGAATCTCATTTTCAATTTTGAAAATAATCAGAAGCATTATAGTAATGAAATAAGACTAAAAAAAGTCTGATGTAAAGTTATAGAAAAGTGTAAAATATGTATAAAAAGTGTATATGGAATATCAAAATTATTGTAATACAATCCAACTGTAAAATAAGTAGCCCACATTTATAGGTAAATCCGTGGTGTTAATGGATATCATCAAAAAGGGTAAACATTCAAATGTAAAGTTTTTTCATGGACAAGTATGTGAAAATAAAATGGAAATTAATCCGACAGTATGAATAAGATATAATGAAAAAGCAAACGATGTTTACAACTGAAATAGGCTCATCAGAAGAGAAAGTGTGCAAACCGTTTCGGGGCCCAATTCTCTTGACGGTTTAATAAAATTTCCATTTTATTTTCACATACTTGTCCATGAAAAAACTTTACATTTGAATGTTTACCCTTTTTGATGATATCCATTAACACCACGGATTTACCTATAAATGTGGGCTACTTATTTTACAGTTGGATTGTATTACAATAATTTTGATATTCCATATACACTTTTTATACATATTTTACACTTTTCTATGACTTACATCAGACTTTTTTAGTCTTATTTCATTACTATAATGCTTCTGATTATTTTCAAAATTGAAAATGAGATTCATTTTGTTTTTAAATAAATTCATTTTATTTTTAAATAAAATTGATATTATTTTTAATACAGACAGCACAATTTTTTTTATTATTCCAACGTTTGACTAGCAGCGTTCTGTTTTTACTAACGGTCTTTTCCCGTCTTATATTTTTTTGATGACCGACCCACGTGCGGTTGATACATTATAATGCAATAGGGTCCTCATATTAGTTGAGGATGGGCCGAGTGCTACTTTTTAAACCGTCAAGAGAATTGGGCCCCGAAACGGTTTGCACACTTTCTCTTCTGATGAGCCTATTTCAGTTGTAAACATCGTTTGTTTTTTCATTATATCTTATTCACATATATATATATATATATATATATATATATATATATATATATATATAATATATATATATATATATATATATATATATATGAGTAAAAAATACAAAAGACTTAGAGATTTAGCATTATAGTCTATTTCAGGAGCTTAGACAAATAGTCCAAATCTCCCGATTCATCAGATGCAAATCGGGAGATTTAGACAATTTGTCTAAGCTCCCTGAAATAGACTATAATGCTAAATCTTTAAGTCTTTTGTTATTTCTTTACTCATATATTTGCTCTGTGACTCTAACATTAAGAGCACACATTGAGATCTCAAACTGCGACTTGGTTTTGTTTAAATAAAACTCTTGTGTCGTAAGGAAGATTTCTTCTCTGGACTTTTGGATTATATATATATATATATATATATTATATATATATATATATATATATATATATATATATATATATATATATTATCAGCAGGAGTTAACAGGGGAATTAAGAGTTTTCCTTCTAAACCGGTTGCCTAACCAAGGTTAAAGAGCCCAGTCTGCCCTACTATTTACTCATAGCTGGAGGAAGAGTAGGATTCATACCTTTCCCAAGGGTATTAACGCCAAGAGAATTGCAATTACCACGTCCACGATTTGAACTCGGGGCGACGAGTCCATTTCCCATGACTTTTAACCACAACCCCACGCGCTTCCTACATCATGTCTCTCATAGTATGTGGCCTACCATAAAAAGCATATTATAAGGTTATAATAATAACTGCTAACGCTAACCCTATTTCAGAATTTTAGAATTAAATAGATATCTGATTCATGTAAATTATGGATAAATTCTTTTTTAATTATTCTTAATTACTATATACAGCTTATGACTGAATTGCATTTCTTGAAATTGAATACATGTGAAAAATAATTAGTTTCAATTAATCGCCAACTACTTATATCTATAAATATACTCTTACTGAGGTAGGACACATTAAAACCGGGTAGGCCATATACTATAACAGAATAAAAAAAGTAGACCACATACTATAACGGCACCCATATTTCCATAGTTTTTCTTAATGCTTTTCAATCAGGCGAGTAAAATTGCTCATAGTGTAATTTTTTAACTAGTTTGTTTGCTACACTAAGACGTAGCACCTATCGAATATATATATATATATATAATATATATATATATATATATATATATATATCAGTCGGTAGAGCTATGACAACATGGGGGTCGGGTCGTCATCATTTCCACCGTTCTCGTCCAAATCGTCTGGGAGAATATTGATCACTACCAATAGCAGTCTCCCAGATCGATGCTCTTAATCGTTACGTACAGGACGTCCGGAGAGAATATTGATGATCAATAGCAGTCTGTCCGGATCATCTCTGTCACTTCTGTCACTGGCCGTATCTATCGTCTCACAACCCCAACGCCGTGTCTGGAACGCACCCATGTGTCATAAGGGAAACAAAACAACAACAAGAGAAATGAAGACAAGACAATGTCAGGTGAACTTCAGAAATGGCAAAGATGAGGTATATAACTTGCATTAATTCTAATCAGTCACTATCTCCCATGGTTGTCGAGATGGGGGGTTCCCCCCTTTTCTTTGTGGACCTCTGCTAAGGCTAGCTTCTAGTGGGCAGCTCCTGTCCTCTCCGGTGTCCAAAACTAACTGACTGCTTCTTCTGGGGCCCAGCACTTAACTGCCTTCCCCGCTGTCCAGAAGCTAACTCACTAAACTTTTTCAATTTCCCAGAAATCCCCAAATCTCGTCTCACTCTCGTACGAAATCTCATCCTCCGAGATTTGTGTCTAAACCCCCGGGTGTTTTGAAAAGTTCTTTGTCTTAATCTAGGTCATATTTTATTGCTAGTCTAAACTATAGTTGACCCTCAAATTGGTCAAAACCCAGTCTTCTCGTCTCCTAAGAAGAGATTATCATCCCTTTATATCTATCCCCAGTTTTATGCTTTTGTTGCCTATTGCCACCCACAAACAATATGCCTACTTACACATACACATATATGTATACACACACATGTATGTATACATGCACACATATGTATCTATCTATCTATACATATGTATACCCCCATTATCCACACTAGAACACACACACATATTTATACATATATGTGGCTTGACTTACTATTTATTAATTCAATTTAACTAACTATTATGTATCTATATAACTAAGTGTGCATTTATATGCACACACATATTCTTGCACCCACCGTTGTATTATAGAGCGTTCGGCTAGAAACCACAAGGTTCCTAGTTCGATACCGGTCCTCGCCAACTCAGCGTATGAGTAGCACAGGGATCTGTGCGGTAAAGTAAGGAGCTGATGGTAGGTGTGGCGTTCCACCTCAGACGCTAAAATAATCTCCTTGGTCTAGCGCAAGTGAAAAGGGGATAGACTCCCTCGCTGATTGGCTGATTGACTTTAGACGACTTTAGGCTCAAAATGATTGCCACTTAGAACTGTATTAAAGTAAAGTAAGTAAAGTCGACGGGGCGGCCTGAAGTCGGTATCAGCCAATCAGCGAGAGAGTCTATCCCCTTTTCAATAGCGCTAGACCAAGGAGATTGTTTTTAGCATCTGAGGTGGAGCGCCACACCTACCATCAGCTCGGCCGAATCCTTGTGTACATAACCATGCCGTTAAAATCAATAAATAAAATCGATTCTTAAAATATACTTGACCCCTCCTGTCCCCTCAATTAAGACGAGGATAACAGTCCGAAAAATCTAAATAATACAAATTATCAAGGCGTATCTTTAAAAATTCAGACAAGCAGGATATCCTCTTTTTTTCATCTTTCTTATTTTTACATAATCATTTCACTCAACTTTCTAGGGCAAAGTAGACAATAAGCTGAACTATGTAGGTCAGAGATCAATGCATAAAACTTGGCGTGAAGGTATTCTTAAAATTCACCACTTCGAAAACGTCAAAAAAGAAGTATACCCCCCCAAAAAAAAAGAATAAATAAAATGAATAAACAAATCAAATAATTCGACTGAAAGGTTCGAATAACAGCTTCTTTCTTCAGAAGGCGTGGAGATAATTGTAAGTCGCTCTTTTGTGTTTCTGTCTTTAAAAAAAAATCTATCTATCTTCTATCTATCTATCTATCTATCTTCTATTATTATACTAAAGTTGAGATAAACACATTTCTTTTCCCTAAGGATTTTTTCTATTCATGTTATTGACACAAAATTTATACTGAAATATTCCTTGGTTTCAAGACTACTTATTGTTTGAAAAAAATTCAACTTTAATTGGTTTTAATTAGTCGTAAATTGGCAAATAAGTCAACAGCTGACCCGTCTCTCTCTGTCATTCTGCATTACTCTCACCCTCTCTATGTATGAATAAGAATGAGAGTGAAAACGGGGAGTTATTGTGTTAGAGATATTTAACTATGTTAAAATTGATTAGGGGATAGCAGGTAGTGTCGTAACCCCCATTGACATGTATTGGAATGACCCGTCCAAGAAAGCCTCCTCTCCAGTAGATATAAAAAGGATATTTTTTGCTGTGACCTCGGGGAGAGGTGGTGTAACGCGATGCGTCTGGGTATAAAAAGAGGGCTTGGTCGGGCTAACTTTTAAAAAAAAATTTCTTTCTTATTTTTAAAATTTCTTTCTTTTTTTTAAAAATTTCTTTTTTTTTTTTCTTTTTTTTTTTTTTAAATTTCTTTCTTTCTTTTTTCTTTTTAATTTCTTTCTTTTTTCTTTTTTAAAAATTTCTTTCTTTTTCTTTTTTTTAATTTCTTTCTTTTTTTCTTTTTTTTTCTTACATATTACTATACAACAAATTGAAAGTATTTGTTTGTATATTTGTTTTTTGTTTTTTTTTGTAAATTTTGTAACATCACATGTACCAAATAGCAAAGAAAACCTTAACAATGTAATATATATTTAAATTACAACCGAATTAGACACATGTAAGGAATGGAAAATAAGATAAACAAAAATATTGTTACTTAATGTAATACACGTTATTGTAAGTATACCCAATTTGTTGAAAAATCCTTGTTTTTACAAAACAATTTTAACCCCACTTCACAAAAAAATTGCCAAAAATCTGCTCCGACCAATCTATGAATAAATATTTGTCAATTTTATTTTATTTTTGCTTTTAGCCCTTAAAAATCTCTAATAATAACAGAAGCTCAGAATTAAAATTGTGTTCATATTAGTAGTTGAAAGATTTCGCCATTTTATTCAAATGAAAAAGTAACCATAAACTTGTTTTGAAACAATTTTAATTTTTCCACAATTTTTTGTACATGACAACAATTCACATGTAGTTCTTAATTGCATGTTGAGTTTAAAAAGCAGCTGAGAATCGAAAATTTAAATTCTTCGTATTGCAATATTTATTTTTGCTTAAACTTAAGATAGTATTTTAAAAACACATTGTTTTGGTGGACCCGATCATCTGGAACCCTAATTTAAAAGAAATTTTTTTTTCCTGATTGAGTCTGACTTTGTCATTTGATAACAGTCATAGCAAAACTTACTCGTATTGGAAACGTGTGTGTCATGTGAAAGGGCGGCCAATTACACACACACAAAGAGAAGTAGCAGATATGTAATAATAGCAAATAGGAGGCAAAGTCAAATACTTGGTAATAGTATATCTATTCGATCAGGAATTTATATATATACTAACTCCCCCTCTTGTCTGTCTGACAGGTAATTTATAAGATAGACGAAACCATTCTTTTATGGTCTATAGGGGAGGTTGGTAATCCTATTCAACAGAAACTGAAGTGTCATAAACATGAATGGAATATCTGATCCTGATAGGATGAAAGGAATCCTGGGAATAGACATCTTCAACTTTTTTCCTATCCAGTAAGAATCGATGCCTCAATTACACGTGTCATCAGATTCTTAATTACCAGTCTGGTGCCAATACGAAGTCCTAGTAGTTCCAGATTCCACACCCGCATTAGATATATCGATATCTTGAGTTCAAGTCCATATGAAGGTAATCCAGGAGGTTCGATGTTAGAATCGATGTCTCAATTACACTTGACACCAACTTTTTAATTACCAGTCTGGTGCCAATACACTTTCCTGGTGGTTCCAGATTCCGTAACATCATTAGATACATCGCTATCTTGAGTTCAAGTACATGTGAAGGTAGTCCATGAGTTTCTGGGGAATTGAGAAATTCTTTCGGATGATTGATCATCTGTTTCGGATCTGGAATGGTGTCGTTAATCTGTAGATCTAAGATCTTTCCAGGAATGACTGCATTGTTGGCCATTGGCCATTGATTCTGTCAATTGGTTTATTCTTTGGGGCCAGTATTGTCCTGTCATATAACCAATTGTAGTTTTCTAATTATATTGGGGATTTAGGAAAACTTTCATATTAAGCTGTGTTTGTTTATTGATTTTAACGGCATATTAACCCGTCTGGGGTTATGTCATGCCTAACGGTTAGGAAGTTATGCATATCGTGTATTTATATTTATACTTTTTAGTAATTGGTTTTAACAATGTATTAGCATTATTGGGGATTATGTTGTATGGTATTGATTTGTTTCATGTCTATATTCTATGGTATAATTTTAGCTCCCTAAAAAAAGTGAGAATATCCTCCATGTTGACATTTTCCAAAAGATCTTTCATATTGTTTGCTTTAAAATAACGGTTTCTGATGTGAGCAAGAAACCTACATTCCATGAGTAAGTGTTTAACTGTCAAATGTGTTTGACATGTTTCACATTGTTAACTACTAATGATAACATTGCAGACTAATCGAATAGTCATATCTCTATTGGCAATCAACAATATGTTACTATTATCAAGTATCAAAATGTTACAGGAAAACTGAGCAGACAGTTAATCTCTAATTGTGCTCTCATATTGGTGTGTAATTCTACGGCTGTCATTTCGCAATGGAGTGATGATGCGTCATATAAAAATAATTCGTGGTATGCCCAACACTTGACCGGTACTACTTGGAGAGGCTCGAATCTGGTTGCTGGGCTGATGTTGAGCTGACTGTCAATTCTTTGATGTTTTTTGGGATGCTGGAGGATATCTTCGCTTGTGCCATTTTTAGTTTTTAGTAATAACACAAACGACTTATTTTTTCACCTGGATTTTTATTTTCCCCCAAGTCAAACTGTCCTGAGTGAGAGACACTTCTCACTCAGTCTCAGGTCCGTTCCCACTTGACGCAAAATTCTTACATCTCTCTCTCTCTCTCTCTCTCTCTCTCTCTCTCTCTCTCTCTCTCTCTCTCTCTCTCTCTCTCTCTCTCTCTCTCTCTCACACACACACACACACTTCGCCACGTGACACTTCTTGACCAGTAGAAATGCTGTGCCGTTGTGCTGACTCATCCGAAAAACCTTCCATATTAACCTACTGGCTCTTTTCACTCTCTCTCTCTCTCTCTCTCTCTCTCTCTCTGGTGTTACAGGTTCTCTGTATCAAGATTTAAATATATCGCCACCATGGAGAAGATTTGAGATATGCTCTGGCTTCATCATCTCTGCTCCCTTTTAGTAAGACCAACAGAGTTTGCCTAAAGTTTCCAGATAGCACGAGTGTTATACACTTATAACTTACAGAACTTAATAGCTCGCATGGTTTGGTCCAGTGCTTACAGGGTCCCTTTGTGTGTCATGGTACATTCATTCATGCGATGAACTGGCACCTTTATAGCACATGGGTCATTTTCAGATACCGTATGTTAAGTTATTAGAAGAGACCAAGTCCAATGTAAGCTTAAAAGTTGAATGTGCAGTTCCGTTATTAGACAGCAAAGCTGTAGCAATACCAGATAAGGCAACTGCCAAAGTGTAAAAATGAATAAAGTAAGTGAATTAAGAGACCCTATTGAGTTTAGGTGGATAATTCACGAGGAACTATGAAACAGAGAGAAAAATAGGCGGTAAGATTCAAAGAACAAGTGTGACACAATAGTTAAATGAGAATATGGCCGGAGAAAAACAAAAGAAGGAAAATAGAATGTGTTAAGTCCAGACCCTTGTATATGAATGGGGTATGTCCATAGGGAGACAAAGGATCTGTCAGGTAAAGTTTAAGAGATTTATACGGCCACCATGAAGTTAAACCAGTTAGAGATGATATCTTTATGTGGCTGGTTTTAAGAAAAATGGGTTTTGAAAAAGTTAATGGTCTGACAAGTGGGGACACTAAGACTGATAAAAAAAATGGTTATGATTTTAGGAGAACAAACAGTCACGATGCCCAAGAAGAAACGTAAGTACCCGTTTCTGGGTGGTCGAATCCATGGGTGTGTGTAGGGATGTAATCTGCATATATTCAGCCAACTCAAGCCCCTTAGCCAGTTTCACCGTTGAAGTGAGAGGACATCCCAGTAGCAGTAGATATAAAATAGGTAGGGACCCACATCAGTTAAGCCAGCAATCGACTTATAGTTAAGACAACTTTCTTGCCAGCTGACAACATAGATTTAAGTGTCCTCTGTCCACCACAAACTGCACAAAGTGTCACACCATCCTCCCCATGAACGATCTGTTATCAAACTTTGTGCTGTGTTTATCATCCTTGTGAACCTGTCTCTAACTCATGCCCCACGAATTGGCCAGCACAGAACATTACAGCGTGGGGTCATCGACATTGTGCAATGAAGGTGCGCAAATGCAGACCATTTATTATCACACAAGGTACAACGGTAAAATAATGCTACTAAAGGGATTTTATATACGTGAAAATGTACAATACATATATACATATATAAACGTTAATTTCAACATTGAGGTTAGTGTTGTAGAATTGTAAACCTTCAAGGGTATGTGATAAGGGATGCTACTCTTAGTGCCTACTCGCCACGTCGGGGTGGAAAGCAGAGAATCTAACCGTCGTGGGCTTGTTAAATTCTAGCAGCCCACCTTGACCCCGCAAGGGTACCTGAGTAAGAGAGGAGGAGGAACGCTCGGACCCACCTTGTCCCGCAAGGCTATAAGGAGTAAGAGAAGGGGAGAGGTGGGTGCTTGCTTATATAACTTCCCACGTGACAGGGAGCTGCTGCTGTTACCAGTGGAGCTGAATAGCTAATCCCCTAATAAATTCCCAACAAAGGCTGTCGTTGTGTCGTTGAACTTTGATCGAAAACAACTTAGTGACGAATGTTTTTCCTGCCCCTCCTGTAGCATCTAAGAAGAACATTTCACCAGCGTTGATATATCAATAAATAAAAGATATAATGCACCTGTTATTTTATTTTAAAACTTTTACATTTTTTCAGCTCAGTTAACTATGTACCACGTATCTTTGAGAATCTGTGTTACGCTTCAAAGATAAGTGTTTCAAAGTTAACTGAGATGAAAAAAAAAAATTTTTAAATAAAATAGCTGGTGTATTATATCTTTTATTCATTATTATATCAACACTTTCATTAAATTCGGTTAATTCCCTGATTTTTGGTATATTTTTTCTTTCGGCGGGGTGACATACGATAGTGGAATTTAAGTCCGTTAAGTTTGATTTAACCAGCAACATAATAATGCTGGAAATTTATACACAATGTTTTATTTGTATAGTAATGTAAATATTAGTACCTTACTTTTTCATCAGTGACATAAACTGTTCGTTGATTAAGCTTCAAGTGAGGGCACTTTACAGTGGAAATCCTTTGTGTTAAGCAGAGCGCGATATTTAGTGAATAAACCTTTGATTGTTTCTTGGTATCCCTTAACGTTGTGTAATCCTTTGTTTGTTCCTTAGTGTTGGGTAAAATCCTTGCGTTGAGCAAAGTCATTGGTTGCAGGTCCGATCGTCAATGTCGAATAAAGTGCAAATGAACGGCTTTCAATATCGGTAATTAAATAGTTAACTAACCACGTATTCGTGCTATTGATTGGCTGGATTTAGTCCTAGTGACTACGCCGAGTTTATAAGTTTAAGTGGTGGATTCCAGCATACCATATATCACAAAATACCCCCCCCCCATGTACGGCTCTCTATTTGGAGGACTTAACAAGAGCTATGGCCGATCATGACGGATGGTGAGAGAGAGAGAGAGAGAGAGAGAGACAGAGAGAGACAGAGAGAGAGAGAGAGAGAGAGAGAGAGAGAGTAAGAGAAAGAGAGAAAGAAAGGTCCATGAAGAAAGAGAGAGGAGGGAGTTCCATGCAAGCAGCACGTCTTAATGATTATGATTAAAATAATAAAGTGCAAATGAACGGCTTTCAATATCGGCGATTAAATTGTTTCTTGGTATCCCTTAATGTTGGGTATGATCATTTTGGTTGTTCCTTAGTGGTAGGTAAAATCCTTGCGCTGAGCAAAGTCATTGGTTGCAGGTCCGATCGTCAATGTCGAATAAAGTGCAAATGAACGGCTTTCAATATCGGCGATTAAATAGTTAACTAACCACGTATTCGTGCTATTGATTGGCTGGACTTAGTCCTCGTGACCACGCCGAGTCTATAAGTTTAAGTGGTGGTTTCCAACACCCCTATCTTAAGAGAGTTATGAGGAGTAGGAGGTATTCGCATAATCTCTCCCACATTTTAAAAGTCTTTATTCTTGCTTACTAGTTTGAGTAGTTCGAACAGCTGGCTGGTACCTTAGTCTGTCTCTTGCGTAGCTGGGATATTTCTAAAGGTGCTTGTCTGACTTTATTTCTTCTTTCTTACTTCTGGTTCTGTAGAAGCTGGTTTGCCATTGTTCACAAAGACAACATAAGGCTTATTTCTCGAGTGATCATATCTTTTTATTTTCAACCAAACTTCTTAACTGCGACCGGAGTAAAGCAGAAGACAATGTCTACATCATGGGGTCTTCCACTCACCTGCTGACTGACTAACTAAACTTAACTTCCGTTCTCACGTTTCCAGTGGTGGAAGCTGTGGGGTCAACTTGATATTACCTAGTGTCAATCATTTAACCCCCTCCAATTTTGAATTTCAACGAATTTTAATTCAAAATCTATCTATTCTAACCGTTCAAAAAACAATTGTTTCAATATATAACGGTAGATTGTGGATATCATAGGATGTTTCTTTTAACACTTCTGTGAGTAAGGTATCCGTCTCAACTCATGAATTCTGGACAACCCATATACCAGTAACTCATTCCCGACCACGGAAACAACAATGTTTTCTACAACGATTAATGTCCTTATAAAAATTTCAAGAAAGAAAGCGGAGTGGTAGAATCTGTTTAGGTCCCATCTATGGGTTAAATAGAAAATGTGTTTAAAAAATTGAGTATCCATTAAAAATGAATTTCAAAACTTTATCGGCATTAAATAACCCACTGAGGTTGATATGCCGTAAAACAAACCAAACCAAGAAATAAAGAATAAGAAATACAGTGATAATGAAAGTGTATTTTATAAGAACCAGCGTTGCACCACACTTCTATTCAATAATTCTGATCTTACATGTGAGGGAAAATTATCATTACAATTTGGGTAAACAATTCTTTAATGTTTGTTGGAATATTTTGATATATAAGGTGTGCCGCAATGCACCACGTAGATTTACGGACTAAGCGAGGTCACGTGGTTTAAACCTCAGCCAATCAACAGCCCGAATACGTGATTGATTAAGTATTTATTCGCTGATACTGACAGACGTTCATTTGCACATTGCTGAAGTACCTACAGGACTAAGGAGCACCAAGAAGCACCAACAACCAACGGATTCTTTACTAAGGCTCGCGCTCTGCTTAACAGAAAGGATCTCCACTGGACAGCACTCTTACTTGAAGCCTAAAGGATGGCCACAAAAATCGTAACCATGTTTGTATCTTATTGTTGGTGAACTTGCTCTTAAAATGGATCTTTTTGCTGAAATATGAAATTCTCTACTTACCAAAATTTGGACAACTGAACTTTTTTTTATTCTTCATGATTTTGGCCAGACTGTTACTCAGTTTTGATTAGGTGTACTAGCAGAAGTATGTCTCGAAACTGTAGTTGAGCCTGGTGCTCAGATAAACGATTGCTATATTCATGCCACGCAGAAGTTAGACCACTTACTTTGTATTTGCAGAAAAAGGCAGCAAAGGGCGGCCTAAAATTCCAAATAAATTGTGATTGTTGGTTTGGTTTTACGGCATATCAACCCCTTGGGTTATTTTATGCCGAAGACGTTTTTGTTTTATTCATTCTTGATAGTTGTAGCTGTCACTGTTTTTAGGCTGATTCCAGCAGTAAACAAATTTTGACTTGTCATTGGCATCATGTCCGGTTTTAGGCCTCCCCTTCCCACTCCCTCCTCCAACCCCAAATAAAGTACCCCTTGACCCTGATCACCCTCATGGTAAAAATGGTTACCTTATAAAAAATAGTTCTTGGGTTTTTTAATAACCCCTATTATATGTGTAAGTGCATTTTCTGAGATTGTTTGGAGTGCTTATTTTGCCTTTGTGTTTTATGATGAGTAACTCTCTGCTGTTTTGTGCAGTGAAATAGAAAAGGGTTTTAAATAAAAGATAAAGTCTTGGATTGAGTAGGAATTTTTGGTATTGTCAAGTCTAAAAAGAGTGCTGGCAAATCTTTCTTTCCGTTGAGATGGTCATTTGAACAAGTCAAGCTTTTTGAGGCTCCGATTGTGAGCAACTTTGGCGGTAGTTTTGAAACCGCAATTCTTAGAACCACTAAGATATTGGTCCCTTTAATGTGCAAGTCCCTAAGTGCCAGCAAAGGTATTTAAGTCCTCCATTCTCTTCTCTGAAACTGCATTTATTTACATGTTGTTATTTTGTTTTAATTTGTAATTTCTCAAAATGAGAAATATCCTTTTCCCCTGTTAAATTATTGTTTGTGCTTTTTTGTGGCATTTGAGTTCTAAATACCCAAAACCCCCCTTCATATGTGTAATTTGTAATTCATAGTTTGTGCTTTAAATGTTTTTATAGTTGGAATTTTCTGTGTAATATTTGTCTATTTTATTGTATTTGTATTTCATTGTATTTTGTGTGATATTGTGACTTATTCGAATTTTCGTTTAATTCACAGTTTTCACGGCATTCACTGTATGAAAAAATAAAGAACTATTTTTGAACTACGGTGTTGTCTGTACGTCTTGAGCGCACGGTGCGAAGCAACTTCTTTGTAAAGACACGGAAAGCCAAATTTGTTGTCAGCAAAATTGTGGGACTGCCATTAACAATAGTAACTCAATTTGTTTTAAATACCTTTTTTTTCTATTTAAGGCATGGATGGGACACTAACAGGTATTACCACACCGGGTCAGTGTGGACCTGGGAGTTGTCTAGTCCCTTTTTATGAACCAACTTCACACGTACAATAAAAAAACTAGCCAGACAACATTAAAAGATCAAAAAGAAACTCGTCAAACATGAAATATTGTTCAACTAAACATGCGCGCGCGCACACACACACAAACACACACAAACACACACACACACATGGTTTGAAAATCGCATAAGCGAGAAACTGTCAATTACCAAGCGCCGTTGACATTATGTGCACGCTATCCTAACTCATATATATATATATATATATATATAATATATATATATATATTCAATGCATGTGTTATTGAACAACACGGAGTATTCTTTTTTCATTTTTTGTATAAAACAAACTATACACTAATAGCTACATTAGCCATACAACAACAACCCTATCCTGCCGTCTCACATGCCATCTCTCCGGCACAAGCTCCATAAAACAACACTTAATTAAAAAACACACAGAAAAATCCACCTCCCCCGAAATTAGAAAAATCTTAAACGAAAATACCAAAATCATCTACAAAAATAATAACAAAAAACGCCTCAGATCCTAGAAGCCATATGCATAAAAAATAAAAAACCTAACATTAATAAAATAGCCTTTAAAGTCAGAGACAACGTATTAAATATCTTCAATAACTAATACTTACCTACCCCCCTCTTAAAAATAATAGACTCTCTGAATTTGATAAAAGCATAGAACCCCATGAAGACGACTGGCGAAACAGTCGAAAGCGCTCGGGAAATTAGTATGCAAAATATCATGAATCAACTCGATCCAGATTAAAAAAAAGAATAGCGACAAGACAGGAAAAAATATCTATACAAAAAATTGAAAAAAGAATACTCCGTGTTGTTCAATAACACATGCCTTGAGAATAATTTGCTGCCAAAATACACAATATATATATATATTATATATATATATATATATATATATCTCCCTCCCCATCCAAAGATTCCTTCTGACCAATCAAATTCTCACAAACGCTACCCCATCCTCCAGACGTCATCACCAAACTCACCCCTCACCCGTTCACTTTCTCTTCTATAAAACACATGTATGATGCACTAATATTCAAATAAACGACTGAAGAAGTCGTGCGCAATGCACAGCGAAATATATCTTCTACATCTACTTGTCTGAGTTGTTCCTTTGTCCACATTTTTCCCTCTATTCTTTATCACATTCTGTCGGATTTGCTCCAATTCTCCTATCCTCATATATATATATATATATATATATGTATGTGTGTGTGTGTGTGTGTGTGTGTGCGTGAGAGAAAGAGAGAGACTGATTTTGTATGTATATACACGTACGTATCTGTTGGTAAGTCCGTGTATTATGTATGAAAACGTTTTCATTATCACTCAAACAATATACACTTTTTAATTTGTTAATGACGTCAATCAACAACAAGATTGTCTCCATAGCAACGCTAATATCAATATATCCTGATTACTTATCCCTATCAATAATAATAATACAAATTGATTGAAGCTAAAGGTTGCCTTATGGGAATATTTTCTCCTGCTACAGAATGTAATATCCTGGAAACGAAATAGATAAATAACGCTCGATCAACATTAAACACTATCATTACTTTTAGCTTTGTGCAGCGTTTTTTCGGAAACCTGTGTCAAGGGGGCGCCCCCCCCCAGGCAAACCTACCTCCTTAATTCAAAGAGATTCACGCATTTTGTCCACTTACCACGCGTGAGCTTCGGTTTGTGTGTGGTGCTCACGTTAATGGACCTTGTGTCTGACACATGTTGGTGTGCCAATAAATAATAAATAGCTTTAACACTATCTTTATTTTCACATTATGAGATTTTTCACGGACAGTTTTAACTGGTAGCTTATCACCAAAGTCTAAGTGACAGCAAGTCTCATCCGATCTCCAGGACTCTTCTAAGGGTATTTGCCTGCTCATCCCACTTATGAGGGCTGGACACAAGGTCTCGTTTTTACGTGGGCACATAAAAATTGCATCGATCTAGGGGGATGGTCCCCCTGGAACGATGCCATTAATTGTACTTTACCGGTCCAGAGGCCGAAGCACACTGGACCCCCAGCCGAGGCCGGGTATAGAAGGTAGGTATTTGCCTGCTCATCCCACTTATGAGGGCTGGACACAGGTTCGTTTTTACGTGTCGATCCAGGGGATGTCCCCTGGAACGATGCATTAATTGTACTTTACCGGTCCAGAGGCCGAAGCACACTGGACCCCCAGCCGAGGCCGGGTATAGAAGGTAAGAAGTGTCAAAGCTTAGAATCTGGAACAGATACTACACTTTGATCCTCTCTCTAGTTCAGGACTCTTCTAAGTAGTATAGCTGTAGTCTAGATTGCGCAGCGGTCTGGATAGTCTCAATTTTTCCTCTTGTATCAACACTCCACCGTCTTTTTTTTTTTTTCCTTTCAGAATCGTTCTAAGGGTTCCCATTACAAATAGTATCACCGTCACCTTTGTTTCACAGTTTTCTTTTAGTTCTTTGGCAAGGTCCAAGTATTTGTTTATCTTTTCGCTTACTTTTATTTTCACTCTGTGGTCTGCTGGAACGGCAAAATTCCCTGGATGATATGTTCTTTATTTTTCTTGTTAATTGATGCAAATCTGGTTTTCCGGTCCGGTCGTCCTTTTTATTGGTTATAGTGTTTATAGTGTTGAGACTTTTGTAATATAAGGCGTGTGTTAAATGTCCACTTCTACTTATAGACTCGCCGATAACCATGTGACCAACCTATTGGCCAACCACTGGCAGTGCTCTGCTGCTGATATTGTTATTCATACTGGCTGTTCTGATCATACCTGCACATTGCTGTGAACCTTCGTGGACGACGGAACATAGGATTATATCACTGGACCTTTGATACTACGAAGGATTCCATAACTCAGGACTTATTCACTTACCAAAGGATTCTATAGCTCAGGACTTACTTACTTAATGTTATAAACCGTATTTGCATGCAAGCGTATGGTGATGAGGAAATGAACAAAACACAGATTTTAAGTTTTAAAATTGTATTAAGAAAAACAACATGAGAACGGTGAAAGGATAGAAATGAGAATTACAGGATAAATTTGGTGATAGTTGTGGGTGAATATTAAGTTCGTAAAATGTCCAGCTTGACTGTGGTAGTGGGGCGATGATGTAGGCAGAATTTTGTGTGTGTGGTGGTAGGCGCTGTGTCTTGAATAAAAGTCAGTGAGTAGTGATGGGTGTTGGTAGGTGAGTCGAGTCTTGTGTTTTAGAGTCGTTAGCTGTTGTAGGCAGAATTTTGTGTTTCGGTTATTCTGAAGTCGATCGCTGGTCGTATCGTGTTATGATAGCTAGTATATTTTTTTGTATCGTCGAATGATATAGAAATGTTCGCTTCTTTCGTGTCTTGTTCTAGGCAGAATATTGTGTATTGGTAGTAGCGTTTTTTGTATCAACGAATGATGTAGAAATGTTCGCTTGTTGATTTGACTGCCTGGTGAGGTCAGGTTTGGGTAAGTTGGGGGTATGATCCGCCGACTTTGATGTGTCCTTCGTTTTGCTAGAGCTCGTCGGGACTGCGTTCGTGATGTGTCTGAAGCTCTGACTGCCAGTGCCCTTCAAAGCTGTTCGTTTTATAGAGATTGGTAGCCGAAGTTGGATCAAATGAAGATATTTTCATTTCGCCCGGGAATCGCTTCATTGGATGATAATGCGAATTTATTTACCAATTTTTTTATTTTTATTTAATGTCAGAAATTGACTATCAAAGCGGAACTCCGATCGGAGCCCATGCGCAGATATATGTTAAAATGGCCATTCCGTTTTAGGTAACGATAGAGGACACTTCCGACTTTGTCCGTCCCGTTGGCGAGTGTATGTATATTTTAATAGTGAATCGGGAGATTTCGACTTTTGCTATACAACATTAATTTAAGTCCTTTTCAACTGGCCAAGGATGGCGGTCAGAAACTTAACATATAGTGTTTGTTTTTTGCGGGTTTTTTTAAATGTTTTTTTTTTTTTTAATGTGGATTTTTTCATTCCTTTTATTTATTCATTGTTTATTCAATTAGGAGAGTCTTATTTTTGATATGAAGAAAAAGTGGAAGTAAATCCGACATTATGTAATTTTATAAAAAAGGAAAAACACAAGCTTCATTCCGAGTGATGTTTCATAAGCCGACGCTGCAGTGTTTTGGTTTGTTTCATCAACCTTCCATAGAGCCTTCGTTTGTTTAAAAAAATAATGATTTATTTTTCTTTAAACAAACGAAGGCCCTGAAAAAGGTTTCTTAAACAAACCGCAACACTGCAGCGTTGGGTTATTAAACATCACCCGTGAATAAAACTTGTATTTTTTTTTCATTTTCTTATAAAATCACACACACACACACACACACACACACACACACACACACACACACACACACACATTTGAAATTGTTGATGAAAACGCGAGCATTCTTGGATTTTTTTTTAAATCAACAATTTCAAATAGGCCGACCGACCACAAAACAAAAGGGTCTCGAAGATTTCTTATTTTCTGTGATACTTTTATTTCCCCCTCAAACTAACGAAAGCTCTGATGAAGATCTATAGAAACAGATCGAAACACTGCAGCGTAGGCGAAATAAACATTACTCGTTTATGAACTTGTGTTTTTCAATTTTTTCATAATATTACATGCTGTCGGATTCACTTCCAATTTTTCCTCAGAATAACACACACACACACACGCGCACACACACACACACAGATATATATATATATATATATATATATATATATATATATTGAGAGAAATAGAGAGAGATAGAGACAACGTATGTGTGAAAGAAAAATAGTAGCGTTGAAGTTATTCAGTCGTTTTGAATGTCACGTTTAGTCGTTTGAGTGTGCTTTTAATAATTCCCATTTAAGCATAAAAGCATTCACACGTACACCTAGGCCGGGACTCACTCAGACCGGGACTCACCCACACTCGTTATTGATAATAAACACCAACACGGCCGTCAATTTATTCCCCGTTTGTTTGTTTTTCCACGGACAATGGGACGGCGAGTTAAAAAATAATGGCGTTTGGAGCGTTTCTGAAAACATTTCGTCCTATCTATTGAAAGGCATTTGTGGAATGTTGGAGATTTGAGTTGACGTCCATTTCGACACAATTGATAATCAGAGCCTCAATCGTTAAATAAATATTTGTCTTTTCGGTGAAGAGTGCCGCATGGAAAATGTAGAAGAGAAAAGATTAGGAGTTTAAACGTTTAAATCAGTAAGGAAGGTCAAAGAGAGGACAAATGATTGGCGTCGTAAGACAGTTTCCCAGTGATTCTCAAGAGGGCGCTGTAAACTCTAAAGATAACAGTAGATTTCCGGGGTGTCGAGGGTTATAATTTCAGATAATTTAGATACGTAATATTTCCTTCATGTATTTAGATATTAGAGCGAGCCAAAAGGTTTTTGGGTTATTTCCTATGAGTCCAACATAAACAAAGAGTAACCACTCTCGACTGATAAATTATTTATTTATTTACTAAGAAAAAAGAAGACGGGTTAGGGTTAGGATTAGGGTTTAGGGTAAGGGTTATGGGTTAGGTTTAGTTTAATGGGAAAATAAATAAATAATTTATCAGTCAAGAGTGGTTCCCCTTCGTTTATGTTGGATTTATAGGAAATGACCGTTTTTTTTCCAATATTTTCATACGTTCTAATTTGCAGCGCGTATATCACGTGATCGACTCAGTGCAAAGTCGTGGGAGTTACCCACTGTGTTTGGTAGTATCGTGGTAGTTGGTGCGCTGACGCACTGTGCATTGTTTCACGCATTCTGAGATTTGAAAGCCACAGAAATGAACACGCAGCCTCTAATTCAAGAATGTTTGCTTCGAACTGGTCCATAATGCAGTAGAAGCAACTAAAAACATGTTTTGCTTGGTTTGGTTTTTGTTTTACGGCATATCAACCTCAGTGAGTCATTAAATGCCGACAAAATTTTGAAATATATTCCTCATTAATGAATACTCAATTTTTTTATAAACGCATGTTTTTTCTATTTAACCCATTGATGGGGCCTTAACAGGTACTACCACTCCGGGTCAGAGTGAACCAGAGAGCAATAGTGATGAAGGGGTGCTCCACATTCCCCAAACCTCCAAAACGGGTACCTCGCCATCAGAGTTTAACGTCATACCCAGGACACTAAGACCCTCAGTCACCTCCTTCTAGCACTCATATGATAAAAGGTTGTGAGGCTTGCCATAAGGGCAATAGGGTTGTGGCAATCATATAAATGCTAGGGCTTTCATGACCAGCCGATTGATGGAAGGGGGCCTCTCCGACCGCCCGTCTAGCCCAAGTAAGAGCCAAAGTGGAGTGTTGCATGTCACCTGGGTTCCATGCTTAAGCATCACGGGTCGCCATCCACAGCCAATTGGGGGAGTCTTATCCCTCTACAGAGATGCAGTCGGTGTATTCTAACGCCTCAACTGACAGGGCGGAACATTTTTTGTACAAAAGATGTAGGCGCGGTTAATCACAGTACATTAACCAGATGGTTTTTAAAAATTTTGCTCGGGCTGCAAGAACTTCAACGATCTTGCAAAGTGATGTAGGCTCAAAGTCGCGGGTTCCGTGGCCATTCTCAAAGTCATAGAGGCAAATCTGGTAACATTGGGAGAGTATCAGGTGAGCACGGCATCTCACATTCCAATGTGGCTCGTCACCTTCATACCACAGCAAAAGCATTAAGAGCAATTCCCACGAATTCCTCTTAATGCTTTTGCTCTTATAATTCCCAGGTTGTAAGCAAGTAAATTCGGACGAGAACAACAATTGAAGATTAAAAAAAAACATATATCCAAAAAGGTACAAAAAGTTTGCAAACTTGATGACCGTTGCTACCAGATTTATCTTGCTGAGGGTGAAGGTTTGGCAAATTGCCAGTAGACTTGGTTGAGTACACCAATAAAGACCTCCTGGTCTGGTTTGGATAGGGAAAAAGCTTGCAACAAACCTTGTTGCGACCTTGCAAGTGGGTAAAATGGAACTGACACTTTAGGTCTCGTAAAAATAGTCCAGAAAAAAAGTCCTGAAGAAAAAGTGCCTTCGTGAGTGGTGACGGGGTATTTATCTACCAATTCGACCAATCAAATAATAGTTGACACCAACCACAAGTATAAATTCCTACGCATTTTTCACTCCTGCTTTCTTCCCTCAGAAGATTGCAGGTGAGTAGTTTTCATTTTTTCCCAACAAAGGAGAAGGTGAAGAGGGCGCTGAAATACACGACTCACTGGTTGACTTCCCATCATAAGTGACTTTCGTCATAAAATTTAATTTAGGCGCCAATATCGTATATTGGCGATTCGCCCTCTGGTACCAGGGGCAGATAATTCAACTATAATTTTTCCGATAGTATCCGGTGTTGCTGAATAGTGTCTCACAAAAATTAGTGCAAAACTTTTGACTCGCCCAAGTATTTAGATTCCTTTCTTTCTTTTTTCTTTTACTCGTTTAAAGTTTTCACAAATGTACTTAAATGTCTATACTTAAAGGGAGATAAGAAGTGACAGGTGCGTAGAAACGATGTTTAATTAGGTGTGAAAATCAAAACAAAAAACAAAAATACGGAAGCCCATACGAATCAGTTTCATACGAGAACTCCGTTGCAAAAAAAAAAAAAAAAAAAAAAAATAAATAAATAAATAAATAAAATAAAAAAAAAAAAAAATAAATATAAAAAAAAGGCCAGAAAAATAACCACATAACAAAAATACACGTGTTGTCCCCCATAGTGATTACATCCTTTTTTTAAAAATAAAAATGAGAAAATCCCATTTTTCAATTGTAGCGGAGATTGAAATTGCAACCTCCTGATCGCGAGTGGTGAGAACAGAAATTCGTCGGGTCGCACAGCCGGTTCTCGCCACTGAAAATGACGTTCTAGCCGAGAGAACTTGCATCGGCATTTATTCTTTTTAGCGGCCGAACCATTTCAGCCAAACAGGGGTGACAGCAATCCCACCACTCGCGATCAGGAGATTGCAAGTTCAATCTCCGCTACAATGGGATTTTCCCATTTTTATTTTTAAAAATATAGATGTAATCACTATGGGGGACAACACGCTTTCAGAACGTGTATTTTTGTTATGTAAACGGGGGAGGGGTGGTCAAAATTGTATTGAAAAAAACACGGATTTTTCTGGCGTGTTTTTTTTTTTTTTTTTTTTTTGCTACGCAGTTCCCGTATGAAATTGATTCGTATGGGCCTCCGTATTTTGTTTTGTTTTGATTTTCACACCTAATTAAACATCGTTTCTACGCACCTGTCACTTCTTATCTCCCTTTAAGTATAAACATTGGACAAATTGATCAATATTTTAATGGTTACGTTCTATATTCATTAAAAAAAATTTACTTGCTTTTTTTTACCAGATTTTTAAAAACAATTACATTATATGAACAACTGAAAAATTCTATTGAAATTTCTTTATTGAAATCTTCGATATTTTTCTCGGCTTAGATTCTGGAAAAAATAAGAATGTTTTGAAAAAAAAAAATGATGCATTATAAAATGCATTCATTGATAAATCAACACTGAAAATTTCATTAAAATCGAATAAATCCCTGATTTTTGGTAAATTTTTTCTCAAACGGGAAAGGGGGTGGAGGTGTCAAAATTGTATTGAAAAAAAACACGGATTTTTCGACAAATTGGGATACCTACGTTATATCAATAAGCAAATTTAGTCTGTTGTAAATAAAAAAACAAACAAATGAAGAATCGTCAGTAATAATTTTTTTTTAATATATAAAACCCCGAAAAGCATGCTGCGCAAAATTCTACCTTCCAACCGTTTAAAATTCACTATAAAATTTTAAAGTTAGTAAAAATAGGTATATTAAATCAGAGAAAATACTTTTTTTGCATCAATTCAAAGTCAAAATATTGTTTTTTAAACTACGAAAAGAGAAAACACGCTACAAAAATTAATCTTTGAGTTAAAAAAAATCTTTTTTTTAATTTTCAAGAAACTATTTCCATATGAATTTTTTTCCTTTTTATGGTCTTCTCGTTTTGAGAAGGACTGTTTTTTTTTTCTATTAAAATGTCCAAAAGTTTAATTTATGCATGTCCACGCTACTTTAAACCTGGATCGTTCGCTAATATATTTCTCGCTTCCCAATGATACCTGCATCGGAAAAATAAGCTCTAAAACATTCGGCTTCGGTTTACCCTTACTGCGATTTTAACATGGGCTATTATTATTCCTTATCCAAACATTAGGCTAAAAATGCTAAAATATATCACAGTTAAAAAAAAAATGATAATCTATAACAAGATGAAACAAAATAAAAAGTGTGTACTGTGAAGAACAGTTTTACTTTTTTTTTCTTCCGTCAATTAGATGTAAGGGACATAACTCATTTGGTCAAATAAAATTTGATCAAATAAGATTTTCTTTCATTTTCTTTCGATTAAGATAAGTAAATAATTATTTAATTATTTATTTTAATGGTTGCAGTTTGAATCCATCTTAATTTTTAGTTGCGATTTTACCAACAGAGTTTTTAAAAAATTACAATAAAAGAACAACTGAAAAATTCCGATGAAATTTCTTTATTGAAATTTTCAATATTTTTCTCACCTGGATTCATATACTTTTTTCTATAGAAAAATATAATTTTTTGTATTCATTAAAAAAAAAAACATTTTCAATATATAAAAGCATTATATTTTAAAGTAGTTTTTTTTGGCAAAACTTTAAATAGGTATGTACAAGAAAACTAAATGGACGTCATGAAAATTATTTTTCAATTTGTTAAAATTTTAAAACAATTATCGGAAATCGTGGAATTGTCCAATTTTAATGACATTTCTAGCACTTTATTTCTTAAGGACTTAATTTTATAATAAATAGCTTATTTTATTAAAAAAAAACTTGGAAAAAATATCTTTATCAATTCTTTCTTTTTTCTTTTACATACACACACACATAGAAAAAGTGGAAGTAAATATTACATATAACATATATAAATATTATATAACATATAATATATATACACATTACATATAAATATTACATATAATATATATATTACATATAAATATTTCATATATATATATATGAAGAAAAAGTGGAAGTAAATATTACACACACACACACACACACACACACACACACACACACACACACACACACACACTATATATATATATATATAACTGATTTTTAATGAATTTATATAGTAAAAACATTCACAATAATTCATAAGATATTATTGGGGGGGGGGTTCTGCAGTAAAATCCTCAGCATTGTGTTCTTTTATACAAGTATGGATCGGCAGAAGATTTTGCTTGCCTATATCTAAACTGGAGGCGTAGGAAATGGAATCGTCAGCCCAATTTCAAATCCTGTGCGAGGCTGTTTACATTTCACATAATGCTAATACCCTTAGGAAAGGTATGAATCCAACTAATCTTCCTCCAGCTATGGGTAAATAGTTGGTCACACTGGGCTCTTTAGCCTTGGTAAGGTAACCAGTCTAGAAGGGGAAACTGAATTTAAACCAGTTAAACCCCGCTTAATAAACTGACCTTGTGTCACACCCTGCTCGGGCTTAGGGGTTGGTATATATATATATATATATTACAAGTGTAAAAATGTTGATCTTGAGCTTTTTCCTTTTTATTTTTTTTCTAGACAGAAACAATACAAAATTCCCGTCTTAAAAATAAAGAGATGCCTTTCATCAATTGTACCCTAAACTGTTTATTGTTTCTCTGAATTTCTGAAATGCGACTCGATCCAATTGGACACATAGTGTAGTGGATAAAGGCTGCAGGTTCAATCCTTTCAAGGGTAACAGTAACATAGAATACTCATTAACAAAGCTCGACACTGTACTCAGCTATGGTTAACGGAATGAGAACAGGATATTCCGGTGGATTGAATAAAGAGTTGGGTTCAAAGTTCCGTGATGGCTCCCGATGACGACAAGAAGGTTCCTGAGTTCGAAAAAAAAGGTTCCCGAGTTCGCGAAGACTTCCGAGTCTGAGAAGAAATACCTGAAGAGGGCCAGGGGGCACATCGTCCGATACGTTGTACAGATAGCAGTAAAAATGATGACAATAGTCTGAATAATTCTAATAATCTTAAACTGTTTGTTGTTAATTGGTCAATTTTGTGTTTTTGTTTAAATTACTTCGGACAATAGATTGACTGACACAGTTTATAGTACCGGCTCGAAATAACAGAAGGAATGGAAGTAATAATGATATTTATTGCATGTATAATTATATGTTTTGTGAATTATCTTTCTTAAATGGTATATCTTCTGAATTAAATTTAAAGAAAAAGTTTTATTCTGCCAAAAAATAAATAAAACTTAAAGAAATAGGGATGTCCTAAAATCGGAAAGGGGTATAATAATGTTTTTTTTCAAGCTATTACCAAAAATCAAGGAATTATCCGATTTTAATTAATTTTTCACCAAATTATTCGTTAATGACGTAATTTTTATAGGGAATATCTTATCGTATTAAAAATTGAAAAGAAAGTTTGTTTTCTTCATCAATTCAGAATGGTCATTTGAAGAAAAAATGTTCAAGTCCCGAATTTTTACATTTGTTGAGAGATCAAATCTTGAAGAACACAAAAGAAGAAGAAAATATACAAGAAAATAAAATAAGAATGTAAATTCGTTACCCGACAAAAGTTGTTTGAAAATTTAAAACATATTTTCTTAAAACTTAAAAAAATTTAAAGAAAAGAAAAGAAAAGAAATTGTAGCGTGTTTTTTTTTTTTTTTTTTTTTCATAGTTTTAAAAACAATATTTTTCTTTGAATTGATGAAAAAAAAAGTATTTTCTCTGATTTAATTAGCCTACTTTTATTCATTAAAAAAAATTAATAGTCAATTTTAAACGTCTGGAAAGTGCCATGTTGAAGTCAATATTCTAACCAGAGATCAAGCTTTATTTAATCTATCTAAAAATGTAAGTTTAAAAATATGCAATTTTGCCCAACATATTTTCCGAGATTTTTATATATTTAAAAAACTATTACTAACGGTCTTATTTTCTTGCACGGATAATCAAACGTATTAAAAAGGTTATTGCTTTTGATAATGGAGATTGATGAAATACACATTTAATTTTACAGTACGGTCTACCATTTATTTACACAAAAAATCTTGTTAATTTGTGTTGAATTTACGCATTTATCTCCCTTGCACCCGATTTCTTTTAGCGTCTCTATAAAGAAATGTACAAAAATGTCTACACAGACATTTTTTTCCACAGCAGACGATAAACATGTCTCATTCGTCAGACAATTAAAAATGTTATTGTTCGTTAAAAGATTTATAATGCTGGCAGATTTTCACACCAAAAATATCGCTAAATGAAAAACAAAACAAAACAAAAAAAAAAAAACATAAAAAATATTTATCAAGAATTATATTTTTTCACCAGTTTAGTCATATTCATTTATTCAAAATTTCAGTCTCTTACATAAAATGAAAGGATGAAAAAATTGAAACTTTCTTAAAAAAGAAAAATTAACATGAATATCTCTTAGATACAAGTTCAACATTTTTTGAGAAGAGCAATAGTTTCTTTAGTATTATCTGCGTTATTCAGACTATTATCCTCATCTTCAGTGTTATCTGTACAACGTTTCGGCCGATGTGCCCTCCGGCCTTCTTCAGGTATTTCTTGTCGGACTCTGGGCCTTCTTTTCGGACTCAAGAACCTTCTTTTCGATCTCGGGAACCATCTTGTTGTAATCGGGAACTTTCTTGTCGTAATCGGGAGCCATCATGGAACTTTGAACCCAACCCTTTATTCAATCCACGGGGATATCCTGTTCTCATTCCGCTAACCATAACTGGGGTAATAATTAACTCAGCTTACCGCCTCTATCCCTGCTATGGTTGTAGCGGAAATGACCGACACGGCGAGTCGCCGGTTGTCTTCGATGAGTCGACCCGTCTTTGTCGTTCAAAAAGACAACGAGTGGCGTGCGGCATATGTAGGCAGAATTTTTTTGTCCGACGTGAACTCTAATCCAGTTGACTACGAAGACGGGCAGTCACGGCGCAACCGAGGTGAGTTCTGTCGATAGAGGACGTCTTTTACAGTGATGAGTAACGGTTGGACTTAAGCTTACGAGTCGACTGACGAGCGAGTGTAACTTTTTAAGTGGAAAGATCCGTCTGAAATACCCAACGGGACTTTGTGCTTGATAGAAATAAGAAATAAGAAATTTATTAATCAATAGTAGTACAAATTATTAAAAAAAATATAAGTAAAAGAAAAACTTTATTGGTTTAAACTACTATTGAAGGGAGGCCATGCCTAATAGCGTGAAGCTAATCCCATGGACATGACCACCCTTGGACGCTCACAGGAAACGATACATGAAACACACAACGTAAACATATACATATATATCATGAGACAAATTAGCCGTGTGAGAATCTAAATGCAAATCTGTTGTTTATAAGAGGCAATAAAATGATTTTTCAAAAGTGTTTTAAGGACAAAATAATTTATTGAAACAAGCTTCATCTTTTCTTTATCAAAAAATAACGACTGAACAGTATTCCAAGAATTAATTGCATTAAAACGAATCGAATTATGCCCAAAACTAACAGTGCTGATGATAGGGAAATTAAACAAACCAGATTGGTCAGCACGAGTGACATGAGCATGGATGAAGTCAACTGCAAAAGCATTCTGAACAGAAACAGGCATTTTATTGTGGAATAGTTTATGTAAGAACAAAATATTTTCACAATGGACCATATCAGAAAATTTGAGAATCTCCAAATTTGCATACAGGTTGTTAGATGATGTCCTAGGAGGCACAAAGGACATAAGTCTCACAGCAAAGTTTTGAAGAACAGTTATACGATTAATCAAAGTACCGCCATTAGGCTGACCCCAAATTTGATTACAGTATTGGAGATGGGACTGGAAAATGGCATAATAAACTTGGATCAGAACATTTAGTGGCACAAAATGACGAAGTTTAGCTAGAGCTGCATTAGCCCTTTTGAGCTTGAGCACAGTGCTATTGATCTGAGATTTCCAGCTTAGGTCAGAATCAAGTAGGACACCAAGATATTTAATACAGTCACTAGGAATAAGCTTTTTACCATTGATAAAAAGCTTAAAATCATAATTCATGGGTTTAAGAGCATGTTTGAAAATGATGTATTCCGTCTTAGAGGCATTAAGAGAGATTTTATTGGCATTTAGCAACGCCTATATTCATTTCTGACAAATTACAATCCCTTTCTTTATATTGTTTAATACATTTCTATATTAAAATCATTAGCAATGTATTTTCCCTTACAAATCTAATAGCTCTTATTATATTTTTGAAGACTATTGAAATAAAGTTAAAATATAATAACATACTTTATGCAACAGCCCTGTCGGTGGGGCTTTAGAATGCACCAACAGCACCTCTGCAGATAGATGACTCCTCAAATGGGGCCACCTGTGGGCCCTGGGTGGCGACTCCGGATGCTTAAGGACGGAATCCTTGTGAATGAGCGGTCCATGACATGCAACACTCCACTTATGCTAGACTCGCGGTCGGAGAGAACCTCTCTGATCAATCGGCTGGTCACGTCAGCCCTAGCACATATGTGATTGTCCCAACCTTATTGCTCTTATGGCAAGCCCCAACCCTTTCATATATATATATATATATATATATATATATATATATGTACCAACCCCTCCGCACGAGCAGGATGTGACACAAGGTTAATTTCTTAAGCGGAGTTTAACAGGTTTAAATTCAGAGTTTTCCTTCTAGACTGGTTACCTAGCCATGGTTAAAGAGCCCAATCTGCGCTGCTATTTTCTCATAGCTGGAGGGAGAGTAGGATTCATACCTTTCCCAAGTGTATTAGCGCTAAGTGAAATACAATTACCATGTCCAGGATTTGAACTCGGGGCGACGAGTCCATTTCCCATGACCTTAACCATTACACCACGCGCTTCCCTTTTTATTATATATGTGCTAGAAGGCGGTAGCTGAGGGTCTTCATGTCCTGGGAATGACGTTAAACTCTATCTGACGGTGAGGTTCTAGTTCTAGAGGTTTGGGAAATGAAAGTGACGTTGATTCCACTGTGGGGACTGCCCTTTGGAACAGTCCCCAAAGACTTGGGAAAGAAACTGGGGAATGTGGAGTACACTTTCATCACCATTGCTTCCAGTTCCGCTCTAACCCGGAATTGTAGTACATGTTAGAGTCACATCTATGGGTTAAATAAAAAATTGTTTATAAAAAAAATTGAGTTAGAATATTTACTCCCAAACTATTGCAACGAATCCTTCAAAACGTTGCCAGCATTAAATGATCCACCAAGGTTGATATGCCGTAAAACAAACAAACAAACAATATATATACCCATCGTTATAGATTTAAAATACTTATGCTGTCAGTAACACTTGCATTAATTTCTGACAAATTATAATCCTCTTTCTTTATAAATGTTTAATGCATTTCTATAGTAAAATAATTAGCAATGTGTTTTTCATTACCTTATCATGTTATATTTATTTTTTAAGGCTATTAAAATAAATAAATAGAATAGAATAACATACTTTACGCAATGCTTCAAGTAAATTATGAAATACTTTTATCTAATAAACCTATTTTGTGAGAAACACTTGCATGCATTCTGACAATTATTTGGTTTCATGACTTCACCGGGGGAATTGATATAACTTCAAGCTTCAAGCAAAATTGAGACCTTTCACAAAAAACATCCGTGCTAAGTAGTCACTTGGGACCGACAGCGAAAGTTAATATTCCCAGCCCCTCTCTTATATCTACCTAGCAAGAACGACTTTTTAATAAGCCCCCTTTACCCTTGGGGAAAAGAAAATTTCCGCTTTTGAGAGTAATTACAACTACGGTGGGATTCGATTCTCGTGAATGGAAAATTGTTAAATAAAGTTATTAATTACCCCCCCCCATAAAAAATAAAAAATAAAAAATAAAATTCTTTATTCGTAACATGAGCATAGTGTTACTGGCGAATCTGTTGCCAATAATGGTTGTCTATGAACTCAAAGTCGGACCATGCTCTCACTCTAATTCGTAGAAATTACCAAGTTTAGCTTAGGTTGGCATAAAGACTTCACATTGATTACGGTACTTCTTGTTGTTACGTGATCGCCGACTTTAATGTGTAACTAGCCGAACATGTGGAATTTCATCTGTTTGATCACTATATATATATATATATATATATATATATATATATATATATATATATCTTTTCCTCTAGACGCTTCGTTAGTGTCCAAGTAGTGCAACCGTACAGTAGTACTGATACGGCTACGGCTTGGAAGAACTCTCGCCTCATTGAGATCAGAATTCAATATAACTGACAATCTCTCCATAGTAGTATATCCTCTTTCTATACGTGCATAGACAGCACTTTCTGTAGATGAGATATTATTGCCCAAGTACGTGAACTGGACTACTAATTTTAATGGCTTACCATCCAGACAGGAGATGTCTTAAAATACATGAACTCAGTTTTATCTGATTTCACATACAGGCCAATAGCTGGGATATTTAATGCCGAAGCCAGTTCTTTTACATATAATTATAGATATTTGCCAACCCCGTCGGCTCGAGCAAGATGTGACACAAGGTCAATTTCTTAAGCGGAGTTTACCAGGTTTGAATTCAGAGTTTTTTTCTTCTAGACTAGTTACCTACCCAAGGTTAAAGAGCCCAGTCTGCCCTACTATTTACCCATTGTTGGAAGGAGAATTGTTGGATTCATACCTTTCCCAAGGTTATTAGCGCTATGTGAAATGCAAACAGCCTCTTCCAGAATTTGAACTCCTCTCACCGTGTCCATTTCCAGCGACGGTATCCATTACACCATGCGCCTTTTCATGTAATTATATGGTTTCAATATTTAGTAGTAATAATAATAATTTGCAAACAATTAAAATCTCAAGTGATTTTTATTGATGCAAATAATTTGCAAATAATTTGCCAACAGTTAAATGTTTTCAATTATTCCCATCTAACACTCATGATGTGCTAATAATTATATAGCTTGAAAATAAAAGAAAGCGAAAAAGTAGACAAATACCTAGATCTTGGCCGAGAAGTGAACATTTTGGTTTCTTTTGTTTTGTTTTACGGCATATCAACCTCATTGGGCCATTTAATACCAACAAAGTTTTGAAATAAAGTCATTCTTAATGGATACTCAATTTTTTTATAAATACATTTTTTTTTATTTAACCCATAGATGGGACCCTAACAGGTACTACCACTCCCGGCCAGAGTGGATCAGTGAGCAATGGTGATGAAGGGGTGCTCCACATTCCCCAAACCTCCAAAACTGGAACCTCACCATCAGATAGAGTTTAACGCCATTCCCAGGACATGTAGACCCTCAGTAACCGCCTTCTAGCACCAATATGATAAAAGGGTTGGGGCTTGTCATAAGGGCAATAGAGTTGGGGCAATCATATGTGTGCTATGGTTTGACGTGACCAGCCGATTGATCGGAGGGGCCTCTTCGACCGCCCGTCTAGCCCAAGAAAGGGCCAAAGTGGAGTATTGCAAGTCATGGAGTGCTCAACCACCTGGGTTCTATCCTTCAGCATCACGGGTCGCCACCCACGGCCAACAGGTGGCCCCATTGGGGGAGTCTTACCCCTCTGCAGAAGTGCAGTCGGTGCATTCTAATGCCCCAGACGACAGAGCGGCGAGAGATGAAAAGGCTGTTAAAAATGAAAGTGACGTTGATTCCACTGTGGGGACTGCCCTTTGGAACAGTCCCCAAAGACCTGGGAAAGAAACTGGGGTAATTAAAGATCAGAGGAAGAATTGAGATAATCCAGACCACAGACCTTTTGTAATCAGCTAGAATACGTAGAAGATTTTTTGAGATCTAAAGAAACTTGCTATCACGTAGACTCCATCGATAAAAACCCTGTCAAAACTTGTGGGAAAACTGGCAAGGGGGTTCACTGGGAATTATGCAAAAAAACTAAATTTTGACCATACAACAAAATGGTATATGCATAAACTAGAATGAAACAAGGACAATTCCACACTTCCCAGAACTCCGGAACTGTAGCCTCACCGCCCGATTCTGTTTAATGTCATACCCAGGATGGATACTCAAACACACACACGCGCGCACATACCTACATACACATGAGAAAACATTTACTTATATATGGATACAATAAGACAAAATAAACTGAATTAATTAAACAGTTAAGCGAAGTATTACTTAATGAAAACTTCACGATAATATTTTTCGTAAAAGTAGATAATCATTTTGTGTCATACGATGACCTTCGAGTCGCTCATAGCGTAACGACTTTCGTAGTAAAACATGGAATTGGAAATATCGAGTTCAAATCCTGGATGAAGATATTTGCGCTTTACTTCGAAAGGCATGAATCCATATTGTCTTCTTCAAGTTATGGGTAAATAGTCGATTCTTTAGCTATGGGTAAATAGTTGGTTCTTTAGCTATGGGTTAATAGTATGTTCTTTAGCTAAGGGTAAATACTAGGTTCCTTAGCTACAAGTAAATAGTATGCTCTTCAGCTACGGTAAATAGTTTGTTCCTTAGTTATGGGTAAATAGTTGTTCCCTTAGCTACGGGTAAGTAGTAGGTTCTTCAGCTACGGCTAAATAGTTGGTTCTTTAACTACATGATAATAGTAGATTATTTTGTTACGGGTAAATAGTAAGTTCATTAGATATGGGTAAACAGTTTGTTCTTTAGCTATGAGTAAATAGTTTTTTTCTTTATGTACGGGTAAATAGTAGGTTCCTTCGCTATGGGTAAATAGTTGTCTCTTTAGCTATGGGTAAATAGGTTCTTTAGTTACGGATAAATTCTAAGTTCTTTAGCTGGGGGAAAATAGTTTGTTCTTTAACTATGTGTTAATTGTAGGTTCTTTAGCTGGAGGTAAGTAGTAGGTTCTTTAGCTATGGGTAAATGGTATGTTCTTTAACTACGAGTAAATAGGTTCTTTAGCTACGGGTAAATAGTAGAATCTTTTGTTACGGGTAAATAGAGGGTTCATTAGATATGGGTAAATAGTAGGTTCTTTAGCTATGGGTAAATTGTAGATTCTTTTTGCTACGGGTAAATAGTATATGGTGGTTAAGGTAGGGTCGTTGAAATAAGTTGTGAGGTCACCAGTCACAAGAACTTCCGGTTTCTCCCCAAGTATGTACTTTAGCTATGGGGAAATAGTTGGTTCTTTAGCCATGTGTTAATTGTAGGTTCTTTAGCTGGGGGTAAATAGTATGTACTTTAGCTATGGGGAAATATTAGTTTGTTTTTAGCTATGGGTAAATAGTTGGTTATTCGGCTACGGTAAACAGTAGGTTCTTTAGCTATGGGTAAACAGTAGGTTCTTTAGCCTTGTTAAGTCAACCAGATAAGGAGACGGACAACTGAATTTAAACCAGTTCTACTCTGTTTGACAATTGACCTTATGTCCCATCCTGTCCATGGGGGAGGGGTTCTTTAGATACATGTCTCTGACCTTGTGTCCTTACTTTGATTTAGTATTCTTAGTAACTTTGTTTCCTTTTCAGAAGTTAAATGTGTTTCTGTCTACAGATCAAATTTTCTTTCTTTCTTTCTTTCTTTCTTTCTTATTTATGATTTTCAATTCCTTCTTTCCTTCTTTCTTTTTTCTTTCTTTCTCTTAATTTTTAATTCAGCATCTAACTTTTCATTTTTCTTCCTTTCTTTATTCATATTGATTGTTTTTTTTCTATATTCTCTTTTTCTTCTTCTCTCTTTCTTTCTTTCTCTTAATTGTTTATTTATTCTTTAATTTATCATTTTCTTCTTTCTTTCTTCTTCTTCTTTCTTTCTTTGGTCATTCTTTCTTTCTTTTATGATTTTCAATTCTTTCTTTCTTTCTTTCTCTCTTTCTTCTTTCTCTTAATTGTTTGTTTATTCTTTAATTTATCATTTTCTTTCTTTCTTCTTTCTTTTTCTTTCATTCATTTGGTCATTCTTTTTTTCTTTTTGATTTTCAGTTCTTTCTTTCTTTCTTTCTTTCTTTCTTTCTTCTTTCTTCTTTCTTTCAATTGTTGTTTATTCTTTAATTTATCATTTTCTTTCTTTCTTTCTTTCTTTCATTTGGTCATTCTTTCTTTTTTATGATTTTCATTATTTCTTTCTTTTTTCTTTCTTTCTTTCTTTCTTTCTTTCTTTCAATTGTTTGTTTATTCTTTAATTTATCATTTTCTTTCTTTCTTTCTTTCTTTCATTCATTTGGTCATTCTTTCTTTTTTTATGATTTTCAATTCTTTCTTTCTTTTTCTCTTTCTTTCTTTCTCTTAATTGTTTGTTTATTCTTTAATTCATCGTTTTCTTTCTTTCTTTCTTTCTTTCTTTCTTTCTTTCTTTCTTTCATTTGGTCATTCTTTATTTCCTTTATGATTTTCAGTTCTTTCTTTCTTTCTTTCTTTCTTTCTTTCTTTTCGTTGATTATTTGTTCCTTATTTATTTTCTTATTTAAAATTTATTTATTTCTTGCATTTTTTCTTTTTCATTAGTCGTTTATTATTTCTTTTGATGGATTAAATTCTTTCTTTCTCGCTTCTTTCTTTCATTCTTATTTCTTTTCATCTATTTTTTTCTTTCTTTTATATTTTTCAATTCTTTCTTTCTCGTTATTAATTTTTCTATGATGCCAGTTGAAAAATGTTGAAAATGTGAACCTCACAAAATAGGACAAATATTTCACACTTTGCTTAATAATTTGCCCTAATTGTATCATTTATCTTTTATGTATGGTTGTTAAGAAACAAGCAAACTAACAAACAATATTATCTGACTAAAATAAAATTTAAAAAATGTCACCGGAAGTTTTACCGACAGTTTAAAAAAAATCGCTAAAATAACAACTCGAGTTTAACATCCCATCAGGATATATAATGAAAAATGGAGGGTTTTAGGCACAAAAACAAGCATAGTCTCTGCCTAGTAAGTTCCGGTGTATCATAGGGACTGAAGGAGGATATGTAGCATACCAACTGTATTGAAAATGGGTACAACCCAGTTATAGATAAGGACCGATGGTAGGACGACAAATACCCTGAAGATTCGCGCTACGGCGAGAAACTATTGTCGGTAATTTAAAGCCATTAGATTTTAAACGTATATTTAGCTCTTTGTATTCAGCACTTTTAAATGTTTTTTTTCAATCCAGAAGTAAATAGTATTTTAAATCTGTTTGCTTGGTGGATTTAATGGTAACTGATATATATATATATATATATATATATATATATTATTTTTTCAATTAAGCACATATTCTCCCAAAAAATTGTCGGCAAAAAGCCATATCAAACACATCGTGTTTACATACTTATCACACACACACACACACACACACACACACACATATATATATAATATATATATATATAAAGATAAACCTAATGAGTCAGATATATCTGACCCAGTAGGTTTATCTTTATTATTTACTCTACTTAGGTATTGAGCACTCTTTACTTGTTAGCTTTAGAATATCCCGGCTTTTTTTATATCTATATATATTTTTCACACACACACACACATACATACATACATACACAAACACAACACACACACACACACACACACACACACAACACACATACATATTATATATATATATATATATATATATATATATAAATTGTTTTTTCTTTTGGCCAAGTATTATAGTATCAACTGATTATTTTCGGTTAATACGACTATCTTGGTCTTTTCTTTTCCCTCCAAAAAATATATATATATATATATATATATATATATATATATATATATATATATATATCGGGTGTTTAAAAAAATCAGTATCATTTCGTAATCTAATCGCTTATTTTCGGGTATATAAATACCATTCACTGTAAAATAAAAGGCGTTTTTATATTAAACATAGAATCTATAGACTATTAGAATTTGAGATCATTTGAACGAGAATTGGTCAAGATATTAGATGACAAAATGATATCGATGTTTCTAAAAATCATATATAAAAATTTGAAAAACATATATATATATATATATATATATATATATATATATATATATATATATACACATATGTAAATCTCCCCCCTCTCTCTCTCTCTCTCTCTATATATATATATATATATATATATATATATAAGAAATAACAAAAGACTTAGAGATTTTGCGTTATAGTCTATTTCAGGGAGCTTAGACAAAGTGTCTAACTCTCCCGACACTATATATATATATATATATATATATATATATATATATATATATATATATATATATATATATATATATATATATCAGTGGTCTGAAGAAGCTCGTGAGCATACTTGCGAATGGAAATGGTCCATAACCACGATAGCTATGGTTTTTAAGGCCTTTTATTCCCAAATATATATATATATACATGTGTGTGTGTGTGTGTGTGTGTGTGTGTAGAATGTTAAGAAAATTAAAAAAACACAGGTTTAAATAAGTTCTGGTAAGTTTATTAGCCGACGCTGCAGTGTTGCGATCTATTAATTAGATCATCTTCAGGGCATTTGTTGGTATAAGGAAGGGGATAAAAAATTTTTATCACAGAATAACGAGAAAAGCAAGTGATAGTCCTTGTTTATCAGTCTGTTCAAAATTTGAAATCTGAAGAAAGGACGCTGAAAGGTGACGTCAAATATTCTCTTTTACGGTGTGAGTATGAGAGTGTGTGAGTGTGTGTATCGAAAACAGGCATTGTGCATTTTTAGGTGTTTTGTGTGTGTGGTTGCGCGTGTGCGTATACATCTTTTGCGATAAACGACATCGAAACAAACCTCAAGGTTGTGTGTGTATATATATATATATATATATATATATATATATATATATATTAACATAAAGGTACACGGTAATAACCTACTCGAGTTTCGCCATAAGGATCTTCAGGATTAAATCCTCTGGATTAATCAAGATGAAGATTAATGGATTTAACCTTGTAGATCCTTATGGCGAAACTCGAGTAGGTTATTACCGTGTACCTTTATGTTAATAAATTTGCTCTACTAACGTATTGAGCACTTTATATTTGTTATATCGCTGCCTTATCATTGTGAAACTTGTATCAACTAACCACTGTGACCATTTTCACCGGTAAGTCACTTTTTTCGACAAATACCAAATACACACACACACACACACACACACACACACACACATATATATATATATATATATATGTGTGTGTGTGTGTGTGTGTGTGTGTGTGTGCACTTGAGAGGAATACTAATTATACCATGACATGAAATAATTGAATGGCTATGTTAAACGACACTACTCAAGTAAGCCTCGAATCACATGACTAACGAGATACACGTCATTCTGACGTAGTTTTGCCCATGGAACGCAAGTAAAAAATGAAAAGACGTCATTATAAGACACATACAGTTGTGCAGCGGATATACGCTATTCAGGGTCGAAATATGTTACTTACTTATCTATATAATGAAAAATGGAGGCTTTTTTGGTATTAAATAGACTAAATACACTCTGAAGCAAGGCTCAAGTCTTCCAAATTCTTCGAAAACAATCACCGTCGTCTTAGTACTAACACGTACGACGTGTGTTCAAAAATATCGAGACAGAAGGTTTATTTACCAAGACAGAAATGAACAATGAATAAAACTTTAAGAGTCTTCAAAAATAATTTCCTTGGAATTTAACACATATTCCAGCGAGTTTTTCATTGGTCAATGCACCCCTGGAACTCATCTTTTGACATCGTGTAAAGTTGTTTCGTTGTATTTCATCTAATATCCATCATATCCTAAACTCTTAATGTCAGCTGGGCTTGTAATATGCTTATTAAGGGTCAAATTTTCACAAAATGTTTTTATACATATTTGCCTTTAGATGAAATTATGTTTGAAATATTTTTCTTAAAATATAATAGGGGAAATATATCTTTTACGAGGTCGACCCCCCCTTATTTAATTGTATGAAATCCGAACATAGTATATTTTACTCGTACGATTTTAAAATTTTTCTATAAAGATAAGAGTCTGAATAATTAAATAAGAAAATTTTAGGAACGTTCTGGAGGTCTTTACAGCCGTAAAACAAAACAGATATCTCAGTGAAGTGGAGCGAATATGATGCTTTTTAAGTAAGTAATTGGAATTCAACACATATTCCAGCGAGTTTTCATTGGTCAATGCACCACTGGAAATCACCTATTTGACATGGTATAAATTTGTGTCGTTGTATTTCTTTTAATATCTACACATGTTCCAGTGAGTCTTTCATTGGTCAATGCACTTCTGGAAATCATTTTTTGACATGGTGTAAAGTTGGGTCGTTGTATTTCTTTTAATATCTACACATATTCCTGTGAGTCTTTCATTGGTCAATGCACCACTGGAACTCACCTATTTGACATGGTATAAATTTGTGTTGTTGTATTTCTTTTAATATCCACACATATTCCAGAGAGTCTTTCATTGGTCAATGCATCTCTGGAACTCATCTTTTGACATGGTATAAATTTGTGTCATTGTATTTCTTTTAATATCCACACATATTCCAGTGAGTCTTTCATTGGTCAATGCACCACTGGAACTCATCTTTTGACATGGTGTAAATTTGTGTCATTGTATTTCTTTTAATATCCACACATATTCCAGTGAGTCTTTTATTGGTCAATGCATCTCTGGAACTCATCTTTTGACATGGTGTAAAGTTGTGTCGTATTTCTTTTAATATCCACACATATTCCAGTGAGTCTTTCATTGGTCAATGCACCACTGGAACTCATCTATTGACATGGTATAAATGTGTGTCGTTGTATTTATTTTAATATCCACCATGTCTTTAAATCTTACCTTCATCTCCTGTCAACTTATTATATCCTCTGAAAAAAAAAGGGTGTTGTTTATGACATTGGAGATTTCATATAACTCCCAAATCCATACTGTTCAGTACCTTTTAGGGTTCCATCTATGGCCCAAATAAATATGTTTAAAAATTATTCGTATTCGAGTGGATCATGTGCAAAAAAGACAAAAAAACCCTAAAGAAATAACTACACAAAAATGTAAATATGAACGTGATTCCCTAATAGGGTAGGTCGATTTTCAACTTTTTTTTAATATTAAAAAAACGATTCATCCGAGGAAAGTTGGGTATTGATATTGTTATGACCTGTTTAAGGGTCAATAAATAATCACTCAACACGGGGATAAAATGTAGGAAACAGATGTATTCAGCAATATGTCAATGTACAATTGAGGAAGGTTTCCTTGTTACAGCGTACACGAAGAACATGTATCTGCTACTTCTCGTTTGAGTAGCTTTGCTCTGTTAGTATATACCCTTTGGTTAAGTCTATGTTCGTGTCATAGGTGACTCACCTATGACAGATATGATAAGTAAGTAAGTCGACGGGGCGGACTAAAGTCGGTATCAGCCAGTCCGCGAGGGAATCTATCCCCTTTTCAATAGCGCTAGACCAAGGAGATTGTTTTTTAGCATCTGAGGTGGAGCGCTACACCTACCATCAGCTCCTCACTTTACCGCACAGATCCCTGTGTTACTCATACGCTGAGTTGGCGAGGACCGGTATCGAACTGCGAACCTTGTGGTTTCTAGCCGAACGCTCTACCGACTGAGCTAACCCGGCCCCTTAACCAAAAAGTACATTTCTAACATTAACCAATTTATCTGATTAGGTTGGGTGGGGTGGGATGTAGTGGGGGTTATAATTTCCAATTCAAATGCTACTTTCGATACGTCTTATTAATTTTATTTGAATAGAATAAATTTCTTACCAGATTTTTTAGCAATTCTATATCTAAATGTATATTAAACAAGGATTTTGGGAGGCTTCATATTAGACGATTTAAAAAAACTAAATGCTTAAAAATTGTTGCAAGTCAGAAACCTACTTTTTGGTGTTAGTACTTATCATACAAATATACAACATTTCTTGGGTTAATCTTTTTGATACTCAAAACAATGTTGAAAATCGACCTACACTATTTTCTATATATATTTATATGAAAGTGATATTTTACCCCCACCAAGTCCTTTCACGACAAGTAAATGTAAATATTTACCCCCCCCTCTTTAAAATATTCTCAGCGGTTTGAAGGCGTTTTTATTGACAAATACCCCCTTTTTTCCTTTTACTTTTAACGCCTTCAAACCACTAAATACAACAATGGATTGAATAAATAAGTAGTAGCCAAGTATGTAGTTACAATATATATTCACATATAAGTATCCATCTCATAGATAGGTCACAATCGACCTGCCCTCTTCTCTAAACTCGATGCATTGAATAACTCTAGAAGATACAAAAATTAATTTTACGTTTATGAAATAAGACAAGGGTGTCCACATGTAGATATTGGAACTATGCACGGTGGTGCAATTGCGTAATTTTGTAATTTACCAAACAATCATTTTTTTTTAATTGACACTGAATCGTCTATACTTCTGTCTAGACATCCTCATTCTATCATAATTATATACTAAACCCAGCTTAGATGTGGCACAAGGCCAGTAGTATGGGGCACCCAGTGAAAATCGAATTCACTAACAATGGTCTGCAAATCTACCTTGCTAACAATTACACCATGTGAGGTTCCCAGGGTTATTTACTAAGTTTAGCTTAGATATGGCACAAGGCCAGATGTATGGGGCGCCCAATGAGAAATGAACTCATTGACAATGGTCTGCTATTCTAGCTCGCTGACCATTACAC
>CM042146.1:67659457-67691957 GCA_023376005.1 Doryteuthis pealeii | reverse complement strand
TTCGCAACATTTGGCGAAATTAGTTAGAAAATTTAGCAATTTCAATATTTAAAACAGAAAAAGTTGTCATTTTATTTTACTAAGCTAGAACGAATAAGAAATTATAACTAGAATTCAAATTGAACATATCCCCCATTATTACCGACTTCTCTAATATGTTGCTTTTTACTCCATTAATTAAGCTGTAACAGTGATAACATTTTAAATGATTGAAATCTATTTCCTCAAATAATGGCGAAGTTTTGGAAATGTTTCGTGAGTTAATTCTTTATGTTAATTTGCAACTTTCGCCACATGGGAGATATTACAGTTTCAAAATTGACCTACCCTAATGTACAATAAACTGAATACCTGAACTCCAGGCACATAATAACAAAATAAGTCCCGCTGAGATCACGGCTTCCCGCTAGATCACCGAAGGTAAGCAGCGATGAGCCTATTCAGTACTTAATTGGGTGACCACTAAAACAACAACAAAGGACTCCAGTTGCTTACAAAAGCAACTGGAGTCCTTTATTTATCAAAACGACTTGATTCGGCATTAAATGACTCGAAACAGGTTGATATGTCGTAAAACAAATCAACAACCAACAAAATAACTCTAGGCGGGTTGATATGTCGTTAAAATCATATACAAATTGTACGTGCTAATTAATGGCAAACTATACATGCAAGAAGCTTATGTAGATACATTTACCGGTTACTTCCTATAACTCCAACCTAAAAAAGGGGAACCACTCCGAATGAGTTTTATCTGCTAATTAATATACCCATTATTTTCCCATTAAACTAACCCTAAACACCTAACCCTAAACCTAACCCCGTCTTCTTTTTTCCTAGTAGATCAATAAATAAATAAATAATTGATAAAATTCATTCAGAGGGGTTCCCCTTTTTTAGGTTGGAGTTATAGTAAATAACCCATGTACCTTATGTGGTGTAATGTTCAACAAGATATATTAACGGACTATTGTTAATGAGTTCATGACAGGATGTCCCATATTTCTGACCTTGTGCCACAAACATGCTAAGCTTAGTAAGGAACTACAAATTTGGTATTTAGCCCAGAGAATACTTTGGAATGGAATGCTGATGGCTGAGACGATACTAGTTATTTTTAATAGATTTTTTAATCTATCTTTACATATAATTAAGGCAGTTGTGTGTATATGTATGTCCGGAGGAAACTTTGAAAATAAAACAATCAACGACAAAGTAAATATATATACACATTAAATATCGCCACGGCTTGGTTTTTGAGCAAAGATAATAGAGATTTGATTTATATTCGTGAACATAATTAAAAAATGAAATTTAAATGATAACAGCATGGATTTTCTTTTTCATTTACTAATTTAGATAGTAGTCATTAACATTTCTTTTCAGAGTAGCTGGCTCAATGCAAGGTCTATTTTTTTTTTACATAGGGGTTTAAATGGGGCATCCCACGAGGGTTCAACTCACGATTCAGTAATAATGGATCTTTAGAAATAAAACCTCTATTCAGGCGACACCGGGTAGCCGCTGCTAGTAGATTATAAATAGCAAGCTTTGTTTATTATGAAATAATTGATAAGCCTATATAAATCCGAACTTTAACTCTGCGATACAAATAGATAGAAGCTGATACTTCTATTTAGGATCTATCTGTTGAGTAAAAATGGGTGAACTTATCTTAAGGCATCGTTTCATTTTAACTTAAGTTATTTTTAAATATAGCCCGGGTCAGTTATCTTTAAAACCCTGTCACCAGTTCACGGGAGTGCAAGATTGTTATGCGAAAAATTTCAGCAATTCGTCCAGAGATGGTATTTTGGTCTATTAGAAAGAAAAAAGTTAAAATAAAACTAGATTAAAATTGGAGGCGCACATTGCATAATGGTTATCAGAATAAGTGAACTCAGCGTTCAGTGTTCATAACCTGAACGAAGGTGTTTGCATTTCACATAGCGCACATACCAGTGGGAAAGGTATGGATCCAACTATTCTCTCTCTGGTTATGGGTAAATAAGTACAGTAAACAAGGCTATTAAACTTTGGTATGGCAAACGGTATAGGAGAACTGAATTCAAACAAGTTATCTCTGCCCAAGACATACTACATAAACAGCACCCCGTCGATCAAAACAAACTCTCTGGGCCAACAGGGCCGGACTTTTACCTGCTGAGGCCCCAAAACTTATCTGGTCCAGACGCTTCGGTGATGATGATCGGTGGATGGACCAAAATAAATGTTGTGGTCACAGGGATCCCTCCTAAAAAAAACGAACACCTGCACCCTCGCCTAAAAAGGAGAAGGGTCGGGATTATTGTCCGGTGTCTCGGGTGCTACAAGGGAATCCCAAGAAGAATATACATTTTAAGAAATAAAAAATAAGAAAATTAAAACAAAATCTGTTTACAACTGCCGTAAAAGTAATAAAGAATTCATCATTCGCATCTGAAGATTGGGATCCTTAGACATTTGGTCTAGCCTTCCTGAAATAGGCTATAATTCAAAGAATATAAGTCTTATGTTATATTTTTTTATTCATATATATTTGTTCTGTAAACTGCGACCCGTTAAAAAAAATTCTGTGTCGTAAGGAAGATTTCTACTCCAGATTTTTGGATCATATATATATATATATATATATATATATATAATATATATATATACCAACCCCTCCGCACGGGCAGGATGTGACACAAGGTCAATTTATTAAGCGGAGTTCAACAGGATTTGAATTCAGAGTTTTCCTTCTCCTAGAGCGGTTGCCTAACCAAGTTTAAAGAGCCCAGTCTGCCCTATTTATCCATAGCTGGAGAGAGAGAGAGCAGGATTCATACCTTTCCCAATGGTATTATCATATATATATATATTATATATATATATATATATATATATAGTTAAGTCGAGCACTGGGCCGACTGAATGGATAAGGATAGAATTTAATATAGGAAGCAAGCACACACACACACACACATTGCTACGGGACGAATGAAATGAAAGATTTCCTATTTTCAGTTCAGGAAAAATTTCATCGTCATCATCATCAGGTCAGAAACAATGCTTACGAGAAAGAAAAAACGAAAAAACGAAAAAAAAAAAAAAAAGAAAGAAAGAAAGAAAAGGTCACAGTCGTATATTAGCAACCGAATAGATTACTAATTTAGTAAACTTATCTTTGAACAAAAACTCTAGAACAATGAGAACTACCAATGAAAAATCGAACTCACTAACAATGGTCTGCCAGAATCGCTAAGAATTACACTACACGAAGCGCCATAGAATTTACTAAACTTTGGAAAGCTGCCATACATCTACCCCGAGTCATGGGACTTTGGCCTCTCGCCCGGTAAGTGATAATAGAATTAATCCCGTGATCCATCCTCCCATCTAAAAGTGGGTAGAGCGGTGTTATTGCCTAGTGCTTGAAGCCCCCCAAAAGGGGGAATACGGAAAGGATCACACACTTTTTGCACTGGTCTCCGAATGAGCTTCGGTTTACTTGTGGCTCCTCCATTGATATTAATCAGGCCTGGTGGGTGGTCAGGAAAATAATTATATCTCCGCCGATGGAAGCGCGTGGTGTAATAGTTAAAGTCATGGGAAATGGACTCGTCACCCCGAGTTCAAATCCTGGACGTGGTAATTGCATTTCACTTAGCGCTAATACCCTTGGGAAAGGTATGAATCCTACTCTTCCTCCAGCTATGGATAAATAGTAGAGCAGACTGGGCCCTTTAACCTTGGATAGGCAACCTGTCTAAGAGAAGGAAAACTGAATTCAAACCTGTTGAACTTCGCTTAAAAAATTGACCTTGTGTTACATCCTGCTCGTGCGGAGGGGTTGGTAAATCTATATACCTTCGCCGATGGTAATTCAAGTAGTTACCCATTTAATTACTCGACAGGCTTATCGCAGCAACTTTGAAAAATCTAATAAAAAACAGTGCGACATCTTCGTTGTTAAAGGGATGCTTCGATTAGTACATAAAAAAAATAAAAATCTTGTACATACAAAACATAATCCAAGCGAATTTAACCAAAAGATAGTTTTTACTGAACATATGGACTTGTCACTTTACCAGTACATTTTCCACCCTATCTTTTATAACTTGTCAAATACCTTGACATCTTTTTTTAAAAACTTTCTAAAAACAATTTCTTTCACAAGAAATTTTCTCCTGATGATGATTTAAGATCAAAATAAGTTGAGAACAATTCAAAAATAAAAATATTAAAGAATTATTCTTGTCTGTCTTATCACACACAAATATTACTAGACAAAACGTAACCCATTAAGTTACCCTTGGAGCTTTGAGTAGATAATTGGGATTAGGAAAAATGAGTTTTCAAAACGAATTAAATTTTTTGGTTTCAGAGGTTTCAAGACAATATCAAAATCCCTTCACACTCGTGGAGTTGATCACTTGCAAGCAGCCACAATCCTTGGGATTATCTCTTTAATCCAATTACTTAGTTTACTTTCCTGTGGATTGGGTCATGATTCTTGTGGCCCCGCTCTTAGTAAATCCTGTTTTATTGTCTATTCAAAACCGAATACATATTGGAAAAGACAATACATAGCAACCTTTAGAATCTACCCTTACAAATATCCCGTAGTAGAGTTCACAAATCCCGACAGAGCTTAACCACCTAAAGTCTGTGCAGGCGTGCTCTGAAAATCACATGGCAAATGTTCCAGGGTGGCCCTTTCCCACATGAAGCATCTGGCCTTCTCGACTAAACAGAGTGTATTTACTCAACCCTTCTGCCAGGGAGAGGTTAAAAGTCCACCTTGCGTCGCATCCCGAGTACAACTGTTTTTGCCTTGCCAAGACTAAAGAGTTCAGTGTGCTCTACAATTTAACCATAGCGTATGGGAGAAGACAAGAAGTAAGCCTAAAAAGAGTAAGGACTAGGTTTTTTTGCCAGACGACCATGGAGAGGGAGAATGCAGATGGGACATTTTTGTGCTAGTCTTCCTCCGGGACATTCCACGTCAGTTAAATCCAGCAATTTGGGGTAGGTGAATACAAAATCCACAGGTCCCACACAAAGTACAAAGCATTCAAACATTGTTGGGATGGGGCACAAACGTCTGTTTATAGACATTTATTTTAAGAGCTGTACTAGGTAGCTACTATGTTAAGACTTATTATTCGTAGAGCTAACATGATCACCATAAGCATAAAGTAAGAAGTCTTACTGTCTTGATGTAGTGTTTTGAAATAAAGTCTTGTTGAATTTGTGGCAATTTACAGATTGCTTTTATGGTTTACTAGATGCGGCTACCCGGCGGCGCCTGGGTAGAAGGGTATTTTAAAAGTACTCGCAGATCCATCTATCAATACATTTATAAAGGGCAGTTGTGTGTATATGTATGTCCGGAGGAAACTTCGAAAATAAAACAATTAACGACAAAGTAAATATATATACACATTAAATATCACCAGGGCTTGGTTTTTGAGCAAAAATAAGAGATTTGATTTATATTCGTGACGATAATTAAAGAACAATTTAAATAACAGCATGGATATTATTTTTTTTTTCATTTAATATTTTAAATAGACATTAACATTTCTTTTCAGAGTAGCTGGATCAATGCAAGTTTAAAAAAAACAAACAAAAAACAGGCATTTAAACGGAGCAGCTCACGAGGATTCAACTCCCGATTCAGTAATAATGGATCTGCGGGACTAACTTTAAAAAATCCCCCTCTACCTAGACGACGCCTGCTAGTATTTACTGAATCACGAATTGTATCCTTGCTGGATAAAATCCTCACGTAAAATTACTGGTGTTAATCCGATCCGTTGGTAGTGAATGTGTGTGTATATAATTACTTTGTTTTGTTTTCGGACATACATACCAACTGACTTTTATATATATGTATTGATAGATAAAACGTAAATATTTACCCAACCTCTCCGTCACTAGCAGGATGTGATACAAAGTCAATTTAATTGGATTTTATTCAGGTTTTCTTCTCGACTGGTTGCCATACCATAATTAAATAGACCTATTCACCCACAGCGAGAGAAGAATATTTAGATTCATATCTTTCCTCAAAAAGGCATTAGCTTTATGTGAAATGCAAATAACCACGGGCTGACTTCTGATTTAGGTCGGAAAATTAAAACGGAAAGTTTTTTGCTGGTACCCAATGACGGTTTAACTACAGTCTGAATTAACATTTTGCGAATTGGGTTACGGTTTTAGGGGATTAAGGTTGTTTTTAATTACGTATTTCTTAAAAAAACAAATTACTATACATTTAATGTTGAAAAATATTTTTTTTAAAACTAAGTTTAATTGAAATTATACATTGCAATACTAACACAAACAACTCCCTCAATAATGGATTCAATGGTTAATTAAATGTATAGTAATGAGTTTTTTGTTGTTTATTTTTTTTAAAGCAATACGTAATTAAAAACAACCTTAATCCCCTAAAACCGTAACCCAATTAGCAAAATGTTAATTCATAGACTGTAGTTAAACTGTTATTGGGTACCACCAAAAAACTTTCCGACCTAAATCAGAAGTCAGCCTAATCACGTCCTGGATTTGAACAGATCACCGAGCCCATTTCAAAACCCCCAGTAACGCCAGGAGTTAACAGTTGTATAAGCAGCGCAGACCAGGAAGAGAAACAAATAGAATTATCTGAACTCTTATCTCTCGGATACAGTCTGGCCGAGATAGCTGCATTACTGAAAAGCAAAATTATCAATTCCATGCTGTTTGCAGTCGTATAATGACGAATAACGAATCGATAGATGAATATCACGAGTGCCAGATAGGCGGTAGCTGCAGAAAAATGAAAGTTATATTGAGACTGGTCGCTAGGGATGTATCAGGTTTCCATAAAGGCCATTCTTGTAAATGATAACCAGTGTCAGCGCACGTGATCGTCGCGTTTATCTAAAAGTTCAGCTCTGTTCAATACACACAGTCAGCCACACAACTACAGTGTTTGCTATGGCAACAAACGAGTGTTTTTAATATATCAAGAAAAAATTCCTGCGTCACAAGGAGAAATAGAAAGAAACGAGAGACCGAGTATCTGGTTTCTAGTCAGACTAATGCCGCCTGACAGTGATCCTCAGCATGACCACAGATAAGCAGCAAAAATAAAATACAAGGACGAGTCAAAAAGTAATGCCATTTTGTTTGGGACAGGTATTAAAAACAGGAACATGTATTATACATCAAAATGAAGCTGGTCATCTGAATTACATCCCTACTTCTCAAGTCATCGTTTCTCAATAGCAATGTGCCACCTTCGAATGAGACTATGTATCCCTGCTCCATAAAATTCTGCTAACTATTCTTAGAGCCACTTCACAACAGCCTCTTCCTGAATAAAGTCGTCAGGGTGGTCTAAAGCCGGTATCAGCCAGTCAGTCTATCCCTTTTCACAAGCCCTAGACAAAAGGAGATTGTTTTTGCATCTTAGAGCACCATACCTACCATCAGCTTCATAAATAGGCGGGGTAAGGGTTGTGCTTATTACATGGCGCCTGTGAGACCCTTGAAGGTGGGGTGGATACCGACGAAATCTAAGTAATTTTTAAAAGCGACCCATGGTATGTTGGCTTTCTGCGGGGCACCTCACATTAAAAACCTTGTGTCACATCCTGGCCTAGTAAGAAATATTGCATACATATGTAAATAATGCCATTTTATTTAGGACAGGCATAATTAAAAAAAACAAAAAAACAACAAAAAAACAAAACAGCAAGACGTATCATACAACATGAAGCTGGTCCTCTGAATTACATCCCTACTTCTCCAGGGTAATCTGAACATTAGCTACTTAAATGAGAGTAATCTCCCTTTAAGGAAGCCGTTTGTTTTATTTTGGAAATCACCCGAGAGAGATTCTAAGCATATGTTGACAGGGATGGTGAATATGTGGACACTGTTTGAAAATATATTAAAGTTATTCCTATAAGGGTATTAACATTTTTAAGTCGATTAAAAAATGTTAATGTTTTTACGAGTACTTGTATATTAGAAAAGTATAGGTTTTGTCGAAAAATCAGGGTTTTTACAAAAAACACGGCTTCCTCAAAGTGAAAAAAAAACAAACAAAAAACAAGGGGCGGTTACTCATTTAAGTAGCTAATGTTAAAGATTCTAGTTATCGTTTCTCTCACTAGCCATGTTCCACCTTCGAAGGAGAGCATGTATCCCAGCTCCGTAAAATTCTGTTGACTTCTTTGAGCCACATCACAACAGCAATTGCCTCTTTCTAAATAGGCGGAGTAAATAGGGAGTAAGGGTTAAGCTTATTACATAGCGCTTATGGCACCCTTGAAGGTGTGGTGGGAATACCGACGAAATTTAAGCAATTTCTTTTAAAGCGACCCAGGGTATATTATCTTTATGCAGGGCACCTCACATTAAATAGACCTTGTGTCACATTATGGCCTAGCAAAAAAAAAAAAAAAAAAAAAAAAAATAAAAAATATTGCAGAAATAAGAAATAAAGCACAAAAATATGCCTTGAAAACTCAAATAGTTGATATTTATAGACCTTTAGAAAAGATTTTACTACAATGTAAATATATATATATTAACCACTCTACGGAGTCATTGTTCAGACAGGACAGACAGTTTCCAGGCCAGGAGACATTCAAGTAAGTAATCCTTAACTTGTTCCTCGTAAATTCCTACCATAGAATAAACTAAACCCACATTTTATGTCAGTGTTTTTGCAATAATTTTTTTTTTAATAAAGAAAATATATTCAGTATTGTAAAATTTTGGGTGCAAAAAAAAAACAACATTTATTGCAAAAACACGGACATAAAAGAGGGTTCAGTTTATTTTATGGTAGGAATTTACGAGGAACAAGTTAAGGATTACCTAAGTAGATGTATGAATTTAGTCAATTCAGCCACCATCCAGACAGGATGCGAGAAGTTCAAATTTAAGCTCGCATGAAATAAAGAGTTTCTTCTAGACTGGCTGCCTAACAAGGTCAAAGAACCAAGCCTAGCATTGAAAAGAACTAGCTGGTGGGAGAGAATAGATGGATTTATATCTTTCAAGGACATTAGCATGAAGTTAAACGCAAACCGCCTTATCCAGGATTTGGACAGATTCCATTTCCTGCAATTATAACTGTTACGCTAAATGCGCCTCATACAATGTAGAAAAGAGCTTAATTATTTTTCCAGGCGATCGTAAATCATGGAAAAATTTACTTCTGGCCGAGTGACATTCAGGCAGATGTATACTTTATGTGGTTAACACTAATATAAAGATTAGTTTCAGCAAATCTTAAAGATATAAGAAATCCGTATTTGGATTATTCGGACTATTGTCCGAATCTTTGTTATCTGTACAACGTTTCGGCCGATGTGCCCTACGGTCTTCAGGTATTTCTTGCCAGACTCTGCAATAGCCCGAATAATCCAAATTATCAATCCTCATCTTAAGAATTCAGAGAAATAAGAATCCAGTTTAGCATTATAGTAAACCTTAAATTTGAAATATCTTCTGTAACCGCTTAATTGAAGCAGTTTGTTTTAAGTTTCTTTCCTTGGGATTGGGAACATTTTTGGCAAGAATTCATAGAAAATGTAGAGGAGCATATAAAGGTTTTGCTTTTTTTTCAGCGCCCGTCCCCAAAGGAGGACTACAATTTCTGTAAAAAAAAAAAATTTTTTAAATCGTAATATCGGAACTTTGATGTAACTGAAACAAACCACAAAGTACTAGATTCATTTTTATTTCAATAAATTTTCATTAGGAATGTGTCCTCGTACTTTAAAAAAAATTATAAAAATAAAAATAAAATAAAAATGAAATTAAAAAAAAATAGAAAAACTGATCAGTTTATTTTCATTTGTCTTTAATAAAGTTCTTGACTAGCAAAGATTTTGTTGAGGCATTGAAAGAAAAAACTGACCATGAATTTATGAAATGAACAGAGAAGCCACAATTGGCTACAATTGTAGAAAAATAACATTAACTAATTCATACTTTTCATAATAGAATTTCAGTTCAATCGTCTCTTGTGTTTTTTGGCGGGGCTGTTGGTAGGCCAAGTGACCCACCCACAAATTGGTCATCAATTACCTCCAGCTCTGAGATGTCAAATGTATTCCAGAATTTGATCTGTTCAGTAGATCAAGATCGGGGAAGTATCATTGTGTTCAAAAAGGTTTTCATACTCCCCAATTGAGGATATCACAATAAAGATGGCGGTATTTGAAATTTTCTTAAAGGGGAAAATAGGTTTGATGACGATAAAAAAATAATTAAGTGGACACTTTAATCAATGATCATTCGTGTTTTTCCGAAATTCATTCCGGCTTGGGATGCTCCTTTATTGGAACCGTATTGAAGACTAATCACATTCTGTCCTGCTTTCAGTTGGTCTTCTGTGAAGGATCGAACATTGCCCTGGGATTCTTGGGGTCCGAATCCAACGTGTCCCTTCATACGAGCCTAGAAAAAATAAAAAAGAACATTTCGATAAAGTTAGATTATAAAAAAAAAAAAAAAAAAAATAAAAATCACGTGTAAAGCTATTTACTAAGTTTATCTTAGATGTGGCACAATGGCAGAAGTATGAGATACCAAGTGAGAATTGAACTCACTAACAATAGTTTGAAAATCTAGCTTACTAACCATTATACCACGTAAGGTGCCCAGGACTATTTATTAAGCTGAGCTTAGATCTGGTACAAGGGCAGAAGTATGGGATGCCCAGTGAGAATTAAATTCGCTAACAACGGTCAGCAAATCTACCTCGCTAACCATAACACCACGTGTACAAGAACCCCATATTACATTTGATATAATTTAATGGCATGTCACCCTGTCTAGGGCTATTTTATAGCCTAGCAGTTAGAGAATGTTGTACATGGTATGTTTACATTTTTGTGAAGTGTTTAAGAGTTGTTTTTTCACGCAATTGTTATCAAATATACCTATCTAATCTTATAATAGAGATTGTGTTTTTCTGTGTTCCCTTTGTTATTTACATCACATTCTCCATGACTTTATTTCTATTTAAACCTTAATTATTAATAAAATTGTTTTTCATCAATTAAGACTGTTGACCATATCTACATACTAATAACATGCAATTTTTATATATACAACAAAATAGCGGTTTACAGTGTGAATGGGAAGGCTAATTTGCATATTGATATTAAAAATTTGATTTTAATAAATATATGCTTAGTATTATCGATTTCTAATTGTTTGGTTTTATCTTATTGAATATGAGCAAAAATCTCGGGGATAAATCTTAAGAAATCCATTAGCAAGAAAATAACTACAATTTTATTCTTTATTTCCTATTTCAACTAAATAGTTAGATTAGGAAAATTTACCAATGAAAGACGGGAGTAAGGGAAAATGATGGAAGAGTTAGTTTCAAAGTTGTTCTATTTTTCAATCATACCTCCTCTGTTCCAAATATTTTTTATCTGAATTCTTATTCAGTTTCAGTAGCCTTTCTAATTTAACATGATATTTTATTATATTAAAACTTAAATACTTGCACCCGGAGGGTGCATATATTTGCTAATATAAATAATTAACATATGGTTTCAAGTGAGTATTTATATCTGATAATAATCAGCATTTGTTCACAAGTTACATGGATTAAAAGAAACTGATAAGCTTTAAAAGATAGTTTCAAGTTACTATTCGTAATATAGTTTAGTTATAAAGTTATCTAATGCAATTAGTTTTTCAAACAGTTATATGACAAATTATTTCTATCAAATACAAATACTTTCTAAGCATATTTGACCAATAGATGAGACACTAACAGGTACTACCAATCCAGGTTTGCGTGGACCTAGGATTAATGGAAATGAAGGCGTAGTTCACTCCCTAGTTTTCCAGAACCGAAATCTCACTAGACCTTAGGTAAATTAGTGCCTCACAACATTAGAGTGATGTACTTCACATACTATACACCTACAGCAATTCATGCTTATTTTCCTAAATTCGAACGTAATCAAAACAATATTACTAGACAGAAGTTTCAATGGCGATACTTACTTTACGTCCAAGAGCCTGAAGGCAAATCACAACTTGGTTAAGATCTTGAGATTCAGTGAGGTCGATAGTAGCAAAAAGCTCATGATCAGGTACTCCGTAAGATTTCAATTTGTCCAGGAACAATTCAATGAGTTCCATTTTTTTGAATTGCATTTTTGGTCTCATCTTTAGTTTAGAAGCAGAAATACTTCCTGGTTCAAGCGCATTAATCAAACTGGAAAAAAGAAAAAAAGTTTCATTAAATTATAAAATGCATCCAATGAACGAAATGGGATTAGTAAGTTTGGTAATAAAGATATTCAGAAATATTCTATATTCTTGTAAACCTTAGATTTGGCAAGTGTTAGGTTCAGACCTAACCAAAATAGAGTTGCTCCCCTTGATCAGTAGGGGGCTGATGGGAACCCGGAAGTTTAGTTAACACCATAACTTTTGTATTGGGTTTGCAACGAGTGGACGCATATAGCACAGCACGGTTGAGCTAGTTGAGTCTTTTAGGGTAGAAGCATTCTCGACAACTTGTCTTTGATTTTAATTCAATGTTCCGTATTTTATCTATGTAAAAACATATCAAGTCAATCTTATACTGTCCTTAGCAAGGTTCCAGTTACCTAACTATTGTAACTCTTTACTCTATAGATCCAGTTTCTTGTGTCAAAGTAAACCTTATGTACGAAGTGGCACCGAAAGGTTCTCAATTGCAGGATGAATATTTACAACGTTCCGTGGTTGATCCTGTTCGGAAACTCATTGATTAACAATTGCCATTATATTAGAAATAGGTGCAGAGTACGCTCTCATGTCTGCAGCTTATCAAAATATCTTATTCTATTTTCTTGGGTTTCATTTGGAATCCTTGAATGTGAACTTTGATTGGATACGAGGACCTACCGAATTTAATAGCAAAAGTTATTTGAATTCGATAAGGGCTTTTTAAAGAATTAAAATTGTTTAGAATTTATTCATGAATAAATTAAACCAGTTAACCATTAACAAGTTTAAATGTTAAGAATTATGATAAAAGAAATACTTACTGAGCTAGAACATATCCATCGTCAAGGACGGAACTAAAGTTTTGGCGGTCACCGTTTGTATCGAAGGTGATTGGAGGATCATTGTTCTCCAAGATGGTCTGCACCCACGCAAGACATTCTGATGCCTGGTTAGGATCGTATTTGGCTTCAATCTGAAAAGAAAAAGAAAATATAATATAATTCATGTTATTTCAACAGCGACGCATATTTCGTTAGTCACAACGGTAAAGTGTTATCTATACTAAAATTCTTAACTTTTAGTAATTGTAAAAAAAGAGCCGGTTTAATTCAGTCGGTAGAGCACTTGCCTAAGAATCGCACGATTCCTGGTTCGATACTGGCCCTTGCCAACTCACCGTACGAATACCACAGGGATCCTAGCACTAAAGTGAGGAGCTGATTGGTGTGGCGCTCCAACTAAGACGAAAAAAATCTTAGTTTGATTATATTCATACCTATATTTTCTAATGTTCCCTTGCAAATTAAAAAAAAATGGCTATATTAATCATTTGTTTGCACACTTATATGGAATAAAGTATTATCCAATACAAAGAATTCAGTTTAAAATGGTAAATTAAGACTTGTTTAGGAACCACAAGGTTCGATACCAACCCTCGCCAACTCAGCGTATGAGTAAATAAGGGATGGTAGATATGACGCTCCACCTCAGACGGAAAAACAATTTCCTTGATCTAGAACTAGTATGAAGGGGGATATACTCCCTCGCTGTCTGGCTGATACCGACATCAGGCCAGTCCATCGACAAGTAATTGTAAATTCTGAACTGCTGAAACATTCAACTTTTTAATACAATGAACGATTTATCCAACTTCCACAATATCTACGACAGTAAGTATTTGCACGTGTTAAATAAAATCAGTGTCTTTATTTCTTTTAATTTATTCTACCTAGTATTAAAAGGTATTAAGAATTCAAAGTATAGAAATGTGTATCCGGTATATGCGAGCTTATTGGTTTACGATTCTGGCGAGGCAAAACATGTCTTATGAGATTCAGATCCCAGAAAACACATCCCATTATACGAAGGTCAAGGAGTAGAACCAGAGGATAATCTGGGATTGGTGATGGCCAAGGACTTCCGAGCAGTACTTTCCTATTTTAGTAAAAGTCTTTGGCCCAGGAAACTGCCAAAGGATCTAAATTTATGTACAAGGCTAAACTGATATTGACCACAAAAACAAAAGCAATTTGAGTTTAAAGTGCGCCATTAAAAACGCAGTGTCTGATCCGGTAAGAAAACGGATCACCACTATTATAGTGTCAACGATCGTTTGTCACATGCAAATACAAATTCAACAGGGCCACCTGCTATTCTTTAGGGATCACACCATTGTTCTAAAAATCACCATGATTTTTTGCTAATCAACTTAGCCGACGGTAGCGAAGTTACTGTATTCTTTTTGAATAAGTAATGAGCCTGAAGTAATAAAAGCTAGAAATACAACAATTCGAAGTTCAGAATTCACTATACTAACAAAAGTTTTATGGTTGAATTTTAGGACCATAAGGCGATCTCGACTCGTGGGTACACTTCTCATTTACACCGTAAAAATCCGGTTGTTTGTTAGGGGTTAGTTTTATAATTAAAAAAAAAATCGTCTGTAAACAATTAACCGGATTTTGACGATGTAAATGGGGAAAAATGTCCCCACGAATCGAAATCGCAAAAGAGCTGCCTTAAAGTCATATGATCCGAATTTTATGACATGGCAACCTATCTAGGGTTGTTTTATGCCTATAAAGTATCAATCGCGTTCGTATGTTATTCGGAACTACATTTTTTACATTTTATAAAACTAAAAATTTGCAAGCTTCAAAGTTTACAGTTAAAAATCGAGTAAATTAATTGTTTTGTTTGTCAAGTAGTATAGGCACTCCTTTAACTTAAGTTTTTGGCAAGTTTTTTGATTTGATTTATTTTTTTAGTTAGTTTGAAATGAGAGCATCATCGCCAAGGCCACATTAAAATAAGCAATATGTCGTCCCTTAGCATATGAAGGAGAATTCTTCACTTTAAACAGATCTTAAAATTTGTGGGAGTGACAAGTATGTATAAAACAATAAACAGCATATAAGTGTAGTTACGCATGGTAAGTGTCCACTTATTCGCGACTATTGAGGGCGTGTGTGTTTAAAGGTTGCAGTATCTACAGAAAGTATAAGCAACATCTGGAGAGAGCATAGAAAGGCAGTAGGATATAAAAAACAACTTGGTTGCAAATTTTCACAATCATCAAGCAACACATTTTAAATAATCTTATAAGTAGGCGCGTGGTGTAATGGTTAAAGTTATGGGAAGTGGACTCGTCGCACCGAGTTCAAATCCTGGATGTGGTAATTGCATTTCACTTAGCGCTAATACCCTTGGGAAAGGTATGAATTCTACTCTCCCCCAGCTATGGATAAATAGTAGGGCAGACTGGGCTCTAACCTTTAAGTAACCCATCTCGTAGAAGGAAAACTCCGAATTCAAACCTGTTGAACTCCGCTTAAGAAATTGACCTTGTGTCACATCCTGCACGTGCGGAGGGGTTGGTAAATATATATAAGTAGGAGGGGTTGGTAAATATATATGGGTAGGTGGTACATAGAGAGCATTGAATAGAAAAAAAACTTAATTACCGTATTTGACGGCATATGGGGTGCACTTTTTCCCAAAACTTTGGCTCGAAAAAGTGCCCTGTGTCTTATACATCTTAGGTGAAGTTTGAGACCTCCCGTAGGCCTTTTCATTATTATTTCCTGCTAATGAGATGTCTTGTGTGTGCTTATTGTTTGCCTGTACTGCTAAATTGCTTTTATACAGCTATGTTTCTGCTTGTCTAATGCACAGTTAGACTTTTCAACAATATATGATTAAATACACTAAACACTTTTTCCTGAATCTGACCTGCTAAAATTGGGTGCGTTTTATATTTCGTCAAATACAGTACATAAAAATTCTGGAAATTTATAGAATTGATTGATTTAACGGCCTGTCAACACGTGTAGGGTTATCTTATAGAGTTTAGGAAATTACGTTCATTGAATATTTATATTTTCTGTGTAGTGGTTTCCTAAACGTTTTGCACAGTTGTATGGTTTTTAAGTCTTCCTATCTAATACTAATAATCATTTGGTCTCAAGTAATTATTTCTATTTAATAATAATCTGTTCTTTGAAAACTGTTATATGGTTTCAAGTAACTTAGAAAACAACTTCAAGTAACTATTCTTAACACATTTACAGTTTATGTTATCAAGTATTCCTATCAAATAATTTTAAAACCTATCTATTTGAACCATACATGTAACCCTGGGAGTAATGGCAATTAAGGGATAGTTCCACTCCCCAGAGTTGAACCTCACGATCAGTTGCACTCTTGTGTATGGCACTAAAGATCCCCTTTTAAGGAGGGGGTTCTTGCCTCTGCAGAGAATACAGAGCGTAATCTAAGCCGACGACTGAGCGGAAAGAGTCGAGAAAACAATAGAATTAAAAATATATTTTGCGGTTTAGTAAAACATTTACAATTTAAGTGAACTATTTCCCGCCCCACCCACCCCTCTGGTGTTAGTGATATTGTAATTGAAGAAAATGTTTTTTTTAGGTGTGTCTGCGTTCCATTAGACTTAGTTTTATGTCCACCGGATCTTCGTTAGTCTCATTTGCCGGTGTTGTTGACGCTTAACAATCCTTAAAGCTAAATAATAATTTTTTAATTAAAGTTTTAAGAAACAGTTTTTAATGAATTCTGGTGGCGTATTAGAGAGGGTGGGTAACAAATTAATAGAAGTTACATTTGTCCTGTGCGAAATTTCTAAATTTCCCGAACTGATTGATTTTAACGACATACCAGTCTAGAGTTATTTTATTAAATAAATTCTTCAGTTTAGTCGCACTAGTTTTTTTTTTTTTTGGGGGGGAGATCAAGGTATTTGCAGTGCTCCTAGTGATTCTTACATATCTCTAGCAAAAGCCACGTAATTTAAGTTGAAAGGTTGAACAGGTCTGGTTCAAGGCTCGAATAGATAGTGGTAGGATAAATATTAATAAGAACCCGGTCTGTATATTATGTACGTCAAAATTGTTTAAAGGATTGTGCCACAACTAACTAAAAAACTAAAACAAAAATACATTTACGAAAACTAAAAGGATGTAGAACAGGTTTCTCAAAGTGATCTACATAAACCCCCGGGGATCTATACAACAACTCCGGGAGGTCTGCAAGTATTTGGGGGTCTATGGTAACTAAGCCTTAGTAATAAGAAGAAATTAATTCCAAGAGTTCTGGAGAACATGCTCATGTTGATATATTTTCATTAGTTAATATTCATGAACTTCATCAAAAGTCATCAGCTTCACCCATTATATTAGGAAATGTCCTCCCTTGGTAAGTAATTAAGTTAGTATTAAATATTTACAGCTCTTTACATGTTATAATTACTTTACTGTTTTTGTTTTATTTTTTTTATTTTATTTTTTTACAATAACAGTTTTACATAAACGTTTGTGCAGAATTCATTAATTACATAATTGCTTGCAACAAAACAGCTGCAAGGTGAAATGGGGTATATAAGGAGGAAGTCCATGATAGGTCAATCAAACTTTTGTAGGGGTCTACGGACTTAAAAGTTTGAGAACCCCTGATGTAGAGTAATATTTCATTATCCTTAACATTAATAAGTTAAAAAAAAAAAAAAAAAAAGAAAAAAAAAAAAAGTAAAGACAGCGAGGAGTATATCCCCTTCTCACTAGTGCTAAACTAAGGAAATAGATTTTGGCATCTGAGGTGGAGCGCCACACCTACCATCAGCTCACTACCGCACAGATCCCCGTGCTACTCATACACTGAGCTGACGAAGACCGGTATCGAACTAGGAGCCTTGTGGTTCCTAGTCTGACGCTTTACCGACTGAGCTAAACCGGCCATTAACTTCAATAGTGATATTTTTCTTTATTACTAGATATTTGCTAATTATTGATTGATCTAGAGTTTAGTCCGTATTCAGGTTTAGAATATAGGTTATTCTAGTCATTCTGTTTCAAAAAGACATTTTCACAATACAAATGCGACCTATTCACGCATTTGTAAGGTTCACTAATTATACATTAATAATCTAATTCTATTTAGAACTTATTCATTCCAAACAATCCCCTTTTACTTGTACAGAATGAGGTTTCGGAATTTGTTCAAACGAGTCATGAACATATGAATTGGTGTGTGAGGGGGGGGGGAGCTACCATCCCATATTTGGGCAAGGCACTGGTGCACAGGGACACTCATTGAAACAGAAAATAAAGCTAGAAACAGTAATTTCCCAGAAAATAGGCAGAAAATATTTCACAAGTTGCATCCAAGATTATTCCTATGTATCAACAATAAGACTAACTTGAAAGATTTAATTAGATTGATAGAATTTAATGGCACGTCAACCATTTTAGAGTTATTTTATGTCTAGGTTAGAGAACTGCATTTTTGTACATTAATATTTATATTATTTGGACACTTCAAGTAGTGTAAATGGTTAGCAATTTACATTTGCAGACCAATGTTAGCGAGTTAGATTCTCACTGAGCGCCCCCATACTTCTGGCCTTGTACCATGTTACACAATTGTAGGACTTCAATTAACTTAGACAATCTTATATTCAACTAATTATTAAAACAAATACATTAGTTATATGGCATCAAGTATTCCTATCCAATACTAATGATAACGGATCTATTTGACCCATAGAGGGGACCAATGGAACTGGGAGTAATGGTAATGAAGGATATTCCACTCTCCAAAACTGGAGCATCACGATCAGATGCTGTTTAATGTTATACCTTGGACACCACTTTTAGGGGAGGGATCATACTCACTGTGTGGAAACAGTCTAACAACTAGGAGTCTGGAGTGGTGTAGTATAAGCAAGCATTGATTTTTCACTAGCTCAGTGTAAGTCTGGCCTTGTACAACAAGCAATCTAAAGCTTAGTAAATAACATGGCAGCTAAGGGTCAGTGCTTGTGTACCGGTTGGCTCCGATTAAGTCCGAATTTAATCAAGACCAGATTCGAGAAAGTATGGCGAGTACTCAGCCGAAACACGACAAATTACGTTCTTTTAGGCTAATTTCAGAACATCTATTTACTAAGAGTTCTGGCACAAAACCCGAGTATGGATCACCCAGTGAGAATCAAACTCACTAACAGTGACGCTAATCCAGTTAACTATTACACCGTGTGAGGTGCTTTAATCACAATTATTTCCACACAAAAACGTAAAATATCGTATTTACTTCAATAAACTTATAAATATTTGGCCAAAAAAATTGATTTAATATGAAAGTAATTATCTACTACGCTTAGCTTAATTGTAGCACGAAGCTAGAAATATAGGGCGCTCGGTGAGAATCGAACTAACAGTGCTAGACTTAGCTATAAGCTCTAGCGTAGGACTATGCACCCCCGGGCATCATTTAAAAAAAAGTTATTCAGGTTCTGTAACAGTTTCCTTACAAGATTATATTTAATTACTAATAATTATTCAAGTTTTTCTCCATATTTCTTTTGATAATGAAATTTATTGTGTACAGTGCCCAGGTGCACCACAACTCATCAAAATCTAATGTCAAGTACACAGAATAATGTATTAGTGTCAGGAACATGAACAGTTTACCGTAGTAATATGCATGTATGTGTGCGTGCGTGTGCATATGTATGTGGAGAGTGGCATCAGGTATAGTGTAGGCGGACTACAGGAAGCATGGAGACTTTGAAAGATTCAGTGCTTCGGCAGCCTACAACAGACGCGGGCAGTTTATTCCATGTCTCCGCAATTCTAAGCGTTTTAGAGAATAGTCTCAATGTTCATATAGCTTAGGGCAGCCTCGGCAGGTGAAAGTGGGGTCCTGCTAACAATTGTCTGCTAAACTAGCCTGTTAACCATTACATAATATAAGGTGCAATATAAATATGCAAATTTTCTTCCCCTCCCTTTCCATTTTAAATACAGACTAATCTAAAGTCTTAAAAGATCATTTTTGGCTATAAATTTAGCATTGATCGAAATGCTAGTCATTTTAATTTAAACATAACCGAGAGAAATTCTTTAAAGATCCTGTTAATTATTTACATGACCATCAATCAAGAATTTTACATAAGAGTTAAATCCCTTATCAAAATGATTTTATTCGGGTCTTGTTTTAATCTAATTTCTGCAAAGTGGTCACTATATTTCCAGAAACAAGTCCTATATTAAGAATCCTAATATTATATACTTAAAAGTAGTCTAGTCCAGCCAAGCCTATATACTACGAAGGAGACTTATCAAGAATTATATTGTTACACACATGCACCCTTGTGGTGCAATATTTAGCAAGCTAGTTTCGCACATCAGGGCCGTAGCAGGGGGGAGTGGGCCCTAGCCTCCATCCCACATTTTCCCATTTTTTTTAAACATGGTTTTATTTTAACAAAATTAATTAAATAGAAAAAGGAAAACTATCTAAACAACCATGTTGGTAGCCTCTGTTAACTTAAAGCCTAATTTTACATATTGTTTAACAGAAAAGAAAAGAAAGAAATCTGCTGCAGTCCAACACATTACTACTGAACAGAGAGTTCGATCTTCGTTGGATGCCCCATAGTGGCGTCATTGTGTCACATCCTACCCGTAGCGAACGTGTTGGGTAAATTCCTACTTGTATTACACTTTGTTTACGACAATTTTTATTGGCAAAGTCACCATCCCCTATCAAAAAAGAGGATTATATATATTTTTTTTTTAAAGAAAACATTCCTCAGTTTGTTTTTCTTTTTGTTTTAGTCCTACCAAGCCCATAGACTGAAAGACAAATAACCAAACAGGTCTAAGGCACTAAGTCTGCGTCAGACATTCCTTTCCTTAAATGGATATAAAACGTTCAGTCACTTCCTCTTTTGGGCGACTATAAGAAAAGGAATACGGCCATCAGAACGATAGTGGTGTTGGAATGAGGTATGGTTAGAGGGATTGGGAAGGGGGAGGGAAGTTGATAGTGGTTGTAACAGTTGCAGTGGTGTGACTGGTAGGTCAGCGGCCAAGATTGGCAAACAATTCCTAGAACCAGGAGTAGTGATTTAAGAGGGGAAGAAGAGGGGGAGAGAGGTGGGGGAGACTGGCTGGATGGGGGGGGGGCTTAGAAAAAGCGACCAAGCAGCATGTCCCACCAAATTATATGATCTAACAAGTCCAGCAGCAAAGGGAGCAGATGTTATTTTTCTTTGTTGTGTCAATAAGAAAAAGGCAGAAAGAAAAGTGACATAATGAGGGAGAAACAAGAGTTTGTATTGTAACAGGGTCACAACCCATAACTCATTTTGACAACGACATCAATTAAACTTTACTCCTTTTTATTGTACGGATGGATGAGGAAAAAGACTTAGGAACTAGTAAAATAAATAAAAAAAAAAAAAAAATCTAATACCAAAACAGACACGAATGAAAACCTATTCGGACACTCAATTTTCTACATTTACCTCAGAAAATTAACTACTGAAAAATGAGACGGCAACAGGTCAAACTTAAAATCTATTTTCAGAATGAAGTTTCATGAGGTTAAAATTAAAACAAAAAGGAGTGGGAGGAACCCTTGACTTAAAAATTACTATACATTTCGGGACCATAAATCAAATATTCAACCTATTGACAAGATAGACTTGTAACAAATGGAGTGAATCATTGTTTTTTCTTCTTTGGCTTAGTTCAGTCGGTAGAGCGTCCGACTAGAAACTACAATGTTCTAGGTTCGATACCATCTCATGGTCAAGTTAAACTTCCTTGCACAATTGCCAGTTGATTAACTTTCCTACCCAATCATGCCAACTATTATATTCCTTTTAAACCAGTTTGCTGCCACCCGCTTGTGATTAACAGTTTCAATTGTCACCATATAACTTACAATTGCTATTACTTTGCACAATTTTTGCTTTATCATCTTGATTCCCAAGATGCCTAGTGTTCTGCAACGGGGAAGGGGGTAGCCGTTTGATGTTACAGATCTGATTCTCACAAATGACCCACTATTCTGACTGAATCTAAGCTAACCTTAGTAGCTAAGGTTAAAACTATACAGCGAATTTAATAGATAATCTCAGAGTATGTGTAGAAATACTCGCTTCATAAGCTGGCCTTATTTGAGTATCCATTCCTTTGTGACGCGTCAGGCTGAAAGTTAATACTCATTTCGCATATAACCTTACAAACGGAAAGGGTAGAGTGGAGGCGCATGGTCTAAAAGGTTAGAGTCGAAGAAAATGGACACGTCGACCCGAGTTCAATTCCTGGACGAAGCTGTTTGCATTTCACGTAGCGCTAATACCCTTGGGAAAGGTATGAATCGAATTCTCCCTACAGCTATGGGTAAATAGGACAGACTGGGCTCTTTAACCATGGATTGGTAACTAGTCCAGAAGGAAACATGAATTTAAACCCGTTAAAATCCGCTTAATTGACCTTGTGTCGCACCCTGATCGTGCGGAGGGGTTGGTAAATATACATAATCTTACAAATGGGATGGGCTTAATGTAAAACTTTACTCAGCTACACTTCAATTCGAAAACATAGCACAGATTGGGTAATCTGATCTGTACCGTAAAGTGGGAGCTAACAGTAGGTATGGCGCTTCACCTCAGCAAAAAATCTCTGGTCTAGCACTAGCGAAAAGGGGATAGACTCCCTCACCTCCAGCCGATACAGACAATAGGCCACTTCCAATTTTAATTAGTAAACAAAACTAGAAGAGCTACGGACAAACGTCTGTTAACTGTTAAAAAGTTAAATTTCACTCGCCCACAAAATCTTTATGCCATATTTGCAGATGGGATTGTTGAACTTCAGGGCTACAAATAAGTTTAAATAGAAGTTTTAGGATTGGGAAGTTCTATACATTTAATCCTATACATCAGAAAGGATTACAGATATCTGCCAAGAAACAAAAATTAGCTGAACTTTGATCTAGTTTCATACAACTTAATAAACTTACTCGTGAAACCCGTCCCGTTAGGCATGACATAACCCCAGACGGGTTGATATGCCGTTACAATCAACCAACCAACCAACACTCCCGGCCAACGGTTCCATCCAACTCTCGCTGAAACTCGCAACAGAACTAGATTTTGGATTATTGTCTTCATCTTTATATGTACAACGTTTCGGCCGATGTGCCCTCCGACCTTCAGGTATTGTTGGACTGAAGCCTTCTTGTCGAACTCGGGAACCTTGTAATCGGGAGCTATCACGGAAATTTGAAACCCATCCTCTATTCAATCCACGGGGTATCCCGTTCTCATTCCGCCATAGCTGGGTACAAATGTTAAAGCTGTTAATTATAATTTTATGTTACTGTTGCCTTTGACCAGGATTGAACCTGCAGTCCAGAGATAAATCGCTTAGAACAATCAACACAACGCCTTTATCCACTACGCCTATGTGTCCGAATGTGTCTAATGATACTAATTATCAAGCCTCAACTCAAAATTTCAGAGAGATATAACTAGATTTCTAGCTCAACACTTTAATTTCATAAAATTTAAGTACGTAAAAAGCAAACATGCATACAAACTTGCAACTAGATATACATATATATATAAATGCAGTTAAAGATTGGAATACATAGATAGTTCCTTACTTATTTTCAATTAGCTATATCCATTTTGATCCCTAAAAAATTCATAATTTTATATTCTATTTTTAAGTTCTAAAACTCATTTACATATCGCCCTGTTGTCGCTGACTGTACCCCACTTCCGACGAAGTGTGCTAAGAGTCACCCCAAAAAGAGTTCTCGTATTTCACTAAACTGAATCTGATGGTGAGGGTCCACTTCTGGGTGTATCGAGTATCCATTCATTGCCATTACTCCCAGGTCAACTGACAGTGGTAGTACCTGTTAGTGTCCCCTGTTATTTGTGCCGACTTCACCTATGAATGAAAATTGTCAGATAGCTTAACTATCAGAAATTGGGTTATCTGCCCCCTATCAGTTCCTGGAATCAGACGCCAGGGATAGACCCCTGAAATTCCACAGAACAGGCCCAAGGGAGCAGAACTTTCTGATATAACTTCCCGATTTTAAAAAACATCTTCGAATTTGTTTTTTGCATACTAAAGCTTCTGATATGGCAAAAGTCCACTAGTTAAGATCGAACCTGTTATTACTAAGCTTACAAAACTAGTCTTCCCGGCAAGGTACCCAAACCACGATGGCCTTGAGTAATACTTTAATCAGTGCACTCGATATCAGTGTGTTGCACCAAATTAACATTAAACTACTTTTTCTTGTCATCTTTAGTAACGACTAAGATCTTGTAAGACAAGTTTTCTTTGTGTAACCGCTTATTTGTTAACATTTTGAAAGAGCTCCTTGTTCTCGCTTGTGTACTTTTGACGCAGTAAAAATATTACAGTTGTCATCCGTTAACTGTGACAGGTTGATACGGATACAATAGGAAAAGTGTTTACTACTACTACTACTACTACTACTACGCTTACTTTATTTGTTTAAAGCCATATCAAATCCTTATGGATTATTTAATGCACAAACTTGCCTCATTGTTTAAGTACGTTCCATTGTAATAAAAAACAAAAAAAAAAAACAAAAAACAAAAGTCTTAAAATATGATTATAAAATTGAATGAACTGTTAAAATACCAAATGTATCCCTCACTTTACATCCAGACAAAAATGTCAAACAGTTGAGGTATCTGGTTTTGTTTGTCTAACGGCATATCAACTCCTTATGGGTTATTTAATGCCGAAATTTGATTCATTTGTAAAGGTTTGATTATAGTCATACCTATATTTTCCAATGTTCCATTGCAATTTTTAAAAGAAATATTGTCTAATCATTTGTTTGAACAGTTATATGGTATGAAGTATTCTTATCCAATACAAAGAATTCAGTTTAATGGTTAATTCGGGCCGGTTTAGATCAGTCGGTAGAACGTCCAACTAGGAACCACAAGGTTCCTGGTTCGATACAAGCCCTCGCCAACTCAGTGTGCGAGTAGCACAGGGGTCTGTGCTACTCAGCGTGAGAGTAGCATAGGGGTCTGTGCTATAAAATGAGGATCTTATGATTGGTGTGGTGTTCCACCTCAGACGCCAAAACAATTTCCTTGGTCTAGCACTAGTGAAGAGGAAAGACACGCTGTCTGGCTGATGCCAACTTTAGGCAACCCCGACGACTTTACTTAAAAAATTTTTTTTTCATTTCAAGCAATCTCAGCTTCAATTATTCTTAATACAAAAGAATGTATAACACAGTTGTGGTTTCTAGTATTTCTATCAAATAACTTTCGAGTTTTGCAATGGGTCATTATCAGTTCCTCAATTAGCTTATCTAACCAAAAGTAGATTGTAAAATGCAGCGTGACGGTTTGGAGTGGGGGGGGGCTTAAGGTAAGTAATAGAATGTCAAGAGTTATTTACTAATCTTAGCTATGACACAAAACCCAAAAATATGGGACACCCAGTGAGAAGCTATTAGTTGTCTGCTAATTTCGCTTGCTAACCACTACATCACGTGAAGTGTCCACGTGCCAATCATATGGCGCAAAAAAAAAAAAAAAAAAAAAAAAAAAAAAAAAACTCATGTCAAATCAGACTTGAATGATCTATTTCATTCTATTATCCGGACTAGTAAGGCAAAAGGTCTTATTTATAGAGCGCCGAGTCAAGTTGGCAAGAATTTTGCGAGACTCGCTTCAGAGAAGTACGAAAAGCTAGCGTTTTGTCGTCTGCAGTCATTTCATAGTTATTTACCTAGCTTAGATGTGGTACAAGGCCATAAAAATGGAGCGCCAACAGAATCAGGCTCATTAGCGATTGTCTGAATATCTTGCAAACCATTAAACGTTAGGTGCCCCAGTTATTTTATACACATATACATGCGAGCACACACACACACACACACACACATTTATATGCATACACATACATACGTAAGTGGTAATAAAACACAAGTAGGCATTTAAACTGAAAAATTAATTGAAAAATCAGAGGAAAGTTTTTTAGGGAAAGTTTTTTGTATCCATGCGAAAAATTTAAAAAATTGTAACAGCTGAGATTTTTTTTGGCTTGAAGTGCTTATTGATTTCATTATTGCGCAGTGGTCATTGATCAGGGTGTGAATCGACAGACCGTTTTCTTTGCAGCGCGCAATACCCAGACAGATTGCTGCATTAAGTGAAAATTTATTGGGCAATGTTAATTATGATCGCCACAATGGCACCAGTCAGAAATAATGTAGATTTTATAATTATTTTCACTCTATAATGAAGCAAAGTATTAACATCGCAAGGAAAGAAAGATGTTAGAACAAGCAGTTTCTGTAGCCAATGGAATTACGAGAAGGAATTTAGGAGAGTTTTTTTAATTTTTAAAAAATTTTTTTTTTTTTACACACACACAGTTGTGATTAGACATTCAAAAGACTAGGCACTGCCAATTTATTAGCTCATTTTTATTTTAGAAACGAAAGAATTAAATCGATTATTTAAGTTATTTTTCTTATTCTAATCGAAGAGTAGTAACAATGAGCATTAGTTAAAAAAAAAAAAAAAAAAAAAAAAAGGCAAATTAACATTAAATATGTAATTTATTTTTAATACACTTTAAACTATTAAATTTACTAGAAAATAACTAAGCGAAGATTAATCAGCATTTTTAAACATTTTAAAAAGTTTCTTAGAAATCAATGACAAAACATTGAATATACTATGTACGGAAAAATGACAAACTTTTTTGATAATTAAAAGTTTTAACTTCTTTGGAAATGAAAGATGTTAGAACAAGCAGTTTCTGTAGCCAATGATATTACGGGTAGGAATTTAGGTTTTGTTTTTTTTTTTTTTAAATATTTGTGATGACTTAGCAACACATTCTAAAGACAAAGGAAAATCATTTTAACTATTCAAAATTCAGTCCACTAAATAGAGATACGGTTTCGACTATTATGGCTGCCTATTAACTTTTCTAATAAAGCCGATCAGCTAGTAATTTTCTCTATTTAGGACCGTAAAAAAGGGACTTCCATCCAATGAAAATTTTGACATTCAGTCAATTGACTTGAGATTAAGTAAACACGATTTTCAAGGATTAACACAAACATCAGTGAAAGAATGCTATCGAATGTATAATTATTTACTAAGCTTAGTTGTGACACAAGGCTAGAAGTATTGTGCGCCTAGTGAGAATTGAACTCGCTCACAATGGTCAATTTAACAATTACATCACATGGGATTCCTATTAAATGGGTAATAGTTATTTACTAAGTTTAGCTTAGATGTGACAAGGCCAGAAGTATGGGGCCCCCAATGAAAATCGAACTCTAACAATGGTCTGCAAATTTAGCGTACTAACTATTACACCACATGAGGTGCCCAAATGGGTGATATGTAAGCTCCAACAATTCTCCATCTAGAATTAAACCTTATTCCATAGCTGCAGAGTTATCATGGGTTTTAGAAGTTTCAGTATTAAGGAATTTGTGTTCAAATATGATGCAATAGCCTAAACATTGAACTTAAAAGGACGTTTTGTAGTTAACCTCACCAACCCGGCAAAGAATCGAACTTTTGATACACAAAGACAAAGATACATATATAGAAAGAGAAAATACAAGTGCGATATAGGTTACGATTTTCTTGCAACCGAAACCTGTTGAAATTTAGCGGTCAAACATCTAGTTATTTACTAAGCATAGTTCATATGCGGCACTAAGCCAAAAGTATGAGGCGCCCAGTGAGAATTAAACTCACTAACAATGGTCTGCTAGTTTGCTAACCATTACACCACAGTGCCCAGCGGTCAGACTTATACAGGAGTATCAAACTTGAGACTGCTATATATTACACACTAGACTATCTACGAACTGGTTGGTTACGCGTAACGACGCTCTATAAGCTTGGTATTCTTATTTAATGAAATATTCTAATTAAAATTTTCACTGTTATAACAAGTTTAGACAAAACTTAAGCATTGTAAGTGTCGATTTGACAATTTAGTTGCAAATTGGATTGGAATTGCTTTATTCCGAGAGAGCATTCTTAAAATGTAATACCACCCCTCAGAAAAAAAAAACTTGCTGTGACATGTTTTTGTTTGTTTAACACTTGTTTTACAGCCACACACATGCAATACTATAAGTGGTGCTTTTATAACATTGTCTACTTATTTTGTTAACCATTATTAGACTAACCTTATAGCAAAGAATATTTAGAAGAGACATTACATTTCCTCAATATCTACTGGGACAATCTCTTAAATATTCGCTAGAGACCCGCTAGACAATAAGTTTCTAGATAGACGTAGGAATAGAATGATATATTTATCCAACTCCATTATGGGCAGGCAATTTTTCAGCGGAGTACAGCCGATTTAGATTCAGTTTTCTTCTAGACTAGTTGTCTTATCAAGGTTAAAGAAACCACTCTGCCCTCCTATTTACCCCGTAGCTAGAGGCAAAAATATGGGTATATGTCCTTCCATAGGCGCAAAAACAGCTTCGTTCCGGATTTGAATTCAGGTCGCAGATTCCATTTAATATAAAGATGACCGTTACACAAAGCGCGCATCATTTGCGATACTCAGGACGGGATCATTTGAGAGAGGGCATGGGTTTAAACTATCTGAAAAGAGTTTCATGCGGATTCAATTTTGATATCGTAACCAAAGACCTTAGTCCAATTTAAAAGCTCGATAAGGGGAACTCGAAATTGACCTTTTTTAGACAGATTTTTCCTATGCATTCGTCATTGGGAACGAGAAAAATTAGGTCTCAAAAGTTCGGTTTAACTTTACCGCACTTTTAACCGGGACTATTTGGTTTTCAAGAATAATCCCAAGACATTCGCAACAGACTTGACAATCCTACATAGAAAAAAAAAAGAGTTAAAACCGAAAATTCCTCAGGTCTGAAATTTGGGTTTTATTAAGTCAGTATAAATGTTCAGATACATCGAAGTATCAAAGTATTGATCTAGAATAGTAGGTATTTCGGTTGCTTTTAACCCTTCAAAACCGAGCAGTCGGTATTTATGCCGCCAAGTACATAAACCAGGGATTTCAGTTATGGATTCCACACTTATATCGCTTTTAGTTAATATTATAAATTCTGCAATTTTAGTTTTATCTTTTGGATCCAATTTAAGATTGTCAATAGGCTATTTTAACAAGTTATTTTAAGTGGCTAAAAACTATTCTACATTTTCATCAATTTTCAAGCTAAGGGTATCAGATCTATGGCTAATGAATTTTGAATTTTATTCATATCAAGTGGGTGTAAATATACAAAGAAAAAATGTCTGGCTACGTCTGGAGGAAATAAATGAAAGTTATATTGTTAGATTTAATCTTCTGTAACGAATAGTTTTAATAGTCTAACAGCCGAGATTAGTCACGGACAGGTTAAGCCTCTTAGAAATGAAAGAATATTGTTGGGGTCTTTAATTTAAGATTAGAATTACTTAAATACCGGAAAAGGACTGTTCAAGAGAGATACGGTAAAGAGAAACAAGACTTGCAAATAGAAAACATACAATTTGGAGTTATTAATCTGATAGTAAAATTCTTGTAGGGTGCGAGAAGTTCCAAGTTGTTTCCATTAAGTTTTTTTTTTTGCGTCTGAATGGACCAGGATTTCAGTTCAGAGTTTGGATTCTCAACGCATCATTGTAGATTTGTAAGTTTTAGATGCAGATTCATTAAAATGTAATTTATAATAGAATTTAAAATGTAATTTATAATAGAATTTAAAAGTTCATGGTGAAGAGATTTATTAAATGTCAATTTATTAATACTTTCTCCAACAGGGTATTCAGCGGGATTTCTTGTCCAAGTTTGCAACCTCACCAAGACAAAGTCCTTACTTTGGTGTCTATACAATAGATGGAATGCTATTTCGAGGGGAAAATATTTGAAACTATTGTTCCAGTTTGAAACCAATCGGTCGTAAAAAGTCTGTTTAACAAATTCTATTTTAATGCTAATAGCCCTTCCATCCCACCCCTGCAAGATTGATATACTAATCCATACTGAGTATCACGAACCGTTGGAAAAAAGACAAAGTTTATAGGACATTATTGAAGAACACAAGTTATGCGCTTAAATTCTACCTTTATATTATTTTAGGTGATGTGGTGTACAATTAAAGTCTTTCCAATTGAAATTGCTTTTAACATTTAACATAAATAAGTCCATTGGTATTTTAAGATTTGGGTGCGGAAGGAATTTCAATAAATGAAGACAATCCTTCCACCTTGACCCCCTCCCCCCAACTGAGTAAATACCCAAGATCAAACAATTTCAATAGAAACGGGTAGCGGAATATCCACACCTTTAGAAATAAAAGTGTACTTAGTGAATAGGAAAGAGTAAACACTCTTGAATAGAATCGGATTGTAAAATAAATTAAACCTTTTACAAGCACTTATACAAGTCTGCGATAATTAACCTAATATATCTAGCACTTAAACGGTCATTTACCAAGTGTTTCTTAGTTATGGTGGAAGACCTAAAGTATGTGGCACTTAGTGAGAATCGAACTCACTAAGAATAGCCGACTAGAATGCTCGTTAAACAGGAGATAGCACATACCGCATACTTTAAATGTTTCATATACCTTTCACAATTGATTAGTTGAGTTATGGAAAATGAAGTCAGTGGTTCACCATTGATTGTGGTAAGGAAACTGGGGTGGGGGAGGGGCGGTCTGAAGAATAGGATTGCCAATATCATTTTGGGTCAGAAGTTTTCAAGAACTATTCATTATTTTTTGGCGAAACTCAAATGTTATGTTTATCTTGGCATCATATACATTCATTTATTTGTAAAACACTATCTTCATATTTGAAGAAGATAAGTCTTGGCTTTATTCCGAGCAACAACAACAAAGAAAGTTAATTTAGGGTGGTTGGTTAGGGTTAAGTTTTGTAGATAAGTTTTTTTTTTTTTTCGAATGAAAGGTAAGGAATTTATCGAGTAACCACTGGTTTAAGATTCGTTATCTTTGTCTCCCCTGTGAATCATTACTTTTACCTGAATTAATTTTGAATGGGGTGGGGGTATCTAGAAATTAAAACTTTCAGCAGTTTCAGTAATGGTTAACGAGCTAGGTTTTCAAATTATTGATAACGAGTTAGTTTCTTAATTGGGGTCCACACACACACACACACTGCTAGGATCATAATCAATTAATCCGAACTTTACAAGATAGTTTATGGAGGAAAAAGAGAATTGAGCCCTTCCACGAATTTATTGTTTACGGAAACAAAGTGGCTAATCATACAAGTATTAAAAAAAAATTAAGTTAAAGTACCGTATAGATTTGTTTATGAACGAAAATGTTTTGGGTATTGTTTTAGTTATATTGCATCAGTCTCAGTACAAAGAGAAATAAGATAGAACACCTGTTATATAGTTTGAAACGTGAACAAGTTAACATTTAACAAAAATACAAATAAAGACACAAGACTCAAGTTACGCGTTAAATCATATTGAAGTTTAGAATCAAAAACTTCAGACAAAATTGCTTTAAAATATTTTTTTATAATTAGAGGATGCGGCTTGGAAACTGAATTCAACTTGAACGTTTGTTAAATTAAATGAGACGGATTTAAAATAAAAAAATTCAAATCACGTAAGTTTAGCAATACTCGAAGTAAGTCTTCATGAAACTATTGGGAAGACTGATTAAGTAAATAAAAAAAGCGTTTTTTTTTTTTTTTTTTTTAAAGAAGACTAGGTGTATTTAAACTAGACATAACGCGATATATACAAGTTTTAAAAAGTGGCTTATCTCCCAAACAACCGAAGACGAGATAGAGAGTAAACAAACAGAACAGAAATAACAAAATTTAAAAAAAAAATAAAATAAAAATCCCTATTATTTCCACTTACTTTGGCCTGAGCTTCAGCTCCCAATCCTGCTTTCACTGCTCGGTACATATTTTCTTTCAATAGATGTCCACGGAGGAGAGCGATCAAATACTAACGTCAACCAAATAACAACAAAAGACCCACAACTGAGGAAAATAAAAGTTTATATAGAAGTGACCAGACCAGCAAATAGCAGCAGCAGCAGCGTCAGCGGCGAATGTGTGGGGGAGACGACGAATTAAAGATACACACCCTCATTCTCATTCTCTCTCTCTCTCTTTCTTTCTTTCTTTCTTTCTTCTTTTTCTCGTTCTTTTTTCCTGTTTTCGTTTTTCTCCCTCTCTCTATTATTTATCTATCGGTCTCGTCACTTTTCTTTTTTTCTTTCTTTCTTTCTTTCTTTTTTTTAAAGAATTTATTTATACGTCCCTTTTTAGGTGATGGAAGTCGTTTCTTTTTTTTTTTTTTCCTCTTCATGAGTCACCGCTGAATCACGTGACACCAAAGCTGATTGGTTGGTTTGGACGGCTGCTAGG
>CM042146.1:67619457-67654457 GCA_023376005.1 Doryteuthis pealeii | reverse complement strand
CCCCTCGCTGATAGACTGATATCGACTTTAGGCCACACCGATATCAAAATTACTAATAATTGTTGTGAAATTACATTACTTTCTTTTCTGTCTTAATTTAGAACGGCCCACGAGTTTTCAATCGGGTTTAAGTCCGGAGAATTGGTCGGCCAGTTTATCTTCCAAGGTCCACAGAAGCCCAGTTTCTACATGCACTCCGTAGTTTTATGTGCTTAATGGGAAGGAGCATTATCTTGCATAAATATAATGGTTCTGCTGAAGGCGATTCTTTGCTCTTTTAGCCAAGATACCTGGTGCTCTTTGTGGAAGGCGATATAAGCATCTGCGGTTATTTTCGTACCGTTAGGCACTCACCGCAGTTCAACTATGATACCTCCGATAATACAAGTCCAAATCATAATGCCTTCTCCTTCTTGTTGGCGCCTCAAGCGTTGATGACAACCTCATCCGTTTATGATCCAACCTTTGTTCAAACCATCAGGTCTATCAAGAGTTTCATCTGTGAACAGAACATTCGAAAAATCAACCTTCACGTTCTCCTTTGACCATTTAAAACGCATGTGTATGTGTACTTTTGTCAATCGAGGGGTTGTCACTCGTCTCACTGATACCCCAATCATTTTCAGAAGACAATAACGGGTACTTTTGGACACTATTTCTACTTCAATGCTAATAAAATTGCTCCACTCGTCAGGTCTGGGTTTATTTACAGCTTCAAGCGATATAAAATTCCTTTAAATATTGCCCGTATATATTATTTCACTGAAAATGATCTCAGTTAAAAAAAAAATTCCTTTAAGGATTGCCCGTCAATCAACAACAAAGTAAACAACAATATTGCTATATTGATTTTTTTTAATGATAAACGGTTTGATTATTTTATTTCATATCGTAAGAGCATTTCTTAAAAACAATTAGATTAAGTGTTAGTGATATGTTTTACGTTCTCTTACTGTTTCTGATTTCCGCGTCACTATTACTCTCCTTCCCCCCCTCTCACTGAAACATCTCTTTCCTCCTCCATTGTAAATATGTCCTCGGGGGTTCTATTATTGATTTTTAATGAAATCCAACATTTGAAAAATCAACCTTTACGTTCTCCTTTGCCCATTTTAAACGCATTTGTATGAGTACTTTTGTCAATCAAGGGATTGTCATTGGTCTCACTGATGCCCTGATCTTTTTCAGAAGACAATAGCGAGTACTTTTGGACACTACTTCTTTTTTAATGCTCCTAAAATTGCTCCACTGGCCAGGCTTTGATTTATTTACAGCTTCAAATTTCATTCATTGCAAAGAACGTCGGGCAACAATCATTGGGTGAGGCTTAAAATCTGTTGAACATAAACTTGGGAGGAAAAGGTTGTACTTTTCAATCGAGTAAACCAATTAAATTCAATTCTGAATCATCTGCGTGATAGTATACACCCCAAAAATGTAATAGTTTTGAATGTAACATTGCAAGTCAATTCATCCGTTTAATGAATTGTGTTCCCTGACAAACTTCTAGCGATGTGATTTGTTGGATACATACGTGGTTTTTCTTGTAGTAACCAGGTTGACTGTGATATTAAAATTATATCTGAGGCTGTACCAAACGAACTGGTTTGTTAATAACGTATTTCCTGCTGGATTTATAAAAGTAAGTAAATTCGTCGGGGTGGTCTAATATCAATATCAGCCAGACAGCGAGGGAGTCTATCCCCTTTCCACTAGCGCTAGACCAAGGAGATTGTTTTTGTCTGAGGTGGAGCACCATACTTACCATCATCTCCTCATTTTCTCGCACAGATCCCTGTGTTACTCATGCGCTGAGTTGGCGAGGGCTAGTATCGAACCAAGAACCATGTGTTTCCTAGTCGGATGCTATACCGACTGAGCTGAAACGAATCCACTTTAAATGTTGTCATCACCTAATTTGTTTGAGTCTATTTTCTGTTTCTTTTTTTTTTAACGCATTTCTTCTGGATTGAGCAGCCATTTTTAAATTGAATTGCACATTCTTTTTGATGTCCAAACGTTGGACACATGATTCTTAAACGGACAATATTAGTTATTAGCGAAATAGATCAGTAATTAGAACTGAGTCTATTCTAGTAGTGACTACCCCAAGCGGATTTAACGGGATTGGATTCAGATTTTTACTTCAACTAGACTGGTTGCCTAGCCAAAGTTAAAGAGCCCAGTCTGCCCTACCACTTACCTATAGCTTGAGGGAGAGCAGTTGGATTAATCTTTCCCAAGGGTATTAGCGCTATGCCATTCACCGCAATACCAAAAAGTTGATGGAGGTTTCTTCACTTTTTCCACTTGGATGTTGCTGTAATTTTCACCTTTAGTAGCTAAAATTCCTAGCATAAAATTGTGCGTGTGCATTATCCGAAATGAACTTAATTGTTATTAAGAACACATTTTATGATATTTTTGTGTTAAAGGATACAGTTGTATCGTTTTCGAAAAGTTTCTAAGATTTGTGTATTTCGCACGAAGACTTTCAAAATGGCTACCGGCTTGTTTCAAAGTGAAAGTCAGTTGGCTAAATTCCTAGCATAAAATTATCTGAAATGAACTTAATTGTTGTTAACAACACATTTTATGATATTTTTGTATTAAAGCACGCAGTTGTATTGTTTTTGAAAAAGTCTCTATGATTTGTTTATTTCGCACGAAGACTTTCAAAATAGCTACCGGCTGATTTCAAAGTGAACGTCAAGGGAGGTTACTCTAATTGCCTTATTTGCTAGGAATTTTAACAACTAAAGGTGAAAATTACCGATGTTGCTGTCTAATGATTGGCTGTTAGGTTTTCACACTGATATGGTGTTTCTTTTGATAAATTGTTGCATTCAGTTTTCAGAGTTTGAATTGCGATATCTATGTCGTGTTGCACTTTGGAAAATAATCTGGTGCAAATATAATTATGTAAGGCAAACGTGAGTTTTGCGATGAAAATCAAACATTCAAACTGCTTTTCCGTGATGGAATTTATGATACACGTAATGTTACATAATTTATAAGCAATTATAAATTATGTACGTACCTTTAGTTAGAATTTTGAAAAGGGTCCGAAATTTAGAATAACGGGGTCCATGGGAAGTTACCCGACAGTTGTGACGGATAATAACCTTGACCCTTTGAAGGCGCGCGATTGAGCGCCATAAAAATAAGTTTTAGTTTAGTTAATCAGATGCGACGCAGATTTCAGTACGGGTGGACCTATGGGTCGCCGCTTTGATGTCGTTTCTCCCTCTGCGGCGGAATCAAATGGGCAGGGTTGAAAATAAAGCTTGATCAAAAAACACCAAGTCTTGTTGTGTTAATTAAATGAAACAAGCAATGTCCATCCCAGCCCAAAAAGAAGAATCAACCCCCAGCAGAGAAGTAAGCCCAACCAGAGAACATGGCATTCAGACGAGTAGACGAAGTAAGCAGAATGTAAAATAAAAGTATCAACTATTATTATCTCTAATCTATCTCTCTGTCTCTGTCTCTGTCTGTCTGTCTCTCTCTCCCTGTTTATATACCCGATGTTGAACGGGTATATAACAGTAAACAGGCCTAATGGTTAGAGTCGTGGGAAATGGACTCGTCAAAGCGAGTTCAATTCCTGGACGAATCTGTTGACATTTCACATGGCACTAATACCCTTGAGAAAGGTATGATTCCAAATCTCCCTCCAGCTATGGATAAATAGCAGGGCAGACTGGGCTCTTTAACCATGGCTCGGTAACCAGTCTAGGATAAGGATAACTCTGAATTAAAACCTGTTAAACACCGCTTAGTAAATTAACCTTGTTTCGCAACCTGTGCGTGTGTGTGATGAGAGTTGGCAAATATATATATATATAACAGTACACATTACATAAACGTCTTTGTCATTCTTTGTTACATTAGGGTAGATTGATGTTTCACTTTAAAAAAAATGTCAGATTCTCTCAAACAGCTAAAGTTATGTGTTGGCATAATGAAAACTGATATCAAAAACTAGATCCTTTTCTTGCATCATTATTTGAGGAATAGCATTAAAGATCGTTAACTAAAATGCACTAAAAATCACAGTTTTTGCAAAATTTAGCCTAGGCATCAGTTAGAAAGTTTAGCTATTTCAATATCTAAAACAGAAAACCTTGTATTCTAAACGAAACGAATAAAAATCTTAATTAGAATTTTTAACTAGAAAACCTTGTAATTTAACTTGTATTTTAATTTTTTTATCTAAAAACCTTGTATTTTAAACAAAGCGAATAGAAATTTTAACTAGAACTTTAACTAGAAAACCTTGTATTTTAAGTTGTATTATAATTTTTTAACTAAAAACCTTGTATTTTAAACGAAGCGAATATGAATTTTAACTAGAATTTTTAACTAGAAAACGTTGTATTTTAACTTGTATTTTAATTTTTTAACTATAAAACCTTGTATTTTAACTAGAATATCTTGTATTTTAATTAGAAAACCTTGTATTTTAACTTGTATTTTAACTTTTTTAACTAAAAAACTTGTATTTTAAACGAAGCGAATAGAAATTTTAACTATAATTTTTAACTAGAGTTTAGAGATCTTAACTAGGATTAAAATATTTTAACTGAAATTCAAATTAAAAATATGCCCCCATCACCACCGACATATCCGAAAATGCTGCTTTCCTAGCTAATAAGTAAACGGTAACAGTGATAACATTTTAAAAGACCAAAATCTATTTCTTCCAACGAAGGCAAAGTTTTGAACAAAAATATTTTGTGTGGTAATTTTGTATGTTAATTTACAACTTTCGCCACATGGGAGATGTTACAGTTCTAAAATTGACCTACTCTATTGTTACATTTATACAATTTAAACTGGTATTCAAAAGCGGCTGCTTTTCTTTCTTTTTTATGTCTTTTAAGGGTTGTAGGTAATGTAAAATCCGTTGGTTACTTATAATTTGTATAACGGTCATGTTCCTGGATGCCCAGTTTACGAATTAATTGATGGATTTTCCAATGTTTGTCTTTCTGTGAAAATTCGTATTGGAAAATATTTATCCATCTATTATGCCACGAAACCAAATGTTTTCCGCTTTCAGTGGCATAATGGAATTCCGTTATTTGCGATAATATCCACAGAATTTGTATTCAAATCTTTTCCTACTTGGAAAATTCACAGTTTTGGAACTATTGAGTTATCACTGAACATTACTGTTGCTGAGATTTTAAAATTATATGTATATATATATATATATATATATATATATATATATATATATATATATATATATATATATATATATACTGGGGTGGTCCTTTAGTTGAAATCTGGAATAGATTGATTTAACAGAAATTCCTAACAAATTCCCGACAACATATCTTTTTTATTACCCCACAGCTGAGAGTAACAGGACAATAAAAAAAAACTGTTTTCAAATGCCTTAAGAGTAATAAAGAATTCATCATTCGCATCTAATGATTTGGGAGAGTTAGACACTTTGTCTAAGCTTCCTGAAATAGACTATAATGCAAAAATTCTAAGTCTTTTGTTATATTTTTACTTTATATATATATATATATATATATATATATATATATATATATATATATATATATATATATCCAGTCCAACAAGGTAGAGGGTTCAGAAGAGATCTTATTTGATCGAAAACATGGTACGCCCATAATTTTTACGATTATCATTATTAAATCTTTACTTTTTATTAAGTATTGAGCACTCTTGTATAAATTAATGACATAATACTACTTTAGCAAAAACGTTGATACAATATATATATATATATATATATATATATATATAATATATATGTGTGTGTGTGTGTGTGTGTGTGTGTGTGTGTGTGTATACATATATATTTTTATATATACATATTCATATATATATATGTATATATACATTTACGTATATTCATGTACACTCACACACACACATATATTGTTAACCCATGTCCCTGTTCTAGCGTAGTGAAAGGGGATAGACACACATGTCGTCTGCTTGATATCAACAATATGAATTTATCATATATATATATATATATATATATATATATATATATGTGTGTTGTGTGTGTGTGTGTGTGTGTGTGTGTGTGGTATAGGATGGGACAGACGTAAGTGATATAAAAGAACATACAAAATGAACACATCACTTCTGCCACACCCTATATATATATATATATATATATATATATATATATATATATATATATATATATATATATATATATAAATGAAATCAGCAATTTCGGGTATGTTGATATTATCTCAATAATCTCGTTTCGGTGTCTGAATGCGTCATATTATTCATAAAAATGACATCATTCAACTTTCTCAAGACATATTAGGTAATTTTTATACCATAAGTTTTCACTGAAATAAAAAGGAAATAAATGAAAGAAAAGGAAAATTGAAGGGGATCGGATTTCTCGAAATATAGCAAATCATTTTATAGATTTCTATTATTATGATTCATTTCTAATGGTCTTTAATTCTCTGGGCACCTCACCATGGTTAGCTTAGCAGACCATTGTTAGTGAATTCGATTCTCACTAGGTGCCCCATACTTATGGCCTTGTGCTACCACTAAGGTAAGGGTAGTAAATAACACAATATTGAGTACATTATATCTTATATATTTTTTCAAAACTTTATTTTATTTATTAACATTAGTCAAATATATTGGTCATGCCATTTTCATCAAATTTTATATATATATATATATATATATATATATATATATATATATATATATATATATATATATATATATATATATTTCTTTTCTCACATACCATCTCTCCAACACAAGCTCCATAAAACAACACTTGATTAAAAAACACCCAGAAAAATCCACCTCCCCCGAAATTAGAAAAATCTTAAACGAAAATACCAAAATTATCTACAAAAATAATAACAAAAAACGCCTACATATTCTAGAAGCCATATACATGAAAAAATAAAAAAAACCTAACATTAATAAAATAGCCTTTAAAGTCGGAGACAACGTATTAAATATCTTCAATAACTAACACTTACCTACCCCCCCCCCTCTTAAAAAATAATAGACTCTCCGAATTTGATAAAAGCATAGATAACAGAACTAAAAATTAACTAAAAACCAAATTACGTAACCCCATGAAGACGACTGACGAAACAGTTGAAAGCGCCTGGGAAATTAGTATGCAAAATATCATGAATCAACTCGATCCAGATTCAAAAAGGATAGCCAGAAGACTGGAAAAAATATCCATACAAAAAATGAAAAAAGAATACTCCGTGTTGTTCAATAACACATGCCTTGAGAATATATATATATATATATATATATATATATATATATATATATATATATATATATATATATTAAGAATGTCCGCAAAATGTATTTTGTTCTCAGAAAAAATTTTTTAATTCTTTTTGTTTTACAAAATTTTGGTATTTCGTTTAAGATTTTTCTAATTTCGGGAGAGGTGGATTTTTCTGGGTGTTTTTAAATTAAATTTGTAAAACAAAAAGAATTAAAATTTTTTTTCTGAGAACAAAATACATTTTGCGGACCTTCTTTTTTTTTTTATAAAATATTGAATTTTCTCCCGTTGGAACCAGAACAACATTTTATATATATATATATATATATATATATATATATATATATATATATATATATATAATGCTTTTCAAATTTTTGACGAATTGACAACTTTTCCATCCTATACAAAAACTACTCGCTATCAGAGAATGATGACAACATGCGCATTTATGTAAATATTACAAAAATTAAAGTCGTCGGGGTGGCCTAATATCGGTATCGGTCTGACAGCGAGGGAGTCTATCTCCTTTTTCACAAGCGCTAGACCAAGGAGATTGTTTTAACGTCTGAAGGGGGTGGGGTGCCACACCTACCATCAGCTCCTTACTTTACCGCACAGATCCCTGTGCTACTCATACACTGAGTTGACGAGGGCAGGTTTCCAACCCGGAACCTTGTGGTTCCTCATAAACCGGGCATATATTTGCTGCTGTTTTGTTTTACGGTATATCAACTCTCTTTCGAGTATTTTAAGACAGATTCAAGTAATTTTCATAGACAAAATACTCAGGTTGCTCACAGTACCTGCGTTTGCTTCCAGTGTTCTTCTCAATTAAGTATTGAGCATGGTCATCGCTGGTTAACTTCTGTAATCTAGTGAGAACCGATGCTTTCAGCGTGATTTGACTGTAATAGGCAAATATTTGAACGATTTGTATTATATTTGAAATAGATGATTTTTTAGAAAATGAAATGAGAAACGTATACGTGCATATTTACTGGGGATCGAGTAATGTCTCGTGTTACCACAGTAATACAATTTCTCCTGATTTGGTTGTGAGAACAAGTATTGGATTTCTCTCTCTCTCTCTCTCTCTCTCTCTCATATATATATATATATATATATATATATATATATATATATATATATAATATATATATTTCTATATCTCACATACACACACACACACACACACACACACACACACACACAGTGAAGGCCGGCATCTACCCCGTGGTGGAATCAATATGGGCTGGGTTGTGAAATGAAGCTTTATCAGAAAACAACCAAGTCTTGTTAATTGATTATTGGTGTGGCCTTGTTAGGGGCCAGAATAAAGACACAAGAGATGAAATGGGGTAAACAAATGTATTAACAAAGAACAGTAGTACAAACATATACAAATGAGAAGGTGACTCGCGGGGCGGTCTATCAACTGTCAGCTGAAATATTGACTCTCGCTTAAGAGCAGAACCTGCTGCTATTCATAGTTGGAAGAGTTCTTGCGTGCGTGGTAGATTACCATAATAATAAAATAACCCTAAATGGGTTGAAGTGTTGTTAAGATCAATCGCAGAGCAATTACTATAGAATAGTGAATTTGATTCTTACCGAGTGCCCGATATTTGTGGCCTTATTCCAACTCTAAGCTAAGCTGAGTAAATAACTTTGTATATTTTTTTAATGGAATTTTCTGTCTAACTAAAAAAGGTTTTATAACAAGATGTATTGTTTTTCATTGAATCTTCGCTGACCTTCTTAAAACATAGGAGTTACGGCTTTAAAACGCACTATTCTTCCTGCTCACAATTCCGAACCAGTGTGAACCCCCTCCCACAAAAAAAGGAAAAAAAAAAAGAAAGGAGTCTTACAAACATATAATCCCTTGCTTTTCTTTCTTCTTTTCATGTTAAAAATGTTGGGGTTTTGTGAAAATATTTCGTTCTAAAAAGGAAAGACAAAAAAATAAAAAAAATAAAAAAATGAAAACACTCGCTGTCGTGTGTTGTTTTATTTGTGCCAACATATTAGATTTCGCTAAGCAAAATATTCAGTGAATGCCCTAAACAGGTTGGCCTTTTAAAATGGGATTCCTTCTGTGAGTAAAACGATTTAAGAAGCTGAGTGAGACCTTTTAACATTCTACTAATAATACTTTATAGTTTTGTCTGCCCTGCCCAAAATGTCTGAGCTCTTTCTTAATCTTTAACGTCACACAATAAAACAAATTTTCCCATGAAATTAAACATGTTTTTTTTTATATACATATAAGATTCATGGACATATAAGACTTCCTTATTTACATTCAACGTTGCAGTATTATGCAATTAAGCTTGGTAGACGGACTTGCATTGTATGATATCTGGTTAAAAATTAGACCTCAACTATACTTCGTAGTGATAGTAATATCTATGGGTAAAATACATCTGTTTAAAAATTATTCGTATTCGATAGGACCGTGAACAAACACCCGCAAAAAATAATTAAGAAGCAACTACAGAAAAAATATAAATATATATATATATATACCAACTCCTCCACATGAGCAGGATGTGACACAAGGTCAATTTTTAAGCGGAGTTTACCAGGTTTAAATTCAGAGTTTCCTTCTCCGAGACCAGTTGCTACACCAAGGTTGAAGAGCCTAGTCTGACCTACTATTTACCCATAGTTGGAGGAGAATAATTGGATTCATACCTTTCCCAAAGGTATTAGTGCCAAATGAAATTCAACTAACCTTGTCCAGGACTTGAACTCGTTTCGCCGTGTCCATTTCCTTTCGACGATACCCATTACACCACAATCACATCCGTAAATACAAGGTGTGTCAAAAAAGTATCGAGATTGAAGCTATATTTACCAAGATAGAAATGAAGAATGAATGTAACGTTAATTTTTTTAGAATACTAGGTGTGTCAAAAATGTACCAAGTTTAAAGCTGTATTTACCAAGATAGAAATGAAGAATTAATGGAACGATTTTTTTTCTGAATACAAGGTGTGTCATAAAAGTGCCCAGTTTAAAGCTGTATTTACCAAGAAAGAAATGAACAATAATGGAATTTTTTTTTTCAGAATACAAGGTGTGTCAAAAAATTACAAAAAATCTCGATACTTTTTGACACACCTTGTATAAACTTACAATGTACGTGATTCTCTAACATCTATGCATAAAATAATTCTAGACGGGTTAACATTCTATTGAAATGAATGAATGAATCAATCGATCTAAAGTCTTCAATCTTTTCAGACAAATAATACTTTATATTTTTATCGGCCCTGCCCAAAATCTCTGAACTGTTTCTGATTCTTTATCCCTAGAGAGGTTAACATGCCGTTAAAACCAATCGATCAATTAAGCAAGCAATACTATTAGTACGAAATGAATTAAATCGGAGCTTTTCACTGATTCCATTCTATGTCTGACTTCCACCGAACTATATGAATTTGGTTGATTGCTCTTACGGCATGACAATTCCTGTTGGTTATTTTGTGCTGAAGTAATTTCAAGAATTATGATCTCCAATTATATATGGTACAGAAATGTATCTTTACACTCATTTAAAGCAAGTAAACACTGTTGGGAATTTAATAACTTAATCCCACAGAAAAAAGAGACATACCTTTTTGTCTTTAGCAAGTGCAGTTATTCATTGAGACATATTCCAATTGAGATACCTTCCATTGTATTAACGAGGCAACACATTACGACTGCTTTTCATAACACGAGGTGTTTTATTTATTTAAAAACAATGACTGAAATTAATAGGTCAAAGGGCAAGTAACTCACCCGTACAATAAATGGATTAGGGCAGATAACTTCTGACCCTTATTATTATTATTAGAGTCTGTTAGTGTTAATTTGTACTGACTAAAGTGAATTTCAACAAACACTTCATACTAGTTCGAATATCAATGTTTTCAGAGACAATGAATTAATATAGTTCAAAGATAAGTTCACATATCTTAAACATCTTGACCCCCCCCAACAGGTACTTCTATTACATAATTCGTGGGTAGCCTATCAAATAGCTTTGTAAGTGTAAAAAAATTCAAATAACGGTGTGGTAAATGGAAAATTACCATTAACCGTTTAGGAAGATTGACAAGCGGCTCATCTTTCGCTGACCTGGGCGCCGACTTCTGATTGGCTAAAGGAAAAGCGTGAGAAGGTACTGACTGAGAGTTAACTAAGTTAGTTAGAGTTTGGCCGTTAGTAGAAAAGAGCAGACGCGAGGGTCTTTGCTTCCAAGATGATAATTTCTCACCGCCTGGTTGAAAACCTTTTTGGGTTCCGGGTTTTTAATAAAGGATAAATACGTCTTGTAAAACAAACCAGTCTTGCTTAGTTATTACCAACATTATTACCAAAAGAAATCAGCCCAGGCAACCCAGCCCAGAAGAAGGAAGCAATCAGCCCAGAAGTAGATAGACACCGACGAAACAGAACCTGTAAGAAGCCATACCCTCTACTATCTCCTCCTCATTAAAGATAATACAATTGAATATACCAAGACCAACAAGGATTTCCATCAAATCATTTAAATATTAAAATGTTCTCTTTCTTGATTGTCTGTCATGTTCAATGTTATTTAAGTGCCTTTTGATATTCCAGCAGAAGTCAGCCATCATTCATTTGTTCCAACATCCCTGGTAACACTCTTCCATTTTTTTTAATATCCTGATGGAATCATTCATCTTGATTATCACTCACATCACCACAATTATCCAGAAATCTATCTAGATGGCAATGTAACAAAATGAACCTTAATACTCATATGTTTTGTAGACTTTTCAACAGCTTTTCCACTAACTCCTTGTAGTTTTTTGCCTGATGATTGCTTTAAAAGTTTTTCACCACATCAACAAATGATGCCCAAGCGTGTAATTCCAAGTCATTTATTGAATTAACAAATTCATCTTCCTTAATGAGTTTCCTGGTATCAGGACCATCCAAACATTCTTGCTTTGAGTTATTTGGTGCTATACCCGAGTCAAACGAGGATATAACACTGCCAGGAAAGATCAGAATGGACTTGAGAGTAATGTCAATGAAGGGTTGATTTTACACACTCCATATTTTCAGAAATGTAGCCTCACCACTGGATGCCTTTTAATGTCATACCCATAACACTACTTTTTCTATGAAGGGGGACCTGCATAGGATGTAGTTGTTAAGTATCTGGTCGGCATCCTTAGTTCCAGATGTAGTAAGTAAGTAAGCAAGCCAATAAGAATCCGGTGTTATAGTATTCTTTGTAAGTCCGACGTCCAAGATAATCCAAATAGCAATGAGCCAAGGTTAAGAATCAGACCTCTATATGTACACCAACAGCAGCAGCAGCACTGCCAGTGATTGGACAGTGGGAATCTTTCTCAGGTCACGTGATAGTCAACGAGTCTATATTTAGAAGTGACCATTTGCCCCATGCCTTATATCACAAAAATCCAACAGTAGTCAACATATTCTAGGTCCACCGACAAAAATGGAAATGACCTCAACCAAGAACTCTTGTGTTGGTTCAGAACCCAGAAAAGAAAGAGAGTGAGTGATATTCAAGATACGCCTGTACTATTAAACAGAACTGTGTGGTGTTATCAGTTATGTTATTACTGGTTCATTGTGGGATTTCGGATGTTTCAATATAATACCCATCGCCAGTTAGACCCCACTACGAGAGGGGGTAGGATTCATCCTCCAGTACGATGCCCATCTGATTCAACGCTAGCAACTAAACTGGCTTATATAGAATTTTGACAACGTAGACCTTGGTTTCTGTGTAACGAATTGGCTAATGCTGAAACCAATCAGTGTTCAGAGTAGGTGTTATAAACAGATCTACATGGCGTTGACACTTTTATTTAATTCATCGGCAGGGTTGGAATTAGCGGTAAGTATCTATTTTTATATGTCTGAAAAAAAGCAGTAGATATAAAAATATCTCACAAGCTATATCATAAAATATTTAGGTACATCTTTACAATAAAAATAGAATAAATTAAACTGATTAAGTAAACTAGTAGAAATAATATTTCACTCATCTAAAAGTTTTCCTAACATTAAACTGACACTAAACCTTCATGTTGTTGAGGCTGCAGTTGTGGAGTTCTGGGGATTGTGAAATCACCCCTTCATTATCATCATTCATAATTCTATTGCAGGGGTCACCAAACTATGATCCGCGGGCCGGATACGCCCCTTTGAAGACATTTTATGAGGCCCGCCGACGCTACATAAAATTTGTTTGTTAAAGAATTTCAAAGAATTTTGCGCTACAATCACCGAAGAAATCAACCTTGATTTTCCGAAAGATTATTCGTGATTGAAGAAAAATTCTTTGAAGAGATTTTCAGACATCATCAGAATTGAGAGTGATATTCTTCTCTTCCAGAATCCGTTTGATTGTAGAGATGATAATGTTTCAGTTGCTCAGTCGGTAGAACGTTCGGCTAGAAGCCACAAGGTTCCTGGTTCGATACCGGCCCTCGCCAACTCAGCGTATGAGTAGCACAGGGATTTTTGCGGTAAAGTAAGGAGCTGATGGTAGGTGTGGTTCTTCACCTCAGACGCAAAAATAATCTCCTTGGTCTAGCTAGGGAAAAGGGGATATACTCTCGCTGTCAGGCTGATACCGACATTAGGCCACCTCGACGACTTTACTTTACTTACAGATGGAACTCATTGATTTACAGCTAAATGGCTTTCTGAAAGAGAAGCACAAAGAAGAAAATCTTGTTAAATTTTACCGCTACGTACCTGATGTTGAATTTCCGAAACTGAAGAACTTTGCTGCTGGTATGACATCAGTGTTTGGAACTTCTTATCTATGCGAGCAAGTCTTTTCAAAATTGAAATAATTGAAATCAACCCATCAAACGAAATTAACTGATGAATATTCGAAATCAATTCTCTTGATTGGATGCAATTGTAGCAATTCCAAAACCAAACATTGGCGATATTCAATTCATTGAGGCAAACTTCAGTTTCACAAATCTCACTAAACCTTTCTGCTAAATCGTTCTTTGATAATGTTTTGATAATAAATATGTTGGTTAAATTTGTTTTTGTGCATCTTACGCCACTCATCCATGAATATAACATGGAAAGATAACTTTTGTTGTATATCTTTTTCTAAAGTTCTGGCTAGCAATCATTGAACACAAAAATAATGTGGCCCGTGCTCGTTATTATTTTTTTTTCCAATTATCTGGTCCACCGTGAAAAAAGTTTGGTGATCCCTGAATATACTCTATTCAGTCGAAGTGGTAGTACTTTTTAAGGTCCTATCAATCTCTCAAACAGATCTGAGATAAAATTATTTAAATAAATAATTATTCTAACTACGTTGATACATTGGCTCTTAGAACATTGATATTGCAACTAAGTATCAAGTGTTCACCTGTTTAAAATGACCGAATATTTTTTTTTAATAAAAGTTAACTGAAGTTATAATTATTTCCAAAGTATTATTATTAACTGTTTAACAATATAATTGCTTACATTCTGAAATTTATTAATACATTATCTCTTAAAATATTCATATTGTGACTCTATATGTAGTGATTACCTGTTTAAAATGATTGAATATACCTTTTTTATCGTATATAATTGATTTCATCATAAAATAATCCAACAAGTGTCGACACGTCGTAGAGTTATCCAACCAACAACCTAACCTAAAACTGTTAAGTATCTGGTCGGCATCCTAGGTTCCAGATGTAATAAGTAAGTAAGCAAGCCAATAAGAATCCGGTGTTCTTTGTAAGTCCTACGTCGAAGAGAATCCAAATGTCAATGAAATAAGCTCAGAATGGTGTCTCTATTAATACAGCAGAAGCAGCAGCAGTGCCAGTGATTGGACAATAGAAATCTACCCCAGGTCACGTGGTAGTCAACGAGTGTATATGTAGGAGTGACCACTTGCCCCATGCCTTATATCCAAATAATTCAACAAAAACTTCCCGATAAACAATATTTTTCATAAAACAATTTTTCTTGTTTGCACAACTTCCATTTTCATCAACATCATCAAGCACATATTTCTTTGACTCTGTCTCACCATCTGTCCCTATAGGCCATCATTCTTGGTGAGTCTTCTAAACAGCATCCAGTGTCTGCACAGAACTGATAAATGTAAGTGTTTTTGCTGGTGGACCAGCACTGCTGTGTTTATGTGAAGGAATCCATGGGAGAACGTTGCTTACATCTCTCTGTTAGCCATCACTCAAGGTAAATCCTCTAGACAGCACCCAGTGTCTGTAAAGAGTTGATAAATGTAATTTTTTGCTGATTGGTTAGCACTGCTGTGTTTATGTAAAGGAATCCACGGGAGAACGTTACTTACATCTCCCTGTAAGCCATCACTCTAGGTAAGTCCTCTAGACAGCACCCAGTGTCTGTAAAGAGTTGATAAATGTAAATTATTGCTGATTGGTTAGCACTGCTGTGTTTATGTGAAGGAATCCACGGGAGAACGTTGCTTACATCTCTCTGTTAGCCATCACTCTAGGTAAGTCCTCTAGACAGCACCCAGTGTCTGTACAGAACTGATAAATTTTAAAGTTTTTTTGGTGGTGGTCCAGAACTGCTGTGTTTACGTGTAAGAGTCAATTGATTACTGTGGCTAGTATGTTTGTCCTTACTTCTTTAGCAGTAACGAGCATGTTTTGCTCGTTTGACTTTGATGTAAAGTAGATAAGTGACCGTACAGGAAACACCCTACAAAGCAGCAGTTGTGCTTTCATTTTAATATCTTATCATAATTGAGATTGTGTGTCCGTCTGTAACCGAAACTATATCAGTACCCAAGTCACAATTCCCTTAGTTATGTACATCACATTCTCTATGGTTTTATTTTTAACTAAATCTCAATTATTAATAAAAAATTGTTTTATATTACTAATTCTGTGGACCATATCTACATACTAGATATTTACCACGTACCCCACGTGAACGGGGTAGGCACAAGACCCTATTAATGTGGGACAAGCCGTGACTCATGGGTGGCGGGTGCATTCCCTTCACGGGGCACCTCACACCCGCCCCTTTAAATCAAGGTTGCAGGTGTTGCCTGGGGGGTGGTCCCCTGGGATCAACGATATTAGCTTGTAAGATCCAAGACCGAAGCCACCGGACCCCCGGTCGAAACCGGAGTTAGATATGTTGAACACATCTACATACTAATGACATACAATTGTATTCATATATACAACAAAATTGCCGTTTACAGCGTAAACGGGAAGGCTAATTTGCATATTGATCTTGAAAATTTGTTTTAATATGTGCTTAGTATTATTGACTTCTAATTTGGTTTTATTCTAATGAATATGAGCAAAGATCCCAGAGATAAATCTTAAAAGAAATCCATTAACAAGAAATATCTATAATTTTATTCTCTACTTCCTACTTTAACTATATAGTTAAATTAGGAAAATTTAGCAATGAAGACAGGAGTGATGGAAAATGATGGAAGAGTTAGTTTCAAAGTTGTTTATTTTTCGATTATACCCGTGTCAAATCATTTTATCTGCATTCTTATTTAGTTTCGTTATCCTTTCTAAATTGATATATTTTATTACATTAAAACTGAAATACTTGCACCCGGAAGGTGATAGCTAGTTTTAACAAAGATATTTAGCAAAACAGTTAAAGTTAATTAAGCTTAGCTTAGATGTGGCACAAGGCCAGAAGTAATGGGCGCCCAATTAGTATCAAACTCACAAACAATGATCTGCCAATCAAACTTGCAAACCGTTACACCACACGAGGAAAGAGTTTTAGGTTCATGTAACTATTCTTAATTTAAATATATTTCAGTTCTCAGTGGGTAGAGCGCCCGCCTAGGAATCATAAGGTTCCAAGTTCGATACAGGCCCTCGCCAACTCAGCGTATGAGTAGCACAGGGATTTCTACGGTAAAGTGAGGAACTGATGGTAGGTGTGGTGCTTCACCTCAAACGCAAAAACCATCTCCTTGGTCTAGCGCTAGTGAAAATACTCCCTCGCTGTATGGCTGATACCAGCATTAGGCCGCCCAGCCGACTTTATTTAAAATGGCATCAAATATTCCTAACGAAATACGACAGTACTCCAACCTCCACAAAGGAAGCAACATAAAACACACAAACATACATACAGATGCACACACACATACATGCATGCACAGACACACAGACACAGACACAGACACACACAAGCACACAAGAATAATTTAGAGTGATACTAACACATTATTAAACAGACATACACACACAAACACACACACACTAACACGAAGAATTCGGAAGAATAATATTATTAAACAAACATACACACACACACAAACACACACACACACCACACACACACACACACACACACGCACACGCGCGCAACACGAAGAATTCATAAGCGACACACACACACACACACACACACGGACACACACACGGACACACACACAGAAATACGAATAATTCGGAAGAATAAGCACACACACACACACACACACACACATACACACGCATTCACGCACACACACACTAACACTAACACTAACACAAAGAATTCGGAAGATATTATTAAAGAAACATACACACACACAAACACACACACACGCACACACACACACACAAACACGAAGAATTCGGAAGAATAATTATTAAACAAACATACACACACAAACATACACACACACACACAAACATACACACACATGCACACACACACACACACACACACACACTAACACGAAGAATTCGGAAGAATAAGATATCATTAAACAAGCATACACACAATCTAAAAATACAACAGAATGGGCGGATTCTAATAGAAGTCAATATCTCCTTTGAAGGACTCTGTATTCTGACGAAGGGATTTTTCATCCCGAAATATTAAGAAAATAAATCAAAGGTAAATGAACAGCCTATCAATTACTTCATTTTTCTTTACACATGCATTGTGACAGCCTTCAAAACCAACAGCCAACCCAATATACACACAATGCTTCAAGCAAATTCTATAACTCTTATAAACATAGATTATTTTAAATGGATCTATTGGACCCATAGATGGTACTATAACGAATACTACCACTATCAGTGCAGACCAGACGGGTATTTTATGCCCCCCAGTGCTTCAGAACTCGAGCCTCACCATCAAATGCAGTTTAGCATCATACAAAGGACATAGTAAGTGTATTCTTAGAGCGATCGCACTGTTTATGTGTCGTTCAGGCTATTCTATCATAATCGGATTTGTGATAATCCAATAAACAGTTTACTAGAAATCTGGATCGACAGTTTTTGTTGTTGTTTTGTTTCAATCTACACTAACAGGTTAGAATCGTTTATATACCGAAATGAATTCAAACGGATCCAAATACTGAATGATCTGGATCGCTTACAATGGATTGAAGGATCTCGATAAAAGCTCTGTGGGTAAAACGGCGGTAAACCACCCCACAATCCCACCTATATGTCTGAAAAAAGCGGTAGATATAAAAATATCAGAATAAGATATTATTAAACAAACACACACACACACACACACACACACACACACACACACACATACCCACAATAAAATACAACAGAATGGGCAGATTCGCTTACAATGGATTGAAGGATCTCGATAAAAGCTCTGTGGGTAAAACGGCAGTAAACCACCCCACAATCCCACCTCTCTAAAACAATCTGCTGAGAGTTTTGGGAGATTCACGATCGGCTATATATATATATATATATATATATATATGTGTTGGAATTATTTTGGAAATATAGTTATTTATTAAGTTTATCTTAGATTTAGCACAAGGCCAGAAGTATGAGGCACACAGGAGAATCGAACTCACTAACAATGGTCTTCGAATCTAGCTTACCAACCATTAAAACAACGTGGACATATAGTTATTTACTAATCTTAGATGTGGCTCAAGGCCGAATGTATGGGGCATCCAGTGAGGCTCTAACTCACTAGTAATGGTTTGCCAGTCTACCTTGCTAACCACGTGGACATATAAGGTGTGCTGTGGCCCTCCACTTAAACTTATAGACTCTGCATGGGCGCGTAGATTAAAGCCAGCCAATCAACACTCTCTGACGTGGTCAGTTAACTATTTAATCGCCGATCTTGAAAGCCGTTCATTTGCACGTATTCGACAGGGACTAAATGATCTGCAAGCAAAGGATATATTTATATATATATATATAATATGGGTGCTATATTTATATGTAATCAGTGCTTAATATCATGAATAGAGCCTTTGTACCGTGGACATGGAATCAACGGCACTTGGTTATTGTCAGTTTCTCTCTTATGTGATCTTCAGACCAAGCTTTGAAGATCGCATAGGGGAGACGTGTATCTGTAGATCACGGAGACGAGAAATTGTCAGTAACCAGGCACCACTGACTCCAACTCTGTCTCTGTCTCTGTCTGTCTGTCTGTCTGTCTGTGTGTGTGTCTCTCTCTCTCTCTCTCTCTCTCTCTCTCTCTCTCTCTCTATATATATATATATATATATATATATATATATATATATATACCGACCTTCGCCAACTCAGCGATGGAGTAAAACAGGGATCGTGCAGTAAAGTAAGGAGCTGTTTAGCTCATACGCAAAAAAAAACAATCTCATTGGTTTAGTGCTAGAGAAAAGGGGACAGACTTCCTCGCTGTCTGGCTGATACCGACAAGACCACCCCGATCACTTTACTTATATATATTAGAGAGAGAGAGAGAGAGAGAGAGAGAGAGAGAGAGAGAGAGAGAGAGAGAGAGAGAGAGAGAGAGAGACAGAGACAGAGAGACAGAGAGACAGAGACACACTAACATACAGATATATATATATATATATATTACATATATATAAAATATATATATATATATATACATTTGTTTTATTCATATATATATCAATATTTTCATATACATTTATTTATATATATATACAAAATCCATACAAAATCCACCACAGATGCCAAGCAAGTTTCGCAGTTTTGTCCCGGTTTAACCTGGTTTTATTATGATATTTGCCTTCAAGCAAGACTTGGCCTGACTTACATGTTTTGACATGAACGTCAAAATGATTCATAAAGTCATATAAAAAAAGCCATAACATCTACTGACCCAATCAGTAACCATTTAAAAAAAATCAGATAAGAAACTAAAGAGTTATTAAGACTATTAAAACAATTTGGATATTAATTCACCTGTGAATCACTTTTTCATTCCTCGGGGAAAATCAGAATCACACCTTCATGAGGCAAACAATTTTTAAACGTTTTTATCCCCTCAAAAAATTGATGTGTTTATCACCGGTTTTTATTTCCATTTTGCATCGATAAAAAAATAAAATGATAAACTGGATTTGCCAAAAAAATTACTTGAGAATAACAGCCGTGGGTTATTATGCTATTTTTCTCACTCCAAATAACTTGGTGGTCTTCACTGAAGCCCAAGTGACAGCAAGTCTCATACTCGAAAACTCTTCAAGGTATTCTAGCTGATTCTAAATGTGCTATGATTTGGACGGTCTCAATTCTTCTTCGGATTATTATTATTATTATTATTATTATTATTATTATTATTATTATTATTATTATTTACTCCTTTTAAGTTTTCACACCAGCATTAGCTGATGGTCTTTCACTGGAGTCTGAGTCTCCTCAGGTCTCCAGGACTCTTCTGAGTATCCTGGCAGATTGCAGCAGTGCAGTGTTCTGATGGTTTCAATCCTTCCTCTGATTTCCAAACTTTCCAAACCCTTTTCCAATCCTTTTGGGACAGTTTCAAGTGCACCAATTACAATTGGTATCACTTTCACTTTCATATTCCATAACTTTTCAGTTCTCTGGCAAGGTCCAGATATTTGTCCATTTTTTCATTTTCCTTCAGCTTCACCCTGTGATTGCTGGCACTGCAAAATCCACCAGTTGACAAGTCCTTTCTTTTTTGTCTATCAACACTAGGTCTGGTCTTCTTGCTGGGATAAGGTGATCCGTTTTTATTTCCAAGTCCCAGAGAATTTTATGCGTTTCGTTCTCAAGAACAGATTCTGGTTTATGCATATACCTGGTCAAAATTTAATTTCTTGCATAATTCCCAGTGCATTCTCGTTGTGCTAGTTTGCTACATTCGCAGAGTATATGGTTAACAGTCTCATCTCTATTACCGCAAAGTCTACATTTATTCTGTTGGGTCTTATCAATTTTCGCTTTGATGTATGTCCCAGCAGTGATTCTGTTTCTCTTTTGAGGTTTCCCTTTCTTAACCATGTCCAAGTCTTTTGATGTGAAACCTCTTCTATTTGTCGTTTGAAGCGTCCGTATAATCCCCTAGTCTTGTTGTTTTTCTGTTTGTATCTGCCGTGTTGGCCGCCATAAGTATTCCTTGTGTAATCTTCTATTATTATTATTATTATTATTATTATTATTATTATTTCACTCGTTACACAATTCACAGTGAATCATTTTTCCCATCAAGCCATGCCTTATCCTGAATTCCTTTTTTGGCTGCTTTCGCTCATCATGTAATTAATCGTTAATCTCTGCCACCAAAGCATATGAATTTAATCGATTTAATATTATGCCACTCAGTGAGAATTCACCCCACTGTCTTCCTCATCTAAATTTCTAACGAGAGGCATTGAGTCACGCGAAATATCTGCCAGCATCCACAGAGAGAGAGAGAGAGAGAGAGAGAGAGAGAGAGAGAGAGAGAGAGAGAGAGAGAGAGAGAGAATTAATCTTGTGAGTCAAACTTGTTATTTGCGTTAACATTTTTGTTCGCAATTTCTTTTTTAAATAAACAGAACATCGTTTCGCCTTGACACATTCAACGATTCTGCTGACCTTAAATGTTCCGTGTCATTTGAAGAAAGCGAGTGACTAATGCCTTGAAAATATATATTCGGTAAGTGTGTGTGGATTGGGCGCAATCGAAAACGACCTGGTTTGCTTTATTTCTGACATTTTTTTCGCTTATCTCCACTGATCATTATTTTGAATTTTGAATTGTATTCAACTACACAAACCGATATTCATTCTCATATGATAAACTGAGCAGACGGCGTACTTAAATCATTAACAGCTGTTCAGTAGAAGGTCGGTCATATAATACAACATTTATGTTTAATTGTAACGCTTTAAAATAGTGTTTACTCCACTTTGGCACAATATTGGGCTAGACGGGCGGTCGGAGAGGCCCCCTCCGATCAATTGGCTGGTCACGTCAAGCCCTAGCACCTATATGATTTTGTATCTGGCCCACTGAAGAGACTTGATAAGTCGAAACACGGTGTCTGTGGATGACTATATATATATTTGGGGAAGGGGGTAGATTATGTGTTTAATTGAAGTCATACCTAATTTGAGAATTAATTAGTTATAATTAAATGAATTAGGCGTGCATATCGGTCTAAATGTAAGGCGTAAACAAATCAAGAAAAAATCAATCTCTGAAATGTACATACAGAGATTGACTTTTTCCTATAAAAATATATATATAGGTACAGCATGGACTGCTATTGACAGATTAACGTCAATATGGAAATCTTTACGCTAATGCCCCTAGGAAAGGCATGAATTCGACACTTCTACCTCCGATCATGAATTAATAGTTGGCCAGACTGGGTTCTTTAACCTTGGTAATGTAACCAGTCTAGGAAAAGAAAATATCTGAATCCAAACGAGGTGTTCTCCGCTTGAAAAATTGATGGTGGTCTGCATCCTGCTTGTAGCGGAGAGGTTGGGTAAATATATACTACTATTGCTACTGTCTGGGCGCTGAATGTATATTTAAGAAGGAGTTGAAAATGCTGTTTCACAATAAAATTAAATAAAATATTTTAAATTTTGTTTTTTTCTCGTCTGTGTTATGCTTTTATATAAACTATGCACTTTGGCCCTTGGCGGTCTAATTAACAAAATAGGTGGATAAAATAAAATAAAATAGAATAGAATAATTTAATTTGAAACAAAAAATTCATGTGATCATTGTGTACCACTTGTTGATTAAAAAATCGTAGCTTTGCTTCAGGGAGTCAGCAGCTAGATTCATTGCCTGAGGCGCCTATTAAAAGGAAATACCAGACATAGGGATATATATGCATTTCTATCCAGAGAGAGAGAGAGAGAGAGAGAGAGAGAGAGAGAGAGAGAGAGAGAGAGAGAGGCGACTATTAAAAGGAAATACCAGACATAGGAATATATATGCATTTCTATCCAGAGAGAGAGAGAGAGAGAGAGAGAGAGAGAGAGAGAGAGAGAGAGAGAGAGATCTTTTTATGTACATAAAAGTGTTTAAAACAAAGTATTTCATGTTTACAAACAAGAAAACGCATGTCAGGATTGAATGAATGTAAAAATCGTCCTTAAATATTCAGAATTTCTTCAAGCGCTTTTGGCTATTCTTGGTTCTGTCCACCTGAATTCGGGACAAAGAAATTAGAAAATGAACTCCGGTTAGATCAGCTCATTTATTCATAAAATAAAAAAAGAAGAAAAAAGACAACAAAAGTAAAGAAAACTATAAGAATTAATAACAATACAAAATAAAACAAAAAAATTAAATTAAGTATAAAAATATAATTAGACTCAAAAAGTAACAATCTCCCAGAAGACCTTAGACCGGAAGAACCCTCGGAGCATGTACAGAAAAAAATATTCCTGGCGCCAAAAGGGAATCTGCCTTTTTTTATTACCCCAAGACATTGAAGCAGAAACACCTATTGACTTGCTCGGTAAAATATCTCCCCTCTAGTAAATAGTGTGAATCAACAAATAAAAGTCTTACCCTAAAGTTACCCTTGTCATTGTTCCTTTTTCTTAAATTCTCTTTCAGCTTTACAGTTCATTAGAAAGAAGGACCAAATATATTTGGTATTTAAACACAAACCAGGAGCGACCTTAAAACCGCATAGAACTGTCAATCAACGAAACTCCATAAGACTCACATCACATCTAATCGACGTTTGATTGTGATAATGATTTTAGTAATGAATCATATAGGGGTCGGGACAATCATATAGATGCTAGCGCTTGATCTGAGCAGCTGACCGATCGCCCGTCTAGCCTAAGTAATGACCAAAGTGGAGTGTTACATGTCATGGGCTGCTCAACCACCAGGGTTCCATCCTTAAGCCCCACGAATCGCCATCCAGTCAACAGATTGTGAGAATGATTTTTAGTAATGAATCAATGAACATTTCAGTTTAGTTTACCGAATGTGGGTTCGGTTGGTTGGTTGGTTGGTTGTTTGGTTTTACGGCATGTCAACCCCATTTTGTTATTTTATGCCGAAGACGTTTTTGATTAAGTCAGTCTTGATGGGTACTCAATGTTTTTTTTTAACTCGTACTTTTCTATTTAATCCATAGATGGGATGCTAACAGGTACTACCACTTCGGGTCAGACTGGAGCTGGGAGCAATTGTGATCAAGGGGTGCACCACATTCCCCAGACCTCCAGAACTGGAACTTCACCATCAGATAGAGTTTAACTTCATACCCAGGACATGAAGACCCTCAGTCAACGTCTTGTAGCACATATACGAGAAAAAGGGCTGGGGATTGCCATAAAGGCAATAGGGTTGGGACAATCATATAAGGTACTAGAGCTTGATCAGAGCAGCTGACTGATCGGTAAGGGCTCTCCGACCGCCGTCTAGCCTAAGTAATGACCAAAGTGGAGTGTTACATGTTATGGACTGCTCATCCACCAGGGTTCCGTCCTTAAGCCTCACGTATTGCCATCCACAGCCAACAGTTTGCCCCATTGTGGGGGGTTACCCTTCTGCAGAGGTGCAATCGGTGTATTCTAATGCCCCAGGCGACAGGGCGTGGTTGTGGGTCTGCATTGCCATTCTAAATAATGAATCTTTTGACTAAGCCTGGACAATTTTTCTTATAAAATTTAATTCTTCACTCGTTTTTAGAATGAAAAATTATCTATGATTGTTTTGATTCATTCTAAGAGAGTCGTCGGGGTGGCCTAAAGTCGGTATCAGCCAGACAGTGAAGGAGTCTATCCCCTTTTTTCCATAGACTGTTCACTAAGTGGAATCTAGCTTTAATTCTGGGCCTCTCAAACATTTTACTTGATCAACATCTTGTAAACAAATTTAAATTCAATTCACCCACATATAAATTAATTACATATCTTATTATAATGGAGATTCGGTGTCTGTAAGCAAAACTACGCCACTTCTTAGGTCACAGATTTGGAATTGCTTCACAACAGTCCATGTTATTAGTGCGTTTAAAATCCTGGAATGCGTCTTATATATCACTGAGAAATAAAGGTTTACATAATATATGGTGTGGTTAATTTGCATACCGGTTTTAATAAAACCGGGTTTAATAAATGATTACTTAGTGTTATAGATCTTTAATATCATTGTTTTATTCTCCAACGTATTAAAATCAATCATATGGATGACTCTATGTAGAAACCAATAACAATATAATTAAAATAACTGTAATCTTTTTATATGCGTTCTTATTCAATTTCGTCGGTTTTTCTAATTTAATATATTTCATTACATTAAAACTTAAATATTTAAACCCGAAAAGCGCATATTTTTGTTAGTTAAGTTAAAAACTAATTTACTAGTGTTTAATACAATTTGAATGAACAAAGAATCGGTAAGGTATTAATGCAAACGGACCTTTGAATGCAATGAAGGTTGCCAACCTGAAAATAATAAATCATTGTTTGCAAGTTTTCGGTAAAACTATTATATTTCTGTGATAGTATAGATACATTATATCTATTTTGAAACACAGCTCTGTATTCACGATTTTGGAAACTGCTGAGAATACGCAACAGATTGTGACGAAATAACTTAAGGCAGTGTCAGTTGGAAACTTCCACCACTCTTTATAGGAGTGGGAACAACGTGATGTGTTGCTTCCCAAGAGAATTATTTTCAAGGAAATGAATTTGATTTGCAATTGAGTTAATAATAAAACTTTTCACATCATCAGCCTTATTACTTAATGCTGCCTGTCCTTTTGAAATACCGCCCTGTCGCATGGGGCGTTAGAATACACCGACTGCACCTCTACAGAGGGGTAAGACCCCCTCCCCAATGGGGCCAGCTGTTGGCCCTGGGTGGCGACCCGTGATGGTTAAGGACGAAATTCTGGTAGATGAGCAGTCCATGACATGCAACACTCCACTTAGGCCCATACTTAGGCGAGACAGACGGACGGAGAGACCACATCCTATCAATTGGTTGGTCATGTAGAGCCTTATCACCATATGCAGTTTAATGGCATACTTAGGACACCCCATTTGGGGGATAGGGAGGTCTTGTCCCTCTGCATTAAATACATTCAGCGTATTCTATGCCGCGTCGGCAGGTTGTTTGCCGAAAATGTTTTGTCACTGACATGCCACAATATACGATGAAGAACAAAACAGGCAAAGGAACGCCTGCGGAAATCTCTCTACTTACTAGTAAAAGTAAAAATAGTTTTACCTACGACGAAATTTGAGTGGAGCTAATCCAGTCCGATTTCAGAAATAAGTGTAATATAGTAAGGTAAAAGGCTTCAATTAGAGAGCACTCGGCAAGGATTGACCCTACAGGGCGTGGCAGAAGTAAGACAGAGGTCATCAGAATTATATAATTATTGAATGCCTTATTAATTCTGCTCCACCCTGTATTTGTATAGTTATAATTAGTGAGTCTAGCATGTTAATTATTATCCAGTAAATGTTATTCTGATCACATTTGCTTTTTGAAAGATCTATTTCTGTTTGTCTCATTGTTTTGTGTCTGTACAAGTCGAGAAAATCGTTTATGGGAGTGAAAGAGACAATGGCTGACAGCAATTTGCATTTCAATAGGAGAGAAAGTTCAAGTTTACCCAAGACACTTTCCAAAATTCCTCTGTCGTCAAACGTGTTCACGATATTTAATAAATCATCAATGTCTATGTGTAGTAGTAACAAACAACCTAGTTTCGCTGACCACAGCAAGTAGACTAAGTGTCCAACTATCTACAAGGGAATGTCAGAAAGTAATGCCATTTTGTTTAGAACAAGTATAATTACCAACACAAGAAGGCTAAACTTGCAAATCCGTCGGAAAATTAAAACTTATTCCAGAGTGACCCAGAAAAAACAGAACCCAATTTATTTATTTATTTTCCCATTAAACTAACCCTAAACCCCAACCATAACCCTAAACCCCAACCATAACCCGAGACCCCAAACATAACCCCAACCCTAACCCTAACCCTAAACCCCTCTAGTTAAAATTAACAGTTTTATTACAAAATTTGTGGGTTTTTTGGTCACCCTAATTCTCCGACCGATTTGCAAGTTTTGCCCACAAGAATATGTATCATACATTGAAATAAAGCTGGTCCTCTGTGGATCACATCCCTACTTCTCCACATAGTCACCGTTTCTCGCAATAGCAATGTTCTACCTTCGAATGAGAACATATATACCTGCCCAAGAATTCTGTTCACTGTTCTTTGAGCCACTTCTTCACTACAGACTTCACTTCCTCGTCACTGGAATAATGTTTGCCTCTCAAACCCCCTTTCATGGGGCCGAAGAGATGATAGTCTGAGGCAAACATTATTCCCGTGATGAAGAAGTGAAATCTGAAGAAGTGGCTCAAAAAACAGTCGACAGAATTTTACAGGGCAGGGATACAGGCTCTCATTCAATGATGGAACATTGCGATTGAGAGAAAGGGTGACTATGTGGAGGAGTAGGGATGTGATCCACAGAGATCAGCATCAATTTGATGTATGATACATTGTTGCATAATCTATGGTAGCATAGATTATTGACAACACGGTGTAGCGTAAATGGAAATTTACAGACCGTGGGAACCTTTGATCCCGAAAAGCGGAAAAACCGCAAATCACGTGAAGTCACGTGAGAGCTAGTTAGCTCGTCAGTTCCAAGCATGATGTTGTCGAAGAGAGATGTCTCTTGCTTAACTGGAACTCATAACTTGCACGCGTGCTGTGTGTTAGTTAAGATTAGGAATAAAAGTTAAAAAACAGTAACTTGGCGTTGCTGGTCATTAATGTCTTAGCTAGAAAATGAATCAACAACAATATCAGCCAACAAGAAGAAGATAGATCTGGGGACCTAGAGAGAAAGAATAGAAAAGACTAGAGATCACACGAATGGCCGGTGAAGAAGAAGAAAGAAGTAAGTAATGCAAATATGCATCTCATCTCTCTGATACCCTGTCTATCTCTACCTCTCTCTATGAAAAGAAGATGACACAATGGCCAGAGGAGAAGAAAGAGGTAAGTAATGCAAATATGCATCTCATCTCTCTGATACCCTGATCACACGATGGCCAGAGAAGAAGAAAGAAGTAAGTAATGCAAATATGCATCTCATCTCTCTGATACCCTGTCTATCTCTCTTACCTCTCTGATCACACGATGGCCAGAGAAGAAGAAAGAAGTAAGTAATGCAAATATGCATCTCATCTCTCTGATACCCTGTTATCTCTCTCCCTTCTCTCTGACACAAAAGAACACTTGTGTATATACCCAACATGTGGGTATATAACAACATGTTCCTGTGTTGGCAATTTTACCTGTCCGAAACAAAATGGCATTACTTATTGACCCACCGTCGCATGTCAGAGTAAACTCAGCATACTAAGTGTTTTAAAGTATCTCCCATGGTGTGAAGTAGTAAATTGGTCACGTATATTGTTACCAATCCGCCTAGTAATCACAAGGTTCTAGTTCGATATCCACCCTCGCCAACTTAGTGTATGAGTAGCACATAGATCTGTGCGGTAAAGTGAGGAGTTGATGGTAGGTTTGGCGCTCCACCTCAGACGCTAAAGAAATCTCCATGGTCTAGCGCTAGTGCAAAGGGGTTAGACTCTCTCGCTGTATGGCTGATACTGACATTACGCCGCCCCGACTATGTAATAAGTTCAATGTTTCTGGGTGATCCACACACACACACACACACACACACACACACACACACACATATATATATATATATATATATATATGTATGTATGTATGTGTGTATGTGTGTGTATGTATGATATATTTTTTATAATTGAAATATATTCTGATATTGCTGTGCTATTTTGTGCATCAAAAAATTCTACGAATTAAGAACGATATATATCTGATGAGACCTAATAGTTCGAAATGTACATTCAGGGAATGACATTTTCTCGATTTGTTTAGCCTTACATTTGAACATATATGCCCGCCTAAATTCATTAATTATTAGCTAATTAAATTTAAGAATTAGGTATAACCTCAATTAAGCACATATCCCCAAAAATTGTCGGCTTAAAGCCATATAAAAAAATAAACACATTTGTTTGTTTACTTAACATTACTATATATATATATATATATATATATATATAAAAATTTAACGCTAACATCATTATATATATATATTGTGTGTGTGTGTGTGTGTGTGTGTGTATGCGTGTTGTTAGAAATAACAGACAAGGAAGAATGTATGACATTTAAAAAATTGTTTTCTTGTTTACGAAGAAGGAATTGTGGGTCCGGATCGAATGAATGTATATAGTCCAAAAGATTCAGTGTTAAGACTGCTTTCAAATATATGTGAAACTTTTAGGATGAAGCCAGCATGAGGAGTTGCGATAACATATATATATATATATATATATATATATATATATATATATATATATATATATATATATATCAGATTTGTTCCAAGCAGGGTGGTCTGACTTCCTGGACGATACATTATACACGGCCCTCCAGTCACTGAATATGACGCCAAATCTTTGATATTCAAATTCTTCAACGCACTGCCCTAGCACCACCATAGATGTGTCAGGCCCACTTAGATCTTACCATCTATCTGACATAGTTTTTTTCCTTTTCACCCGAAGGCCTATTAACTACTTCAGTCTAAATTATCGACGTCTATTTTCAAAAAAGAAGGCTTTCATTTTTATTCTTAGCAAAGTTGTATCCCTCTTCATCTGATTTTTTTTTTTTAATTTTTTTTTTTATATAAGATCATGAATTAACCGATTTTTTGGACTGAATTAACTGATTATTAACACATCTCTAGTTTGGTTTGGTTTGTTTTGTTTTACGGCATATCAACCTTCATTTAATGCCGACAAAGTTTTGAAATAAATTCATTCTTAATGGATACTCAAATTTTGTTTATGAACTCATGTTTTTCTATTTAACCCCTAGATGGGACCCTAACAGGTAATACCACTCTGGGTCTGAGTGGACAGGAAGCAATGGTGATGAAGGGGTGCTCCACATTCCCCAAACCTCCAAAACTGGAACCTCACCATCAGATAGAGTAACGTAATTCCCAGGACATGTAGGCCCTCAGCCACCGCCTTCTAGCACCCATATGATAAAAAGGGTTGGTGCTTTCCAGACAAGCAATAGAGCTGGGGCAATCATATAGGTGCTAGGGCTTGGCGTGACAAGCCGATTGATCGAAGGGGGCCTCTCCAACCGTCCGTCTAGCCCAAGAAAGGGCCAAAGTGGAGATTTGCAAGTCATGGACTGCTCATCCACCAGGGTTCTATTCTTAAGCATCACGGTCACCACCCACGGCCAACAGATGGCTCCATTGGGGGATTCTTACCCCTCTGTTGAGGTGCAGTCGGTGAATTCTAATGTCCCGGCGACAGGGCGGAACACATTTCCAGAATGAAACAATTAGATTTTGTATTTTCTTTTTACATTCTGCATATAAATGGTACTTTTGATAATTATGCAGACTTTATATCTAAGTCACATGAATTCTGTTTTATCTGATTTCACATAGAGATCGATGCCTCTTGCTGCCCCCTCTAGGCCTAATACTCCAAAATACGGGAGTATTATGCTGAGTAGTCTTATACCACTAGTAGTAGTAGTCTGCCTTCTTCACGCCACTGGCGAGTATTGTATTTTTATTAATATTACAAAGATTCCATTTCATTTCCAACTTCCGTTTTATTATTTCTCTTTTAGTAACCTTTGTTATATACCCTACCTATGAACATTAATGGGTATGTCCCAATCCTCATAAGTACAGGGATAGGTATTTTCATCGTCGAGGCGTAACGACCGCACGGATACTCTCACTCACTTACTCACTCACACACACACACACTCTCTCTCTCTCTCTCTCTCTCTCTCTCTTGCCATCCTTGGACCATACCTCTTAGTAAATGCTCTAGACGGCTTCGAGTATCTGTACAGAGCTGATAAATGTAAGTTATGTCAGCCAACAGTTGTGTGTCCATACGTAGGAGTCAATAAAAGAACGTCACTTTTGAGTTCTTCTCTACATTTCCAGCAGGATTCAGACTGTCTCAACCAACAAATTTATTTCCAAAACATTAACAAAGAACACAACATTAGCAGAAAGGTTTAGAGAGATTTGTGAAACTGAAGTTTGCCTTTCAAGATATCATCAATGTTTGGTTTGGAATTGCTACATCCAATCCAGAGAATTGCTTTCAAATGTTTATCAGTCAATGATTATAAGTACCGTCGGCGGGCCTGATAAAATGCCTTCGTGGGCCAGATCCGATCCGCGGACCGTAGTTTGGTGACCCTTGCTTTAATTGAATGAAACAGTAATTGATTAATAATAACATATTTTATTTCCTCTAAGTAGAACATGAAGGGGCAACCTTAGTGAAATATACTTAAAAAGTAAGTAAAGTCGCCAGGGTGGCCTAATGTCGGTAGTATATTTCCTTTTCACTAGACCAAGGAGATTATTTTGGCATCTGAGGTGGAGCGCCATGCATACCATCAGCTGCTCCTCACATTACCGCACAGACCCCTGTGTTACTCATACGTTGAGTTGGCAAGGGCCGGTATCGAACGCTCTACCGACTGACCTAAACACACACACACACACACACACACACACACACACACATATATATATATATATATATATATATATATATTCCACTATTATATATATATATATATATATATATATATATATATATATATATATATATATAACCATAACAAGTGGAGTTAGTGTCCGACTATCTATGTCAGACTAAACTCAGCATACTAATTGTTTTAAAGTATCTCTCGTGGTGTGAAGTAGTAAATTAGTCTCGTATACAGTTACAACTATGTAGTAAGTTCAATGTTTCTGGGTGATTTACCCACACACACATGCATATATATATATATATATATATATATATATATTATATATATATATATATATATATTTATATATATTTTAATTATAAATATAATATATATATTCTTGTCCCCTTAATTACAATTTCCCAATTTTCACGTAAATATGAAATAATTGTCATATGTCACAAAGATTTTCGTAAATGGAACCCTGTTAATTATTTATAATTTCTTCCTGTCACGTATTATTTTGAAAGGAATTTAGACCAAGGGCAGTCCGTATACTCATCAACGAAAGTATGCAAAACACCAAAATATTTCTACCACATATGATAGAAAATAACACTCGTATCTTATCAAATATTAGCTGCAACCAACGACTACAAATACTTGACGTCTTAAAACTGTTTTTGAAAATCAACCCCGTAAAGTTCTCGACGATTTTGATATCCAAACAATTCCGGTAAGAAGACCAGATCTAGTGATTTAAAGAAGAAAAGAATTTGGTGTCATGTAGAGGATTTTGCCTGAAGATAACAGAGTTAAAGGAAAGAAGGTTAAAAGTTGAAAAATACCTGTATCTTGTAATTGAAACAAATATGTGGTAAATTAAGCTGATTATTTTAATAATCGTAGTTGGAGCCCCAGGAACAGGATCCAAAACCTGAAAAAGAGCCTCAATGAACAGGAGATGAGAGGAAGAATTTAACTTTTGCGTAAACCTATTGATAACTGAGTCTATCATTTATTAATAACTGGGTCTAATATTGTCATTATGATTTTTTTTTAAACTGAGGCCGGTGTTATCAAAACAGAGTTTGGAATTTTGCAAAATGTTGCAATCTGATTGTGAAATATGTCCTATTCATATGTAAATTAGTGTTGTCGTCACAGTTTTGTTATGTGATAAACTATTTGAACGTATATACAAGACTAGCATAAGTAACTGACATTGCCCGGGATAAGAATATTCTCAATAAAAAAGATCATAGAAAAGATTTGGAAATTTTTCTATCTCAAACGTGAAAGTTAGGAGCTGATTGTTGGACTGAATGGCATAAGGAAGTTTTGTCTCCTGTGAAGGAAGAAATAAACAATGAATCTATATATTAATACGCCTGTTCCTAAATCTTCCGTCAGTTATCACCTGCAACACCCTCTGGTTAGAAATGGGACCATCCAAATTGTTCAAGATACAATGCAAACATGTAAATTTAAATTATCTGGTGCTGCTTAATCACAGATTTCTTATACGTCCCATTTTATTATACCCAATTTTAAAAATGAAACATTCCAAATGATCTTGCGTCGCTTAAATGCCCAATGTAAAATTAAAAGGAATTGAAAAAATAAAAGAACTTACGTGTTTGTTTTATTTGTAATATTGAAATTGTGAATTACGGAATATATTTCGGTAATTTTGATCTTATGTCGCCCTGGTCTCCTGCCCCAATTTACGCTATGTTTTAGCGAGCCAGCGTTAGGCGAATTTCCGGTCCAACTTAGATATTTTCCGAATAGTGTTTTTGTCACTTTTATGTCTGCAAATTAATGTAGATATTTTAAACGACTCGCCCACCCACCCCGATTTTTATCGGCAAATCAATGTAAATATTTTACAACCCTACTTTTAAGAAAATTATTATTCTGTTTGCATATTGAACTATTTTCAATAGCTACATGGGGAACCATTCATAAATTCCCATACTCTTTCAAAGATTTTACTGTTTCGTGAAATGAATTATCCATCGATAATCAAGGCAGCAGGATTATTCTACGAAAGTTCGACAAAGACTCATTAACAAAACGTTGATAATTCCCGTAGCACCAAATTGCATTATTGGATTACATAATCAGAAGACATAACAAAAAATCCATCTAGGGTTATTTTATGCTAAGAGGTTAGGGAATCGTGTTCATTCTTCCTTCATATTTATGTTTTGTGTAGTTGTTTGTAAAGTGGTTTTAGCACACAATTATATGATATCAAGTAAATAATCTAATAAAAATAATTTGCCTCACAGTGTGGTTTCATGTATTCTATCTTTTAATTGTATAGTATCTCCAATAAATATATAGATAACATGTGAATGAAAACTCAGCATTTGAATACTGATTATGTTGATAAGAAGAAAAACCATAACTATAAATGATAAGATAAATATAATTGTAAATAAAAACAATATTAATCATAATAAAATAAAAATAAAAATGTACACAAGAAAGAATAATTCCCTACAGTGATATGTATAATATTTAAATTCAAGGAGAGAGAGCATCTTATAGAAGCTGATGACAAAATACTTCCCCAGTTTTAAGTTAACTGACCCAACCTCCAAAGTAGATTTTTGGGGAGAAAGTCCCTGTGCTGGACAACAAAATAATAATAAATACCAATGATTATATTTTTGGCAGATCTATTTGACTCATAGATGGACCTAAAAGTCACTACTAGACCGGGTCCGAGTGGACCTGGGAATAATGCAAAGAAGGGGAATTCCACAGCCCACAGATCCAGGACTGGAACCTTGCCATCAGATGAAATTTAGTGTCATATAAAGAACTCCCCTTCTAGGGGGTCTAATCCCT
>CM042146.1:67606957-67614457 GCA_023376005.1 Doryteuthis pealeii | reverse complement strand
GTTGACTGTTATTATCTTAAATTCAAATGTAACCTAAGTTACATATAAACCGGAAATGAAACAGACAAAATTGGCACCAATAAGTCCAGTCCTTTCTCAACAGAATGTAACAAAGGTAAAATATCCGTTTAGTTCTAGTGTTTTGATTTTTAAATTTTAAATTTTCAATTTCTTTTCATTTTCCTAATATCTTTATATATATTAATTCAATGCTTCAAAAGAATCCAATAAAAATACTTATTTCCATAAGGGAATTTCTCTCAAGGGAGAATTGTTTTTGAGAAAAGATTTTTCATTAATCCTTAACTTAATAATTTAGAAGCATAGGCATGGACTTACATATATATATATATTATATATATATATATATATATATATTATTTATATTTTTGCTTGAAGGCAATTACAATGCGTATATCGTATAAAATTCGATAATTATAGAAAATAACCATGACAAGTGAATTTCGCAAACGATCATGAGATGCTAGAACATCGTACAGTCTGTTTCAACTACTGTACGATGTTCTGGAATCGCATGATCGTTTGCGAAATTCACTTGTCATGGTTATTTTCTATAATTATCGAATTTTATACGATATACGCATTGTAATTGCCTTAAAGCAAAATATAAATAATAATATATACTTTATTCAACAATGCTTCTAAAAAACAAACATCAAAAAATTTATATATATATATATGTTTGTGTGTGTTTATATATATATATATATATATATATATATATATATATATATATATATAATTTTGTACTTGATATTCCATTTCAGCTGTTTAAATTTTGATGCAATTATTCCGATGAAACATCTGTCATGGACTGTTAGATAAAAATAGCAAAAACATTATTGATTAATTATTATTACTAACAGTACTTATCCATATTGCATGAGGCTTTTAAGATAGTCATTGATGTTAGTAAATTAGGTTGTGTTAAAATCATTCAGTTATTTGTGCTTCGTATACATATCATTTTTCAAATCTAATATTACAAATACTGGCAAGAATATGCGCCCTCCGGGTGAAAGTACTTAAATTTCAATGAAATGAAATATATTCAATTAAGAAGAATAACGAAGTTAAATAAGAACTCATATAAAAAGATTACACTTATTTTAATTATATCTTAATTTGTTTCTATATGAAATCATTCATAGAATTGATTTTAATACGTTGAAGAATAAAACAACAGCATTAGAAATCAATAATACAAAGTAATTATTTAATAAATCTGGTTTTGCTAAAACCAGTGTGCAAATTAAACACACCATATATCATGTAAACCTTTATTGCTTAGTGATATATAACACATTGCGCAAATTTAAACGCACTGATAACTTGGCCTGTTTTGTGGCAAATCAAACTTATATTTTCAGAGACATCGTTAATAAATAAGATTTATTCCCTGTATTCATGATTTTGACAATAAATTAAAAACTCATATAATTTATAGAATTACGCAATTATTGATGGTATTGTGACGTAATCAGTGATGTAGTTTCGGTTACAGACAGGTAGACACCGAATCTCCATTATTATAAGATTTTCATTATGAAAGAAACACTGGATAAACTATGGAGGCGCGTGGTCTAATGGTTAGAATCGTTCGAAATGAACGCTAATTCCTAGACGAAGCTGCTTGCTTCACATGTCGCTAATACGCTTGGGAAATGTATGAATCCAATTCTCCTTCCGGCTATGAGCAAATAGTAGGGCAAATGGATTGGTAACTAGACTAGAAGAGCAAAAACTCTGAATTCAAACCTGTTAAACTCCGCTTAAGAAGTTAACCTTCTGTCACATCCTGGTAGTGTGGAGGGTTGTTAAATATATATATATATACACTGTTGCTTGTCCGCCCTGTCGGCTGGGGCGTTAGAATGCACCGACTGCATCTCTGCAGAGGGGTAAGACCCCCCCAATGGGGTCACCTGTTGGCCGTGGGTGGCGACCCGTGATGCTTAAGGATAGAGCCCAGGTGGATGAGCAGTTCATGACATGCAATACTCCACTTTGGCCCTATCTTGGGCTAGACGGGCGGTCGGAGAGGCCCCCTCCGATCAATCGACTGGTCACGTCAATCCCGAGCACCTATATGATTTTCCCAACCCTATTGCCCTTATGGCAAGCCCCAACCCATTTTTATCATATGGGTGCTAGAAGGCGGTGGCTGCGGGTCTATATGTCCTGGGAATGACGTTAAACTCTATCTGATGGTGATGTTCCAGTTTTGGAGGTTTGGGGAATGTGGAGCACCCCTTCATCACTATTGCTCCCTGGTCCACTCTGACCCGGAGTGGTTGTACCTGTTAGGGTCCCTAATCTATGGGTTAAATAGAAAAATGTATTTATACAAAAATTGTATTATCCATTAAGAATGAATTTATTTCACAACTTTATCGGAATTAAATGACCCACTGAAGTTGATATGCCGTAAAACAAAACAAACCAAACAAACAAACTGTTGCTTGTGATGTATTTGTTGTTCTTGTTTGCAATTTTGATAAGGATCCCTTTCCTTACAGGATTTATAACTATTCTCATGGCTACCATGTTTTTTTTTTTTGGTTGATGTCAATATAAGACTGAATCATCCTTACACTTTGCAGTAATTCCAAAGCAGACACGAACTGGAAACTGTCAATTTTACATGCCGAAAAGAAAATGACAATAGGAATATATGGGATCATTAATGAGTTTCCTTCGTGTGGTCTCGTGACCATTTTGTCATCAACCACATGGTTCTGAGTATGTAACAACGTCCAATGATAAAAGATAAAAGTTTGTCAGATAGTTGGTTGGATTTTACGGGGTTATTTCCAATAACTCCAACCTAAAAAAGGGGGAACCACGCTGATTGACTGATACATTATTTATTTATTTATTGATCTACTAGGAAAAATAAGACGGGGTTATGGTTAGGGGTTAGGGTTAGGGTTGGGTTTAGGGTTAGTTTAATATGAAAATAATGGGTAGATTAATTAACAGATAAAATTCATTCAGAGTGGTTTCCCCTTTTTTTAGGTTTGAGTTATAGGAAATAACCTTTCACTGCATGTCAACCCTTGTTAATTTATTTTATGCTGAAGATGTTTTGTTTTATTCATTGCTGGTGGGTATTCAACATCTTTTTAAAATTCAAACTCAATTTTTTAAAACAATTTTTAAAACTTATTTTTATCTATTTAATACATAGATATGAACCTAACAGGTACTACCACTTCGGCTCAGGGTGGACCTGGGAACAATGGCGATGAAGGGGTATTCCATATCCTCAAGAGCTCCATAAATGGAACCTTACCATCATATAGAGTCTACCGTCATTCCCAGGACCTGAAGAGACAACGCAGATGATCGAGTACTTCTTACAAATACACCTGCACAAACCGATTCCCTGGTGTATAAACCTAGAAAAGGCCGCCACTGGCATTGGCCTAAAATATTCATGTACTACAATATCGTCACACTAGACGATTATCCCCTGAAACTACATACATCCCCAACATCCCCGCTTTGCCCAGTCATTTGTTGCACTAAAAACTAATTATATCTGTTTTAAGAAAAAGAAAAAAAATAATTTGACAATCAAACATTACTGTCTACAATATATCTACCTACATTTTGTTCAAGCAAGTTCCGGGACACCATCTGGTTTATTTCTATAGAATAATCTTTCATTTATAAAACTAATCAATACATTCATCAATGATGTTATTTTATATATATATATATATATATATATATATATATATATATATATATATATAATCGACAGCCCATTGCCGGATTGAAGCAACTGTGGATCCCGGATGGTTGAAATATTCAAATATCATTTTGCTGAATGTGTTTATTACGTCTTTTCATGTAGGGAAGGGAGGGTAGGTACACAATAGAAGCAAATCCAATTTAGACGAGAGCCAAACATAATTTCCCAAATTCTCTTATTGGTGGAGTTATACACATCATTTGATGAATTATCAAAAAAATGGACGCAAGATAACCAAAAGCACAACTCGTCCATATAAACATATACTGCTTTATATATACATCATCATCATCATCATCATCATCATCAGGCCTTGCCGTCTGCATGAATCTCCATGACCCCTTCCTCGCCATATTCATAGTGTCACTCAAAAACTGTTACCGAAAGTAAACTAGCTACCGATGTTGCCACAGTGGGTTTCCCAATAACAATCAAAAGTAGTTCAAATTCATGAAATGAAATACCAAATCTAGTCAACTTGGTCTTAGTCCTCACTAGGTTGGTCGATAGTTTTTATTCTTTACTTCTTATTTTAACTAAATAGTTAAATTATGAAAATTTAGCAATGAAAGACGGGAATGATGGAAGAGTGAGTTTCTGTTATTCTATCTTTCGATTATACCTCATTAGATCTACTGATGTCTGTAAAGCATAGTCTTGGTGAAAGTATAAATAGAAATAGTGCTAATACACCTTCTTGTAGGACAACAGCTACAATAGCAATATCAAAGTAAGGGAGGAAAGGAAACAAAGAAAAAAAGGAGAGTGTGTGTGTGAGAGAGAGAGAGAGAGGAGAGAGAGAGAGAGAGAGAGGAGAGAGAGAGAGAGAGAGAGAGACAGGGGAGAGTGGAGAGAGTGTGTGTGTGTGTGTGTGTGTGTGTGTGAGAGAGAGAGAGAGAGAGAGAGGAGAGAGAGAGAGAGAGAGAGAGAGAGAGAGAGAGAGAGAGAGAGTGTGTGTGTGTGTGTGTGTAAGTGAACGAGCGAGTGATTAAAAATGTCAGAGCTTTTATAGAAGTACCTTTAGGATATTACTAGAAGTAGCTACCCAGCGTCGCCTTGGTAGCGGGGAGAACTTGGTGTATTGATTTGTTTACCTTTGAGATTAACAAACGCTGGACATTTTAAAGTATAATTTAATGTATATTTTAATTTTTAAATATCTTCGATTATAAATCAAATGTTCATAATTTTTGCACAGAACCGGTGATATTTAGTATATATATATATAATATTATAAATTGTTTTCTCTTTAACAGCATTGTGTGATGTTTTCATTCCACCTTTTCATACTCATATATATATATATATATATATATATACATATATATATATATATATATATATATATACTTTGTCGTTAATTGTTTTATTTTCGTAGTTTCATCCGGACATACATACATACACACCAATTGCCCTTTATATATGAACGAGAAGCGGCTAACCGGCGTCGCCTGGATAGAGGGGGGATTTTTTAAAGTTAGTCTTGCAGATTTATTATTACTGAATCGTGAGTTGGATCCTCGTAGAATGCCCAATTAAAATCCCTACGTAAAAAAGACCTTGCATTGACCCACCCACTCTGCAAAGAAACGTTAATGTCTACTATTTAAATTATTAAATGCAAAAAAATTACATACTGTTATCAGTTAAATTTTATTTCTTAATTATCTTCACTAATATAAATCAAATCTTTATTATTTTTGCTCACAAACCAAATCCTGGTGATATTTAATGTATATATATATATATATATATATATAATATATATATATATATAATATATATATTATATAAGAGAGTTTCATAATTTGCTTGAAGCATTGTGTATGTATTGGTTAGGAGGTTGATTTAGAAGGCTATCACAATGCAGTTTGGAATAAAATAAAAAATATATACGGTAACAATGGTGTTGTGTGTTGACCTGTATTTTTTATTATTCTTGAATTTTCGAGGTAATACCTCTTTATCAAAAGAATTGAACTGAAGCAGTACAGCTATGGCATTTCTTCCTAAATTTAGGAAGAAATGCCATAGCTGTACTGCTTCAGTTCAATTCTTTTGATAAGAGGTATTACCTCGAAAATTCAAGAAATAATAAAAAAATACAGGTCAACACACAACACCATTGTTACCGTATTATTATTTTTTATTATTACTCATTTATTGGTATTACCTCGAAAATTCTATATATATATATATATATATATATACATTAAATATCACCAGGATTTGGTTTGTGAGCAAAAATAATAAAGATTTGATTTATATTAGTGAAGATAATTAAGAAATAAATTTTAACTGATAACAGCATGTAATTTTTTTTGCGTTTGTGATAGCCTTCTAAATCAACCTCCTAACCAATATATATATATATTTACTTTGTCGTTCATTGTTTTACTTTCAAAGTTTCCTCCAGACATACAACTGTCCTTTATATGCACACAACTGTCCTTTATATATGTATAGATTGTTATAGATAGATGTTTTCTCACAGTCTCCTCCTATTTGCCATCACTGTCAAAACATCATCCCGGGTGGTCTCCATTATATCAGTCGCTCTTTTCTAATAAAAATATTCGTACAATGTTAAGATTTTCAAATCACCTGTAAAACATTCAAAGAATGTGTTGACTAGGATGAGAAACAGGCAGAGACTGTTTGAAATGATAGTATCATAAATGGGTTACCATCGAAGTATTCACCTATTTTTTTAATCGTCCTGAATGATCTTATTTTGAAACAGAAGTGAGAGATCTGTATCTTACCACAATAAACAATGAGTTTTATTTTAGATTTTGTCCTTTTCAAGGGTCGACATAAACGACTGGATCGACGCGCCTATTATTTTACACACAACATATTTCAGTCCAGATGTTACATAGAAAGATTTGATGATCATTGGTTGTTGATCGCTGATGACGTCACAAAACAAATGATTCACTTGTTTCATTCGGTCGTGACCAACTTAGAAGATCGACTTAATGATTTCATTAACCTTTTGATTAACAAGGACATACGCTTTTTAAGCCCTGGGGCTTTAGAATACACCGACTGCACCTCTGCAGAGGGATAAGACCCCCCCCCTGTTGGCTGTCAGTAGCGACCTGTGATGCTTAAGGACGAAATCCTGGTGGATGTCCATGACATGCAATACTCCCTTTAGACCCTTACTTAGCCGGTCGGAGAGACTCCCTCTCCGATCAATCGGCTGGTCATATCAAACCCTAGTTACCTATATGATTGACCCAACCCTATTAGTCCTTATCACAAGCCCCAAAACTTTTTATCATATGGGTGCTAGAAGGCAGTGGCTGAGGGTCTTCATGTTCTTGGAATAACGTTAAACTCTATCAAATGGTGAGGTTCCAGTTCTGAAGGTTTGAGGAAAATGGAGCACCCCTTAATGATTATTGCTCCCTGGTCCACTCTGACCCGGAGGTAGGGTCCCATCTATGGATTAAATAGAAAAATGTGTTTATAAAAAAATTGATTTTATTCAAAACTTTATCGGCATTAAATGACCCACTGAGGTTGCTATGCCGTAAAACAAAACAAACCAAACCAAACATACGATTTTTCGTGTTATTTGGATTATCCGCACTATTGTCCTCATCTTTATTGTTATCTGTACCACGTTTCGGACGATTTGCCTTCCGGTCTTCTTCAGGGTACATCGACGGAAACGTTGTACAGATAACAATAAATATGAGGACAAAATA
>CM042146.1:67599457-67601957 GCA_023376005.1 Doryteuthis pealeii | reverse complement strand
TGTAAGAAGGAATAAACAAAGAAATAATCAAATTAATAAGTAATTAAAGAAAATTAAAGACAAAAAGGATATATATATATGTATGTATGTATGGAGAGAGAGAGAGAGAGAGAGAGAGAGAGGAGAGAGAGAGAGAGAGAAGAGAGGGGGGAAAAGAAGTGAACAAAATAGAAATATAAAAATTGCCAAGGGGAGATATTGAATAATAAATAGGTTAAATGGAAGAGAGAGAAAGAGAAAGAAGAGAGAGAGGAGAGAGAGAGAGAGAGAGAGAGAGAGAGAGAGAGGAGAGAGAGAGGAGAGAGAGAGAGGGTTGGAGGGAGAAAGGGAGAGGGGAAATAAACAACCTGCTACCATAATTAGCATGAAAAAAATGGAAGAAAGAAAGTACTTTTCCCTAATATGCACACATAAAGCAAACAAACAAAAACAAACAAAAAAGAAAGAAAGAGATAAGAAAAGCAAAAATTATCAAGAGTAAAGAAAGTGAAAAATTAAGAAAGAAAGAAGGAAATAAAGAAAGAAATAACATATTATTAATGCGAGCATAAAATAGAAAGAAAGATAGAAAGAAAGAACATGTTACTAATGTGAGCATAAAATAGATAGATAGAAAGAAAGCCAGAAAGAAAAAAAGGAGGGAAGAAAGAAAGAAGGAAAGAAAGGAAGAACATGTTATTGATGTGAGCATAAAATAGAAAGAAAGAAAGAAAAAAGAAAGAACATGTTACTAATGTGAGCATAAAAATAACAATTAGAAAAAAGAAAGAAGAAAGAAAGAAAGAAGAAGAAAAAGAAAAAGAGAAAGAGGATAGATAGACAAAGAAACAAAAGAAAGAAGAAAGAAAGAAAGAAAAGAAAGAAAGAAAGAACATGTTACTAATGTGAGCATAAGATAGACAGATAGAAACAAAAGAAAGAACGAAAGAAAGAAAGAAAGAAAAAAAAGAACATGTTACTAATGTGAGGATAGATAGAAACAAAAGAAAAAAGAAAGAAAGAAGAAAAAGAAAGAAAGAACATGTTACTAATGTGAGCATAAGATAGACAGATAGAAACAAAAGAGCACGAAAGAAAGAAGGAAAGAAAGAAAGAACATGTTACTAATGTGAGCATAGAATAGAAAGAAAGAAAGAAAAGAAAGAGAAAGAAAGAAATTTTACTAATGTGAGCATAAGATAGACAATTAGAAAGAAGAAAGAAAGAAAGAAAGAAAGGAAAACATGTTACTAATGTGAGCATAAAAATAGAAGAAAGAAAGAAAGAAAGAAGGAAAGAAAGAAAGAAAGAAAGAACCTGTTATTGATGTGAGCATAAAATAGAAAGAAAGAAAGAACGAAATAAATAAAGAAAGAAAATTAAAAACAAAAGCAAGAAAAACGTTAATGTCACGTTTCATAGAGCGTAACATCAATGTTCCTTGTTCATAGTTTCTTTTTCTAATATTTACAAAAACGCGTCGAGTTTGTTAAAAACCGTTGAACAATTAAAATCAGAAAAACTATCATTCATTTTTATTAAATAATGAAATAACGAAAAACTAAAGACAGGAGCCAACAACTACAACCAAGTTACACAACAGATTTTTAAAAAAAGGGAACATCTGCTCAAAGTTGTTATCAGGTTACCCGCACGGCCTCTGTTTAAAGCGCCAAAATCACAACCGTTTAGTCATGTTTGCCCCATCTCAATCACGTGATTGGTGTTCTCTTATCTAAAGGTCTTTAAAGAAGAAGAAGAAGAAGAAAAGCATATACGTTACAGTGATATCAATATTCAATTATAGCTGAGAGGGATGTATTTTTAAATAGCCGAAAATAGATCAGTGAACCTTATCGTCTCTTATAATCTCTACGGCTCTTGTGAGATTAAATTCTATTAAAACAAATTGCATCATTCTGGAGACAGATCTCGAAAGCGGTCAAAATTCTGAATCTTTCGGAAGATGTCGACATTCATTTAGTCTGGGTTTACGTTCCCGTGTCCGTAATCATGAAAAAAACAAAAAACAAACCTTTTCTAAAATGCATATATTGTTCATTGTTTCTCTGTAACATTTTCTGTAACCTTTTATGTAGTCGTTGTGAAGTCCACGTATGCTTTTTTGTTGGTATATCTAGTGAGTCTAATTCTCAGTGTGAATATATCATATTTGTATATATATTTTATATATATGTATATATCTCTGTGATATAGATATCTTGGGGTTTTGTGTGAATAAATCAGAAACTCCGTTGGATGTTAAGTGTTATGTTCATTTTTATTTCATTCAACATTTCGAAAGCATGACCTTCCTTTTTCCTGATAATATATATATATATATATATATATATATATATAAGTAAAGAAATAACAAAAGACTTAGAGATTTAGCATTATAGTCTATTTCAGGGAGCTTAGACAAATAGTCTAAATCTCCCGACTCTCAGATGCGAATGATGAAATTTTTTATTACTTTAAAGGCATTTGAAAACAGATTTTTATTTATATATTTTTTAAA
>CM042146.1:67591957-67596957 GCA_023376005.1 Doryteuthis pealeii | reverse complement strand
ACTAGAAATTGTGCAGGAAATTGAAATTTCTCTATACTGTCAAATATTATATGCACAAACTAGATGTCTTTGAAAATGAAACTATTAGAATTCTCTGGACGGTTGGTTGGTTGGTCGGGTTTACGGGATGTAAACCCATTGGGTCCTTTTATGCCAAAGACGTTTTTGTTTTATTCATTCTTGATGGGTACACAATTTGTTATAAACACATTTTTCTATTTAACCCATAGAGGAAACCCTAACAGGTACTACCAAACCGGGTCAGAGTTGACCAGGGAGTAATGGTAATGAAATGGTACTCCACATTCCCCAGACTTCCAGAACTGGAAACTCACCATCAGATAGAGATTAATGTCATACCCAGGACATGAAGTCCCTCAGCCACCGCATTCTAGCACAAATATGATAAAAATGATTAGGGCTTGCTATAATGGCAATAGTGTTGGGACAATCATGTAAGTGCTAAGACTTGGTTGGAGGGAGCCTCTCCAACCGACCGCACAGTAAGGACCAAAGTGATGTGTTGCATGTCATGGACTGCTCATCCACCAGGATTCCGTCCTTGAGCATCACAGGTCAGCACCCACGGCCAATAGATGGTCCCATTGAGAGGGTTTTACCGTTCTGCAGAGGTTCAGTCCGTGTATTCCAAAACCTCAGCTGACGGGGATAGAAATCTCAGAGACTGAGATACAAATGAAACAGACAATTAAAGACAGAATACCAAACTTAGTTTTAATTAACAAGAAAAAAGGATTTGTCAACTTGTGGATTTTGCTGTTCCACCGAATCACAGAGTGAAAGTGAAAAAAAAAAACCAAAAAGCTGGACAAATACATGAACCTTGACAGAGAGCTGAAAAAGGAGACAGTGATACCGCTCATAATGGGAGCCCTTGGAACAATTCTGAAGAACCTAGATAAGAGACTTGATGAACAGGAGATTAGAGGAAGAATTGAAACCATCCAGATTACAGCACAACTAAAATCGTTTAAGATACTTAGAAAAATCCTGAGACCTGAGATGACTTGCTGTCACTCAGACTCCAGTGAACAAAACATGTTAGAACTGGTGTGAAACCAAGTAATAATCATCTAGCTTAAATGCAAAGTTTAAACTGTTTTCAGTCATATCAAATTTACAAAATGTAGATTATAATTAATTGAAAATGAATAGAACAAAATAGATAGAAAGTAATTATAGTTTATTACTTATATCCATTAAGAAATTATAATAATCGAGGTAAGCGTGATTGCAGATACTTATATTATTATCATTTGCTCCTTTTGAGTTTTCACATCAGCATTAGCTGATGTCTTTCACTGGAGTCTGAGTGACAGCAAGTCTCCTCAGGTCTCCAGGACTCTTCTGTGTATTCTGGCAGATTGCAGCAGTGCAGTGTTCTGAATGGTTTCAATCCTCCTTCTGATTTCTAAACTTTCCAAACCCTTTTGGGACTGTTCCAAGTGCACCAACTACAATTGGTATCACTTTCACTTTCATATTCCATAACTTTTTCAGTTCTCTGGCAAGGTCCATATATTTGTCCATTTTTTCATTTTCCTTTAGCTTCACCCTGTGATCTGCTGGCACTGCAAAATCCACCAGTTGGCAAGTTCTTTCTCTTTTGTTAATCAACACTAGGTCTGGTCTTCTTGCTGGGATAAGGTGTTTCGTTTTTATTTCAAAGTCCCAGAGAATTTTATGCGTTTCATTCTCAAGAACAGATTCTGGTTTATGCATATACCATTTATTATTATTATTATTATTATTATTATTATTATTAATTTTAAAACTGTATTAGAAAATAGTTTGATTCTTTCAGAGAATACTAACGCTATTGTACTAGCAAAAATCTTCCCACGGTGTGTCATTTGTACTGTGTTATGGTTATATGCGAGAATTGGGTCACTGTTATTGTTGCTATTATTTCTGGTGTTTCTGATATGAATTTATGAACTGTTAATATTTATGTTGTTATTATTATTCGTCATACCACCCACGGAAAAACTTTAGAACATGCTGACTACATCCCTACCGAGGGGTTAAACCCGCTCTCCAAAAAGAGGAGTATTGGGTATGACACTAAACTGCATCTAATAGTGAGGTCTAATTCTGAAGATATGGGGAGTGTGGAGAACTCCTTCATTACCCCGTCCTGTCGGCTGGGGCGTTAGAATGCACCGACTGCACCTCTGCAGAGGGGTAAGACTCCCCCAATGGGGCTACCTGTTGGACGTGGGTGGCGACCCGTGATGCTTAAGGATAGAGGATGAGCAGTTGATGACATGCAATACTCCACTTTGTCCCTATCTTGGGCTAGACGTCGGTCGGAGAGCCCTCTCGATCAATCGGCTGTCACGTCAAGCCCTAGCACCTATATGATTTTCCCAACCCTATTGCCCTTATGGCAAGCCCCAACCCCTTTTATCATATGGGTGCTAGAAGGTGGTGGCTGCGGGTCTACATGTCCTGGGAATGACGTTAAACTCTATCTGATGGTGAGGTTCCAGTTCTGGAGGTTTGGGGAATGTGGAGCACCCCTTCATCACCATTGTTCCCTGGTCCACTCTGACCCGGAGTGGTAGTACCTTTAGGGTCGCATCTATGGGTTAAATAGAAAAATGTATTTATAAAAAAATTGTATTATCCATTAAGAATTGATTTATTTCAAAACTTTATCGGCATTAGATAACCCACTGAGGTTGATATGCCGCAAAACAAAACAAACCAAACCAAACCAAACCTTCATTACCATTACTTTCAGGTCCGCTTTAAGCCGGGGCGGTAGTACCTGTTAGGGTCCCAACTATGGGTCAAATAGACCTGTCTAAAGACCATTCGTATTCGATAGGAAAACTCTTAAGAAACAATTACACAAAATTGTAAATATCAGCATGTTATGAACGCAATTCCCTAACCTCTAGTCATAAAATAACGCTAGGCGAGTTTACATGCCGTTAAAATGAATCAATCAATTATTATCATCATAGATTTAATGGTTGTGGTTTTTGTGTTATTTGGTGAATAGGACCGGTTTAGCTCAGTCGACAGAGTGTCTGACTAGGCACCACACGGTTTCTGGTTCGATACCGGTCCTCACCAACTCAGCGTATGAGTAGCACAGCGATATGTATTGTAAAGTGAGGAGCTGATGGTAGGAGTGGCGCTCCACCTCAGACGCCAAAACAATCTCCTTGGTCTAAAGCTAGTGAAAAGGGGATAGACTCTATCGCTGTTAGCTGATAGCGTCTTTAGGCCATCCTGAGGACTTTCACTTTTTTAAAAAATTTTATTGTGTAATACAAAGAGTAGGGAGTAGTAGGTCCACAGCATCCCAGTCTGTCTCCTGATAGTTTTTGCGCTAGATCCAGTTAGGGATGAGAAAGTGAGTTGGGATTCGCCTACTCCCATCTCCATCAACAGCACTGCCACTGTGGTGGTGTGATGTAACACAAGGTTGGTGTAATGTGGGAACCCGGCAGTACAGCATGCCCCCCCCCCCATCTAAAGGCAGGCAGAGAAAATCGTTCACTCTCCACGGCACCCTTCCACCCAATGGTGCCCCAGTGGTGTCGAGAAACTAACCCAACCCTCATCCCTTTTTATACAATGGGGACAGGTGCTCCCAGGAGGGACGGCCTTCTGTTATTGGAGTTTAAGCACAGAGAGAGCGAGAGAGAGAGAGAGAGAGAGAGAGAGAGAGAGAGAGAGAGAGAGAGAGGGGGAGAGGAGAGGAGAAGAAGAAAAGAAGAGAGAGGGAGAGAGTGAACAAGAGAGAACAAGAGAGAGAGAGAGAGAGAGAAAAGTGAAAAGAGAGAGAGAGAATAAGAGAGAGGAAGAGAGTGAATAAGAGAGTGAGGGAGAGAGCGAACAAGAGAGAGAGAAAGAGAGAGAGGGAGAGAGAGAAAGAGAGAGAGAGGAAGAGAGAGAGAGAGAGAGAGAGGGGGAGAGAGAGAGAAGGAGATAGGGGGCTTGACGATGCTCCTAAAGTTTCTCGCACTAGATGCCAAGCTGAGAGCAATTCATGGCTTCAGATAAAGTTCTCGTCATCATCGTCGTCGTCGTCGTCGAGGAAAAACGATGAATGTTTGTTGGTGGTTATTATAAAACCCAGAATTAAATGAAATTCAGAAGAAATTAAAATATACAATGAAAATATTTCTTCTTCAGAATTAATAGTGGATAGTAATGCATATGCAATCTTCTCGAATGGTGATCTATAACAAAAGCACACACACTCACATACGGGTGCGCACACCCTCTCTTCTTCTTCTTCTTCTTCTTCTTCTTCTCTTCTTCTTCTTCTTCTTCTTCTTGTCCACTCTCTCTCTTCCAATTATTTCTCTCTCTCTCTCTCTCTCTCTCTCTCTCTCTCTCTCTCTCTCAAACACACACACACACACACACACGTTATAGTTCTTATTAGCCTGTAAATTGCCTGGTATCGTATTTCGATATTGCAATGTTCTAGTCAAGGAATCACGTTCCACTGGGTTTCAAGCACTTGCATATGATTCTGTTAATGGAATGTAATATGTGTCGGTTCAAATTCAATACAGTTTCAAATCTAACACAACACCCGTAAATAATGACAGTTTTATTATTTGAAATAAGCGTGTTGTATCTCATATATATACATATAGAAGTAGTTGCTGGGTCTAGCCACACTGATGAGACGTGAAACTTCGCAACACGGTGTCTGTGGATGACTTATTATATGCTCCCCAAACCCGGTAGAGCTTTCTAGGAGTAACTTTAATTGACTTTCACCACTAGCGTAATAAAGCAAAATTGTCTGTTGTTTACAGATTTGAACTCGCTGGTGATCGTAAAATATATAGATCGATGTACGTATTTATCAGTTAAAAACACCGCTCCTTGCTTGGCAGCTGCCGACAGTCGTGAGGTTAAGGAACCGGGCTGATGAAAATTCAGCCGGGGTTCATTCCCGGCTAGAAGTAGTTGATGGGTCTAGCCACACAGTTGAGACGTGAAAC
>CM042146.1:67576957-67584457 GCA_023376005.1 Doryteuthis pealeii | reverse complement strand
CTGATTTAAGGCCGCCCCGTCGACTTTACTTTACTTTACTTATGGGTAAAATAGTAGGGCAGACTGGGCTCTTTAACCCTGGATAGGTAACCAGTCTAGGAGAAGGAAGGACTCTGAATTTGAAAAGCCTGAGGTCAGTTGTGGATTGTTTTTCATTGGCAAATGTGGGTTTCAGCTTAGAAGTGCTAACGTTTTACATTTCGACTTGTACACTTGAGACGACTGAGTTAACTTATGCGATAGACAAAATAACCGAGAGAGATTACAGTATAAATGTAGAATAGCGTGCAAGAGGTAATATCATTAGAATCGCATTTTACATATAAATAGCATTATATATCGGAAACTCCCAAAGTAGCCTAATCATGACCCTAACCCTAAACCTAACATTAAACCTAGCCCTTAACCTAACCCTAATCCTAGCGTCTCAAGAGTTTCGGATATTTCAGTGAAATGTACTGAAATGTAATGCTTTTAGTACATAATCATTTTATACGTAATAATTGCGCGCTATTCTGCATTAGTACCGAGATCAGAAAACGTTGTCGTTCGATGAAAAGACAATTCTACGTCTATCTCGAGGAAATGCTGTTTGTATGATTATATGTGTTAAAAGAAAGACAAAAATGGAACACAATTAATCTTTTTCAAGTTCGCGCAGTTCCACTTATTTTCTTCTTATTTGACTCTTCCTCCTGGCAGTGCGTCTTACAATATGCCGACTATATCCTCTGGTCCCTCATCTAAGTATTAAACTGGTACACCATAGCTTAACTTCTTCCTTCGTTTATATTGTTATTTAATTTGTTGAGTCTGAGAGACAGGCCTTACACTGCTTATCTTATATACCCTTCTAACATTGGAGAGAGAGACACACACACACACAGATAAATTAGATAGAGATGATTGATAAGGCTCTTACTTTTAGCTCTGCTACTTGTTCTTCATTTAGGTCGTTTAACTCGTCGCCACGTTCTTCTTGTTGATCTCATTTTATTTTCAGGGCTTCTGCTGGGGTTCATTCTTCTTTATCCAGGGCTGGACATTGCTGGTTTTAATATTTAATTAACACTACAAGACTTGTTTGTCTCTTGATCAAGCTTTATTTTCTAACCCTGTTCATTTGATTCCGCTGCGGGGAAGGGATTTAAAACAACATCAGAGCGGTGACCTACGGCCCTCCCGCTCTGAAATCTACGTCGCATCTGACTAAACTAAAACTTGTTCTCATGCGTCCATTCAAGGGGCCAAGTAAAAGTCATTACCCGTTACAACTGTCAGGGAACTTTCCATGGACCCAATCATTTTAAGTTGACGGACCCTAATTCAAAATTCTAACTACAGGAACGTTTGCAATTTATAACTGCGGTAATTTATGAGGAAGTGCGTCCCGGTCCCCTGCCTCTGAAATTGCTGCCCGGTGAAATTTTAAAATAACGACCCCAACCTTCGGCGCCACAGCGGTGTTACTTGAAAGAAAACAACCAACTTAGGGCGTTAAATGTATTTGAGGGGGGCCTTTTTGTCGTAATTCTTGTTTAATTTATGAGGAAGAGGACAAATTTCTATAAATAAACAAGAATTACGACAAATTACGATAAGAATTACAAGAAAGAAAAATAAGAATTACGACAAAAAAGGTTTAATGTTTTTTTCTTTCGAATGGTAAAAATAAATAAACAAGAATTACATCAAAAAAGAACCCCCCCCCCCACAAGTACATTTAATGCCCTAAGTTGGCTTGTTTCTTTCAAGTAACACCGCTGTGGCGCTGAAGGTTGGGGTCGTTATTTTAAAATTCACCGGCAGGGGACCGGGACGTACTTCCTCATAAATTACCATAACTGCTCATAAATTATGTAACACTTACAGTGCTTGCTGTTCCCTAAGTGATCACTCATCTAAGTAATGAACAGACTCATCATTGCTTAATTTCTTCCTGTCTTTTTCTTGTGATCTACTAAGCTTTCCTTAGTCTGGTACAGAGACCTTAGGTACCTGTTGTCATTATGTGGTCACCCATCTAAGTAGTAAACAGACCCATCATTCCTCATCACTTTCCTTTCCTTTCTCTTGATATTCATTAAGCTTGGTTTATTTGTTTGTTTGTTTTGTTTTACGGCATATCAACCTCAGTGGGTCATTTAATCCCGATAAAGATTTGAAATAAATCAATTCTTAATGGATAATACAATTTTTTTATAAATACATTTTTCTATTTAACCCATAGATGGGACCCTAACAGGTACTACCACTCCGGGTCAGAGTGGACCTGGGAGCAATGGTGATGAATGGGGTGCTCCACATTCCCCAAACCTCCAAAACTGGAACCTCACCATCAGATAGAGTTTAACGTCATTCCCAGGACATGTAGACCCGCAGCCACCGCCTTCTAGCACCCATATGATAAAAAGGGCTTCGGGCTTGCCATAAGGGCAAAGCTTGGTTTAGTCTAACACACAGGTATTACGTTGCTTACAGTACCTGCTGTTATTAAGTTGGAATCCATCAAAGTACTGAAAAAGGCTCATCATTGCTTTATTTATTGCTTTTCTTATTTACTAGGCTTTGTTCACTTTGACGCACAGGCCTCAGGTTGTTTACACTTCCTGTTATTATTAAGTGGTCACCCATGTAAATCCTGAACAGGTTGATCAAAGCTTAACTTTAATCTCGCCAGAGTATGTGCTTTTACCGTAATTAGACTGTCATATCTTTCTCTCCTTTTTTCCATAGGGTAAAACGTTGTTTTATATATATGTTTAAATATATATATATATATATATATATATATATATATATATACCAACCTCTCCGCACGAGCAGTATGTGACACAAGGTTCGTTTATTAAGCGAAGTTGAACAGGTTTGAATTCAGAGCTTTCTTTCTCCTAGACCGGTTGCCTAACCAATGTTAAAAAGTTCAGTCTGCCCTACTATTTACCCATAGCCGGAGGGCGTGTAGGATTTATACCTTTTTCAAGCGCTAAGTGAAAATGCAATTTCCACGTCCAGGATTTGAACTCTGGGCGACGAGTCCATTTCCCATGACTTTAACTACAACACGCGCTTACAATTTATTCTAATATATATTCTAAGTTATATATATATATATATATATATATATATATATATATGTGTGTGTGTTTCATCCACAGACACGTGTTCGGCATATCATGCCTCTTCAGTGTGGCTAGACACAAATCCTTGGTAGGTTTGAACTCAGACTGACCGCATGGTAGTCCGATATCTTATCCCTCGCCCACTGACAGCTGATGGGGTGACGTGTTTTTAAACTATTAAATACATAGAAATTATTTATCTTTCGGTCACTGAGAGATCAATTCCGGAGAATGATCATTGCTTATTTGCTTAGTAGTGAGAGTTAATTTAAATTACCCAATTAGAGACTAATTTATATATATTAATAAGTCATCCACAGACACGTGTATATATATATATATATATAATATATATATATATATATAAATTATTGATATATTATATATATATATTCCAAGTTAACTTGATATAAGATATATTATATCATTATCAATTATTAATTGTATAAAAATTAAAAAGCACGAAATATTGTAGATACAGAAGAACCTTTAAAATATCAACAAAAAACGGAGTCTTTGAAGTGAACAAGTTTTCTAAGTTCTTATGGGTTCAAAAGGAATTGCTTATCATGAACTTTTAGGACTCCTACAAACCGTTAGTGCGCAACACTACATTGCATAATCAGCCCGTTTGTATGACTCATGGAAACAGAAAAACCTTTTTTTTCTGAGCAAGAAAGTCAACGCCCGTTCTCATATTACAAAAAACAACGCAATAAACAATTATATAATTGAACATTCTTCAACATGGGGCGTATTCTTCAGACCTGACACCTTTAGGCTCTTATTTTTTTTCTATCTTGTAAGTGGTTTCAACAAATTCAATATATGCAAAGGATTTCAACAGACTCAACGTATGCAAATAGTTTTGCTACGAATTTTTTCGCCATTTTTAGGCTGCAGATGAGCGCTCTTTATAGTGGAGATCCTTTGTGTTCCTCTATGAAAAATCTTAGGTTGTTCCTTGTTGTTAGGTAAAATCTTTTGGTTATTCCTTTGTGAATAATCATTGTGTTAAGCAGAGGCTTGTCTGCTTCGTCCGTGACGAATACGTGCAAATGAATGGCTTTCAAAATCGGCTATTAAGTAGTTAACTAACAACGTATTCGAGCCTGTTGATTGGCTGAGCTTTAATCCATGCGTCCACGCAGAGTCTATAAGTTTAAGTGGTGGACTTCAGCAGACCTATATATATATATAAAGAAAACTCCAACAAGTTTTAACAAATTCAAATCATGCAAAAAGAATTTCAAGAATTTAATAAAGAGTATGCTATCATGGGATCATATCCCGTCGTTTCTGTTTTGCTGAAGGATATCATTTATAGATTGAAGGGAACTGATCGATATTGCTGATTTTGAAAATCAAGTCGAACTATTTTGGGATTAACACAGAAGACAGGATCTATGGTTCAAGAAAACAGAATCTATTTATTGATCGGTTAAAGATTTTTTCAAATGGTATCCATTCTAACAGTCCATTCCAAGAACAGTCAAAGAAAAGTTCATACCAAAAATAGTCCGATAAAATTCCATTAACAGTCACTGCAAAGAACAGTCCATGTCAAGAACAGACTAAGAACAGTCTATACCAAGAACAGTCCCAAAATTCTGAGAACAGTCCATGTCAAGAAAGGTCTATTCCAAGAAACAGTCCAAGAAATTCTATTCCAAGAACATTCATGACAAGAACAGTGTTATGTCAAAAACAGTTCCTTACAATGTTACCATTATTATAACCCAATGGTAACAAATTATTGAAGAGTTCCTATTGTTCAACCACAGTAAAATGATAATGACTCTTCTCAAATTTATACTTCTTATTTTGTATTTGTTTATATATAAATTGATATTTGAGTCCTTTGAATTTTAGTATTCTTTACTTGATCACGTAAAATTCACAAGAAATCGAGCAAAATGTGCATTCAAAATTTGTATCAGACGTAAAAATATTTGCTTAAACTAATCCCTTTATACCATCCTTTAAATATTTGAAAAAAGAAAGGTCATCGAAACCTGAAATTTACAATAATGTTAATGGTCACTATCAAACCGTTTATCTTAACAGTATCTCTCTGAACCCTAAATATCGGATTGGGCTTACCGTGTATAGTAAAATAGCCAAGTGCAAAATGCCAGTAACTTACGATTTCAAAGAATTAAGAGCCTACTCTTACCGACTGTCTATAGTGTCAATAGTAGCGCCAAGTGCAAAATGCCAACCTTGCAGAGAACTTCCAGCTTACGATTTCAAAGAATTAAGAGCCTACTAGACCGACAGACTATTACAAACTCTTCTCATTTTTTAAAAGATAATCTTAGTGAGTGTAGAATTTTTTTTACTCTAGGTCTGTCTAAGTTTATAGAAACACTTAGATCTGCCCAAAAGTTTTGAGTATCTCTCTTTCAACAGACAGGATATATGAGACTGGCTTCTGTGTATCAGTTCAATCTATCAGGGAAGGTGGAACCCAGGATATCCTTTTACCATATGAATATACTCTCGAAGACACATGATAGCTAAAGCAAGAAAAAATGCCTGCTGGAAAAAAAGAAAGAAACGGAACAAGTATTTCTTTCTTTTTTTCATAGTAAGTCATCGTAAAATTATTAAATATCCTAGCTTCGTCATACATCTGGTCGGAAGTCGGAAAAATTTGAAAAACAAAATACTTTTTTTTTTTTCCAGTTCAAAAATATGATTGCTTTTCGTTCTCTTAAAGAGTCGAAAGTGTTCTCTTAAAGGGCCGGAAGTGTCGTTACATAACAACATTTATCAAGTCAGTAAATAGTGTTAATTAGTTTTTGCTTTTACACCCGCGTCGACAGACAAGCCAGAGTTAATGATGTGAAAAGCCCCATTCATGATTTTTACATCTCTTATTTGGGCCAATGATCCTATTTAAGCCTTCCGCTGAAATTAGCTTTTCAGTTTTCAGCTAGTTTTTTTTAATGTGAGAAACATAACTTCTTCTTTCAGGAGATTTATAACCTAAATATTTTGGATATTCTCAAACTAGAAAAAAACAAACATATATCCTTTTTAAAGCACCACCCATATATATATATATATATATATATGTATAAATATAAATATATATATATATATATATATATATATATATATATATATATATATAATGGACTCTCCCATCGATTTTCGACGTATGAGGGTTCATACATATAATGAACTCCCACACAGGGATTTTTTTATAGTGGTGAAGGCTTGTGTTGGACCATCCACACTTTTTGGCACAGTCGATAGGAAAGAATTGGTGCATCAAAGGTTGCCACAAACCCAATCAACGACCGACCTCAGGAATTTTGAATTCAGAGTTATCCCTCTCCTAGACTGGTTACCTACCCAAATCTGAAGAGCCCAGTCTTCGCTACTATTTAACCCATATATATATATATATATATATATATATATATATATATATATATATATATATATATCCGGTTTAGCTCAGACGGTAGAGTGCCCGCCTTGGAACGATAACGTACTCGGTTCGATACCAGCCCTTGCAAACTCAGCGTATGAGTAGCACAAACGTTAGAAGCTGATGTTAGTTGTGATACTTCACCCCAGACGCAAAAACAATCTCCTTCGTCTAACGCTAGTGAAAAGGGGATAGACTCCCTTGCTGTCTGGCTGATATCGACTTTAGGCCACGCCAACGACCTTTATATATATATATATATATATATATATATATATATATATATATATATATATGCGCCATTGGGGTCAGCTATTGAGGTCTGAGTAGATAGCCGTGACCAGGAAGAAAGTTTGCCTGCAAAACGAATTGAATTAAAAATAAATAAATAAATAAATAATAATAATAATAATAATAATAATAATGATAAAAAAATGGATTTAAAAAAATGGACAAATATCTGGACCTTGCCAGAGAACTGAAAAAGTTATGGAATATGAACGTAAAAGTTATACCAATTGTAGTTGGTGCACTTGGAACGGTCCCAAAAGGATTGGAAAAGGGTTTGGAAAGTTTGGAAATCAGAGGAAGAATTGAAACCATTCAGAACACTGCACTGCTGCAATCTGCCAGGATATTCAGACGAGTCCTGGAGACCTGAGGAGACTTTCTGTCACCCAGACTCCAGTGAAAACCTTCAGCTAACACTGATGTGAAAACTCAAAAGGAGTAAAATAATAATAATAAAATAATAATAATAATAATAATAATAATAATAATAATAAACATTAAAATGATTTTTCTAAAATTTGCAATTAAGTCAAAAATTAAGTCAAAAACTAACCCGTCCTATATATGAGCCGAGCCAGCCATTAGCTGCTGGAAATTAACATACGAATAAGTTCATCTACCGCTCAAACTACCCAATCTCTTTCT
>CM042146.1:67566957-67574457 GCA_023376005.1 Doryteuthis pealeii | reverse complement strand
CTCTCTCTCTCTCTCTCTCTCTCTCACGGAAACACACACACACACACTCTCTCTCTCTCTCACACACACTCACCCCTCTCTTTCAATACCTCTCTCGCTCTCTTTCTCTCTCTATCACTCACTCTCTACCCCCTCTCTCTCTCTTTCTCTCACGCCCTTTCTCTCTCTCTCTCACTCACTCACTCATTCTCTCTCTCCCTCTCTCTCTCTCTCTCTCTCTCCTCTCTCTCGTACTTTCTATACTTCAGTCTTTTCCTTTCTAAATTTCTTTTTCAATTTCTCCTTCTTTCTAATTTTTTCTCTCTTTGTTTTTTTCTCTCATTTCCTCTTTCTTCTGTTGAATGATTTGATGTTCCCAGTTTTCCTAAGCAACATCACTCAAACTCATAAACAAAACAATTGAACAATAGTAAATAATTCAGTAATTGATCAGAGGAACCATGCTAATTATTTAAGAATATTGACAAGTATTAGGGATTTGCTTTGATTTTTATTTCAATGAAAATGCTACAAATCTTTCCATGCAATAAAAAGGAAGGCCAAATTTAAACACATGATGAAATACAATCGAATGAGAATTAAAATGATTAAAATATTTATTATGCAACAGTAATCAAAACTGTCTAGATACATCCACCCACCAGCAGAACAAATAAATAAACAAATTAAAAACACTGGGGAAAAGAATCTAACAAATATTTCGTTGAGGAAAAGTAACATTAACCGGATGTCGTCTGGACATTAGCCTCTCACAAAATGAATAAAACAAGTCGCACGCACATAGGCTGTACGTATACATCCGGTTGAAAATGATAGATTAACGCTCAATAAACAAAGGTCCTTTTTTCAACTAATCATAAACCTGGACCCCAAAGAGGATTCTACACTAAATAAGGCTATAAAAAGCCGACCAGAGACACGAACTTCATTTCGACTCGAACCTGGGAGAAGAACTGAGAGAGCCGTCGCGTATCACATTTTGGACAAGAGTAGAGGCGATTGCCAATCAACAACCCACTAATACCCACACTTCCTTGGACCTACAAGAACTAGGTCAGCTACGCTGCGAATACCAGATCAAGAATGGACTCACGACCACTTACCTTCTGACCCCTACCTTAGGGAAGAAGAGACCTCATATTTCAGGGCGATATTGGGGGTCTAGTGACTTCGGCTTTGGACTGGTTAAATAATGTTAACACCGTTGATCCAAGGGGGGGCTATTCCTCCAGGGAATAACTGCTCCCTTGATTTAAAGAGGCAGGGCTGGGTTTATTACCAAGTGCCTGAGGTGAACCCTTGATGGGCAATGCCGACGGAATCAACGCATTTTTGAACCTACCATCCCATGAGTCTTGACTCGAGAGTGGTCCCACATTAAAAAGACATAGTATCACACCCATATACGTGGGATGCGAGATAAATAACTACTTCTAATTCACAGAATCCTGTTTATTTAAAATAAGCGAATCCTAACCCTTTTTTTATTTTTTCGCCGTTATATTTTTTCTTGTAACCAAACACTTATTTAAAACATACTCAATGATTGTTTAGATTGTATACTACTACTACTACTACTACTACTACTACTACTACTACTACTAATAATAATAATAATAAAAATAATCGTAAAAAAATTAAAATGATTTTTTGTCATATTCACTGACTGCTCAGTGATTGGTCAATGATTGGTTCACTGTCAGAATTGACAACAAATATAACAAGATTTTTCTTGCCCAACTCTGGGAAGGTAATTAGATGTAGTAATTGATGAATAGCTTTATAAGATTTAAAGGTGGTTTTAACTTCAGTAGTTAAAAACCACTTCTTATAATGTGTTAGAAGGGCTCAAAAGGCCTACCGAACACAGGTGAATTTACATATTCATATACAACAAATTCAAACAAAGAGATGCATAAGACTTTATTGTCTGGGCAACATTCAACATTTACAATACAAAACAGCCAGGACGAAAGTCCTAAGGAAAAAAAGAGTTCTTGAATAATGAAAAGTTGAAAGAATGGAGGAAATCCTAAATGAAAAGGTTGTCATTTACTTTATAGGAAACCCATCTCCATGTGTTATGGGAGGGCAAAAGGGCATGTGTGTTACACGGCTATTCAAAGGCTGGTAAACCAAATACATCTATAGAGATAGAGTATAATAGGGGCCGTGTTAAACCTATAGTATAAACCTATAGTTAGAGGGCAATGCCACAAAGTCCTAATGGACAGAGACAACACTTTCTAGTGCATATTTGAAGATCTAAGATGAAAGGGAGGGTTAGTTTTCCCGGGGTTGTGTTGAAATAGCCAGATTGCAACGCCCCCTAGTGACAAACCCTGGCGACAAGGGAAGATAACCCTTTGCCAATCTGTAACCCCTCGTAACAAGGGAAGATAATCGCTACAGCTCGTTTAAGTGCTTATTTTCTTTTCTTTCGGTAACAATCATGGGATGCCGGTGATTAGATATTTCTATGGAAAATTACAGAAAAAGGTGGATTCTTATAGAATTTAGTCTGAATTAAAAATGAAAAGCTGTAATTCCAACTCAGTTTTGAAATGCATTTTCTGCGATGATAGGTTACACATTTCCTTATTTAAATCCAGTGTATTTTGCTGAAATAGACATTTCTGAATTGACAACTGAAATTTATCCACTTGTCAATGAGTTTCTCTGTGAATATATAGCAAAACCCACAAAAATTTAAAATTTCTAATATAAGTAGGCAATAGTGGCTTGGCATGAAAATGCACAACCAGCAGTTAAAAAAAAGTCACAATTGATAATAAAGTAATATCCATTTATTAGCTGAAATATCTATGGTAGGTACTTGGTAACTCTACATCAAACTAATCTGAGTCTCTTCATAAAAACCCACAAAAGTATAAAATTTCCAATTTGAGTCGGCAGTAGTTGCTTGACATGATGTCTAAAGATTGCTTGATATTGTACAATACAAATTTTATTATTTAAACTATTATTAATTTAATAATTATTGTGTTATTTATTATTTAACTGTTATTTATTTATTTATTTATTATCAATTATTTATTATTATTTATAATAATTTGTTTCAATTATTTATTTACAAAATGGGATTTATTTCTCCAAAACTAAAAATCTGAAACAAATTTTTGCGCTTAATTATTCAATCTAATTTGACCAATCATATTTCAACATCCTTAGTAAATTGGTTGGGTAACTCAGATTAAAAGAGAGGGATTGCCAACTAAGCTACTATAATGCTTCACAGATCCACAATGCCGAGAGGAAAGAAAATATCTGAGAACATCTAGAAGAAGGTACTGACTTTTCAATAGACTAAAGAAAGCTATACTATGGTGATTCACGCCATGAGTGTAGACAGACAGGAGTTAAAATAGAAAACACATGACACCACTTAGAATTCAAACGACTTGTATTATCATAGATAGATAAATAACAATTAATTACTTGCAAACTAAGGTTTTGTCTGCAGGAATGATTGTATAAATTAACACAGTCCACTTTACTGTAGGGTGAATTATTGAGTCCCTTGCTACGGCCTTCTGTTCGCCGGGATGAATATTAGAGATGCATTGTTGCACGTCTGTCTTCGGGGAGGCTCGATCAGAAAAGGAAGAATTTGTCTCTTTGGTTTTGCCGCTAAAGGATGCCGGCCTGTGATTGGTTGGTTGATAGCGAGGCTCGTAGAACAAGGACGATAACCCTACCTCGGATATTTTTATAATAAGACCATCTCAAAAAGATTGAGGCTTGTTGGCGTATTTGGGTATATATATTTACCAACCCCTCCACACGAGCAGGATGTGAGACAAGGTCAATTTCTTAAGCGGGTTTGAATTCAGAGTTTTCCTTCTCCAAGACCGGTTGCCTAACCAAGATTAAAGAGCCCAGTCTGCCCTACTATTTACCCATAGCTGGAGGGAGAGTAGGATTCATGCCTTTCCCAAGGATATTAGCGCTAAATGAAATGCAATTACCACGCCCAGGATTTGAACTCGGGGCGACGAGTCCATTTCCCATGACTTTAACCATTACACCACGCGTATTTGGGTATAAGGTTTGCTGAAAATTACAACTTGAACTTATAAACTGTTCCAAAACAGCGGTGGCTGAATCGACTAATCAAAAACGCCCAAACATGTATTTAATTTACTATTTAAAAGCGTTCATGAATTGTCCTACAATTTCTCGCTGGAAGTCCCGACCAACAGACGAGGATTATACATCTCTCTAAGCACGGACCAACGGACGAGGTTTATTCAACTCTCTAAACGCTGATCAGAGGACAAGGATTAAAACTGGTACTACATCTTTTTACTTCAAGAAAGGATAACACTTTATGCCACAAGGGATCTCTACTGTGAAACTACTTTCGACTATAGTGGGTCCTTTAACTGTTTCAAATTACTTGAGGAAGGTTTCTATAGAGCGTAGCCCTGTCAGCTGGGGTTTTAAAATACATCGACTGCATCTTGGCAGAGGAGTAAGACCCTCTAATTGGGCCACCTATTGGCCTTGGATGGTGACCCGAGAAACTTAAGAAACTGGTGGCTGAGCAGTCTCTTGACATGCAACACTCGACTTTGGTCCTTACTTATGCTAGACGCGCGGTCGGATCGACCCCTCCGATCAATCGGTTAGTCACATCAAGCCCTAGTATCTATATGATTGTCCCAACCCTAGTGCTCTTATGGCAAGCCCCAACCCTTTTTATCATATATGTGCTAGAAGGCGGTGGTTGAGGATCTTATTGTCCGAGGTATTACGTTAAACTCTATCTGATGGAGGTCTAAGGGAAGTGGACAACACTTTCATCACCATTGCTACCAGGTCCACTCTGACCCGGAGAGGTTGTACCTGTTAGGGTTCCATCTATGGGTTGAATAGAAAAAAAATGAGTTTGGAAAAATGTTTTTAAAAATAAGTTTAAAAAGTACCCATCAAGAATGAATAGAACAAAAACGTCTTCAGCATAAAGTGGCCCAATAAGGGTTGACATGCCGTAAAACCTAACCAACCAAACAACCAATCCTAGAGCTAATATATTTGTCCAGTACATTTATAATTGCTGAATGGAATTAAAAGTCAATTTTATTCAAGAGAACATGAATCTTATTGCACTAAACGACCTTCTAGTGATACAAATTCCTTTTCCGATGTGTGCTGTGATGTTTTTTGATTGAATAGATTACTTTGTCTAGACTGTTGCTACGCAACCCCATACGATGTTGGCAGATACTTATATGACTGATCGATTGATTTTAACGTAATGTCAACTCGTCTAGGAATATTCTATGTCTAGAGGTCATTGTACGTTTTTTTCTAGTTGTCTTTTAGAGATGTTTTCACACGACTCTAACGATTACGAATAATTTTTAAAGAAATCTATTTGACTCAAAGGTGGGACCCTAAAATATTCTACCATTTCTGTTTAGGGTGCACCTGAGAATAACGGCAATGAAGGGCTATCCACACTCCCAAAGCTTCAGAAATGAAGCTTCACAATCAGATGCAGTTTAGTGTCATACCCAGAACATCCCGTTTTGTGTGTGTGTGTGGGGGGGTCTTATCCCTCTGTATAGGATTCAGCCAACGCATTGGTAGCACTGCCGACAGAGTGAGCTGATATTTACAGAGACCATTTAGATAGGAACACTTCTATTCTTCGTAAAAATAATGAAAAACTAAAGATTAAAGAACGAAAATCTCTATCTCTAAAAGAAACTTTTTACTGTCACATTGACTGCTGATGGTAATCCTCCAAAGAAAGAAAAAACAGCTAAACTCGTTGCATATTGATAAACCGTTGTTTTGGGGACGGTTAGGGCCGGTTTAGCTCAGTCGGTATAGCGTTCAGCTAGGAATCACAAGGTTCCTGGTTCGATACCGGCTCTCGACAGCTCAGCGTAAGAATAGTACAGGGATCTGTGCGGTAAAGTGAGAAGCTGATGGTAGGTGTGGCGCTCCACCTCAGATGCTCAAATAATCTCCTTGGTCTAGCGCTAGTGAAAAGCGAATAGACTCCCTCGCTGTCGGGCTGATACCGACATTAGGCCGCCTTGACGACTTCACTTTTTACTTTAGTATAGTTAGATTTTGAATTAAAATTCGGTGAAATTCAAAATCCGTTGGGTTAGATGATTGATATCTCATTTCTGGTTAGATTATTTCCAGTAACACACAGGTTGGCTAGGGAAAGAGTTATTCAGTCAGTTAAACGGGAGACGACATGATGTAAAGATTGTCTCCGCTTCTACTCCGCTGCGGTTGAGAAGTCTGGATCTGAATTAAAACAATGTGATCACTAAAACAAAATAAGCCTCGTGTTATCTCTACGAAGTCAGGCCAGCATTTTAAAGTTAGACCAGACTTGTTAGAAGAAATGAAGATAACAAACCAGACCAGTTAGAAGAATGTCCCAGCAATCCAAGAAACAGAAATAACGTACCAGTCCAGCTAATAAAATAAGTGAGCAAATACTTAAATATACGGGAGACATATATATATATATATATATATATATACCAACCCCTCCGCACGAGCAGGATGCGACACAAGGTCAATTTCTTAAGCGGAGTTCAGCAGGTTTGAATTCAGAGTTTTCTTTCTCCTAGACCGGTTGCCTAACCATGGTTAAAGAGCCCAATCTGCCCTACTATTTACCCATAGCTGGAGGGAGAGTAGGATTCATATCTTTCCCAAGGATATTAGCGTCAAGTGAAATGCAATATCACGTCCAGGATTTGAACTCGGAGCGACGAGTCCATTTCCCATGACTTTAACCATTACACCACGCGGTTCCTATACGGGAGACATATACGAATGCCTCTCATCTCCTCATAAGAAGAATAGAACCCTCTCGCTATTTATGTATCCAGAACAAGGGGTATATAAAAAAAACTGACACCTTTTAAAAGAAATCGGCATTGATCTTGCCAAGACACCAAAACAAACAAAGGTACACACAGACGTTAGTCATTTGAAATATCTTTTACGGATAAACCTGTTACTTCAATCAAACATTGAAGTAAAAAAAAAGAAACATCGATATTTTTTCATAAGAATTTGATTTACTACAATGAAAAAATGACTCACGAAGTACAATCCAAAATACAATAGCCACAAAGGAATAATAGAAATTGTATATTGTTAATCCAACTTATTTTTTATACTCAAATGCGAGAAAACGTGACGCATTGGGCTACCCATTGAGCTCTTAGTAGATAATTGGGATTAGGGAAAATTTATTTTGCAAGGTGAACTAAATTTAAAAAAAATAAATAAATAAGACCGGAGAATTTAAAAAAAAAACATTAAAGTCATTTTCTAGGATTTCTTTGAAAAGGAACGTTTGAACCAATTCACTTTGAAATGGGTGATATTCTTGGAATTTTATTAAGTAGCGGGCTTGCTGCTGCTGAATCTTAACATACAAATAAAGTGGGAAGTTAAATGTCTCTCTCACACTCACTCTTCCATCTCTCTCTT
>CM042146.1:67556957-67561957 GCA_023376005.1 Doryteuthis pealeii | reverse complement strand
ATATATATATATATATATATATATATATATATACAGAGAGGGGGGACATGACTGGAAACTTCAAGTACCTACACCTAATATGTATATTTATAATTTCATATATTCTAATAACAAAAACTCCTAGTGCATGCACACGTTCTCATGCATATACCCCTACACTCATACATGCTTAGACACGTTCACATCCCCACATATGCACATATCTAAACTGATGATATATACCAAATATATAAAACCCGGGATTTTATACTATTTAGTTCATATCAATTTTAATGTATTATTTACATGTTTCGATCTTGATTTGAATTTGAATGAGTGAAGGAAAAAATGAGATAATTGTAGTAGTGGTTTGTGTAAAATTTCAAATTGTTTTATTGTAATAGACAAAAAGTACCTATGACTCGGCTCCCGACAAGCAAATTGACTCAAAACCATATACATTCAAAAGTCTACATGGAGTTTCGTGGGTCGAGGGAATAATATAACACTAGCGGGACATGTTGATACACCAGAGTATGATGGTAATTTAATTATTACAACATTTGGTATGTTTCCTTAAGAGTGCAAAATAGTTCAATAAGTAAAAAGTATAATAATCTTGATTTAACCCCCCTCTCTCTCTTTTCTCTCTCTCTCTCTCTTTCTCTCTTTTTATCTTTTCATTATGTTCGATTGAATCAGCTTTGCGGTATCCTTTCCACGTGCCACCTCTCTCTATCTTTCTTTTCTTATTATTGTTTCTGTATACCATTTTCTTTTTTATTCCCTTTTCTTTCTTAAAAACGGGATGGTCCATTATTTAGCTCAGGTGACAACATGTATTTGGACGATCTCATTTTTAACCTGTGGGTGATGCAAGCTGATAACGGTCGTACTTTTTAGGAACACGAATATTGATATATAAATAGAGTTGTAAAGTAAAAAAAGTGTTCTATATCATATTTCAAATGGGGGAGCGTGGTCTAATGGTTAGAGTCATAGGAAATATAGGATAATAGTCTCGTCGACCTGAGTTCAATTCCTGAACGAAGCAGTTAGCATTTCACATTGCGCTAATATACTTTGGAAAGGTATGAATCCAATTCTCTCTCCAGATTTGGGTAGATAGCAGGGCAGACTGGGCTGTTCAACCATGACTAGGTAACCAGTCTAGAAGGAAAACTCTGAATTCAAACCTGTTAAACTCCGCTTAAGAAATTGACATTGTGTCGCATCCTGCTCATGCGGAGGGGTTGGTAAATATATATGTGCGGATACAGCATGCTGTGCGGAGGACCTCCCGGGGTCAATGAATGATAGGGATGGTTGGCGAGAGATTGTCATGGATATCCGCGCTGCTGGCATGACATGATGATGATGATGATGATGATTAGTTCTTATATCATTTCTTACTGATTTTAATTGAGATTCAAAGTCTATCTTTACGACTTTTAAATTTTACATGCAATGTAGGTGTCTTCTAGTATCTATATAATAATCGATGGAGGTGCGTGGTTTAATGGTTAGAGGCGTATGAAATGAACTTGTCGACATGATTTAAAATCCTAGACGGGGCAGTTTATATATATATATATATATATATATATATATATATATATATATATATATATATATATATATATATATATATATATATATATAATATATATATATATATGTCATATTTCTTCTCAATGAATGAATAAATTTATTTATTTTTACTTAGAAGTGGACCTGAGTAAAAACTAAATCAAAATAGAGTTTCCCGTTCTGATTTTTTTTAATTGGAAATTCAAAAAGTTAAATGAAAGGTGAAGAGTAATAAACTTTTCTAACTATAAATTTCAAAAGTCTTTTCTATGCTGAAAACGCTTAAGAATAATTGCATCCATTACTGAAAACGAAATTAATTAATTAGTTTTTTAGGCAGGGGGGCAGAACGGAACTCCGCAAAGATTACCCAAATAATATTCCAAAAATTATTTTTTAGTTTTTATTTTCATTTTATACCCGAGCAGATTCTTTTAAAAAAACTTTTCTCTTCTATTCACACCTTTTGTCTTTAGTGTTTTTATTTATGCAGAAAATAGTATCAATCCCATATATACCACACCGATATTTTGCACTCCAAAAACAGGGAGGTCAAAGTTAAGAGACCTGAAAAAAATTAGAAGATTTTGAAATAAAATAACTAATGCATTATAAAATTAATTCACTGCTAAATCAACATTGAAAATTTCATTAAATTCGAATAATTCCCTGATTTTTGGTAATTTTTTTTTCAAACGTGGGGGTCAGAATTGTATTAAAAAACACGGATTTTTGGGTAAATCTACTTTGACCTACTTTAAATTGAAATGGACATTATAATTGTATTGTTTGCTGGTGTTAAGAGTGTCTCTGTTAATCACTATCCAATCTCCCCTTCACTTGCATATAGAGAGGAAAAGAGAATTATGCAGGATGTAAAGACAGGGACGGGTTAGTTTTTGACTTAATTGCAAATTACGACCAATTAAAGTGGATTTTTTAAAAAACATTTAGTAATCTAAAACTAAGGAATAATTTTGTATAAATTTCGTGTCATTAAGCTCACCAGGAAAAAAGCCTTTACAGATTCAAAGGTGAAAATCTCAGCTTTAGTATCATATATATATATATATATATATATATATATATATATATATATATATATATATGAGAGAGAGAGAGAGAGACAGAGACAGAGACAGAGACAGAGACAGAGAGAAAATCTGTGTGGTTCAATGTAAATTGTAACATATAAAAACAAGTTACTTGTCGCTTTCCTTTAAAACAGTACTCAATATAAAGGAAGTCACTCATAAGTCGTTGAACCTTAGAAACTTCGATTTAAAAACCATCGATAAAAGCATTTTCCCAACAATTCGATTTAAAAACGGAGAGATATATACGAGTTGGCGCAACTGGTATCGAACTCAAAATGTTGGTGTTCCTAGGCGGATGCTCTACCGACTGAGATATTGAGTGTATTTACTTTTGTTCTACTTCAAATTCATATTTTGCCAATGAATAATACTTTACAGTATTCGCTTTGATCCGGGTATATTAGGTTTAAAAAATGAGCTTTTCTAAACGTTTTTTTTAATGGTGCCTTTGTTTATGGGTGACAACACAGACACAGACACACACCACACACACACACACACACACAACATTTATATATATATATATATATATATATATATATATATATCTACAGACAGACAGACAGACTGAGAGAGAGAGACAGAGAGAAAGGGACAGAGATAAGGAGAGAGAGCATCCATTCTGTTTCTAATACTAAGAACTTAGGTGCCCGTTCAACCGGAACCGAGTATATAATGTATCACTCAACTTAGGGGGCCCATCTCCCCCAACCTCAGACAGCATCTGTACATTGCCAGAGTCAATTCCTAATACTTAAGAAACTGAACAATCTTTTGTCCCTCCTTTATATACACGAGAGGTTCACATCAGTCATCTTGATTTCGTGTCGCATCCTACACTCGAGGTGACATCGTCAAATACCTATTTACCATCTGTATATATACAAACACACATACACACACATACACACAGATATATATATATATATATATATATATAATCAAAATTTGAGGAAAAACGGATAAAGCAAGAATACATTTCGCCCTGGTATGTTCACGAAGCTTCGTCTGAAGACTTATTTGAGAAAATGAACAACGGTCTGTTTACATATTGAAAACGTGGAGAGATGTGAAGAAAAGAAGGGGGAGGATGGATGGGTTGAAAGGTGGGAAGAAAATATTTTTTTGATTTTACCATTTCATACTCCTCATATATATATATATATATATATATATATATATATATATATATATATGGGTGAGGCAGAGAAGAGAGTAGCCTCGATAGAAAAGAGATCTAGAAAGAGAGAGAAAAGCCAGCAGCCCCTGAAAGCATCACATTTTGTGTGCATTCAGTGCACCAAAGACTGTCACTCAAGAATTGGCCCTCAGAGTCACTTGCGCAGATGCAGATAATTTTTTATTTTATTTTGGACACTACGCCATCATCCTTAGTGGACAGAAAGGATCCAATAATATATATATATATATATATATATATATATATATATATATATATATATATAAAGGAAACGATCTCTTTTCGGCAGCCTTTACATATGTACATATGTAGTTTTTTATCAGAGAAAATTCTCTCCCGCCAGTGGCTGTAGTTATAAGCAGGTAGTTAGAGACTCTGACTGATGAATAAATAAATCAATGTTTAAAGAAAAACGAATGTGCGCAATGAGGAAGTAAATTCTATCTTTGTTTGTAATTTCAACTTAGTGGGTTTTAGTTCTTTCCTATGCACATATTTACAATGCCTTGCAATTATATTTGTATACAATGGGATCCTCACGTATATTTTGATATATTATATTTTTGTGTTTTCTTAATAAAGTTTTCACTTCTCACAGCAAGAGTTTAAACTTTGTCTTTCGTGACCATTAAACTTCGTATTAGAGTTTATGGCATAAAAAGGGACAGCAATAACATTTTACTAGCTTTTAACATGTCTTCTTTTCATTTTTACTCGGTGGTCGGCCGGGACGGCAAAATCCACGAGATGACAGGTTCTCTTTTTCTTTTCAATCAGTACTAGGTCTGGTCTCCTGGCCGGGTTTAGGTGATCCGTCTGTACCTCAGTCCCAGATATTTTGTGTGTCTCGTTGTCCAGGACAGATTCAGACTTGTGCATATACCATTTAGTTGAATGGTGAAAATTGAATTTCTTGCACAGTTCCCAGTGGATCACCTTTCCCATCCGGTCGTGTTTAGTCTTGTACTCTTGTGCGAGTTTACTGCATTCGCTTATTATGTGCTTGACAGTTTCGTCTCTTTCCCCACACATTCTACACTTGCTATTGTATTGTGTCTTATCTATTTTTGTTTTTAGGAAATTTGTCCTTATGGCATTGTCTTGTGCTGCAATTATAAGAGATTATGTTTCTC
>CM042146.1:67534457-67551957 GCA_023376005.1 Doryteuthis pealeii | reverse complement strand
ACACACACCTACGCGCGCACACACACACGCACACACGCACAGAAAAATATTTCCAAGTGTTATTTTAACATTACACACGCACGAGGGTGACACACGGTTAAATAAAGCGAGGACGCTATTCATAACGTATATTCATTTGGATGGCATTTAGAAGATGATTTGTCTGAAGATAAGCATATAATGTTTTGAAACCGATGGTAATGAATCAGCCATTCAACGTATAGATAATAATAATAATAATAATAATAATAATAATAATAATAATAATAATAGTGACGACCCGTGATGTTTAGGGACTGAATCCTGGATGAGCAGTCCATTACATGCAACTCCCCACTTTCGCCTTTACTTTGGCTACACGGGCGGTCTGAGAGGCCCCCTCCAATCAATCGACTAGTCATGTCAACCCTAGCAGTCATGATGATCCCGACCCTATTGCTCTTATGGTAAGCCCCAACCCTTTTTATCATATGAGGACTAGATTGATTTGAATTAACAGTTCTGCGCATAAATCTCTACTCGCAACCAAATAAGGAACAATGTTTCCACCACTACCCTGATGACTTCTTCAGAAATTCATTGAGCTGTAGAAATGTTCCAATGAGTTAGGCCTTACCGGGTAATTGACTCAAGAACGGGGGCTACCGGTAGAAACGGAATTGCCGTTTTTACCGTGTTTTACATTGATTTGAACTACCAATTCTGCGCATAAATCTCTACTCACAAACAACTCAGGAACAATGTTTCCACCAGTACGAATATGAATTCTTTAGAACTTCATTGACCTATAGAAATGTCCTAAGCCACTTATACTATTTTGTCTAACAGAGAAATACATGGAGAAAATAAGATCATGATGTACGAAGCTCCCGAATCAAAAACTCCTATCTGAGCTCGAACCCCTATCATCAATACCAGACAAAAACGTCAGTTCTGGAGGTCTGGGGAATGTGGAGCAACCCTTCATCATCATTGCTCTTAGATCCACTCTGACCCGGAATGGTTGTAACTGTTAGGGTCCCATCTATAGATTAAATAGAAAATTTGTTTACAAAAAAAATGTTCTTTCAAACTATCGCTACGAATCTTTCAAAACTTTGCCGGCATTAAATGACCCACTGTGGTTTATATGCCGTAAAACAAAACAAAAGAGCTTTCCTAATCTAACATTTGCGCGGCAGAAGGCCAATGATTTTGGAGCATTAAGTGAGAATCAAACCCACTACAGTATCATCAATCCGTATTACTCCATGACGAGACGCTGTAAAGCGTAAAAAATAACCCATACGCATTCTTACAGAACTAAACCTCAAACCTTCCCACTGTGATTTAGAAGATTTTTAATGAATAAACGTCTTCACCAGATGAGCAACCTATCATCACTCATCAGCGCCCTTTGTTAGGTGTGCAGAAAATTAAACTGTTGACACCCGCATGATGTCATACACGTTGAAAGAAATAACATAAAGATTTTAAGAAAAGGAGACAAAAGTTTTCATTTTTTTTCTCCTTGTTTTTATTTTTTTAATCTTAAATACGATGTATTATATTTACAATTTAATGTTATTCACGAACACAACAAAATTTTATAGTTCACTCTTTATCTTTAGGTCTTATTTAAACAAATAGATTTAAGCCGTTAAAAATGAATGAAAAGGAATTAGGTTAATATATACATTTGTAAAGAAAGAAAATACCTCTTTATTATTAAAACACACGTCTTGAAGATTGCCTCCTGGGTAAGGTAGTTGTGTAATTTCTACCCGTCTCAGTGATAAGTGATCAAGCCAATATAAAAGCACATATAAATCCCCTTCCCTTAGATTTTTCACGCTATACAATCTTCCTCAGATTTTTCTTGGGTGAAAACAGACCTTCTGCTGTGACGTATTTGATTGTTTCAGCATCATAGCAACGAGTTTCCCATTGGCCGGTGTAAAGCCACATTGTCGTATTTCTTTTCCTGTCCTTTCTTTTTCTTCTTTTGGAAGTTCGTCGCAGACGACGATGATGTCACGCCATATCTTCAGTTGTGGACCCTCTGGTGGCTCGTTAGTCCAATTCTGGGTAAGGTAGGTGAGTAATTTCTACCCGTCTCAGGGATAAGTTATCAAACCAAAATACAAGGACATAGAAAACCTCTTCCCTTGTATGTTTCACGCTACAATATCTTCCACAGAGAACTTTTCCTATGACCTATTCAATACCCCAAGATTCGTAGCGAGTAATTTCTCTTCATGGCATATGGTATCACATCATTCTATTTACACTTAACCAGAGGTAAACAGATGGATCGATACCGGCCTTCGCCAACTCAGCGTATGAGTAGCACGGGGATCTGTGCGGTAAAGTAAGGAGCTGATGATAGGTGTGGAGCTCCATATCAGATGCAAAAAATAATCCCCTTGGTCTAGCCTTACTGAAATGGGGATATACTTCCTCGCTGTATGGCTGATACCGACTTTAGGCTACCCCGACGACTTTATTTTACTTACTTTTACATGCCATTAGTGCCAAGGGAGAATGCAAACAGCCTCGTTCAGGGTTTGAAATCGGGTCATCGATTCCATTTCATACGATGATAACTATTATGCTAAGAGCGTTTCAATTAGCCATTTATAATACTAACAATGTGTACACACTTATATGGTTTCAAGTAACTATTTCTGTTTAATAATAATCATTTGCTTGAACGGTTATTGATCTCAAGTATTCCTATCTAATACTAATAATTTCAAAACATGTCTATTCGACATGACGTCACTCTATGGTGTCATCGACCATATCGGTATGAACATAGTACTACCACTCTGTTTCAGAATGAACCAAGAAATAATGGCAAAGGAGTAGTCTATCTTTTAGAATTGAAGCCTCACTACTGAATGCAGTTCAGTGTCATACCTAGGACACCCCTTGTTTGAGGAAGGGGGTCTTACCCCACAACAGGGGTTTAAGTCACTGTATTCTTGGCCCCACTTACATTATGTTGTCTAACAGAGAAATACATGGAGAAAATAAGATCATGAAGCTCTTGAATCAGAAGCTCCTATGTGAGCTCGAACCCCTATCATCAATGCCAGCCAAAATTACTCCACGAAATAGGCTTTAATCACAACCATTATCATTATTATTCAACCGTGTTTAATAAATAATTATTTGGTGTTATTGATCTCTAATATTATTGATTTATTCTCCAAGGTATTAAAATCAATCATATGAATGATTTTTATATAGAAAGCAATTAAATTATAAATTGAAATAATTTTCATCTTTACATATGCGTTCTTATTTAATTTTATCAGTCTGTCTAATTTAATATATTTCATTACATTAAAACTTAAATACTTACGTCGGTAGAAGGCGCATGTTCTTGCTAGTTTGAATAAATCATGAAGTAATTATCTTCTACGTCTTTTATTACACTATCAAAGAGACCCCCGGGTCAAAATCACGAGCGTCGATCCCAGGGGGCCATCCCCCCAGGCAACACCTGCCCCCTCGATTTAAAGGTGCAGGGCTGGGTTTATTGCCCAGTACCTGAGGCGCCCCCTTGCGGGGGAATGCCGAGGGGATAATTTTTAAACCCGCCACCAATGAGTCTCTGTTTGTAGGTGGTCCCACGTTAATAGGACCTTGTGCCTAACCTAGTACAAGTGGGGTACGAGGATAATATCCACTATCAAGTGCGTATTGAGTGTGATGAAAAAGAACGCTATGAGCTGCATTGCTGATAAAGTTATAACTTTTAAAAATCATGTCCCTCGCCTCATCTTCCTTTTGCCCCGCTGAGCCTTACCCACATGACTTAATGTCCCTTTTGAATCTTTCAGTTTGAGACCCCTGTTTTAAGTGAAGCAACTGTCTGCCTTGAAACGAAACATTCGAAATCGTAGAGTTTTATATAGACTCGAACGTCTATTACTGACAACCGTATGCACGAGGCAACCACCTCGGCCAAAAGACACCACTCATTTTTAATACTTACTATATTTAGCTTTGTACTACGCATGACCAGAGTAAAGACGAAAAGAAAAAAAAATTATAAATGAAATACATCACTAATTAGGACTCAGCCTATTCTAATAGTGATCACTCCTAGCGAAGTTTGACAGGTTTGAATTCAGAGTTTTACTTCTCCTAGACTGGTTGTCTAACCAAGATTAAAGAGACCTGTCTGTTCTACTATTTATGCATAGCTGGAGGGAAAGTAGTTGGATTCATAGCTTTCCAAAGGTTACTAGCGCTATGTGAACTGTAGCTTTGTCCAGGATTTGAACTCAGGTCGACGAGTTCATTTTGTACGACTCTAGCCATTACACCATGCACCTCTAACTAAGATAAAAATAAAAACTGAATATTCGAAATCATAGTAATTTTACATAGACTCGAACGTCTATTACTGACTACTCTATGTAAGGGGCAACTACCTCGGCCAAAAGTCACCCCCTCATTCTTTAATACTTACTAAACTTAGCCTTCTACTTTGGATGACAAGAGGAAAAAGGAAAGACAAAAAGGAAATAAAAACTAAATTATCAATTTGACGTCTTTTTTTTTTTTTACTAGAAGACGAAAATCGACTGCACCCAAGAACATTCCAAACATTCTATAAATGGGTTTGCTCTCTTTCGTTCACTTTTCAAAAAAGGAAAAAATGGCTTTAGTTGGACGTCATCTAAGGAAGGGCGAGAATATTCATAACAACCTTTTTCCAGCATTTGTTTCCTCTTGATGAATTCTTAGAATAAAACTTTCTTTTTTTTGCAAATAAATTTAGTTTCCTTGATGAACGGAAACTTAAGTGGAAAGTTTGGACTTATAGGAGAGGAATTTTGCCATACCGATATGGTCGATGTCTCTCTCTCTCTCTCTCTCTCTCTCCTCTCTCTCTCTCTCTCTCTCTCTCTCACACACACACACACACACACACACACACACATGAACACACACACACCTTTTCTCTCTTACCCTTATCTCTCCCTCTTTTTCTCACACGCATGCACACAGACTTCATCTCTCTTTTTCTCTTTTCCTCTTTCTTTATTTCTCTCTTCTCTCTCTCTCTCACACACTCAAACACACACATTTTCTCTCTCTTTTCCTCTTTCTCTTCTCTTTCTCTGTCTCACTTTCCCCCTCAGACAATTTACTGGATGACATTTAATACACTTGTTATCTGTAAGTAAAGAGATTAATGACCGAATGAATGAAAGGAGGAGGGAGAGCAAATGAAAATATTCAACCGAAGGAATTTCCTATGTACAGACATAAGCGGTAGGGATATCAAAAAGAAAGAAAGAAAAATTGAACCAAAGAAAAAAGAAAGAAAGAAAGAAAGAAAGAATTCAATCTAAAAGAAACAAAGAAATTATAATTAAACAAATAAACAAATTAGAAACAAAAAAAACGAATAATAAACAAATAAAGAAACAAGCAAATTAAAAAGAAAAAGAAGAGAGAAAGAGAAAGAAAGAAAGAAAAATAAAAAGAAAGAAAGAAAAATAAATAAAGAACAATAGAAAGAAAGAAAGAAAGAAAGAGAAAGAAATAATTCAACCTAAAAAGAAACAAAAAAAATTAGAAAGAAAGAAAGAAAGAAACAAACAAACAAACAAACAAACAAACAGCCAAAAAATCGAATTAAAAATAAAAAGAAAGACAGACAGAAAGAAAGAAAAAATAAACCTTAAAGCAAGAAGGAGAGAAAGAAAGAAAGAAGAAAGAAAGAAAGAAAGAATTAAACCTGAAAGTAAAAAAGAAACAATTGACCCTGAAAGAAAGAAAAAAAAAAGAAAGAAAAAAGAAAGAAAGAAAGAAAGAAAAAAGGAAATCCAAATTTTGCTTTTGTTCTCATAATGACGTCAACCGAAATTTATTTCTTTATCTTCTATTTTGGAAGGGAAAGGAAATTTTTTAGCCAAATATAGGATTGAGGTCAAAACCACTACAAGAAATTCTCTTAATGTGGGAATGAACTCTTAAATGTTCGTTGAATTTAACTAACCGACCGTAAAACGAATTTTTAATAAAATACCGAAGATACATTAAAGGCATTTTTTGTTTATTATTAAATAAAACGAAATATTTTGGTGTTGGATTTCTTCGTAAACGAAACTAATCATGTTTTGTTTCAAAGGGTCAATTATAAAACTATCTGTGACAAATCAAAAATGAATTTGATATTATATTCGTTCTTTCTTTCTTTCTTTTTTCTTACTTCTCTTTCCTTCTTTTTTCTTCTCTTTGTTTATTTGCTTCTTTCTATCTTTCTTTTCTTTCTCATTTCTCTTTTCTTCTCTTTTTCTTTCCTTTGTTTCTTTTCTTTGTTTCTTTCCCTCTTTCTTTCTTTCTTTCTTTCTTTCTTCTCTTTCCTTCACTTTTCTTCTTTTTGTTTCTTTGTTTCTTTCTATCTTTCTTTTTGTTCTTTCTATCTTTCTTTCTGGTATAATGGAATGACCCATCTTCCCCGTACCTCAGCAGTGGTGGTGGGGCTAGCCACTATTTAAGTACACACAGATCACTCTGTGTTGGACTCATGTGAGGGACTTATGTGAGGGACTCTCCCCATAATACTCCCGTGATCGACCACTCGGTATAACTGGTCATTACGATATAACACTTTCATTCTTAATTCTCTTTCCTTCTCTTTTTCTTCTCTTTGTTTCTTTGTTTCTTTTCTTTATTTCTCTCTTTTTTCTTTCTTTCCATCTTTCTTTTTTCTTCAGTTTCTTTCTTATTTCTTTCCTTTCTTTTCTTTTTTATTCTTTCTTTCTTTGTTTATTTTCTTTCTTCTCTTTATTTCTTTCTGTGTTTCTTTCCATTTTTGCTTTTGTTCTTCCCTTTCTTTTCTTTTCTTTTCTTTTCTTTCTTTCTTTCTTTCTTTCTTTCTTTCTTTCTTTCTTTTCCTTTTTCATACACTTATTTTTCTTCTCTTCTTTTCCTTCTTTTCTTTCTTTCCTTTCTTCTCTTTCTTTTTTTTTCTCTTTGTTTGTTTCTTACTTTCGTTTTTTCGTTTTTTTCCATCTTTCTTACCTTCTTTCTTTCTATCTTTCTTTTCTTTCGTTCCTTCCATCTTTCTTTGCTTTTTTCCCATTCTTTCTTCTCTTTCTTTTCTTTCTCTCTTTGTTTCATTCTTTTTGTTTCTTTCTATTCTTTCTGTCTTTCTTTCCTTCCATCTTTCGTTTATTTATTTGTTATCTTTCTTTCTTCTCTTTCTTTCCTTCTTCTTTTTGTTTGTTTGTTTGTTTGTTTGTCTCTTTCTTTAGTTCTTCACTTTCTTTCTTTCTATCTTTCTTTCTTTTCTTTTCTTTTCTTTATTTCAATCTTTCTTACTTCTCTTTCCTTTTCTCTTTTTTCTTCTCTTTGTTTCTTTGTTTCCATTCTTTCATTTTATTATGTCTTTCTTTCTTTTTTTTCTTTTCTTTCTTTTAATCTTTCTTACTTCTCTTTAATTTCTTTTTCTTTTCTTTCATTTCTTTCTTCTCTTTGTTCCTTTCTTTTCTTTCATTCATAGATGGCATATGTAATGTAAAAGCACCCTCCCCACCCACACTGAACCTCAAGACTGTCTGTATGACCAACATTAAACGATCATCCACGAAAACTCTCACAGTAATTCGAGACACAGTAACACGAGAGTTGCTAAGTTTTCAAAAGGGTGGGTCAGTGTTGTAACCCAAGCAAAGGTTAAATGATAAATAACCAAACTGAGGTTGGAAATGAAATGGAATCTTTATAATGGTAACAAAATACAATTCTCGCCAGCGGATGGAGAAGGTAAATTACAACTAGTGGTATAATACTACTCAGCCAGCATAATACTTCCGTATTTATGATGATTGGGACATACCCAGTAATCTTCATAGGAAGGGTATATAATAGTCAGTTAAACAATCAGTCAAATACTACTACACATCTCCCTATTATTGAGACTGGTCTAGAAGGAGTTTGAAACAGTAATTAAGTGAGGGGTATTTTTTCTTTGAGCATGTGTCTGACTTTTTACTTTCCTATAAACATCTCGTCTTTATGCCCGGTAAATTTCATCTAAACCAAGCAACAACACAGAGAGCCCCAGTTTACAGAAAGACCGACAGACACTTGCTTTTATGACACAGTAATAAAGTGAGTGGTATTTTTTTCTTTGCACACGTGTCTGACTTTTTACTTTCCTATGAACATCTCGTCTTTATCCCCGGTAAATTTCATCTAAACCAAGCAACAACACAGAGAGCCCCAGTTTACAGAAAGACCGACAGACACTTGCTCTTATGACACAGAACTAAAGTGAGTGGTATTTTTTCTTTGAACACGTGTCTGACTTTTTACTTTCCTATAAACATTTCGTCTTTAGCCCCGGTAAATTTCATTTAAACCAAGCAACAGCACAGAGAGCCCCAGTTTACAGAAAGACCGACAGAAATTTGGTGTCATGATAAGATAAAGGACGTAATACATGACCAGGAGTCCCATTTTGGGGTCTTTATTCCATTTTACTAAGTGATGCTTACTTAACACTACACTTTTCAGTTTGTACTGAATCACACGATACTAGCACTATGGCATAATTCCTGACCTGACCCAGCGAAAACATGTTGTTGGTGTATTTCCTAAAGGCATTGATTTAAATCTTATTATAATGAAGATTCGGTGTCTGTCCTCATAAGTCCACATAAAACAAACGCCAGAGAAAGCTCCCATCGTGTCTTTGCTATCCGACCTAGTGTGCAAAACGTACTCATTCAATATACATGAATAAAACCGTTGTCATTGATAACGGTGTGTTATATCATTTCCACTAATTTCTCAACCCTTCACAAGGACACTCCGACCAAGTTACACCGATCCCAATTCTGCGGGTCAAATGAACATAGCGTGGGCTCACAGGGCATCGAAAGAGCAGCTGGCCGGAGAAACATGTGGTAGTCACGGAAATAATTCATACCGTAACGGGTATAGGACCACTGTCTGTAACCAAAACTACGTCACTACTTACGTCACAATACCCTCAGGAATTGTGTAAGTTCATCAATGCGTATTTGATTTATAGTCAAAATCATTAATACATAAAATAAATCTTTTTATTAACGATGTCTCTATGAAAATCTGAGTTAGATGTGCTTCAAAACAGCCTAAGTTATTAGTGCGTTTAAAATATTTTTAAATTTTTTTTTAAATTTATGAAATATACAACATAATGTAATATATGATATAACAACGAATATTATAACCAATAATATAACATAATATCTAACATGACACAATATATCTATATACATATTTATTCATACATATGTTTTGTAAGAGATTATTTTGTGATACATTTTTCCTTCTTCTAAAAACAAATTGTCATGATGGGAGAGTACAGTAATCCATTTTTACCTTTCAGGTACATTCCCCTAAGTGGTATGGTGGATGTATTTCATATCAGATTCATTATTTTCGATATATTTTTATTTCTCGCAAAAAAGACAATATGATATCTATTTTAACATTTTCAAACAAATCTTTCGTGTTATTTGCGTTGAAAAATCTTTTTTCTGATAGAAGCATACACCTTAGACCGGTGGCCTTGGTAAGGCAACCGGTCTAAGGAGAAGGAAATGTTTGTATTCTGGCTGAGTTCTTTAGTCTTGATTAAACAACCAGTCGATTAGAAGGGAAAACTGTATTCAAACCATCATTAATCTGCTTATAAACCAACTTTGTCTTGCATCCTGTCCGTGGTAGAGGTTGGTTGGTTGATTGGTTGGATTTTATGGCTTGTCAACCCATTGGGTCATTTTATGCCTGAGATGTCTTTGTTTTATACACATTTCTTCTATTTAACCCATAGATAGGACCCTAACAGGTACTACCACTCCTGGTCAGAGTGGACCTAGGAGCAATGGTAATGAAGGGTGCTCCACATTCCCCAGACCTCCAGAACTGGAACCTCACTATCAGATAGGTTAACGTCATACCCAGAACTCGAAGACCACCGCCTTCCAGCACCAATATGATAAAAAGGGTTGGGGCTTGCCATAAGAACAATAGGGTAGGGATAATCATATAGGTGCTAGAGCTTTACGTGAATAGCCAATTGGTCAGCGGGTGCCTCTCTGACCACCCGTCTAGCCTAAATAAGGGTCAAAGTGGATTGTTGCATGTCATAGACTGCTCAACCACCAGGATTATGTCCTTAAGCATAACGTCTCCACGGCGAATAGTGACTAATAGTGGGGATCTTACCTCTCTGCAGAGGTGCAGTCGGTGTACTTTAAAGCACCAATCGACAGGGGTCCGAGGCGGAGGGGTTGGGTAAATACATAGGAAGGTGCTGGAGGATTGAGAAGACTTGCTGCCCCTTGATTTATAGTAAAAGCTAACTAGTGTGAAAACTCAATAAATAATTCTAAAGATTCGTATAAATTTCGCATTTTGGCCTATTTTTGTTTTAAACATAACACCAGATGACTCATATATTTCACTGATAAAAAAAAAAGAGAAACGTAATTTTATTGTGTCAAATATCGACTCATCTAAAACTGTAATAAAACTGTTGTTAAGTCTAAACTAAAATACAATATATTATAATTTGCTTGAAGCATTATGTTTATATTGGTTTGGTGGTTGGTTTTGAAGGCTATAACAATGCAAGTGTAAAGAAAAATAAGGTAACTATGGTGTTGTTTGTTAACCTTTAACTCACATACACACACACACACACACATAAACATACACTCACACGCGGAGAATTTGGAAGATATAAGACACAAAACAGAATGGATGATCACTAATAACAGCTTCAGTTTCAGAAATCTGTCGAAGAGATTTTATCTCCAAATATTAAGAATAAATTAAAGGTTAACAAACAACACCATAGTTACCTTATTTTTCTTTACACTTGCATTGCGATAGCCTTCAAAACCAACCACCAAACTAAGATACAATAATAAAATAAATGATAAGGTGTTGTAAGGTAAGATATTTCCCCCCACAAGATAGTTGTACTCGTCTAACGGAACACATCTAATGGAATAACCTCGTGTATTCGTAGTCGAGTTACCTAGTAGTACCTGCAGTCGAGCAGTGGCTTAGAAGAAACGGCTGAGCACGCCTTCTTCCATTGGACAAGGTTCGTTCGTTTTGGGAGTACGGCCCGTACCGCACCCAATCAGTGTGTGTCGCTCGATGTTGGTTACGTCGTGGATAATGTCAGTCCGCCGTTCGCCGGAGAAAAACGAAAGGTGTTTTTCGCTATACTAGCCGTAGCTAAAATAGTGATATGGTCGACGCGAAACAAGGATGCATGAGAACGAGGAATTCTCCTGTCAGGATCTGATCCATTATTTTAAGCATCAGCTTAAGGTAAGGATTAGGTGCGACAGGAGGATGCTCGACACCATGACATTCAACGAAAGGTGGATAAATGTCGCAAACTTGTGTGTAAGAACGGGTGCAGGAGTAGAAACATTGTTACCTGCCCATCATGGCCAGCACTGACGGGGATCCTGTTTCGGGACTCCATTCCTTAGATAGACAAACAAAGTCTTTAAAATAAATCAAAATAAAGATAAAGTAAAAACCAAAAACTGCATAAACCATAGATCCTTTTAGTTAGGAGGCTGAATGATCATCAACCCCAGTTTTTCTCGTAGGATATATCCAGGACCCCAATCCCAAGTTTTTTTTTTATAAAACCACCCGATTCACGCTAATTTTTTTCTGGAAAGTCAGCTTTTCTAGTAACCCAACAAGCCCAACCTACAGAATCCCAATTTTTTTACCGACAACCCACTAAGGACACCCACTCCCATATTAAAGGCACTGATCGGCTTGCTTTAGAACTATAAAGTGCGGAAGACAGTCAGCGGGCCTTCATATTAGCTGAGGGAAAGTAAAATGGCCCACAATTTTGTTTTGTTTGCATGTGTTTTTAGTTTCTTGGGGCTTTTTGTTTTCAATTTTACCCCACCACCTCCTTCTCCAATAAATCACCGAACGAATATTGGGAAATTTTTAAGTGGGATAGAAGCATAGAGCGAATGGGTATTTTGTGAAAGTGGGCTGCGCAAGGAGAGAATGCAAGATTTTATTTTTGAATGAATTGGTCGGCGAGTGAAACTAGCTAGATAAATCTGTGTAGTGTTATGACCAGTTTTATCACCCCTCCCCCAACTCCAAACTTCTGGCTATATGCCGAGTTGTGTGCAAATTTTTTGTATCTCACTTCAGAATCAATAAAAAAATTTGGAGTGGATGCACAATTGTGCTCACTTCAAATAAGCCGTAGTCGAGCCACTACTAACCAAGTATCTAATCATACTGTTAGAGAAATGCGCGTTGACTCTATTAATTATATTCCTGTATAAAACGTAATGAATCTTTACTAAATTTTCAAGTCTTAGACGAATTTGTTTGCATTTCGTATTGTTGTATACCCTTCTCATTACTTCTTCTATTCTTCTAATGTTCATCTTCTATCTTAGGTTCTTCTTCTTGGGGACTTCGTCTTCGTGGTGATCGGTCGCACTTAACTCATTTCTTCTATATCAGTCTTGTTACCAAGACATCCATTAATCAGAAGACCGTGTTATTTTTCTTAAACTTTTATTTCCTTAACTAAACATTTCATGTAACTAACATCTGACTAACATAGCGTGCGTATGCAGTGTTAAGGCAGAACATCCTCTCTGCCCGACGTCCAACTGAAAACTGAGGACCAAACCAGGTCCCACGTGAATTCACGTAATTTGGCGGGCTTTCTGTACTATTCCATGGAAAGTCCCGCCCGTGATATGAAAAGGACCACCCTTTAGAATTACAGGGGACCGACAACAAACTTATACAACCGCATAGATTATGTAACACCTATAGCGCTAATCCTACTGGGAAATGTATGCATTCAACTATTCTCTATCCAGGTATGTGAAAATAGTAGGACAGGTGGGCTCTTTAACCATTGTATGACAACTGGTCTAAGAGATGAAAAACTCTGAATTCAATCATGTTGAACTCCGCTTAAGAAATTGACCTTCTGTCATGTGTTGGAGGGGTTGGGTGAATCTATAGAATAGATAATGATGTAATAGATAAATTATAATATGATAAATAAAATTAAAATGTTATAAAATTGATACAAAATCAAGTCGAATTATTCCACGAACAAGTCGATTGACACGAGTCCTGGACGAGGCTGTTTGTGTTTTACTTCGAGCTGATGTCTTTAGAAAAGACATGGACCCATCTGTTCCTGCTCTGGATAAATAGTAGACAGTGGACAGACTGAATTCTTTAGTTGATTAGAAGAAAAACTCTGGATTGAACCCAGTTTTATTCTGTTTAAAAATTGACCTTGTGTCACATTCTGCTCGTTGTGGATGGGTTGGGTAAATTCATATCCAATATGTATTATTTATTTTATTCGGACAATTTTCCTCGTCTTTATTGTTATCTGTACAACGTTTCGACCGATGTGCCTCCGACCTTCTTTAGGGATTCATTGTCGGACTCGGAAACCTTCACGAACTACCGAGTTCTCTTCGAACTCTGGAACCTTCTTGTCGTAATCGAGTCTTTAAATAACACAGAATAATAATTAACACAGCTTAACACTTCTACCCAGTCATGGTTAGCGGAATGAGAATGGTATACCTCCGTGGATTGAATAAAGGATTGGGTTCAAAGTTCCGTGAAGGCTACTGATTACGACAAGAAGTTTCCCGAGTTCGAAGAGAAGATTCTCAGTTCGAGAAGGTCTCAGAGTCCGACAATAAATACCTGAAGAAGGCCGGAGGGCATATCAGCCAAAACGTTGTACAGATGGACAATAAAATAATACAAATAATACAAATTATCAAGCCTCATCTAAAAAAAATTCAGGGAAATATATCCACTAGATAAATCAACAAATAAGTAGCTATTTAGTAAGCTTAGCCTTGTTAGGCACAAGGCCAGAAATACAAGGCATCGAAATCTTTATGAGAGATAATATTCACTCAAAACTATTTTTTTTTAAGACTAGCCATCACAACTGAGAAAGACGTCAGCATTTTTTAAATGTTCTGTCATTAAACTTTACCAAACAAATTAGTTCACCTGCGAATTCTTTTTATCTTAGTAGGCATTACTAGACTGATAATACGAGTTGAGAAAATAATTTTTCTGACGTCAGCTAAACGCCAAAAGGCACTCACTTAAAAGAAATGACGAATATATGACGTGCATAAATGTTTTCAAATTATTATTAGCAATTTCAGATGTGACAAATAACATTATTTATAGGATTTTCGAATTGTTTTAATCATTAAAATATTAAACAAATTTCAGTTAACGAATGTTAAATGTCTGTCCATCACAGTCACAATCCTTGACGCTACACCTAATTGCCTCCTGACTAGAAGAAAATAAATTGACATATATATATATATATATATATATATATATATATATATATATATATATATATATATCTGTGTGTGTGTAGTATATTAGGAAAAATGAAAAACACAGGTTTAAATGGGTTAAGTGGCGAGTTTATTGGCCGACGCTGCAGTGTTTCGATCTATTAATTCGATCATCTTCAGGGCAATTGTTCGTATATAGAAGGTGATAATAAATTATTTATCACAGAATAACGAGAGAAGCGAGTGGTAGTTATGTGTTATTCAGTTAAAAAATTTTTGAAGTTTGAAAGAAGAACGGTTTTGAAGTGTGACGTCAAATATTCTATTTTACGGCGTTGGTATGTGATGGTGTATGTGTGTGTATCGAAAGGCAACATTGTGCATTTTTAGGTGTGTGGTTATGTGTGTGTGTGTATAATTTTTGTAATATATATATATATATATATAATGATTTTATGTTCATAAAATGATTTTATGTTCATCTTTATACTAGATATCTGATACTTATCGCTAGGAATTGAGTATCAGCAATTTTCTTTAAATATCCGACACCTTCTTTGGACGTATTGTATACGCCAAACACTGCTGTGGTCTGAGTAATCACAGTTCTTTGAATATTTAATACAGTCAATCTTGTTTTGGGCGTGGTTCAAAGTGCCCCAAGTGAACAGTCAATATCTATAGATTTCTTAGTTTTCGGATGAGATACTAGTTGGTTGGTTGGTTGGTTGGATTTTTGGCATGTCAACCCTTGTTGGGTTATATATGTGCATTCAATCTTTTTTTAAAACTTTCTTCTTAAACACATTTTTAACTAATTTTTTTCTGTTTAAACTATACATGTGAACCTAACAGATACTACCACTCCCTCTCAGAGTGGACCTTGGAGTAATGGCAATGAAGGGGTACTCCACACTCCCAAGAACTCCAAAATTGGAACCTCACCACTAGATGCAGTTTAACGTCATACTCAGGACACCGAAATACTGGTACTATTGCACTTTGCTTTTTCCCCCTCTTCACTCTGTTGTCCGCTAATTCTCCCAACGATTGAGCAGATCTTTTCTTTCTTTTCTTCCTTTTTACAATTATCCAATCATATCATCTCACTTGGACGGGGAGTTGAATCTGGAGCACGTCAAGAAAGAAAAATGAAAATTGTAAGAATTAGCGCACATGTTAGACTCTAATAAGCTCTTTATCGTAGAAATAAATGTCACACGAGCCTCTAATTAAGAACATTGAGCTAAACACCCACAAATACCGAATTCTACTATGAATAGAATGTATTTACCCAACCCCTCCCCCACAGACAAGATGTGACACAAGGTCAATCTTTTTAAGCGAAATAAAAATAGTTTTGATTTAGAGTTTTCCTTGTAGATCGTTGACTTGCCAGGAGCCCTGTCTACCCTACTATTTATTCAGAGCTAACAGCTGGTCGGCCAACACGGGTGTGTCCATGTGCAGGAGTCCATTGGAGAACGCCACATTAGTTTCTCCTTACTTTCCCTGCAATGGCCAGCATGCCTTGTCCAGTCTTACCTGGATGTTTTGTGTGATGGGAGTTAAGTAGCCGTACGGAAAACAGGTTAACTCAGTCGGTAGAGCGTTCGGCTAGAAACCACAAGGTTCCTGGTTCGATACCGGCCCTCGCCAACTCAGCGTATGAGTAGCACATTGGATCTGTGCGGTAAAGTAAGGAGCTCATGGTAGTTGTGGTGCTCTACCTCAGACGCAAAAAAAACAATCTCCTTCGTCAAGCGCTAGTGAAAAGGGGATAGACCCCCTCGCTGATTGGCTGATATCGACTTTGGGCCACCCCGAAGACTTTATTTCTTTTACTTTTACGGAGATGGATTCCTGCCTTTCCTAAGGGCATTAGCGCACAGTGAAACCCAAACAGTCTCCACTGGGATTTGAAATTGGGTTGACCGGTTTCATTTCCAACGACGATTACCACTACACTAAGTAGCCTCAATGAAATGAGCACTTACTATAAATAGTATAACAAGGCATACATTTTGATTTAGCAGAAGAGACAGACAGGTTTAGAAATACAAGTTACCACCGCTTGAAATTCTTACTCTGTCCTAAAGGTTTGGTTGAAGCGTATCTAATTACCAGGCGGTCATGAGTTCAATTCCTGACACGCGACATCTCAAGGACGAATTAATTAGCTGATATGAGGTATACTCTAAGCCTGGCCAGTTAGATGAGAACAATCTACTCCCGTGAGCGGAATATGAAGTACAGTTGAAATTCCTAGACGATTATCTACTACAACAAACACATAAAGAAAACTACTTATAAAATTCAAGATGGGGACATGGTTCTTAATAGCTCAGTGCATAATAAAGATGTATATATTATTTAGTATATATTATTTATACTAGCAAATATATGCACCCTCCGGGTGCAAGTATTTAAGTTTTAATGTAATAAAATATTGTATTAAATTAGAAAGGCTAATGAAACTGAATAATAATACAGATAAAAAGATTTGGAACAGAGGGGGTATGATTGAAAAATAGAACAACTTTGAAAATAACTCTTCCATCATTTTCCGTTACTCCCGTTTTTCATTGGTAAATTTTCCTAATTTAACTATTTAGTTAAAATAGGAAGTAAAGAATAATATTACAGTTATTTCTTCTTGTTCAGAGATTTCTTTTAAGATTTATCGCCGAGATTTTTGTTCATATTCAATAAAATAAAACCAAACAATTAGAAATCAATAATACTAAGCACATATTTATTACAATCAAATTTTTAAGATCAATATGCAAATTAGCCTTCCCGTTCACACTGTAAACTGCTATTTTGTTGTATATATAAATACAATTGCATGTTATTAGCATGTTGATATGGTCAACAGTGGCTTCGGCTTCTGGACCATTGATATAATTAACGGCGTCGATCCCAAGGGGCCATCCCCCAGGCAACACCTGCCCCCTTAATTTAAAGGGGCAGGGCTGGGTTTATTGCCCAGTGCCTGAGGCGCCCCCTTGAGGGGGAATGCCGACGGGATCGACGCAATTTTTCACCTGCCACCCATGAGTCTCGGCTTGTGGTGGTCCCACATAAATAGGGCCTTTTGTGCCTGACCCGTA
>CM042146.1:67506957-67529457 GCA_023376005.1 Doryteuthis pealeii | reverse complement strand
AACAAATTCAATTTTAAGATTTTTGAACTACAGTTTGGGATTTAAAAATTACTAACTCCAAAATAACAAAGAGTCTGTTTGGTCGATTTATTTACTTAACTTTATTTAACACAAACTCTTGAGTTTTTAGATATACAAGGTGTGTCAAGAAAGTATCGAGATTTTTAGTACTTTTTGACACACCTTGTATTCTGAAAAAAATTTAAATTTCTATTAGTTGTTCATTTCTATCTTGGTAAATACATTTTCTATCTCGATACTTTTATGACACACCTTGTATTCTGTAAAAATTAACCTTCTATTTATTGTTCATTTCTATCTTGGTAAATACAGTTTCTATCTCGATACTTTTATGACACACCTTGTACTCTGTAAAAATTAACCTTCTATTTATGTTCATTTCTATCTTGGTAAATACATTTTCTATCTCGATACTTTTATGACACACCTTGTATTCTGTAAAAATTAACCTTCATTTATTGTTCATTTCTATCTTGGTAAATACTGCTTCTATCTCGATACTTTTATGACACACCTTGTATTCTGAAAAAGTTAACGTTCCATTTATTGTTCGTTTCTATCTTGGTAAATACAGCTGCAATCTCAATACTTTTAGGATTTTAGGTCACACCTTGTATTCTAAAAAAAAAAGATTAACGTTCCATTCATTGTTCGTTTCTGTCTTGGTAAATACAGATTCAAACTCGGCACTTTTATGACACAACTGTTTACTGAAAAAAAAAAAAAAAATAACGTTCCATTCATTGTTCATTTCTCTTTTGGTAAATACAGCTTCAATTTCGATATTTTTATGACACACCTTGTAATTTCCATATAAATGATTAACTTGTTTTTAAAAAGAATTTTAATAAACTTACAAATGTATAAAATTAGCACATTTTGAGGACGTTAACCTTGTTTTTGTTTTGTCTTTTTTTTAATTATTATTATTATTATTATTATTATTATTATTATTATTATTGTTGTTGTTGTTATTGTTATTGTTATTATTATTATTATTATTATTATTATTATTGTTATTGTTGTTGTTGTTGTTATTGTTGTAGCAGTGCAGTGTTCTGAATGGTTTCAATCCATCCTCTGATATCCAAACTTTCCAAGCCCTTTTCCAATCCTTTTGGGACTGTTCCAAGTGCACCAACTACAATCGGTATCACTTTCACTTTCATATTCCATAACTTTTTCAGTTTTCTGGCAAGGTCCAGATATTTGTCTATTTTTTAATTTTCCTTTAACTTCACCCTGTGATCCGCTGGCACTGCAAAATCCACCAGTTGACAAGTTCTTTCTTTTTTGTTTATCAACACTAGGTCTGGTCTTCTTGCTGGGATAAGGTGATCCGTTTTTATCTCAAAGTCCCAGAGAATTTTATGTGTTTCGTTCTCAAGAACAGATTCTGGTTTATGCATATACCATTTTGTTGTGTGGTCAAAATTTAATTTATATGGTTAACAGTCTCATCTCTATTACAGCCAAGTCTACATTTACTATTCTGTTGGATTATTATTATTATTATTATTATTATTATTATTATTATTATTATTATTCACATATCCCAGTGCTGCTCATACACTGAGTTGTTGAGGGCTGGTGTCTAACCCGGGATATTGTGGTCCCTTGTGGAACGCTCTACCGACTGTTGTTGATGAATTACATATTTTCCTTAATATTCAATTATTCCGTATTTTCCTCTGTATGGCTTGGGAAAACACATAGTTTAAATAATTTAATCTATTTTGTTTAAGATATAATTTTTGATGCTAACTATTAAAGTTCAGCTATTAAATAAAAGAAAATGTTATTCGTCTTATCTTTTATTAGTTTATTTACTGCTAAATAAAAAGAAAACTAAGTGAATATCCTCTAAGTGCGTTAATTCTATATTTGTGCCCAAGGTATTATTCACTTTCAACAAAACACAAAGTTGTTTTTTACGTTTGCTCTTGTTTATTTACAATTCAAATACTCTGACCCTTTTTAAAGGGTGCAGTAGATTCAAAATTTAAATTAAAAAGTTAATATTTTATACCACCCCAGTCAGATAATAATTTCAATAACAATAAACTGGCAAATTTGTGTAAAATCCAGAATAAAAAGGAATCTTGTGAAATTTATTTAAATTTTGTCTATTATCCGTTTATTTATGAAGATATAGCAAAAAAGGGACCAATATAATGGTAACCAAGATTATATATATATATATATATATATATATATATATATATATATATATATATAATCCAAAGATCAGGTGATGAAATCTTCCTTAAGACATAGTAGTTTTTCAATAATCGTAATTTGCAGAGCTCAATGTGTGCTTTTATTGCCAGAGTCACAGTGCAAAATTATATCAAGAAACGCAAAAAATCTAAATCTTCTCTGTTATTTTTTCCTCATATACATATATATATATATATATATATATATATATATATATATATATATATATAACCTGAATTTAGTGTGAAATTCTTTACTGTGTGTTATTCATGTTTGTGATTAATTGAGAAGCTAATTCAGTTAATAAGAACGATCAGGTTGAGAAATAAATATTTGTTGAATAAAATAAATACTTTTTATCATTTAGCGACAGACTTATTGATGTACCTTTATAAAATAATGTATAATGCGTTTCCAATAAGTTTATTTCTATCAGTTCATAGTTCGTATAATTTAAGTTTAAATAAACCCAGTTTATATTTTTCTTACTTCTCAATTTGTTTACACAAACGATCAGTTGGAGATGACAAGTGAAAACATCCACAAATGGAAATAAAACGATTTTCTCTTATTTGTTTATTTTGTTTTATTTTATTTATTTCTATGAAACTAAAAACATTCATTTAAAATATTTAATCTGAATAAAATAGACTCGACTGAGAATTTCTTTATGTGTTCAAAGTCCAAATAAATCAGTCTGTTTATTTTCTTTTACTTTTATTTATTTAGTTATTTTAAAATTATTTAAATCTTATGTATTTATTTGATTTTGTTAAAGAGACGGTGGGGCTTAGAATACAAACTAGCTCAACGAGAATACAAGGCTAGGCACGACTGGGTTGGAAAGGTGATCCATGGATAATTGTGCAAGAAACTGAATTCTGACTATACGACAAAGTCGTATATGTATAAACCAGAATCTATTTCTGACAATGAAACACCCAGAATTCTCTGGGACTTTGAGATTGTAGTGTCCTTAAAAGGGATATACAATCAGCAAGGTTGTAGTCGAGTGGAAGGACCAGTCATCGCGTTCGTAGATTTAAGATAGAGGGTTTTATTGCAGAGAGATACAATAAGACAGACAAGGAATTGTGAGGCACGCTACTAATCCTCAGCTCGGCATAATGCCGTACTCACTATATATATATAGTCAGACCTATGGGAACAAGTTTTGGTTTCGTTCGTCTTTGTATCTTATCTCCAATAAAGCTGGTTCTTTGTACTTGTGGGCTGGTAAGATAAAAATGAAACGAAAAAGAACGAAAAGGAAGGAGACAAAGACAAGAGGTAGTTTCACGACTTAGGCTTTATTGAACGGGGCATAGTCGGCCGTAGCAAGGGGACACGCTCTTGGCCAGAAAAACGACTGCACCCAGTTGCGGCCTAAATTCAAATGACCGAGGTATCCTTTTTGGGGTAGGGGGTCAGGCCTTTTTGTTGGACATGCGCAGAGGGGTTCTTCCGGTCAAGGTCCCATGGGAGTTTGTTGTTTTTTTATTTTTTTATTTTCGTATTTTTTAATTCCGACAGACCACAGGAGAGAGAGAGAGAGAGAGAGAGAGAGAGAGAGAGAGAGAGAGAGAGAGAGTAGAATATTCCATTACAACAGAGATAAATACGGATTACCATATCCCAGCCAGAAGACCAGACCAGAATTGATTAACAAGAAAAAGAGAACGTCAACTGATATATTTTACAGTCCCATCAGAACACAGGGTGAAGATGAAAGAAACCGAAAATATAAACATATACCTGGATCTTGCCAGAGTATTCTAGGCCCTAACGACAGGGCCTAGAATACTATGGTTAACAGGTTTGAATTCAGTGTTTTCCTTCTCCTAGAATGGTTACCTAACGGTTAAAGATCCCTGTCTACCCTACTATTTACCCATAGCCAGAGGGAGGGTAGTTGGATCCATACCTTTCTCAAAGGTATTAGCGCTATGTGAACTGTAGATTCGTCCAGGATTTGAACTCAGGTCGACGAGTTCATTTTCTACGACTCTAACCATTACACCATGGCCTCCAACCTGAAATTGACTTTGTGTCACATCCTGCCAGTAGCGGAGGGGTTGGGTAAATACAAACTTTCAAAATGTGCTGAGAGATTAGAACGACTTATGTTTTGTATACTAAGTGAGTTTAAACACTTAAAAACGATGAAACCTGTTTTGGGAGAGAGTACAGTGAGTATTGATATCTTTTTCACAGCATGTGTAATTGATATTATCTAATACACACTGCCGAGAAAGATCGGATGACACTAGGGAAAGACGACTGACCGGTGGGAAAAACCATACAATCGCTGCCACGTCACAAAGAAATAAGATACCACACCCACGATGTCGGGTAGGGTGGCTGGGGGGGGGGGAAGAACACGATCATCATGCCAAAAAAACAATGCAAGGCCAACTTAATGAAATTAGTCAGTGTGTTGTTAAAAGCGTAAATCTCAGTTCGAACTCGTAAACATAAGTTTCCGAATAAGATGACATTGCGCGCTCATCTGTGACGCCTTTACGGAAGAACCAGTTTAGCTCAGTTGGTAGAGCGGTCGACTAGGAAACATAAGGTTCTGTGTGTGATACCCGGCTCTCACCAACTCAGCGTATGAGTAGCACCAGAGTCTGTGCGGTGAAGTGAGGAGCTGATGGTAGGTGTGGAGGTCCACCTCAGACGTCAAAACAATCTCCCTACCATCAGCTCCTTACTTTACCGCACAGATCCCTGTGCTACTCATACGCTGAGTTGGCGAGGACCGGTATCGAACTAGGAACCTTGTGATTTCTAGCCGAATGCTCTACCGAATGAGCTAACCCGGCCCTTCTGATAAAGCCTAGTCGTCGGGGTTGCCTCCAGTGAACCACAGGCTACGCCAGGTGTGAAAAACTACTACTACTACTATTACTACTACTACTACTAATAATAATAATAATAATCTCTATATATAATGGAGAGATTGTATTTCTGTCTGAAGCCGAAAAAGTTTTGTGAGAGATTTATCTATAAATAAGATATAGCCACTTATTTATATATCACCTTAAATTCTTAACTGCGAGATTCCTTTTATTTTAATAAATTTTATTACGATAAAAAGAAAGTGTTTTTTTTATTATCATTCAGTGTTTTATTTATCAAAATAAAAGGAAGATTTTTTTATCATCTTCACTCTACAGATTTATCTATTAAAATAAAAGGAAGAATTAAAAAAAAAAATTTTGGCATTGTTGTTTTTTATTACTTTAATTCATTTATTAATTTTACTTGGATACTACCCCTCTAACATTGAATTTTAACTCCCTCTACCATCAGGCTATATTTTTCAAGTTTATTTTTACACCGCCCGAAGGGCGGTTTTGTTTTACTACTACTACTACTACTACTACTAATAATAATAATAATTAATGACAATGCACAAGACTCTACACTCAAGAGACGATAGAGATAGACTATATGTATTAAGAAAGGAGGGTGGAAGAGGTCTTGCCAACAAAGAGGACTGTGTAGAGTCCACAATCTAACAACTTGAAGAAAACACAAAAAAGAGCAAAGAAAGATTACTTATGGCAGCCAACAATAGCAGATGTAATATATGGACAAACAGAAAACCAACGAAAACTAGAAAACAAAAGTGGGAAGAAAAACAATTTTACGGACACATCAAACGACAAATCGGAGAGGTTGCACATGAAAAGACTTGGACATGGTTAAGAAGAGGAAACCTCAAAAGAGAAACTGAATCACTAATAATTGCTGCACAAAATAATGCCATAAGGACAAATTATATCAAAGCAAAAATTGATAAGACCTAACAAAACAGCAAATGTAAACTATTCGGTGACAGAGATGCGACTGTAAACCATGTATTAAGCGAATGTAGAAAACTAGCACACACGGGAATACAAAACTAGGCACGACTGTGTTGGGAAGGTGATCCACTGGGAATTGTGCAAAAAATTAAATTTTGACCATACAACAAAATGGTATATGCATAAACCAGAATTTATTCTTGAGAATGAAACGCATAACATTTTCTGGGACTTCAAGATAAAGACGGATCCCCCATCCTAGCCAGGAGACCAGACATAGTGTTGATTAACAAAAAAAAAAAAAAAAAAAAAAAAGAGAACGTGTCAATTGGTGGACTTTGCGGTTCCAGCAGATCATAGAGTAAAGTTGAAAGCAAACGAAAAGATGGACAAATACCAGCACCTTGCCCGAGAATTGAAAAAGCTATGGAATATAAGGTTGAAAGTGATACCAATTGTAGTTGGTGCACTTGGAACGGTCCCAAAAACCTTAGAAAAAGGACTGAAGGATCTGGAAATCAGAGGAAGAATTCAGACCATCCAGACTACTGCATTGCTGTAATCGGCTAGAATATTCAGAAGAGTCCTGGAGACCTGAGGAGACTTGTTGTCACTCAGACTCCAGTGAAATACCATCAACTAACGCTGATGTGAAAAACTCAAAAGGAGTGAGAATAAACGAACCAGAAATACAAAAATATGAGTTTGAGCCTCACTATAGAAAAACTGCCAAAACAAATGTAGGAAGATTATTATTCCACTTAAAAAAAGCACTTTGCAAAATCTACAACCTTCAACAAGTTGTTGAACAAAAACAATCTAAAAATGGGTTATTGTTTCATGGTCAATAAATCATTAGCAAACATAACGTTAATGTATTAATTTAAAAATATAACAAACAGAATGCCAGATGGAACTGCAAGAATAAAGAAATATGTGCCTTGCATTGTAATTGTTTGATTTATAATATTATATATAAAGCCAAAGTCAAAAATAATAATAATGAAAACGATGAAAAGATATACATCGGTGCTATAGAACTGAATTGGAAAAAGCAAATGTATAACCATAATCTCAGATTTGACAAAAGAAAATTCATCAACAGTGCTACATAATATAAACATATTTGCCAGATAAATGATGGAACAGGGAAATAACCCATAATAAAATGCGATATTGTGGAAAAAAAACTGAAGCGTATAAAAGAGATTATGATAATAGCAAATTATGTTTGAAAGAAAAATATATATATACAGCGATACCTTGACTTTCGGGTTTCGGCCGATGTGCTCTCCGGCCTTCTTCAGGCATTTGTTGTCGGACTCAGGAACCATCTCTTCGAACTCGGAAGCTTTCAGGCCGTAATCGGGAGCCTTCACGGAACTTTGAACCGAACCCTTTATTCAATTCACGGAGGTAGACTGTTCTCATTCCATTAACCATAACCCGGTATATGTGTTAAGCTATGTTAAGTTTTCTATATTACTGTTACCCTCGACCAAGATTGAACCTGCAGCCCAGAAATAACTGTCACTTAGAACTCAACGCCTATAGCCGTTGTGCCATGTATCCAATTAGACAATTCAGAGTGAATCCAACGTCTTTTTTTTCCTAGAAAATTTACCTTTATACTTACTATCAAAAATATAAGTTGTAATATAATGAAATATATTAAATTAGAAAGATTAACGAAATCAAATAAGTACGCATATAAAAAGATTTCACTTTTTGATTATATTTCAATTGGTTTCTATATTAAAAAAAAACTTCCAGATGATTGATTGTGATACGTTGGAGAATAAAACAATATTAGAGATCAATAACACCGAGTAATTATTTATTAAACCCGGTTTCGTTAAAACCACTATGCAAATTAACTATACCATATTTTATGTAAACCTTTATTTCTTAGTGGTATATATAAAACACATTGCAGGATTTTAAATGTACTCATAACATGGGACGTTTTAGGCAAATCCAACTCAGATTTTCATAGACATGGTTAATAAAATAAGATTTATTCTACGTATTAATAATTTTGACTATAAATTAAATACTCATTGATTAATTTATTTAATTCCTGAAATGACTGTGACTTAAGCTGTGACATAGTTTTGGTTACAAACAAATAGAGACTGAATCTCCATTATTAATAGATGTGTGATTTTTTTACCTTGACTCATATTGCGTATTTTTATCCATTTCTCTCACAATAGAGCCGAGTCTTCCAGTACAAAGGTGGCTCTGATCATCCACAATGAAATGATTATCATCCTAATAAGAAATGACGTCAGATCTGTCAACAATGAATTAATGCCAAATTAATGACATCCTCGTAGTCGTAGTTTATATTTACATATCTTTTGTGGCCCCATTACACAACCTAATTTTGTTCAACCACCAATCCGTCTGGCCTGCTGTGATAACCCGGTTTAATCATTATTTGGACTATTTTGTGAAAAAAAAAAAGAAGACACCCTCCGGGCGGTGTAAATTTATTCCGGTTTAAATATTATTTAGTCTAGCAAAAAAAAACCCAAAAAAAAACAAAACAAAACAAAACAAAACAAAAAAACACCATCCACGTGGTGTAAAAATAACCCGGTTTAAATATTATTTGGACTAGAAAAAAAACACCCTCCGAGTGGTGTAGAAATAACCCGGTTTAAATATCATTTAGTCTAACAAAAAACAAACAAAAAAACCCTCCAGACGGTGTAAAAATAACCCGGTTTAAATATTATTTGGATGGACTAGCAAAAGATAAATACCTTCTGGGCGGTGTAAAAATGAATTTTTGAAAGATATTGCCTGAAGGGGTGGTAATTGAATAAATAAGATAAAAAATAATATTTAAAAAGAATAATTACTCACTTAAAAAGCATCATATTCACTCCACCCTAATAAGATATTTTTTTACGACAATAGGAACCTCCAAAACGTTTCTAAATGTTTCTGATTTAATTATTCAGACTCTTATCTTTAGAGAAAAATTTAAAAATCATACAAGTAAAATACATTTTGTTCGGATTTCATAAAATTAAATACGGGGGGGGGGGGACTAAGTAAAAAATATTTCCCCTAATATATTTAGGAAAAATATTTTAGACATAAATTCATGTGAATAAGTATTGAAATTTTCATGAAAATTTGACAATTATTAGATTTTTCATAGAATTTTAATATCTTTATATCGTAATGATACTGACTATAAATTAAATACTCATTGATAAACTTAATTGAGTCCTGAAATTACTGTGACGTAAGCAGTGGCGTAGTTTTGGTTACAGACAAATAGAAACCAAATCCCTACTATTAATAGATGGAAGCCGCAACGTTATTCGATGTTCTTGTTAGAAAGAGAATAAAGTCTCTCGAAAGAAATACTAGCCGAAAAAAGACCGGGTTAGCTCAGTCGGTACAGCGTTCGGCTAGAAACCACAAGGTTCCTAGTTCGATACCGGTCCTCGCCAACTCAGCGTATGAGTAGCACAGGGATCTGTACGGTAAGGAGCTGATGGTAGGTGTGGCACTCCACCTCAGACGCAAAAATAATATCCTTAGTCTAGCGCTATTGAAAAGGGGATAGACTCCCTTGCTGCATGGCTGATACCGACTTTAGGCCACCCCGGCGACTTTACTTACGTTGGGTAAAAAGTCAACACTTGAAACGCAACTGGTTAGTATTAATGGTATGTAACGGTAACCATTACACGGCGCCCCTCCATAAATATACATAATTCCCTTGACAATGGTATGAATCCTTATGGTCTCCCCTCAGCTATAGGAAAATAGTTCGCTAGGAGAAATCAACCCCAATTTTTAACCGGAGTACAGCTAGTTTAAATTTAGAGTTCTTAGACTGGTTGCCGTATTAAAGCCAAAGAGGCCAATGTACTCGATCCGGTTAAGATTCTTGTGAGATCTTTTTAGGCTGCGGGTGAGAGCACTTTACAGTGGAGATCCCTTGTGGCACTAAATTTGATCCGTGTTGTGTAGTATCCTGTAATACTTTTCCGTTGGTCCATATATCGTGAATCCTATGATCCTTGTGTTCCCCAGTGTTAAGCAGAATCCTTGTTTATTGGTCCGTTCGTCTGTGTTAAACACGAGTAACTGAACGCCTTACCCACAAGGCCTTTAAATAGTTAATCATTCACGTATTCTATCATGTTCAGTGCCGATTAAATCCATGCGACCATGAAGCGTCTATAAATTTAAGTTGTGACCTCCAGCACACCTAATATACAAAAATAATCCAATACACGTCTTACTCGTAGCTGGAGAGTCGGGGAGATGGATGCATGCTCTTCTCAAGGAGCATAAGAGCGAACCGACCCCCAAACTTTGTCCAGGTGTTAAATAATTCGTGAGTAGCCTTCGAATTATATCTGTAAGTGTAATTAAAATTCAAATAACGGGATGGGAAATGGAAATTTACCATTAACCGTTATTGGTGATTGACAAGGCAGTCGCCTTCTCTGACCTGGATGGTGAAATCTAACTAAATCAAATAAAACCATTAAGCAAACTTTAAAAATTCTGGATTTGGTAAATTAAAAAAATTAAATCGAACTCAAAAGAAGATAAACGTTACAATTTGGTTTTGTTTGATTAAACACACACTTAGAGATACTCAAATATTACTAAATATTAAGATTTACATTATCTGCGTTATTCGGACTATTGTCCCCATCTTCATTGTTATTTGTACAACGTTTCAGCCGATATGCCCTCCGGCCTTCTTCAGGTAATTCTTGTCGGACTCGGGAACCTTCTCGGATTCGGGAACCTTCTTTGCGAACTCGGGAACTTTCTTGTCGTAATCGGGAGCCATCACGGAACTTTGAACCTAACCCTTTATTTAGTCCACAATAATTGAGGACAATAGTCCGAATAACGCAGATAATACTAATCTTCAAGCCTCATCTCAAACATTCAGAGAAATTAAGATTTACATATATCCTGTTCTTCATATATTTATTTTCCTAATCTAAAGTATTTTGTATCACTTTGTTTTCCGTGGAGATCGGTTTATTATTATTTAGCTATTTTAATTATTACATTGTTGGCCATCCATAGCAAGAAAGGTGTATCGCTGGTGCGCTCCTGTGAATTTTCCCCCTTGAATTCATGAAATACCACTGCTACTGCCTGTAACATTAAACCTCCCATAAGGCTATTTTCCCCCTAAAAATAAAAAGAATTCTACAAAAAAATTAAACATTATTATTATTTTTTATTATCTTTCCCTTTTCTTTATGTTGCCTTTTTGTGAAAAGTTCAAGTCAAACAATTCTCCTACCTAGGTAGTAATATCTCATCAACAGAAATCGATGTTAACGCATGCATAGGGAAGGCATGGTCGGCCATAAAGAGATTATAAGTTATATGGAAATCAGACCTCGACGACAATTCTTCCAGGCAGTAGTGGTATCAGTGTTGCTGTATGACTGCACCACTTGGACCTTGACGGGCGCCAGGAAAATAGGCTGGGTGGGAGCTGCACAAGGGTGCTGCGTTCGATCTTGAACAAATCGCGGAAGCAACATCCCACAAGAAAGCAGCGATACGGCCACCTGTCACGCAAACCATCCGAGTAAGACGAACAAGACATGCTGGACCCTGTTGGAGAAGTAAGGATGAACTCATAAGCGACGTACTTCAGGGGAAACCAGCCCATGGATATGCTAGTGCGGTCGTCCAGCAGACTTACATAAACCAGCTCTGTGCGGATACTGCATGCTATGCGGAGGACCACCCAGGGATCAATGAATGATAGGGATGGTTGGTGAGAGATTGTTAGCGCGACATGATGATGTTGATGATGCTGATGCTGATCTTGATGATGCTGCTGCTGATTTGCCACGAAAAAAGAAAAGAAAAACTCGCCTAAAATTGATAAGACAAGTATTCCTGATTTAAACTATTGCCTAACAATCCTGGAATGTAAAAAATAATCCCAGCATTTAGATTAAAAATGAAACAAAATAAGCTTTAAAAAACAAGGGAAAGTCAACATATATAAAACGCTAAGGACGAAATGAGTAATGATGACTTCTGTTCAGACGATAATTTATTTAAGAAATTTGGACACTATGCAACATTGTCTACTTTACAAATACAAGGTGTGTCATAAAAGTTCAAGATTGAAGCTGTATTTACCAAGATAGAAATAAACAATGAATGGAACGTTAATCTCTTTCAGAATACAAGGTGTGTCATAAAAGTATCGAGATTGAACCTGTATTTACAAAGATAGAAATGAACAATAAATGGAACGTTATTTTTTTTCCAGAATACAAGGTGTGTGAAAAAGTACAAAAGTCTCGATACTTTTTTGACACACCTTGTATATTTGACTAAATTATATATATCTTATTCCCTATGTACGGTCAACTGGTACTCTGCCGCAAATTAGCATTATCATTTTCGGTTGTAAATGTTCTGATTCGTAGCGAATACACCTCTACGGCCATTTGGTTGTTAACTGTGTGATTCAATAGCGTATACCCACCTACAGCCAATTAGAACAATGAGATTAAGCTGCGATCAGTCTGATTTAATAGCGCATACCCATCAACGACCAGTTGGTATTATTAGATTCCATTGTAAATAGTCTGAATAAATATCATATACACCTCAACAGCCAATTGGTATTAATATATTCGATTGTAAATAATATGATTCATATATATATATATATATATATATATATATATATATATATATGTGTGTGTGCGTGTGTGTGTGTGTGTGTGTGTGTGTGTGTGTGTATCTTGAGCTGTCATGTTTTTCAGCATAAGGATAAGTCCAAATATTGAAATCTTTCAAAGTTAATCGCACGGACAGAGAAACACAAATAGAGATAGAACAGAACACAAAGACAGGCAAACACACACACACACACACACACACACTGGATTACACTTGTCAAGTTCATTTTCTATAAGAAAAAGTATATTTTATGCGATACATGCGTTGTAAGTGCCTTCAAGTAAACATTTAATATATATATTGTTGAAAATAGAGGAAAATGTGGATATAACAACATAACAACTAAATTCAAATGATATTTCGGCTCAATATTTAACGAAGCTTTATCAAAAATTTATTGTAAAATTTTTGACAAAGCTTTGCTAAATAACGAGGCGAAATATCAATAGAATTTAGTTGTTGTGTTGTTGGATCAACTTTTCCTCTATTTTCACCCCCACATTTTGTCTGATGTAATGTTTTTATTTCGAGCGTCCAATCGCTAGTTTGTTCTTCCTATGTATTGCAAACCGCAAATACATTTGTATGAATAGATAATGGAATTATTGTGGTGTGGGGGAAGAACGCCCTTGCCATTGGATGCCAACATAGATTTTGTTTTAAACACAACCCGCAGATTAGAAGTGGGATAACACTTTTGAACACAATCGGAAATTTGTCTTGAAAACCTGTCGCTATGACACCCAAGGAAGTCGGATATAAACTGGAAATTTATCTACAGTAAGCGTCCATTAGAAATGGAACCTGACGCACATGAGCTAAGCAGCTCAATATCGAGATAAACAGGGCTGGTGAGCAGCGATGTCTTCGTCGTCATGAACAACAAAATGTAGATGGGAATTTCCCCTGCAATGTGTGCGACCGCATCTGCAAGTCCCGAATTGGACTAATGAGCCACAACTGAAGATGGAGTGACGTCATCGTCGTTTGCGACGGACTTCCAAAAGAAATCTATCTATCTATCTATCTATCTATCTATTTGTTCGTTATCTATCTATCTATCTATCTATCAATCACATACGTGTGATGTTTATACTAATTAAGTAACTAACTATCTACCAATCTAAGTCTGTTCATTATCTATCTATCTATCTATCTATCTATCTATTTGTTCGTTATCTATCTATCTATCTATCTATCTATCATCACATACGTGTGATGTTTATACTAATTAAGTAACTAACTATCTACCAATCTAAGTCTGTTCATTATCTATCTATCTATCTATCTATTTGTTCTATCTATCTATCTATCTATCTATCTATCTATCTATCTATCAATCACATACGTGTGATGTTTATACTAATTAAGTAACTAACTATCTACCAATCTAAGTCTGTTCATTATCTATCTATCTATCTATCTATCTATCTATTGTTCGTTATCTATCTATCTATCTATCTATCTATCTATCTATCACATACGTGTGATGTTTATACTAATTAAGTAACTAACTATCTACCAATCTAAGTCTGTTCATTATCTATCTATCTATCTATCTATCTATCTATCTATCTATTGTTCGTTATCTATCTATCTATCTATCTATCTATCAATCACATACGTGTGATGTTTATACTAATTAAGTAACTAACTATCTACCAATCTAAGTCTGTTCATTATCTATCTATCTATCTATCTATCTATCTATTTGTTTCATTATCTATCTATCTATCTATCTATCTATCTATCTATCTATCTATTGTTCATTATCTATCTATCTATCTATCTATCTATCTCTATCTATCTATCACTTATCCATGATGTTTATACTGTTATGTTTTAATGAGACAATGATTTATCTAAGAAATTCGGATAATATACAACCCTCACTCCCCGCCGTACAAATCTTTCTAGGTAAATTTTATTGTTTGGCTGTTATGAAATATTCCAATTCTGACCACTTGACGAAAAGATTTAAGTTTAGTGTGTAGACACTTGAAAAGAAAGCTGGGATAATTGAAAGGTTACAAGGTCAGATTTAACGATCATTTCATTTTCCTTGTTAATCATTGTTTAAGAAGAATGAGAAGAAAAAAAATTCTTGCGGCAACAACTTTAAACCGCAACCCACAAAGACATTTTTATTTCTTCAGACAATAATTTCTTGGTCAACTATTAAATTATTCGCTTTAAAACATTAAACACTGCATTCCCGTAAGCCATTTGTGTTTTTTTTATCAAAGATGGAAGAAGGAAGGGAGGGTGATAGAGAGAGGGGAGAGAGAGAGAGGGAGAGAGGTGGAGAGGTGGGAGAGATCGAGAGAGAAGGAGAAGGAGAGAGAGGAGAGAGAGGGGGGGAGAAAGAGAGGGAGAGAGAGAAGGCGAGAGAGGAGAGCAGGAGAGAGGGGTAGTGGAGAGAGAGAGGAGAGAGACAGGTGAGAAATAAAGGAGGGAAGAGAGAGAAGAAGAGAGGAGAGAAAGGGAGAGAGATAGAAAGAGAGAAGGAGAGACAGGGAGAGAGAGGAGAGAAAGTTGAAAGAGAGAAGGAGGAGAGGGAGAGAGAGGAAGGAGAGAGAGAAAGCGAGGAGAGAGGGAGAGAGAGAAGGAGAGAGAGAGAAAGCGAGGAAGAGAGGAGAGAGAGAAGGGGAGAGAGAAAGCGAGGAGAGAGAGAGAGAGAGAGAGAGAAAGCGAGGAGAGAGGGAGAGAGAAGGAGAGAGAGAAAGCGAGGAGAGAGGGAGAGAGAGAAGGAGAGAAGAGAGAAAGCGAGGAGAGAGAGAGAGAAGGAGAGAGAGAAGGAGGGAGAGAGAGACAGAGAGAGAGAGAGAGAGAGAGAGAGAGAGAGAGAGAGAGAGAGAAGAGAGAGAGAGAGACTGATTCTGGTTAATAGTACTATTAATTGTCTAAAATCTGTTACAGAATGCGGTGTAAGAGTATTTGTTCCAAATAGTATCAAAGTTTGTAACCAAAACACAAAAATGTGAGCAGACCACTTAACTTGAAGGTCGTAAAAATAATATAAACTAGCATGAGAACCCGGCATTGTCTGGGAGAAAAGACTAGAGAGGTAATCTTGAGTGCGGAACAATGATCTTTTGAACTAAATTTGTTTTTACTCATAGCCAATTTATATTAAGTACTAGCAGGACCTGTTGATATACCACAGTATGATAATTTTATGTTTACTTAAGAGCTACTGCATGTAGTTTAGTATGTAAATTGTATAATATTATTAATTTAATTCTCTCTCTCTCACACACTTTTATTTTTCTTTCTTTCTTTCTTTTCATCTTTTCATTATGTTCGATTAAAACAGATTAGCGTTATCTAGGTATACCCAATTTGTCGAAAAATCCGTGTTTTTACAAAACAAATTTAATCCCCCCATTTGAAAAATAATTACCAAAGATCGGAAAATTATCTCATTTTAATGAAATTCTCAGTGTTGATTTAGCAATGAAGGAATCTTATAATGCATCTGTTATTTTGTTTCAAAACTTTCTGATTTTTTCAGGTGACTTAACTTTAAAATTGGGTGAAATAAAATAGGACAAATAAGAAATCTGCGACACCAGGTAATCTTGATGTACAATTTTTTCAGTCTCATTTTTAACCGTGGGGTGCTGCTGGATAATAACGGACGGAAGATTCAGGAACAAGCGTATATAGATAAGTTTGTGTAAGAATGGGAATAGTTTATGTCAAATATTTGCAACAGAATAATTGAAGAATATCTTTGAACTGTAGAAATTGTTGAGATAACTTATTGTCACAAAAGCAGCTATTTTACTCGTGCAGAATCTTTCGTAAACTTGGTTAGGCAACCAATCTAGAAAAAGGAAAACTGAATTGAAACCTGTTAAACTCCGCTTAAAAAATTGACATTGTATCACATCCTCCTCGTGTGGAGGGGTTGGCATATATATATATATATATATATATATAATATATATATATATATATATAGTCTAGAAAGGTTTTTCTTTATGCCACGGTTTCGGTGTTCAAGGTACACCTTCCTCAAGAGAACTAAAAATTTATAGGTAGCTAATATTATATATACTTACCTGTTCTAAAACTATAAATGCTCTATATTTTACGAGATATATTGAGCACTTTTTGATTAACTACGTATACTACTGCAATGAAGACGTGGTTGTAACTTTTTTATGAATATATATATATATATATATATATATATATATATATATATACATATATATATATATATGTACATATATATATATATATATGTGTGTGTGTGTGTGTGTGTAAAAATGGAAATTGGAAATGAATCCGACAATATGAGGAAGAGTGAATAAAGAAAAAAAAGAATAGAATGGATAATAAAAGATGAATTTAATCAATATCTTTTACACATGTGTTTCGGTCAGTTCATCTGTGTGAAAATATTTCGCACACAGAGAAGATTCGACCTTCATCAGAGTGAAATTTTATTTTGAATTTTATTTTGAATGTTCATTCAAGATAAAATTTCACTCTGATGAAGGTCGAATCTTCTCTGTGTGCGAAATATTTTCACACAGATGAACTGACCGAAACACATGTGTAAAGGATATTGATTAAATTCATCTTTTATTATCCATTCTATTCTTTCTTTTCTTTATTCATTCTAGTCAGCAAGTAGAGAAGCAACTATATAATTTTTGGTCAGATAAGTGTCCATTTAATATTTTTCTCTTATATATATATATATATATATATATAATATTATATATAATATATGTGTGTGGTGTGTGTGTGTGTGTGTGTGTGTTGTGTGTGAATATACATACATACGGACAAACAATCAAATCGGTTGTTTAGATTTTACGGCATGTCAACCGTTGAGTTATTTTTTTGCCGAAGACGTTTTTGTTGTATTCATTCTTATTGAATACGCAATTCTTTAAAAACTTATTTTTAAACACCTTTGCACTCATTTTTAAAAATTTATTTAACTAATAGATGGGGCCCTAACAGGTACCACCCCTCCGGGTCAGAGTGAACCTGGGAGTAATGGTAATGAAGTGGGACTCTACAAACCCTCTGACATTGAATTTTTAACTCCCACCCCCTCAGGCAATATCTTTCAAAAAACAATTTTTACACCACCGGAAGGTGTTTTTTATTGTTAGATCATATTAACGGCATGTCAACTCGTCTTTGGTTATTTTATGCCTAGTGGTTAGAGAATAGCGTTCATTGTACGTTTATATATAAACCATTTGTGTAATTGTTTCTTTTTTGTACCTGTTCTTGTTGAACACAAATAGTTTTTGAGAAGAACTATTTAACCCATAATTGGGACCCTAACAGGTACTACCACTCAGGGTCAGAGTGAACCTGGGAGTAATGGTAATGAAGGGGTACTCTACAAACCCTCTGACAGGCAATATCTTTTTAAAAAAACAATTTTTACACCGCCCGGAAGGTGTTTTTTATTTCTAGTAATTATAATATCAAAATATCTTCTGACTAACGTGGAGCCCGTCAAAAATGGTGTTGGTTTGTTGATAAATTTGATCTAGCAACGGTTACTTTGAAAACGACGCCTTTTCATCTTTTAGTAACATGCACCCACATACCAAGCCCCTCCCCCCTTGTTAGTCATAGTTTTTTTTTTGGGAACCTTAAATGTGGATATGCCACTACTCTTTGTGGTCGGTCGCGTTTCCGAAAGGATCTTATAACGCATATCCCGCACTTCACATTCTTCTCATTCTGAAGGGGGAAAAAAAAAGAATTAAACAAGAAAAAATGCACCAAGTTCCGTGAGAAAACATCATTCATTCCATTATGTTCATTTGCTTTTAACTGGCGAGAAAACGACAATCTTGTTCGCAAAAGACAGACAAAAAAAAATCAAATTAAACTCTTGTTTGGTCTTTTATTTTGTTTTCCCAGATATCTGATGTACTGATTGATTTTAACGGTGTGTCAACCCATATTGGGTTATTTTATGCTTGTATATATTTACCAAACCCTCCCAGGATGCGACAACAGGCCAATTTCTAAGCGGAGTTTAACAGGTTTGATTTCAGAGTTTTCCTTCTCCTAGACTGGCGACCTAGCCATGGTTAAAGAGACCAGTCTGCCCTTTTATTTATCCAGGAGAATTGGATTCATATCTTTCCAATGGAATTAGCGCAATGTTAAATGCAAACAGCTTCGTCCAGGAATTGAACTCATGTCGACGAGTTCATTTCCCACGACTCTAATCATTAGACCACGGGCCTCCTTATTTTATGCTTATAGGATGAGGAACTGCGTTCATAGTACAGTTACATGTTTGTGCAGTTTTTCTAAACAGACCTTTGCACAGTTATATATGATATATTCCTATCTAACAGGGAAAGGATTTGCACAATGTTTTATGGTTTAAAGTATTCATATCTAATTCTAATAGTTATATGGTTTCAAGTAATATTTTTTTAATAGTATTCAATTTATTCCTATTTAATTGCCTTCATTCTCTTGTCGGTATTATTAAAACTGAGATAGATAGATAGATAGATAGATAGAATATTTAACCGTCTGAAGATTGCATAATACGTATGAAACTATAGTTACGGAAAATTAATACCATAATATTTTATTTATTGTTTTAAATCTACTCTGCAATACTAGCATTGAGAACCTTTATATGCTAAAACTTTTCATATTCATTCACCATTATATTATGTAATATTATATTTATATTATATTATATTGACTAACAAATATATGCACCTTTCTGCTACAAGTATTTAAGTTTTAATGTAATAAAATATTATATTAAATTAGAAAGGCTAATGAAACTATATAAATTGCAGATAAACAGATTTGAAACAGAGCGGGGAGGGGGGTATAATCGAAGAATAGAACAACTGACACTTACTCTTTCAACACTTCTGTCTTTCATTGCTAATTTTTTCCAATTCAATTATTTATTCAAAATAGGAAGTAAAGAATAAAATTACAGTTATTTCTTCTTGTTAATGGATTTCTTTTAACATTTATCTCTAAGATTTTTGCTCATATTCATTAAGATAAAACCAAACAATTAGAAATCAATAATACTAAGCACATATTTATTAAAATCAAATTTCTAATATCAATATGCAAATTATCCTTTTTGTTCACACTGTAAACCGATATTTTGTTGTATATATAAATACAATTGCATGTTATTCGAATTTAGATATGGTCAAAAGTATTAATAATGTAAACCAATTTTATTAATAATTAAGGTTTAAATAAAAAATAAAATCATGGAGAATGTGACGTAAATAACTAAGGGAATTGTGACTTGAGTAGTGATATAGTTTCGGTTACAGACATACAAACACACAATTTCTTTTATAATAAGATAAATAGGTATGAGTCTAATTCTCCCTTCAGCTATGGGCAAAGAGGAGGGCAGACTGGGCTCTTTAACTATGGCTAGGTAACTAGTCTAAGAGAATGAAAACTCTGAATTCAAACCTCTTAAACCCCGCTTAAGAAATTGACCTTGTGTCGCATCCTACTCGTGCGGAGGGGTTGTATATATATATATATATATATATATATATATATAATATATATATATAATATTGTAAAAATTGAAAAAACACAAGTTTCATTAACGAATGATGTTTAATAAGTCTACACTGCAGTGTTTCGTTCTGTTTAGACAGTCTTTCATCAGGGCTTTCGTTGTTTTAAGGAAAAAATATAATAATCAATAATGATTAATAACTTAATAATTTTTTTCTCCCTTAAACCAACGAAACCCCTGATGAAGGTCTGTCTAAACAGACCGAAACACTGCAGCGTAGTCTTATAAAACATCATTCGTTAATGAAACTTAGGTTTTTTATTTTTAAATATTACATGTCGGATTTACTTCCACTTTTCCTATATATATATATATATATATATATATATATATATATATATATATATATATAATATATATAATCCAAAAGTCCAGAGAAGAAATCTTCCTTACGACACAAGAGTTTTATGTAAAAAATGAGGGCTCAATGTGTGCTCTTAATGTTAGAGTCACAGAGCAAATATATAAGTAAAGAAATAACAAAAGACTTAGAGATTTAGCATTATAGTCAATTTCAGGGAGCTTAGACAAAGTGTCTAACTCTACAGATTCATCTGATGAGTCGGGAGAGTTAGACACTTTGTCTAAGCTCCCTGAAATTGACTATAATGCTAAATCTCTAAGTCTTTTGTTATCTCTTTACTTACTTATATATATATATATATATATATATATATATATATATATATATATATATATATATATATATGCTGTCTATTAAATCGAAAATCAATTTCTATTCGCAGTGCAATAGAAATAAGAACAAAAAACATTTATTCGTTTGTCTCGCTTTTTAGAACATTGGTAACAAATGGCTTGCCGAGCTATTTTGTAATAGATACATTTGATCTTAACCTTCTTAACTGGTAGAGTTCAGGAGGTTAAGATCAAATTTATCGTCGTTGCTAGAGTTACTCTCACAGCGCAACTACTGGTGATGTAACATAAGTTTCATTTTTTAAAGATTATGTGTTAAATTCAGTTCTGAAACTTGTTTGAATTCGGTCTGTTAATTCTACTAGCAAATATATGCACCCTTCTGGGTGCAAGTATTTAAGTTCTAATGTAATAAAATATCATATTAAATTAGAAAGGCTAATGAAACTGAATAAGAATGCAGATAAAAAGATTTGGAACAGAGGTATAATCGAAAAATAGAACAGCTTTGAAACTAACTCTTCCATCATTTTCCATTACTCCCCTCTTTCATTGGTAAATTTTCCTAATTTAACTATTTAGTTAAATAGGAAGTAAAGGATAATATTACAGTTATTTCTTCTTGTAAAATAAATTTCTTTTAAGATTTATCCACGAGATTTTGTTTTATATTTCTTAAGATAAAACCAAACAATTAGAAATCAATAATACCAAGCACATATTTATTAAAATAAAATTTTAAATATCAATATGCAAAAATAGCCTTCTCGTTCAAACTGTAAACCGCTATTTTGTTGTATATAAATACAATTGCATGATATTAGTACGTAGATATGGTCAACAATATTAATAATGTAAAACAATTTTTATTAATAGCTGAAGGTTTAAAGAATGAAATCATGGAGAATTTGACGTAAATAATTAAGGGAATTGTGACTTGAGTAGTAATATAGTTTCGGTTACAGACAGAAAAACACACAATCTCCATTATAAAAAGATGTTTGATATTTAAACGCCTTTTCTTGTACACTGAATGGGATTTCAACATATGAAAATGTTATATCCTAAGATGCAGGAATAACAAAAACAGTGAAATATGTTTATCATATAACAATATTTGTTTATTTTTCCCACCGACCGAGAATACAGTAGGATGAGTTGGATAAAGAGTTCAACTATATACCATGTGATGTGTTCATCCAGCAGCCACGTTCTTGTGTTATCTGTCTTTGCTTTGCGACAGTGAGTATCCTGTGTCCAGATCGTTAGGGGAGATAACTCTCCCTAAAAAAAAGGGAAAAACAAAAAAAACAACAAAAACAATATAAAACATAGGATTGGCAGGTGTTTATTGTTGTGTAATACTTTGCAAGCTGGTCTCGCCGATCAATTTATATTGAATAGACAGTTCGATCTTCACTAAGTGCCCTATTATGATTGTCACGAGCAAATAAATAACTATTAATCGATTTGTTGATTAATTGATTTACT
>CM042146.1:67436957-67499457 GCA_023376005.1 Doryteuthis pealeii | reverse complement strand
ATCACAGATATTGAACACTCTCCTAATAATACTGTATATATTGGCTTATTACTGTCTCATAAAGTGAGATAGTGTTATTATTGGTCATATATATATATATATATATATATATATATATATATATATATATATAGATATTGGTGATGAGTATCATTTCATGTAGGTTTCAACTGTAATGTTACAGGTCTTCTGTAGTGAGAGCTCGATGTGCCTTGTACCAGTATGTGGACAGACAAAGCAATATAGGGAATAAATGAAAGAAAAAAAACTTTGAATTCATTTCATTTGATAATTTATTTCAACTTCAAAATGCAGCATCATCAGACAGTGCAAGAACATTGTTGTTACTGAATTTATTCCGGGATTTCTGTGGTTTTAGATATCTTTGGGATTGCTGTCTTGGGATGGTAACAAAGGGTTGTGTTATTTGTATGAAGTGACGGAAGTGAGAGAGTGATAGCGGATTGGGTAGGTGAGATTATTATTTATATCTCGGGTTGGTGGAGGTCTCTATTTCTGGGAATTTTCAGTTGATCATAACAATTGGAGATGAAAGTTGAAACAAAAACAAAACTTCAATCTTCAAAGGTAGTCTGTCTGTCACAGTGGTCTGATTTTTTTTGTTTTGTTTCTTGGACCACTTGTGTTTTTATTGTCATGTAAAAGATATTTTCCTATCCTGTTTCTATTTTTTTTTTTTTTTGTATTGATGAGTTGAAGAGTCTGTGTTATCTGTGTTTAAATGTTTTTATGTTTTTTATCTGAGTTGCCGAGTCCTAATATTTTCCCCTGGTACCAGCTTTTTTTAATAGTGGTGATTCCAATATTAATATTAACTAGCAAGACGTGTGGATGTAACAGAGTAGGATAATTCAATAGTTAAATAAAAATAAAGGGAGAGATAGAGAGAGAGACAAAGAGAAAGAAAGAAAGAAAGAATTTGACAGCAAAGAAAGAAAGAAATTAACAGAAAAAAAGAAAGAAGTAAAAAAGAAAAAATTGTCAGAAAAGAAAGAAAGATAGAAAGAAAGAAAGATAGGAAGAAAGAAATTAACAGAAAAAGAAAAAAGAAAGAAAAAAGGAAAACTAATAATTTGAGAGAAAATAAATAAAGAAAGAAAGAAAGAAAGAAAGAAAGAAAAAAAGAATTTGGCAAAAAAAGAAAGAACTGAACTGAAAAGAAAGAAAGAAAGAAAGAAAGAAAGAAAGAAAGAAAGAACTGGACTGAAAAGAAAGAAAGAAAGAAAGAAAGAAAGAAAGAACTGGACTGAAAAGAAAGAAAGAAAGAAAGAACAGGACTGAACAGAAAGAAAGAAAGAAAGAAAGAAAGAAAGAACTGGACTGAAAGAAAGATAGAAAAAAAGAACAGGACTGAACAGAAAGAAAGAAAAAAGAAAGAAAGAAAGAACTGGACTGAAAAGAAAGAAAGAAACAAATTCGAAAGGAATAAGAGTACAGTAAAGAAAACAAATGGTTTACGCTAGAATCTCTGATAATTTTATTCGGCAATTTCCTAAAAAAAAAAGACAAATAAAAACAATAGATCATAATTTATACTTTTCACATTCTTTTTTTTTTTTGCTTATTTTTAGAAAAGAAAAAGTAAATTGTTGAAATATTCAAAGTCAACGACATTCATCCCCTAAAAATGTTCATTGTTATCCCACAACCGGAAGTTTACGGTAATTGTGGATGATAGTAACCTCAGAAAAATTCTAAACTGTCCGCATTTTTCTTAGTTTGTGACCCTTACGATCCAATTTACACACACACACACACACACACACACACACACACACACACACATATATATATATATATATATATATATATATACACTGTATTTATAGAGATCTCCCATTAGAGTTGTATATCTTAATGTAGTTTTTGAAAATAATTTAAATGTGGGTTCGACATGAGAGATACTATTTTGTAAATGAATACTTGTTGGAGAAATGTTATTTCTTCTCAGAATAAATATAAGATCAATTGCATACAACAACTAAACATTTGTTATTGCCATAGAAAAACTAAATTGAAAAAAATCCATAAAGAAATGAGATACGAATCGAATTTAGTGTTTATATATATATATATATATATATATATATATATATATATATATATATATACCAAGCGTGTTGGTAGATCCTTGAGGAGAGAAAAAACCCGGCAGAGAGTTTGATTGTAAAAATATACTACCAAACATCAACCAGGAAGAAAAAAATTTTTGAAAAAAGAAAAGACCAAGATATTCGTACCAACAAAAATAATCTATTGTATAGTATTTGGCCAAAAGAAAAAACAATTTATATGTATATATGTATATAAGATATATATATATTCATATAACCGCTAGGAGAAGCTAATTTGTAAAAAGCGCTAGATACCTAAGTAGAGCCAAGTAACCCTGAAGAGCTTTATGCGAAACTAATAGTAGGTTCGTCTGACTCAGTAGATATCCCTATATATATATATATATATATATATATATATATAAGTAAGTAAAGTCTTTGGGGTGACCTAAAGTCGGTATCAGCCAATCAGCGAGGGAGTCTATCCTTTTTTCACTAGCGCTAGACGAAGGAGAGTGTTTTTGCGTCTGAGGTGGAGCGCCACACCTACCATCAGCTCCTTACTTTACCACACAGATCACTGTGCTACTCATATGCTGAGTTGGCAAGGATCGGTATTGAACTAGGAACCTTGTGGTTTCTAGCTGAACGCTCTACCGACTGAGTTAACCCGGTCCTGTGTGTGTGTGTGGTGTGTGTGTGTGTGTGTGTGTGTGTGTGTGTGTGTGTGTGTGTGTTGAAAAATCCAAGACGATTATTAAGGGAGAGTAAAAGCGAAGTTCTACCGGCTTATATGTTGAAAATCCAATACCATTATATATATGTATGTGCGTGCGTGCGTGTGTGTGTGTGTGTGTGTGCGCGCGCGCACGTATGTGTGTGTGTGTGTGTGTGTGTGTGTGTGTGTGTGTGTGTAATGGAGTTCTATCTGTTTTGGTATGTACGTTTCGACTTATAAGAAAAGAGATTTAATTGAGCATCAAAATCACGCATATACTTTCACATGTTTAAAATCAGGAAAAGTACAACATTTTAGTTTTTTGAATTTTATTGATTAAACTATATAATTCAATAATTAGAAATCAATCGTTTTGTAGAAACACATCACAGTTCTTCATAAGTAAGTAAAAACTTATTCTTGATACCTACTAAATATCAAAGATATTCTCTTGGTGAAAGCGGAATTCACGTGGCGTTGTGAACCGGACTGCTACATCGTAAGGAAACGAGTTCGAACTTCAGTCGCGCTTTTACGTTCACTTTCGGACTAATGCTCTTGGTAAAATCAAAAAACCTCTCATATCCAATCCATGGGTTAAACAGTATCACTACTGATCTTCTGTAAGGATAGTTTTGGCATTATATAACCCACTAAAGTCATATGCCATTAAACAAAGAAAACAAATCTAAGATGTATGAAACTTTGTGGGAAAATTACATAATTGAGAAGTGTTCACTTAGTTGTTAGTTGAGTGCAATTATTAAGCATACTAGCAGGACCTGTGGATATACCACAGTATGATAATTTAATTATTACAATGTTTGATATGTTTACTTTAGATCTATTGCAAAATGCTTCCATATGTAAAAAGTATAATAATCTTGATCTAAATCTTTCTCACTCTTTTTTTTCTTTCTTTTCTTCTTCTCATCTTCATTATGTTCGATTCAAAGAAATAAAATCAAATTCATTAATAAGAGTAACTATTCTATAATTAATAGTTATCTCCCTTTGAGAAATGATATTGTTAGGGATGAGCGTAAATAGTGGAGTGGTATCTAATTTCTAGATAATGTTTCTGTAGTTGTAGGTAAAATTCAGAGAAATAAAAAAATAACTTGTTAAAATAATAAACAAGAATAAAATAAATGTGATAGTACAAAGGTCAGATGTTGCGCTTATTTTAGTGCGTAAATATTTAATTTGCAAATAATCGGCGCATAAAGGAGTTTGTAGTAAAAGATTCGACGTCTGAGAACGAATTCTACTTATGAGAATATTTTTTAGGTGGCGTGGGAATAAAACAGAAGCAACAAGAGAAAATAAGTAGAGTGTGACGAACTGAAATGCCGTGGCTTACATAATCAGTGGCTGGAAAAGATTCCGTAAATATCACACGCGAAACAATGTCTGATTCACAGTGTGCAACAGGGGAGGAGTCAAAGTTTAGATACTGGACATGTATACCGAACGAGGGGTTGGGGGGTCCCCGTAAAGACAAATTTTGATATTGTAAAAAAATATCTGATACTTCTAAACGAGGCGGCTTCATTTCTGAAATGAAGTAAGCAAGCGAATACATGGTACTATTAGTATTTTTTTGTGATTTAACCATTGTAGTTATTTTTGACAATAACAAAATTAATAGAATTATTCTTATCAATTATCATTCTGATAACTCCATTGCAATCTATTAGATTAGCAAATATATGAACCCACTTGGTGCCAGCATTTAAGTTTTAATGTAATAGAATATTACATTAAATTAGAAAGCCTAATGAAACTAAATAAGAATGCAAATAAAACATGGATTTGAAGGACTGAAAAAAATAAAATAAAATAAAATAAAAATAGAACAACTGAAACTTACTTTTTCAACACTTCTGTCTTTCATTGCTACATTTTACTAATTTAATTATCTAGTTAAAATAGAAAGAAAAGAATAAAATTACTTGTTAATGGATTCTTGTTAATAGATTTATCATCGAGATTTTTTACTCATATTCATTAAGATAAAAGCAAACAATTAGAAATCAATAATACTAAGCACACATTTATTAAAATCAAATTCTTAATATCAATATGCAAAAATCGTTATTTTGTTTTATAAATAAATACAATTGCATGTTATTAGTATGTACATAAGGCCAACAGTATTAATAATGTAAAACAATTTTATTAATAATTGAATTATAAATAAATTTAAAACCACGAAGAATGTGGCGCAAATAACTAAGGGAATCGTGAGTTGGGTACTGATATAGTTTTTATTACAGACAGACAGACACACAATCTCTAAGATAAGATTTAGGAATAGTCATTTGTTTACACACTATCATGTGGTTTTAAGTGACCATTTCTATTTAATGATAGTCATTTGTTTGCTCACTGCTACATTGTTTTAAGTATTCCTATGCTATACCAACAATTATACGAGTTTCAAGTAATTATTTCTATTTAATAAAAATCATTTGTTTGAAGACATGCAGTGATGTCATCGTCGTCTACGACGGACTTATAAAAGGAAAGGAAAGGAATAATCCTTAGTAAACAATTATAACTTTAAGTACCTCTTCTTACACGACACCATTGAGGCCGTTTTTAACACAATGTCTTGATTGTATTCGGGCATAAATATAGCTTTGACGAGTGGAAATATATCTTACATGCAAAAGAAATATCTTTATATAGAGCCGGGTTAGCTCAGTGGGTAGAGCGTTCGGCTAGTAAACCACAAGGTTTCTAGTTCGATACCGGCCCTCGCCAAATCAGCATATGGGTAGCACAGGGATTTGTGTGGTAAAGTAAGGAGCTGATGGTAGGTGTGGCACTCTACCTCAGACGCTAAAAACAATCTCCTTGGTTTAGCGCTAGTGAAAAGGGGATAGACTCGCTCGCTTATTGGCTGATACCAACTTTAGGCCACACAGACGACTTTACTTACTTTTTACAATACAACGATATAATGGGTTTAAACCAGCAGTAAAAACTTACTGAGTGAAAAACAAAATAGGCCTCAATCTTATCGCAGACTGTTTATACAAACAATTTATTTATATGGCATCGAGTATTCCTATCTAATAGAAATCGTTTTAAAACAGATCTGTTTGACCCAAGGATAAAACCATAACAGGTCCTATCACCCTGATCAGAATGGATCTGGGAGTAACGGCAACGAAACCTCTAGAACTGTAGCTTCACCATCAGATGCAGTTTAATGTCAGACCCAGAACACCCATTTCGGAAGGACAACGGTAAGTCTTATCTCTCGGCAGTGGATACAGTCAGCATATTTCTAAGCCTCTCCGATTTAGCTAACAAATGTGGGGTTATCTAAATGATCTAAGGGAGATTACTCTTTTAGCTTAAGTAACTTTTTTTCTCGCAATGTCTCACGTGAAACAAAGGGCAGAAAAGTTGTGTCGAGCTAGTTTTCAATTCTCTTCGCTGTTTGAAATCTAATGCCCAGGATTAGGTAAAAAAAAGATTGTTTACGTCACATTAGCCATTGTATTCGTTATAAAAATGAAATTGTCTGTAGCTTTTGAGATTTCAGGATTACCAATATTTTACAAATATTTGGAACTAAGCATTATTCTTTTATACACCATCTATCTATAAATATATAAAGGGAGTTGGTGTGCATGTATATATCTATGTATGTATGTATGAATGAATGTCCAGAGTCAGTTATCTTCAATGCCAGCTTTTCCAGCATGGAGGGTTGGAAATGTCAGACATGTGGTCGAATTCTGCTTTCTAAGGTTGGATATGTCAATCATAGGAAATCTCATCAGGGACAATTCATGCAAAGAATGTATCTTGTGAAATCTGTAACAAAGTCTGTAAATCAGCTTCCGGTCTTAAGAGACACATGGTGGTGCATAAGCATAAACTTTTATCATCTGATACAACGTCCTCCCTATGTCATATTTGCATCAAACTTCGTGGATTTGCAGCGGGTTTGATCAGTCATTTGAGGGCTCATGAGAAGAAAGGTTCTGGTAGTGGGGTTATACGATTGTGAGGGCTCATGAGAGGAAAGGTTCTGGTGGTGGGGTTATAGGATTGTGAGGGACGGCAGTGATCTGTAAAGATTATGCTATGTATGTCCGGAGGAAACTATAAAAAAAAAAAATTAATGACAAAGTAAATATATGTAGACATTAAGTATCACCAGCTCTTGCTTTTTGTGCAAAAATAATGAAGATTTGATTTATATATATGAGGATAATTAAAAAATATATTATATCTATACATATATAAAAGTCATTGGTGTGTATGTATGGATGAGTGTATGTCCGGAGCAAACTATAAAAATAAAACAATTAATGACAAAGTAAATATATATATACACATTCACTATCACCATATCTGTTTTTTGGGGGTGGGGTGGGGCGTTGTAGCAAAAATAATGAATATTTGATTTATATTCATGAAGATAATTAAAAAATAGAATTTAAATAATAACAGCTTGGAATTTTTTAAATTTAATATTCTAAATAGGAGAAATTAATTTTTCTTTTCAGAGTGTTTGTGTACTTCCTTTTTTCTGAAGCCCCAATTGGCCGGATCAACACAATGTCTTTTTAAAATAGGGAATTTAATGGGGAATCCAGCAAGAATTCAACTTGTGATTCAGTAATAATCTGCAAAACTAACCCCCCCTCTCTCCAGGCGACGCCGTGTAGCAGCTTCTAGTAGGGCCAATATTTCAAGCAAAGCATTATATTATTACTAGCGGGACCTGTGGATATGCCATAGTATGATAATCTAATTATTTCAACGTTTGATATGTTTAGTTAAGTTCTATTGCAAAATACTTAAAAATGTAAAAAGTATGATAATTTTGATTCAAATCTCTCACTTTTTCTTAAAAACGGGCGTGTAAAATATTTATATTGATTTGCCAATAAAAATTGAGGAGGGGGGCTTTAAAATACCTACATTAATTTGCCGACAAAAATACGACAATATCTAAGTTATGCCGGAAATTCACCATACTTAAAAACATAGACTAAATTAAGGCAAGGGATCGGGACGACATAAGATTAAAATTACCAAAATATATTCCGTAATACACAATGTTAATTTTACAAATAAAACAAACATGTAATTTTTTTTTTTTTTCAATTCATTTTAATTTTACGTTCGGCATTTAAGTGAGGCAAGACTATTTGGAATGTTTAATCTTGAAAATTGGGTGAAATGAAATGGGACAAATAATAAATCGGTGGTTAAGCAACACCAGATAATTTGGATATCCATTGCATTGTATCTTGAACATTTTTAACCAGGGGATGCTGCAGGATGATAATGGACGGAAGATTTAGGAACAAGCGTATAAAGATACACATATACCCTAAGCCCAATTTTTCGAGCAAAGTGTTATTCTATTATACACAGTAAGTCCCATATTTTAAGCTAATCTTTATTTTATCTTGCACACTAAGACAATATTTCAGATAGAGTGCCATTATTCAATCGAAAAAGATTGAAAAAGTCGAAAGGAAACCGTAAAATTCTTTTGTGTCCTATCTTTTCGACTTTTTAAATTTTTCGATTTCTCAAAATCTTTCTTTTCAGATTGCATCCATGCAATAAAAAAAAACACAAAAAAACAACAACAAAAAAAACTAATATATATTTATCTATTATATATATATATATATATATATATAGGTAGGTAGAATGTATATATATATATATATATTATATATATATATATATACATATATATATATATATATATATATATATATATATATTAGATATATTATATTTTTCAATGAATATATATATACATATTGATAAGATATCATACAAAATAGGTGTGTGTGTGTGTGTGTGTGTTGTGTGTGTGTGTGTGTCTGTGTCTGTGGGTGGGTGGGTGGTGTGTGTGTGTGTGTGTGTGTGTGTGTGTGTGTGTGTGTGTGTGAGTTCGTAAGTTTGAGTTTGTGCGTGTGAGAGAGAGAGAGAGACAGAGAGACAGAGACAGAGACAGAGACAGAGACAAAGAAAGAAAGAAAGAAAGAAAGAAAGAAAGAAAGAAAGAAAGAAAGAACACGTTTCTTCTACTTGTTGGTTCATTAACGCAAGGGAGGTAACTTCCTTAACTTTAAATGAATTATATTTTTATGCAAGGGAAACAACTCCATAATTCCTTGATATAACAATTAATTTATCTTATTTATTATAAAATTGCAGGGGAGGTAACTCTTTTTTTAATCCGATTTCCTTCCCTTGAAAAATATGCACGTACGCCTACTTACTGAGATATAAGGGTATTTGCCTGCTCATCCCACTTATAAGGGCTGGACACAAGGTCTCGTTTTTACGTGGGCACATAAAAATTGCATCGATCTGGGGGGATGGTCCCCTGGATCGATGCTATTAATTGTACTTTACCGGTCCAGAGGCCGAAGCACACTGGACCCCCAGCCGATGCCGGGTATAGAAGGCAAGGGTATTTGCCTGCTCATCCCACTTATGAGGGCTGGACACAAGGTCTCGTTTTTACGTGGGCACATAAAAATTGCAAGGATCTGGGGGGCATAGCCCCCTTGGATCGATGCTATTAATTGTACTTTACCGGTCCAGAGGCCGAAGCACACTGGACTCCCAGCCGAAGCCGGGTATAGAAGGCAAGTCTCAAAGCATAGAATCTGGAACAGATACTACACTTTGATCCTCCCCTAAAAGATGTAAGTTTGTTGAAAATGAATTAGAAACTTACTGAGATATAAGTGTATACGTTAAATATCCAAATACAATGCTTTAAAGGGATAATAAGCCTTTGGAGTTATTATGCAGGGACAGGGGACCAAAAGTGAGTTCATGGGGAGGTGGTGTGATTTCCACCGGTTATAATCCTATACAACTGATAGGCAATCGTTTATTTTATTTTTTTCTTCATCAAAATGTATACGCATATGATTATAAGTGATATACCGTAAATCCTCCAGTATAATACGCATTTTGCCCCAAAATGTAATGATCAAAATCTCTTGTGCGTACTATATATGAGGTTAAAAATGAAAAATATTTTCTAAGCAATGTTCGAGTCTCTATTTGGTGTCCGGCAATGTTTATTCAGATCAATTTTTTTTCAGAAGTACAGCCCCCTAAAGATCCACTGCATATTATACCAAGGGTGGACTATACACAAGGATTTACGGTAAGTGAATTAGTACAAAATGTGGCAGAACAAATTTTCTCTTTCAAAATTTCCTAAATTCCGTTTTTACTTTTGGTGAATTCACTTTTTTTCCGTTTTAACTTTTGATAAATTCGGTTTTTTCTCCCATTTGTTTGTATTACATGTGTAAAGTACAATAAATTGTAATATAAATAGTATTAAAACAGATAAAACAAAAACAATATTCAAAGTTTTATCACATATAAGAAATAGCAGATATTATTTATTGTGTTCTGCTGCTGTAGTAGGTTGAAACACCCTGGTATCAATAACAAGGAAAGATTCCTGTTATGGCTTATACACCCTTTTTAAATGAAACAAAAGTTTACTCTGTTGGCGGAGTGTAGAATATGCCTGTTGGATCCCCGGCAGATGTGTAAGACCCCCCCCCCAAAAAAAAAACAGTTTCCTGAGTATAACACTTAACTGCACCCTTTGGCATAGCTAGAGCTTTGAGGAATGTGAAGTTCTCCTTCAGTGCCATTACTTCCAGGTCCACTCTTACTGGGAGTAGTAGTAGTTGTTAGGGTCCCATCTATACATACATATTTACCAACTCCTCCACACGAGCAGGATGTAACACAAGGTAAATTTCTTAAGCGTAGTTTAACAGGTTTGAATTCAGAATGTTCCTTCTCCTAGACTGGGTACCTAGCCATGCTTAATGAGCCCAGTCTGTCATGCTATTTATTCATAGCTGGAGTGAGAATTGAATTCATACCTTTCCCAAGGGTATTAGCGTTACACCACGGGCCTCCACAGGGTCCCATCTATAGGTTAGATGTATCAGTTTTTAAATTATTTGTATTAGTAAAATAGACTCGTCGATTCGAGTTCAATTCCTAGACGAGTCTGTTGGCATTTCACATAGCGCTAATACCCTTGGGAAAGGTATGTGTTGACACCACATAATTCAGTGGAATGGAGGCGCGTGGCGTAATGGTTAGAGTCGTAGGAAATGGACTCGTCGACCCGAGTTCAAATCCTAGACGAAACTGTTTGCATTTTACATAGCGCTAATACCCTTATTTTTTACATAGCGCTAATACCCCTTATTTTACATAGCGCTATACCCTTATTTTACATAGCGCTTATTTTTACATAGCGCTAATACCCTTATTTTACATAGCGCTATATACATAGCGCTTATTTTACATAGCGCCAATACCTTATTTTTACATAGCGCTAATACCCTTATTTTACATAGCGCTAATACCTTATTTTACATGCGCCAATACCCTTATTTTACATTAATACCTTATTTTACATAGCGCTAATACCCTTATTTACATAGCGCTAATACCCTTATTTTACATAGCGCCTTATTTTACATAGCGCCAATACCCTTATTTTACATAGCGCTAATACCCTTATTTTTACATAGCGCTAATACCCTTATTTACATAGCGCCAATACCCTTATTTTACATAGCGCTAATACCCTTATTTTACATAGCGCCAATACCCTTATTTTACATAGCGCTAATACCCTTATTTTACATAGCGCTTATACCCTTATTTTACATAGCGCAATACCCTTATTTTACATAGCGCTAATACCCTTATTTTACATAGCGCTAATACCCTTATTTTACATAGCGCAATACCTTATTTTACATAGCGCTAATACCCTTATTTTACATAGCGCAATACCCTTATTTTACATAGCGCTAATACCCTTATTTTACATAGCGCTAATACCCTTATTTTACATAGCGCCAATACCCTTATTTTACATAGCGCTAATACCCTTATTTTACATAGCGCTAATACCTTATTTTACATAGCGCTAATACCCTTATTTTACATAGCGCTAATACCCTTATTTTACATAGCGCTAATACCCTTATTTTTACATAGCGCCAATACCCTTATTTTACATAGCGCCAATACCCTTATTTTACATAGCGCTAATACCCTTATTTTACATAGCGCTAATACCCTTATTTTACATAGCGCCTAATACCCTTATTTTTACATAGCGCCCTTATTTTTACATAGCGCTTATTTTACATAATACCCTTATTTTTTTACATAGCGTAATACCCTTATTTACATAGCGTACATAGCGCTAATACCTTATTTTACATAGCGCTAATACCCTTATTTTACATAGCGCCCTTATTTTACATAGCGCTAATATTTATTTTATATAGCGCTAATACCCTTATTTTACATAGCGCTAATATCCTTATGGATCCAACTAAACTCCCTCCAGCTATAGGTAAAGCAGACTGGATATCTTCAACCTTGGTAATGCAACCTGTCTCGGAGAAGGAAAAACTCTGAGCTCAAACATGTTAAACTCCGCTTAAGAAATTGACATTGTGTCGCATCCCACTCGTGTGGAGGGGTTGGTAAATATATATATATATACATATATAATGGACTCTCTCGTCGATTTTCGACGCATGAGGGTTCACACACACAATGAACACCCACACAGTGATTTGTTTATAGTGGTGAAGGCTTGTGTTGGACCATCCACACTTTTTGGCACAGTCGATAGGAAAGAATTGGTGCATCAAGGGTTGCCACAAACCCAATCAATGACCGACCTCAGGAATTTTGAATTCAGAGTTATCCCTCTCATAGACTGGTTACCTACCCAAGGCTGAAGAGCCCAGTCTGCCCTACTATTTAACCCATAGCTGGAGGGAGAATATATGGATTCATACCTTTCCCAAAGGTATTAGCGCTATGTGAAATGCCAACAGCTTCGTCTAGGAATTGAACTCGAATCGACGAGTCTAACCACTAGCCCACGCGCCTCCATATATATATATATATATATATATATATATATATATTATATATATATATATATATATGTGTGTGTGTGTGTGTGTATGTGTGTGTGGTGTGTGTGTGTGTGTGTGTGTATTTGTATAAGAATTATATATTATTTGAAGCAATAATTGTAATTATACATTATTTGAAGCTATAATTGTAATAATAATTATTTATTTAATAATTATGTAATAATTATTTTATAATGGTTATAATTATTTGAAGCTATAATTGTTTACTCAGGATTATTATTACCAGTTACTCTAAATCATTTAACTGTGTGCAAACAAATGAGTATTATCAGATAGAAATAATGACTTAAAACCATATAATTGCGAATGAATTATTAATATTAGATAGGAATTATTGGTAACTGTTTGAAAACAAAGGATTATAGACAAACAAATGTGATTTTAAAAGACAATTGAACGATGAAAATATTGTTATGGTTGTAATCAAAATTAATCAAATCTTGGCATTAAATAACCCATCATGGAGTTGATATGCAATTAAAAATAGATACATAAAATATAATGCTGCTGCTGCTGTTGTTGTTGTTGTTGTTTGATGATGATGATGATGATGATGATGATGATGATTTACTTCTTTTTTTCTTCTGTACACTGTTCTATCAAATACGAATATTTTTTTAAACATATCAATTTAGCCACACATGGAATCCTAAAAGTTACTACTACTATTATCATTACTACTACTACTGCTATTTTTATATTACTATTATTATTATTATTATTATTATTATTGCTACTACTACCACGGTGAATCAGAGTGACCTGGATGAATGGCAATTATAGGATGATCAAAACATCCCAGAACTCCAGAACTATTATTATTATTGGATCCTTTCCGTCCACTAAGGACGATGCATAGTGTCCAAGATAAAAAAAGTAACATTTTTTTCTGCATCTGCGCAAGTGACTCTGCAGGTCAATTCTTAAATGACAGTCGTTGGTGCACTGAATGCACACAATCTGTGATGCTTTCTGGGGCTGCTGGCTTTTCTCTCTCTTTCTGGCTCTCTTTTCTGTCGAGGCTACTCTCCTCTCTGCCTCACCCCTCTCCGTGCCTTGCTTAACGTTGAGGCGTCAGGCCACTCTATTTTTTGCATCTACCTCCCACGTGTTTGTGTCAATATGGTATATCCTCATAGCTCTCCCGCAGACATCTTTAAATCGTAGGCGTGGTCTACCAACCGATCGGGAGCCTTTTGCTAATTCGCCATACAAAAGATCTTTTGGGATGCGTCCATTTTCTATTCTCCTGACATGGCCAAGCCAACGAAAGTGCCTCTCATTGAGAATGGAGAACATGCTGTTCATGTTTGCGCAATCCAGCACTTTATCCTGCCAACGAATGTGTAGAATACGTCGTAGACAAAGGAGATGGAAACTATTGAGTTTCCTTTCATGGCTTGTATATGTTGTCCACGCTTCGCTACTGTAGAGTAGTGTACTGAGGACACACACTTTGTAGACACACATCTTTGTTTTCTAGGTAAGACTGGCATTATTCCAGACTCTCTTACTCAGTTTGGCCATGACTACTGCTGTTTTCTCTATTCTGTTGTTGACTTCAGAATCAAAGGAGACTGAGTTTGAGATGGCGGACCCGAAGTACTTGAAACTCTCAACGGATTCAAGGTTGCACCCATCAATATTGATGTTTAGAGGAGAGTCCACGTTTTGTTCCATGACTTTGGTCTTACTTTTACTTATGGAAAGTCCGAACTCCTTACAAGTATTTTTAGAACTCAGAACTAGAGCCTCATATTCATATACAGTTTAATGTCATACATCGGAAACCCCATTTTGGAGTCCCCCCCCTCTATAAGGGATCCAGTCAGCTTATTCGACAGGGTGCTACACTAATACATTGGCTTTTAAGACATTGGTATTGTAACTAAATCTGAAGAATTTACTTGTTTAAAATGTTTTTGAAGAAAAGTTTATGGTTTATATAACTGGAGACAATAATTGTTAAACTGATTGTGGAATTAAGTAACTCAACAAGTTTTGATATACTGTAAAAAAAAACAACCAACCAACCAACCAACCAACCAGCTTGAGAATATTTTTAATCAATATACGCCTTTACCAGTTGAGCTGTATCTGCACCTATCAGCGCCCTCTGTTAGGTGTGCAGAAAATTAAACTGTTGACACCCTCATGATGTCATACTCGCTGATTAAAAAATAAAAGATTTTAAGAAAAGGAGACAAAAGTTTTTATTTTTTTTCTCCTTGTTTTTATTTTTTTAATCTTAAATACGATGTATTATATTTACAATTTAATGTTATTCACGAACACAAAAAAGTTTTATAGTTCACTCTTTATCTTTAGGTCTTATTTAAACAAATAGATTTAAGCCGTTAAAACTGAATGAAAAGGAATTCGGTTAATATATACATTTGTAAAGAAAAAAAAAGATATTGCCTCTTTATTATTAAAACACACGTTTTGGAGATTGCCTTCTGGGTAAGGTAGTTGCGTAATTTCTGCTCGTCTCAGTGAAAAGTGATCAAGCCAATATAAAAAGACATACAAATTCCCTTTCCTTTTTCACGCTATACAATCTTCCTCGGATTTTTTTAATGAAAACGGGAACTTGGTTGTGATCTATTTGATTGTCTCAGTATCATAGCAACGAGTTTTACATTGGCTGGTGTAAAGCCCCACCGTCGTATTTCTTTTCATGTCTTCTCCATTCTCAAATTTTGAGATGAATTTTCAATTTAGGAAACAAGAACCGTTGCTTTTTTACGATATTAGTGGTCATCCTTTAGGCTTCAAAGCTTTGTGTTGAGCAGAGCACAATCCTTGGTAAAGAATCCTTTGGTTGTTCCCTGGTGCTCCTCAGTCCTTCGTCAATGATTGCAAATCGACGTCTTCAGTATCAGCGATTAAGCAGCTAACCAGCCACGCATTCGGACTGTTGATTGGCTGAGGTTTAAACCACGTGAACTCGCTTAGTCTATAAATTTATGTGGTGTATATCACCACACCTTATATATAAAATTATTCCAATAGCTTTCAACATGATTTGACCGTAAGAAATTCAATGGATGAAAAAAAAACATACAAATTATATATTTGAAAAGATTATTTTCTTTTCTTTCAAACCAAATAAATATTTTTTTTAGATTAGACCGGAAATACGCAAGAAATTTTAAGTAGTACCGATTAGGGTGCGAATTTGCACACTAAAATTAGCTAAACTTCTGGTAATGCTACTATACACAGCAGCCAGAGAAACATTTATATAAGCAGGAGCAGTTGCTAGGCGACCAGTTCTGCAAATCGTTTGGGTTTTGTTTAATTGATTGATAATATCACCAAATCAGTAAAAATAAATAACTAAATTTTTTATGTTTCTTAATTCAAACATATTAAGATTCAATGGAGATTTCAAATCCGAATTACATCTCTTTTTGGAATTATAAAAAAACGATACGCACGTACTATGACATTCCTTATATATATATATATATATATATATATATATATATATATATATATACACACACACACACACACATATATATATATATTATATATATATATATATATATATATTATAGTGTGTGATGGTCACTGTTTCAGCTTTTGCTGGAATGGCGTACCAAAGGCAGTATTATTGGTAGAGTGCTCAATATGAAATAGAGCTGTTATATAATAGAATAAAATAAATATATAAAGGTTTTACATATCTATTTATTAGATGCATTTGAAACATCTTTACCTGATGATTGCCTCGCATGAAACCAATATGGTCGTGAATGTTCCTTTATCACCTAATAAATAGATATGTAAAACCTTTATATATTTATTTTATTATATTATATTATATTATATATATATTATATATATATATATATATATATATATATATATATATATATATATATATATCGGGCAACGATATTTGAGGATACATGCATTTTTAGAATTAGTAATGTATCGGATTAACCTTTACTTCATTTCTTTTTCAGAAATCAATAATGGCAGATCTTACGTTAACTAATGAAAGGAAATGGCAATCTGTGATTGTGGCATTAAAGGCAGATCATGGAGATTTAGAAATTGAACGTTTTTATTAAAGTTGCAAGGTATTTTGTATACAAGATTCGTAAAGAGTTAGAAAATGAAAATGACAACTTTATGCCTGTATCAAAACGTAAAAAGACATTCTAAACACTCTGATTCAATAAAAACACCTGAATTTATTCACAAAGTTAAAATTGATGATAATGGAGGTCAATCAGAGGTCAATTGCCAAAAAAGTTGCGTGTGTCAAAAAACAATCAGAAATGTTGTTTATGAAGTCATTGGATACACATCGTACATGATAAGTGAATTCATGTCATTTCAGAAAAAAACAAAAATAAAACCACTTTAACAGATCTACAAACTTTTAAACAAATTCAAAAATCCTACAGAAGATGGCGTGATTTGGTTTTCCTCAGATGAGAAAAAATTTGATGAAGACCAAAAAATCAACTAAAGATTGATGGATTATGTTCACTAGCAAATATATGTGTTGTATACTCTCCTTACTTCTATTATTCTTCTGCTCATCTTTGGTATCTTACGTTCTTCTAGCGTCTGGACTTCGTCTTGGGGACTTCGTGTCTGGTCTTCCATTGGGGATTTCTCTTTATCAGAAGCCCTGTGTCATTGGTAGTTTTTAGATAATAACCCAAGACTTCGATTGGCTTTAGATCATATTTTATTCCGAAATCCCCCACCAAACTACCTGCGCAGATTGAGTCGGCCGTGCGCTTAACACGATTTACCACCTTCGTGGTTTGGCCGATACTGAACTAAATTGAAGTTAGGATTTTTCCGAGGTGCTAAGAGCGATGCATACAAAATGTCCTTCAAGTGTCATGGTTTTGGGTGTTGTTAGCAATGAAGGACATGTTATGCCTACACACTTTTCCCATAAGCTCTTAAAAGTAAATGCTGCTGCTGCTTACATTGAGGTTTTAGATAAAGTTGTCAAGTCTTGGATCAACAGTGTATGCAATGGAAGGTCTTACACCTTCCAACAAGTCTCTGTTCCATCCCACAAGACTTAAAGAACACAAGAATGGTTGGTTGACAATCTGTAAAAATGCGTCACCCCTAACGTTTGGTCAACTTAACTCTCCAGACCTCAATCCATTGGACTACTATGCGTGAAGCATTGTTGAGAAAGAAGATAATGAACATCCCTATAACATCATAGACTCTTTTTCAAGTAATGTCAGACATAAAAAAAAGCATCAGATAATCAGAGCAATCCAATTTCGATCTCGTATAAAGGCTGTTTTGGGTTCATTGAATAATATTACTCAATTTTTAATTAATTTTTATGTTTGTTATTTTTTGTTCAAATACAGTAATTTTCTGTTGTTATATAGGAGTTTTTTTTCTTTTCTTCTAAACCATGAAATCTGTCTCCAAAAACCGTCCGAACCCTGTATATATGTGTAAATAAGGGCAACTGTTCCCTGAACCTTGCTTAAGCAATCAGTCTAAGAGAAGAAAAACTCTGAATTTAAAACCTTTTTACCTCCGTTTAAGACATTGACTCGTTTGTGGGTATATATATATATATATATATATATATATATATATATATATATATATATTTATGTGTGTGTGTGTGTGTGTGTGTGTGTGTGTGTGTGTGATGTTGGTGGTGGTTTTATACATATATATAATACAAACACACACATATATATGTATTTATATATACTATATACACATATAAATAGTCTCTCTATCTATCTATCTATCTATCTCTCTATTCCTCTCTCTCTCTCTCTCTTTCTATATATATATATATATATATATATATATATATATATATATATATATTTCTGCTGTTTTTCTGTGATGCGCACATTTCACTCCTGCGTAGGTAGATAGGTACTTGCGCAGTAAGTTACTTATTTATTTTTTTACAGACCACGTGATGTAAGGGAAGTAGGTGGGAAGGGAAGAATCTTGTCGAGCTTTCTTTCGTTTCATTTCTTTCCTTTTTTCCCTCATCTAATCATGCGGCACACACCTTGCAATCCTGGCAAGTTAGATAGGGAGTAGGTGTGTGTGTGTGTGTGTGTGTGTGTGTGTGTGTGTGTGTGTGTGTGTTTACAGAGAGTATGGTATTGGCGAGATCGGTCGGTAGGCCGATGTATTGTCGGTCTTTTTTCCTATATCCTTTAAATGGTATATGTAAACAGCACTCTCCCCTTTCCCCGTGAAGTACCTCTTACACGCGTATGTAGAGAGATAGATACTACATTATTACTATACAGATATATTGTCATTGTTCTGTCCATAATTTTCAAGTTTTAACGCCGACTAAACTTGTATCAGTGTCGTTGGCACAACACAGATATTATTGCAATTTATAATGACAAATATGGAATCTTTCCCCGTAAAGTACCCTTACACTCGTATGTAGGAGAATAGATACTACATTATTACTATACAGATATCTTGTCATTGTTCTGTCCATAATTTTCAAGTTTTAACGCCGACTAGACTTGTATCAGTTTTCGTTGGCACAACACGATTTTATTGCAATTTATAATGACAAATATGGAATCCTTCCCCGTGAAGCACCCCTTACACTCGTATGTAGGGAGATAGATACTACATTATTACTATACAGATATCTTGTCATTGTTCTGTCCATAATTTTCAAGTTTTAACGCTGACTAGACTTGTATCAGTGTCGTTGGCACAACACAGATATTATTGCAATTTATAATGACAAATATGGAATCTTTCCCGTAAAGTACCCCTTACACTCGTATGTAGGGAGATAGATACTACATTATTACTATACAGATATTTGTCATTGTTCTGTCCATAATTTTCAAGTTTTAACGCGACTAAACTTGTATCAGTGTCGTTGGCACAACACAGGTATTATTGCAATTTATAATGACAAATATGGAATCTTTCCCCGTAAAGTACCCTTACACTCGTATGTAGGGAGATAGATACTACATTATTACTATACAGATATTTTGTCATTGTTCTGTCCATAATTTTCAAGTTTTAACGCCGACTAAAACTTGTATCAGTGTCGTTGGCACAACACAGGTATTATTGCAATTTATAATGACAAATATGGAATCTTTCCCCGTAAAGTACCCCTTACACTCGTATGTAGGGAGATAGATACTACATTATTACTATACAGATATTTGTCATTGTTCTGTCCATAATTTTCAAGTTTTAACGCCGACTAAACTTGTATCAGTGTCGTTGGCACAACACAGGTATTATTGCAATTTATAATGACAAATATGGAATCTTTCCCCGTAAAGTACCCCTTACACTCGTATGTAGGGAGATAGATACTACATTATTACTATACAGATATCTTGTCATTGTTCTGTCCATAATTTTCAAGTTTTAACGCCGACTAAACTTGTATCAGTGTCGTTGGCACAACACAGGTATTATTGCAATTTATAATGACAAATATGGAATCTTTCCCCGTAAAGTACCCCTTACACTCGTATGTAGGGAGATAGATACTACATTATTACTATACAGATATCTTGTCATTGTTCTGTCCATAATTTTCAAGTTTTAACGCCGACTAAACTTGTATCAGTGTCGTTGGCACAACACAGGTATTATTGCAATTTATAATGACAAATATGGAATTGGCAAGTGCCTTCTCGGACCCTAATCAGTGAATTGAGCCGCGTGAATTCTAAGTGTATCCGACGAGCCAATCCGCACATAAAACCCACCCAGTGTCCGTTTCGAGAGATACGTCGACTCTTTGGAAATCAGCCAGTGATCTGGTCGATCAATTCGACAGCTGAACGTATTGTGGGCCTCGCGTAATGTCCAATTCAAAATAAGAAGAAGTTGATGGCGCTAGTTGATGGCGGGAAGAGGCGAGAAGGGTCTATTGTCGATTATCGATTCGGAAGGAGCCCTCCTCCGCTCGTTCGTTGACTGCCTGTATCGCTCATGTCGGCGGGGGGCGAATCGGAGATATCCTGATACTGAGGAACAGGAAGGAAAAAGAAGAAAAAAACAAGGAATGAAGAAGAAAAAAGAAGAAGAAGAAGAAGAAGAAGAAGAAGAATGTGGAGGGGGAGAAGAAGAAGAAGCGTCAGTTGGAGTCGTTGAAATGAAATGTCTTAATCAGGGAACTGACAGAAGAGATAAGCGAACGGATTAGAACATACACAAAAGACGTACAAACACACACATGAATGCATATTCACACACACACACACACACACACACACACACATACACACACATATATATATATACACACTCACTCATACATACATGCACACACCTTATATATATATGTATATATATATATAATATATATAGGGTCCAACTCTCTCTCTCTCTCCTCTCTATCTCTATTTCTCTTCTCTCTCTCTCTCTTCTATCTAATCTCTATCTTCTCTCTCTCTCTCTCTCTCTCTCTCTCTCTCTCTCTCTCTCTGAACATTACTGGAGAAGTAAGGATGAACTCATAAGCGACGCCCTTCTATGGAAACCAGCAAATGGACATGCTGGTCATCCAGCAAAGACCTACATAGACCAGTTCTGTACGGATATTGCATGCTGTGCGGAGGACCTCCCGGAGTCAATGAATGATAAGGACGGTAGGGTAGAGCTTGTCATGGATATCTGTGTTGCTGGCGCGACATGATGACGATATAGTTTGCTATATTCATAAATAAAGCGCTCAATATTTGTGATAGGGCATATATCGTTAGGATAGCGTAGACATAGAGTCAACGGCGTTTGGTAATTCTCAGTTTCTCGTCTATGCGATCCTCAGATCAAGGGAAAACTCACTAACAATGGTCTGTTAATCTGGCTTGTTAATCATTGCACCACGGGAGGTGCCCAATATTTGGCTATATGAGGTGTGCTGGAGCTCACCACTCACATCTATAAACTCTTCTTGTCCCCGTGAATTCAATCAGCCAATCACCACGCTCGAGTATGTGTTTGGTTAACGATTTAATGGCCGCTCTTCAAAAGCGTTCAGATGTTTCTAGTTAACACGGACGAATGGATCAACAATCAAGGAGTCTGCTTAATGCCAAGGAACAACCAAAGATTCTTCACTAAGGAACAACCAAGAATTTCGCCTAATACTAAAGCACACAAGGATTCTACGTAACACTAAGGAAGACGGACTCTGCCTAACACTAAGGAACACAAGGGATCTCCACTGTAAAGTGCTATCAACTGCAGCCTAAAAATGACCACAAGAAAATCATTTGAACATTTAAGATCTTTTGCACCTGTCCACGAATCAGTCGTTAACGGAATTTTCCGGTGGAAGAAACACTACAACAGGATTCTCTGCTACAGGGAGTACACTCTTGTTCGACCTGTAATTAAAAGAAATACAACAGACTTTCTACTACTGAGACTACACCCATTTTTACTAGTGAAACTACATCTTTTTTTGCCGTTGGATTTACCATATATTTAACTACAACTTTTATACATATAAATAATTTTATAAATAATTTTATACATATAGATAATTTTATACATATACACCTTTTATACATATATTTACCATATATTTAACAACACCTTTTTTGTCATTGGATTTACCAATAGGAGATCTAAAAGCCTAAAATGGCGACTAGAATCGTAACAATATCTCTCTAAGTAAATCCCAAATTGATAATGTCGTATTTTATCACATTGGTGAAGAGGGGGCAGCCAGAAGAAAACAATTCTTAAGGCAAAAGAGAAGACACTTGTTATGTTTGTTTTGTTTTGTCATTTTTCTATGGAGAGGTGCGAAGATTGTGTAGCCCAAGATTTTATTTAAACCACCCTGGAACAATGTCAGATTTTCAGTTTAGAAAAGACCAGAAGCAGACGATATTTAGCCAAAACTGTTGGAATATTTTGGAGATATAAGGTGTGCTGGAATCCACCACTTAAACTTATAGACTCTGCGTGGGCCCATGGATTCAATCAGCCAATCAACATGCTCGAATACGTGGTTAGTTAACTGTTTAATGGCCAATCCTGAAAGCCCCTCAGTTGCTGGTATTCGACAAGGACGGACGTATCAGCAACCAAATGATTCTACTTAACACTAAGCAACATCCAAAGGATTCTGCCTAACACCAAGGATTCTTCACTAAGGAACAACCAAAGGATTCTACCTAACAAAAAGGAACACAAAGGGATCTTCACTGTAAAGTGTTCTCACCTGCAGCATAAAATGGTGACAAAAATCGAAACAAAAACTATTATTGATGCAAATTACACAGATTATCTAGGGCTTTTTGCAATATAAACCGGCTTCAACAGAATGTCTGGATAAAAGAGCTAAATGGGAACTGCACAAAAATGTTGTGTGTTATTTTGAACAAATCCTGGATGCAGCACTCTTCAAAGCATCAGCTGTATGGCCACTTACCTCCCATCTCACAAACCATCCAATTAAGATGAGAAAAACGTGCATGAACTCATAAGCGATCTTTTCCTATGAACTCCTACACAATAATATAAATTTATATTCATCAACTCAGTACGGACACTGAATACCGTCTAGAGAACATTCTAAGACTGAGGAACGATAGTGGCAGATGAGAGAGAGAGAGAGAGAGAGAGGAGAGAGAGAGAGAGAAGAGAGAGGAGACAGAGAGAGAGACAAGAGAGAGAGAGAGAGAGAGAGAGAGAGAGAGAGAGAGAGAGAGAGAGAGAGTGAGAGACAAAGACAGAGAGACAAAAGGAGAGAGATACAAAGAGAGAGAGAGAGAGAGAGAGAGAAGAGAGAGAGAGAGAGAGAGACGGATAGACAGACAGACAGATAGACAAAGAGTGAGAGACAAAGACAGAGAGACGAAGAGAGAGAGAGAGAGAGAAAGAAAGAGAAAGAGAGAAAGGCAAAAGCAGAGAGAGAGAGAGAGAGAGAGAGAGAGAGAGAGAGAGAGAGAGAGAGAGAGACAGACAGATAGACAGACAGACAGACATGAGAGAGAGAGAGAGTGTGTAGTGTGTGTGTGACAAAGAGAGAGACAAAGAGAGAGAAGAGAGAGAGAGAGAAGAGAGAGAGAGAGACAAAAGAGAGAGAAATATGTCTATCCGACATACAATGAGAGACAGGGAGAGAGAGACAAAGAGAAAGAGAGAGAGATACAAAGAGAGACAAAGAAAGAGAGAGAGAGAGAGAGAGAGAGAAAGAGGCAAAGAGATGATGATGATGATGATGGTGGTGATGGTTGTAGTTATCGGTGGTGATGTAGAGCAAATACCAAATCAGAAAACTATCCTTTATGGGGAAGGCACTTTCTCTGAACATGCAGCAGAGATTATCCGAGGGGATTATGAAATAGCGGATTGGAAATAGCGGATTAAGTGATTCTCAAGGCCACATCATTATTCTGACATGAAATCCTTTCCGGGCCGGAATCGTGGAAAGTATCATCCAGAGATACTCGGACACTTTCATTCCTGTTTGGACATGCTAACATAAAAACAAAAACAAACAAATTTATTGAATGAATGAATGATGAGTAAAAACCGACAATGGAAATACTCATCTAGGTTTTCTTTTGTCATAGGTTTATTAGGTATCCATTTGAAATTGAATCATTGTACGAGCTATGTGTAAATAACAAATAACACTTGGTTATCTAGGCTTGGTTGGCATCCAGTCTAGGAAATGGACAACTCTGATTCTAAATCAGAAATGCAGGCCACTAAGGCAAATCGATGTTGAAACTCTACCGCCTTGCTGGCAACTCCTGTCGTAAAAGAAAAAACCTGCTAGTGGTGAAATTACACTGGTAGGATATATATATATATATATATATATATATATATATATATATATTCTTTGCTTTTATTTCATTTTTTCAACATAATTTTCGGATTCACTTCCATTTTTCAACATATACCCCCATATATATATATATATATATATATATATATATATAGAGAGAGAGAGAGAGAGAGAGAGAGAGAGTGAGTGTGTGTGTGTGTGTGTGTGTGTGTGGTAAAAACGTTCACACAGTATTACGTTCAGGTACAGCCACCATTGGAATGATGATCAACACACAACACACACAGAGAGAGAGAGAGAGAGAGAGAGAGAGAGAGAGAGAGAGAGAGAGAGAGAGAGAGAACCAGAGAGACAGAGACGGAGAGAAGAAGGAAGCGAGAGAAAGAGAGAGAAAGAGGGGGAAATTAGAAGAGAAAAAGAGAGAAAAGGATAGAAGAAGTGTGAATAAAACGAGAAAGCAAGCAAGCAAGAAAGAAAGCATTTGATCATAGCCATGAAAAAGTGAGATTGAGAGTAAGATAGTGAGTGAGAGAGAGAGAAAGAGAGAAAGAAGAAAGAGAGTGAGAGAAAGAGTAAGAGAGAGAGAGAGAGGGTAGAAAGAAAGCGAGAGAGAGAAAGAGAGGAATAGTTAGACTGAGAGAAAGATAGAGGTTGTAAGAAAGAGAGATAAAGAGAAAATAGTGAGAGAGAGAAAAAGAGAAGAAAGAGAAAGAGGAGAAAGAGAAAGAGGAGAAAGAGAAAGGGAGAGAAAAAGTAAGAGTGGAAGAAATATATAATAAGAAAGAGAGAGATAGCGAGGAAGAAAAGAGAAGAAACAAAAAGAAAGTAAGAAAGTAAAAAGAAAGTAAGTAAGAGGAAGAAAGGAAACGAGAGAGAGAGAGAGAGAGAGAGAGAGAGAGAGAGAGAGAGAGAGAGAGAGAGAGAGTGTGTTGTGTGTGTGTGTGTGTGAGAGAGAGAGAGAGAGAGAGAGAGAGAGAGAGAGAGAGAGTCCTTTGATTGAAGCCGTATAATGATGTTTATTGCCCTACATTATAAAAATAAGGAATGTACAATTCCATACGCATCAGATTTGTCGACCGCTTGTTTGGGGGTAGGGTGTATCACCAACAGGACTAAAGATAATATCACCCATAGCGCCACACTGTGTCAACAATTAACACTAACATTCAGATCGTGTAGCCTCAGTTAACCAGATAACAATAAACCTCATTACATATTGATCTCGTTACATAAGATCTCGTTACATAACATTGTTGTATCTGTTCGATGTAGAATACAGATTAGCCTGTTGAAAATGACAAACACTTCCCGAGTTCGACAAGAAACACCTGAAGAAGGCCTGAGGGCACATCGATTGAAACGTTGTGTAGATAACAATAAAGAATAGTTCGAATAATCTAAATAATGCAAAATTATCAAGCCTCATCTTTTAAAAAATTCAGAGAAATACGATATATATTGAAGTTACTCGGGTTTTCGAAACGTTCAGCTGCTTCTGCCTCTGGACCGGTAAGATATACAGGGTGTTCAGGATAAGTTTGCCAGTTTCATAAGGAAAAAGAAAAGGTGCTTAGTAACTACAAAATTTAATTTATTGTAAAGAAATTCAACAGGCACGGAAATTACACCACTGTCAATAAGCTTCCCTCAAAATAACAGCCATTAGCGACGATCACAGCCTCAATCCTGCTCCGGAACCCGGAGCAAGTTGATGTTACACTTTCCTTGGGAAGGGTCTCAAAAACTACCTTAATTCTGTCGATTAACTGGGCTTTTGTAGCACTGGCACAACGATTGGTGTCTTTCAGCACCACATACATAATAATCCATGGGGTTAAGATATAAATATGTCAAATATATCCGAACACCCTGTATAATAAATTATCGTGAATCCCAAGGGGGCGCCCCCAGGCAACACCTGCCGCCTCGTCGAAAAGGGACAGGGTTGGGTTTATTACCCGGTGTGTGAGACGCCCCAAAAGGTAATGCCGACGGGACTAACACAATTTTTGCACTGGCCACTGCGTAAGCTTCGGTTTGTGTGAGGTTCTCCAATTTAATCGGACTGTGTGTTTATTTATTTATTTATTTTTGCCAATTTCTTTATCTTGTATTATTAAGACTTTTCCGACTGTTGTCCTCATCTTAACAATACATATACACGACGTTTTGGTCGGTGTGCCCACCGGCATTCTTCAGGTGTTTCTTCGGTTGACTTGACAGAACTTCGAACTGAACCCTTTATTTAATCCAATAGGATAAAATGTTCTCATTCCATTAACCATCCCGGTATAAGTGTTAAGCTATGTTTAGTATTCCATGTCATTTTCGCCTGTAGTCAGGATTAAATCTGCAACCTCCAGACGATTGTCATATAGAACTGTATTAACTCAACCATCGTATCCGTTGCGCCATGTGTCCAACTAAATAATACTAATTATCAAACCCCATCCCCCAAAAATTAAAACAAATAATGTATTTATATTGTTTGTTTTACTCACGATGTTTCGTTCACTGTACACTCCGACCTTCTTTGGGTGACAATTTTTGTAACTTGATTCATAAACACATCATTTGCAAATGTGTTAAACAAACTTATATAATATATATATATATATATATATATATATATATATATATATAAGGTGTGTCATAAAAGTATCGAGATTAAAGCTGTATTTACCAAGATAGAAATGAAAAATGAAAGGAACGTTAATTTTTTCAGAATACAAGGTGTGTCATAAAAGTGCCGAGTTTGAAGCTGTATTTACCAGAATAGAAATGAAAAATGAATGGAACGTTAGTTTCTTCAGAATACTAGGTGTGTCGAAAAGTACAAAAAAGGTTGATACTTTTTTGACACACCTTCTATATATAAAACGTCGTTGTTTGCATTTCGCTTAGTGCTAATATCCTTGGAAAAGGTATGCATCCAACTACTCTCCCTCCAGTTATGGGTAAATAATAGGACAGACTGGGCTCTTTAACTTTGGCTAGGTAACTAGTCTGGGAGAAGGAAAACTGAATTCAAACCTGTTAAACTCCGCTTAAGGAATTGACCTTGTGTCACATCCCATGTCTTTTCTCTTCTGAGAAGGGGTTGGTAAATATATATATATATATATATATAATATATATATATATAAGATTAATTGAGGGTATGGGAGAAGTAGCCAATTCAAAGAGATCGTCTCACGTGTCTTGTATGCGACAGGACGGGTAAAAACTGGACTTCTGAGCCAGTTGCATGCTCACAACCGAACTTTGTAGAAATGACCTTCTTCTGTGAAAAAGTGGCAATCACCATATATATATATATATAAGATTAACTGAAGGCAAATGATTGCAGGAGATTCTAAAGTCGTCTGAAGGCCGTAGATGAAACCAACGGTGATTTATTTAAATAATTCTGATCTATTGTATTTCAAGATAATTTCATGTAATTTTGGTAAATATATCTGCTAAATTGAGATGTCAGGGTTAGTTTCATTTTTGCGTAATTTAGACCATTTACCTACTGTACCCTATACGTTTTGACTGTAAGTGAAAATAGGACTATTAAAAAAGAAAATTTCCTTCTGACTGGCCTTCTGGTAAAGATTATTTTGCTTTAAATCAGTTCCTCTTCTCTTATTCAGAATTCTGTGTCAGACGAAATTGGGACAAAGTTAGTGGCAAGAAAAGCAGACAGAAAGTATGGTGAAAAGAGTACAATTACAAAGAAAAATACGTTCTTACTGGTTTCTCTGATGATGAGAACTTTGCTTTTTATCAATTGTTCTTCCCTAGAGCAGAATTTTGTCTCCGGGGAAATTGGGACAGTTGAGAAAAGCAGACAGCGCTTATGGCGAAAATAGGACTATTACAAAGAAAAAATACCTTCTCACTGACTCTCTGTTACAAAGAACTTTACTTTATATAACTTGATTTGTGTAAAACAAAATCCAATATCGGCGATATTTTTAAAAGAGAAAAGAAAGTGGAAACTGGCATTTATTGTAAAATACTGACTTTCCATAACTAGAAAAAGAAAAAGAAAAAAATCTTTTTTTCTTTACCAAAAGTTTATTAAAAGGAAGGAAAGATAAGTTATATAACGACGTTGCTTTGCAATGATCAAGAGACTTATAGTCTAATCTAATGGTTCTCAACTTCTTTTTACCTATTGACCCCCTTTTAATCCTATTTTACTCTGGTGGACCCCCCACCCCTGGCCCTTCGTTGTTTAAAAATCCCATTGTATTTTTATAGTTAAATACATTTTACTTGCCTGGGTCCCAAAGAATGTTATATGATCCTCGGAGGTCTATATGAACCACGGTTGAAAACCACTGGTCTAATCAATCGGTAAGATTCAGCAGATGTCGATTGAACTACAATTTACAACGGGGAGATAAAAGAATCTTGAAGAAAGATAGAGCAAGGGACTGGAGGATGAAAAACCTTTGTTTCAAATATCGAACATAGAATGGTTGTTGCAACAGACTTCCCAAAGAACAAGAGCTCTTTAAAACAAAGTTCATATGCTTTTAAAAAGAACGGAGACATCTTCACACTGGACGGTAAGCCTCTAAAGCCAGTAGAACAATACACCTACTTAGGTAGTAATATCTCATCCACAGAAAGCAAAGTTAATGCACGCATAGGGAAGGCATGGTCAGCTATAGACAGACTAACAGTTATATGGAAATCAGATCTCACCGACAAGTTAAAGCGACAATTCTTCCAGACCGTGGTGATACTAGTTCTACTGTATGGCTGCACCACTTGGACCTTGACAAGGTGCCTGGAGAATAGGCTAGATGGGCGCTGCACAAGAATGCTGCGTGTGATCTTGAACAAGTCGTGGAAACAATAACCTACAAGGAAGCAGCTATACGGCCACCTGCCCCCTATCACACAAACCACCCGAGTAAGACGAACAAGACATGATGGACACTGCTCGAGAAGTAAGGATGAACTTATAAGCGACGTCCTCCTATGGACACAAGTCTCCTCAGATCTCCATTAATTTTCTGGCGTTCTAGCCAATTTCAACAATGTTGTTGTCAGGATGGTCTTAATTCCTCCTCGGATTTCCAGTTCCTCAAGTCTTTTTTAATCTCTTAGGGACTGTTCCTAGTGTCCCAACTAGTATTGGAATCACTTTTACCCTTAACATTTTTTAATTCTCTGGTGAGGTCTAGGTATTTGTCTATCTTTTTGTTTTCCTTCATCATCACCCTGTGATCTGCTAGGACTGAAAAATCTATCAATTGGCAAGTTATGATTATTATTATAGTTTTTCAAACCAGCCGTAGCTGGTGGTTCACTTGAGGCTGAGTGACAGCAAGACTTTTCAGGTCTCCAGGACTCTTCTGAGTATTATAACCGATCTTAACAATGTTGTGGTTTGAATGTTCTCGATTCTTCTTTCATCCAAATTCTTTTCCAGAGCTTCGGGTACCGTTCCAAGGGCACCAATCACGATTGGTATGACCTTCACTTTCATTTTCCACAGTTTTCTCAGTTCTCTGGCACGGTCTAAGTATTTGTCTATCTTTTCACTTTCTTTCATTTTCATTCGGTGGTCGACCAGGACGGCAAAATCCACGAGATGACAGGTTCTCTTCTTCTTGTCAATCAATACTAGGTCTGGTCTCCTAGCCGGGATTAGGGATCCGTCTGTACCTCAAAGTCCCATTGAATTTTATGCGTCTCATTCTCCAGGACAGATTCAGGCTTGTGCATATACCATTTACTTATATGGTGAAAATTGAATTTTTTGTACAATTTTCCAGTAGATTACCTTTCCCACCGGTCGTTATTATTATTATTCCTTTTGAGTTTTCACATCAGTGTTAGCTGATGGTCTTTCACTGGAGTCTGAGTGACAGCAAGTCTCCTCAGGTCTCCAGGACTCTTCTGAGTATTCTGGCAGATTGCAGTAGTGCAGTGTTCTGAATGGTTTCAATCCTTCCTCTGATATCCAAACTTTCCAAACCTTTTTCTAATCCTTTTGGGACTGTTCCAAGTGCACCAACTACAATTGGTATAACTTTCACTTTCATATTCCATAACTTTTTCAGTTCTCTGGCAAGGTCCAGATATTTGTCAATTTTTTCATTTTCCTTTAACTTCACCCTGTGATCCGCTGGCACTGCAAAATCCACCAGTTGACAAGTTCTTTTCTTTTTTGTTAATCAACACTAGGTCTGGTCTTCTTGCTGGGATAAGGTGATCCGTTTTAATTTCAAAGTCCCAGAGAATTTTGTGCGTTTCGTTCTCAAGAACAGATTCTGGTTTATGCATATACCATTTTGTTGTGTTGTCAAAATTTAATTTCTTGCATAATTCCCAGTGGATCACCTTCCCAACCAGTCGTGTCTAGTTTTGTATTCTCGTTGTGCTAGTTTGCTACATTCGCAGAGTATATGGTTAACAGTCTCATCTCTATTACCGCAAAGTCTACATTTACTATTTTGTTGGGTCTTATCAATTTTCGCTTTGATGTAGTTTGTCCTTATGGCATTATTTTGTGCAGCAATTATAAAGTGATTCTGTTCTCCTTTTGAGGTTTCCCTTTCTTAACCATGTCCAAGTCTTTCCATGTGCAACCTCATCTATTTGCCGTTTGAAGCGTCCATATAATTGTTTTTTTCCCATTTTTGTTTTCTAGTCTTTGTCGTTTTTCTGTTTGTCCATCTGCCGTTTCTACTATTGTTGGCCGCCATGTTATTATTATTATTACTAGCAAATATATGCACCCTCCGGATGCAAGTATTTAAGTTTTAATATAATAAAATTTCATGTTAAATTAGAAAGGCTAATGAAACTGAATAAGAATTCAGATAAAAATATTTGGAACAGAGGGGGTATGATTGAAAAATAGAACAACTTTGAAATTATCTCTTCCATCATTTTCCCTTACTCCCGTCTTTCATTGGTAAATTTTCCTAATTTAACTATTTAGTTAAAATAGGAAGTAAAGAATAATATTACAGTTATTTCTTCTTGTTAATGGATTTCTTTTAAGATTTATCCCCGAGATTTTTGCTCATATTCATTAATATAAAACCAAACAATTAGAAATCAATAATACTAAGCATATATTTATTAAAATCAATTTTTTAAGATCAATATGCAAATTAGCCTTCCAATTCACACTGTAAACTGCAATTTTCTTGTATATATAAATACAATTGCATATTATTAGTATGTAGATATGGTCTACAGTCTTAATGATGTAAAACAATTTTATTAATAATTGAGGTTTAATTAAAAATAAAATCATGGAGAATGTGACGTAAATAACTAAGGGAATTGTGACTTGAATAGTGATATAGTTTCGGTTACAGAAATACAAACCCACAATCTCCATTATAATAAGATTATTATATAACTTCATCCCAGACATTTCTGTTATTTAATCGATGAAGATGTCAAGTGAGTCTAATTCGCAGCTGTCATTTTCAATATTCACACTGAATTCCTCATTTCTTCTTTGAATTTTTTCACCCTTTTTATCAAATGTCTGTTTGCAGGTGTCTTCTTCCAAAAAACTCTTAAAGAAAAAGAAATTATAAACAAATATCATTAGGTTCGATTTCACATCAAAAAGAAATGTTTAATTTTTTCATTAGTCTTCGTAATTAAGTCTTAACCTTTCATTTAACATTAATTCAAAATTTCACATCCAGGTTTTTCCCTACTAATCTGTTGGCCGAATACAACACACATGAAATAACGCCTTTAATACTTTTCAAATGGACGTGCCAAAAAGTGGAGAATCACCACCAATAACACTATAATTATTATAATGGCAATAATAGTTGCCATATATTAAGAAACATTTAAAAAATTGAGAAAAATGTAACTGCATATAAAAAGTTATAAATGGTTTAGAATAGGGATTTACTTTTCAATACCCCTGTAGATTCAAACGGATTGGGTGCCTACTATGGTATGATGATTAGCAAGCTTTAGTAAATATACCATTGTTAGTGGGTTCGATTCTAACTGGGTGGTACCATGGTATAATAATTAGCAGTGGCACTATGGTATAATGATCAGCAAACTTTAGTAAGTAGATCATTGTCAGTGAGTTCGATTCTTCTTTCACCCATCTTTCTCTTTTCTTATTGTTTCACTCTCGTTTACACCCCTATAACACTTACCACCCCTCCCGAACCCCCTCTCTCTCTCTCTCTCTGGAATGTCAATGAAGAAGAAATACTAATTCTTAAATTGGTGACTCGCTAATTATTAGCTACTTAATCAAGTCTGGCTTTTCTTTTCTTCTTCTTCTCGTTCTTCTTTCTTTCTTTCTTTCTTTCTTTATCTATTTATTTATTTATTCAAATTTTTCTTTCTTAAGTTATCTATATTTTCAATGTAATTTTTTCTTCTATTTTTTCTTCATTCCTATTTATTCCTACAAAAGAGTTGCGTGCAGTTTTTAACAGATCATGGCAGCAGCACCCAACAAAACATTTGTACTTTATTTAATTATCCTTACTCATACCATTTATCATCATCATCATCATGTCGCGCTAGCAGCACGGATATCCATGACAGTCCCTCACCAACCGTCCCTATCATTCATTGCTCCTGGGAGGTCCTCTTGTGCAGCAACCAGTATCCGTACAGAGTTGGTCTATGTACGTCTTTGCTGGACGGCCTACGTCACTAATGAGTTCACCCTTGCTTCTCCAACAGCGCCCAGCGTGTCTTGTTCGCCTCACACGGGTGGTTTGTGTGATATGGGGCAGGTGGCCGTACAGCTGTTGTATTTTATTTAATATTCATTTTTGTCTTTCTTTCTTTCTTTCTTTCTTTCTTTCTTTCTTTCATTTAATGTTCGATGACATTTAATTATTTGACAAAATAAATCTGACATTTATTTTCGACCTGTTGCTATCGTTTTATAGCATCGAAATTTTATCCTCTTGTTTCATGTATTGCATCTTTTAGGAGAGGATCTATCTCAAAACAGCCTATGTTATTAGTGCATTTAAAACCCTGCAATGTGTCTTATATATCACTAAAAATCAAGGTTTACATATATTATATACATTATATCTGGTGTGGTTAATTTGTATAAATGTTTTAACAAAACCAGGTTTAATAAATAATTACTTAGTGTTATTGATCTCTAATATTATTGTTTTATTCTCCAATGTATTAAAATCAATTCTATGAATGATTTTTATAAAAAACAATTAAGATACAATTAAAATAAGTGTAACATTTTTATATGAATTCTTATTTAATTATGTTAGTCTTTCTAATTTAATATATTTAATTACATTAAAACTTAGAGGCTTACGACCGGAAGCGGATATTCTTGCTCGTTCTTAAAGTCATAATCATAATCAATATCAAAATCATTAATACGTAGAATAATCTTATTTTATTAATGATGTCTCTATAAAATATGAGTTAGATCTGCCTCAAAACAGCGCATATTATTTGTGCCTTTAAAATCCTGCAATATGTCTTAAATATCACAAAGAAATAAAGGTTTACATAATATATGATTTGGTTATTTTCCATACTGATTTTAACAAAACCAGGTTTAATAAATAATTACTTGGTGTTATTGATCTCTAATATTATTTCTTTATTCTCCAATGTATCAAAATCAATCCTATGAATGGTTTTATATAGAAAACAATTAAGATATAATTAAAATAAGTGTACTATTTTTAGGTGAGTTCTTATTTAAAAAAAATGTTTACTAAATTATACTATTTTATTTATCTGTTTATTTTTGTTGAGAAATCGAATGAATATATCTTATTATAATGGAGATTCGGTGTCTGTCTTAACCGAAACTATGTCCCTGATTACGTCACAGTCATTTCAGGAATTAAGTAACTCAATAAATGATACGCCCTGTCGGTGGGGCGTTAGAATGCACCAACTGCACCTCTGCAGAGGGGTAAGACTCCCCCAATGGGGCCACCTGTATGCCGTGGGTGGCGACCCGTGATGCTTAAGGATAGAGCCCAGGTGGATGAGCAGTTCATGACATGCAATACTCCACTTTGGCCCTATCTTGGGCTAGACGGGCGGTCGGAAAGGCCCCCTCTGATCAATCGGCTGGTCACGTCAAGCCCTAGCACCTATATGATTTTCCCAACCCTGTTGCCCTTATGGCAAGCCCAACCCCTTTTTATCATATGGGTGCTAGAAGGCCGTGGCTGCAGGTCTACATGTCCTGGGAATGACGTTAAACTCTATCTGATGGTGAGATTCCAGTTTTGGAGGTTTGGGGATGTGGAGCACCCCATTCATCACCATTGCTCCCTGGTCAACTCTGACACGGAGTGGTAGTACCTGTTAGGGTCCCATCCATGGGTTAAATAGAAAAATGTATTTATAAAAAAATTGTATTATCCATTAAGAATTGATTTATTTCAAAACTTTATCGGCATTAAATGACCCACTGAGGTTGATATGCCGTAAAACAAAACAAACCAAACCAAACCAATCAATAAATGAGTATTTAATTTATAGAGAAAATCATTAATACATAAAATAAATCTTATTATTTATAATCATAATTAAAATCATTAATATGTAGAATAAGTAAAGTCGTCGGGGCGGCCTAATGTCTGTATCAGCCAGACAGCGAGGGAGACTATCCCCTTTTCATTAGCGCTAGACCAAGGAGATTATTTTAGCATCTGAGGTGGAGCGCCACACCTACCACCAGCTCCTCACTTTACCGCACAGATCCCTGTGCTATTCATACGCTGAGTAGGCGAGGACCGGTATCGAACCAGGAGCCTTGTGATTCCTAGCCGAACACTCTATTGACTGAGCTAAACCGGCCCTATAATACGTAGTATAGGTCATATTTATTAACGTGGTCGCCATGAAAAGAGTTAGATTTGCCCCAAAAGAGCCAATATTTTTAGTACGTTTAAAATCCTGCAATGTGTCTTATATATCACGTAGCCAAGAAGATCCATTAAACGGATTTATTTCAATTGAGATGATTGAATTATAATCCGTTGGACTCTTACAAGTGCTGAACGTTGCAGAAATAAAACTCCTTGACACTTTTGTGTTGGTAATTTTAATGTTTCTTTTTATAGAGATGAAGTCAGCTCTTCAGTTTTATTCTAATGCGCATTGCATTTTACGACTTAACGCCGAGATTACGTTCTAATAAAACGCACATTTTAACGTTTCAATATAAATATTCATATGCACTTTTTGACCTCTTGCTTTTCATAAAAGGATCAGATGTAATAAAATAGTGAAATTTATTTGACATTCTTAGATTTTTTTATAATTGTATTCATGGTGCGTCGGGTATTTGAGAACATACATTTAGTATGTATTATTTGGATTATACGGACTATTGTCCTCATCTTTATAGGGCCGGTTTAGCTCAGTCCGTTGAGTGTTCGGCTGGGAACCGCAACGTTCCTGGTTCGATTACCGGCCCTCACCAACTCAGCGTATGAGTAACACAGGGATCTGTGCGTAAACGTGAGGAGCTGATGGTAGGTGTGGCGCTCCGTTTCAGATGCCAAAACAATCTCTTTGGTCTAGCGCTAGTAAAAAGGGGATAGACTCCCTCGCTGTCTGGCTGATACCGACTTACTTATTGTTAATTGTACAACGTTTCGACCGATGTGCAACTCCGCCTATATAGTCCGAATAATCCAAATAATCCAAATTATCAAGCCTCATCTCAAAAATTCAGAGAAATAGTGTAGATAACAATAAAGATAAGGACAATAGTCCGAATAATACAAATAATACAAATTATCAAGCCTCATCTAAAAATTTAGAGAAATAGTGTAGATAACAATAAAGATGAGGACAATAGTCCGAATAATCCAAATAATCCAAATTATCAAGCCTCATCTCAAAAATTCAGAGAAATAGTGTAGATAACAATAAAGATGAGGACAATAGTCCGAAATATCCAAATAATCCAAATTATCAAGCCTCATCTAAAAAATTCAGAGAAATAGTGTAGATAACAATAAAGATGAGGACAATAGTCCGAATAATACAAATAATCCAAATTATCAAGCCTCATCTAAAAAATTCAGAGAAATAGTGTAGATAACAATAAAGATGAGGACAATAGTCCGAATAATACAAATAATACAAATTATCAAGCCTCATCTAAAAAAATTCAGAGAAATAGTGTAGATAACAATAAAGATGAGGACTATAGTCCGAATAATCCAAATAATACAAATTATCAAGCCTCATCTCAAAAATTCAGAGAAATAGTGTAGATAACATAAAGATGAGGACAATAGTCCGAATAATACAAATAATCCAAATTATCAAGCCTCATCTAAAAAATTCAGAGAAATAGTGTAGATAACAATAAAGATGAGGACAATAGTCCGAAATAATCCAAATAATCCAAATTATCAAGCCTCATCTAAAAATTCAGAGAAATAGTGTAGATAACAATAAAGATGAGGACAATAGTCCGAATAATACAAATAATACAAATTATCAAGCCTCATCTAAAAAATTCAGAGAAATACATTTAGTACATCATAAAGATTACGCGGCTTGCACCAAATTTATAATAATATTCTCATTTCTATTTAAGACAGCCGTGTTGACGGGGATTAGAATGTACTGACTGTATACCTTGCAAATAGATAAGACTCCCTACATTAAAGAGATGTCCTGAGTTTGAAAATAAAGTTCATCTGGTGTGGTGGGGTCCTCGTCTCTCTCTCTCTCTCTCTCTCTCTCTCTCTCTCTCTCTCTCTCTCTCTCTCTCTTAAATATATATATATATATAATATATATAAATTGTCGGCAAAAAAGCCATATCCAAACACATCGTGTTTACAAATTTATATATATATATATGTATATGTGTATATATTATAAAAAAGAAGGTCCACAAAATGGATTATGTTTTTTTAAAAAAACAGCATAATCCCTTTTTTATAAAATGTTTAATTTTCTCCTGTTGGACCCCTAACAACACTTTTTATATATATATATATATATGGGTGTTATATTTGTAAGTAAACGGTGCTCAATATCTTTGATTGGGCATTTATATTTAGGTTAAGGTAGTGTGGATATGGAAACAACGGTGCCTGGTTTCTCTGCGTATACGATCTTCAGACCAAGATCATATAGGCGAGAAACTCTTAGTAGCCAAGCGCCGTTGATTCCCTGTGGAAATTATCTGGAATTTGGGATGACGTGTGAAAGGCAGACCTGTTGGTTTCTGATTGGTCGAAAAGGGCCAACAAGGTGAAGAGTGAATGGAAGATAGTGAGGGAGAGGGTCGGTTAGAAGTTTTTGGAGGAGACGGACAGAAGAACGGCTGAACGTTTGAAGAGAACAGTTAGAAGATTCAGTCTGTCCTCTTATACATTTTTATGCAAACCTTTTATCGACTTCTCTATTGTATTTTTTTTTTATACAGCATTGCATAATCAAAGAACTATGTCGTCAATTCTTTTTGTTTTCGTTGAATAAACGAACCAATTTCATTCATCGCCAAACAGCTGACCAAACAGTTCCTACACTCTCGATAACCCTAATGACTGTCGAATGCCGAATACCGAATGGTTGAATAATCGAATCGTAGAACGCCGAATTGCTGAATCGTCGAATCGCAAAACGGCCGAAATTGGGATCACTAAACCATGGAATTGTAGAACGAACAAATTAATTAAACACCGTATGTCTGAATCACGAATCTTAGAAAGTACAAATTACCGAATTGTCGAATGACGGAATTATTGAATAGCAGAACAGCCGAATTCCGGAATCGCATTGCAGAACAGCCGAATTATCGAAACATCGAATAATTGAATTATCGAATCGTAGAACGTCCGAATTAACGAATCGTAGAATGGCTGAGACATTGAATCTCCGAACTGCCGATTAACAAAATGACAGTTTTCTGACCACAACACCATTTATTTAGTCTTCTAAGAGTAAGGTCGAGCTGTTCTATCTTAAATCACATTCATGCGTGCTGTTCGTTGCAACCCTAGATATGTCACGACGGAGCCCCAACAAACGCGTCCGACCCTTCTCGGGTCCGGCGAAAAGTATGCCGAATTTTCTTACTTCCAAATTGTGGTCCCGGGGTGGGGATGTGGGGTCACATCCGCTTCCGCTTCTGCAGAAACTGGGACTTCCATTTTTATTTTTAACTCTAGTTCCGGGGTCATTGGTCGGTCAGTGGCTGGTTGCCCGTTGAGTGTTTACCCTTCCAAACTTCAACCTCTTTTGTCTTATTTCTTTTTCTCTTTCTCCAGAAATCCAATTACCGTTTTCTTTTTAATCCCCAAATTTCCCGTAGACCACAATGATTACGCTACATCTTAGTCATACTTGAAATTAACTCTAATTGCTTGTGGATATCAGACGTTGTACTTTTTCTATTCGTAATGTTAGAAAACCGCTTTAATATTCACTTATTGCTTTGGTTTAATACTGGCGCGATAACAGGATGTTATGATGCCTTTCCAGATTGCATTTATAGCAAGAAACCGAAATAAAAAAAAGTATTACTTTGTTTCTCTTCTCTGGAGTAACGTCCCACAACCTACCCAAACGCACTAAGATATTTCTTACTTTCTTGTACATAAACACATAGTAAAAGGTAATGTATAACCTTTAATATCTTTTGCATGTATACATTTACGTTGCTTCCCCCCATCCGCTCACAAAAGGCATTAACAGGGTATTTTTCCCGCCAACCACACCCGTTCGCGCCATTTGGACCGGAATGAAGTGGTTTAGTTCGATGAAGGCAGCCATTAATTTTCTCGGATTTAGAGACTTAAATATTCGTTCTTCGAAATAACCAGCCTCAGTCCCGTCTTCTCCTTTCTGTTTCCATTTCGCTCAATATCGTTTCTTCTCTATACCACCCAGTACGTTCCCTTCCCATTGACTTGTTTTTATCATGCCCAAACCGCCTGGTCTTTCACATAGCATTACAGCTGGTCGCCATTACTCACAGCTGATCGGTGGGGTCGGGAGGCTGTGAATTGGGGAGTTTTCATTGCTTTAAGTCTTGTGCTAGTTAATTCGGGAACGATAATATTTCTTTATGAGGAAGAATGTAAATGGACGTGAGAAGAAGGGAAAAGAAAGAAAGAAAGAAGAAAGAAAAAGAAGAATAAGTGAAATGGAAGAAAATGAAGGAAGAAGACTAAAAGAAATCCTTCAAGTAAGGAAAAAAAGAGAATGAGAGAAGAAAATTAGAGAGAAATAAGAAAAGAAAAGAAAAGAAAAGAAAAAGAAAGAAGAAAGAAAGAAAGAAAAGAAAAGAAGAAGAAAAGAAGAAGAAGAAGAAGAAGAAGAAGAAGAAGAGAAAATGAGATGCAATAAGAAGAAAAATATAGAAAAAGAGGAAGGCAAATAAAATAGGAAGGAAGGAAGGAAAGAAGAAGAAGAAGAAGAAGAAGAGAAGAAGAAGAAGAATCCTGGCTTTCTACCACGTGGTCATTTCTGGTTCCCGGATACCACTCGACAACTGCAAGGGTCTACCTGTTGTTTGTGAATCTTGTGACATAACCGGCCCAGCGGAACATCCGCTATCAATATTCCACAATTCCATCGCTTCTCTCACTCCCGAATTACCTCCCTTCCTATGTGGTCACGTTACAATACTCCCAGCATGGACTTTTCAATAAACTTCGGTGTCGTAATCAGTCATTGTTCTTCCTTGTTTGTGATATCCCATGTTTTATTTGCGTATACATCGCAAAAAAATGGTTCTATAGAAGAGTTAGCATGTTGGGTCTTGTCCAGTTGCATTGAGCAGATCTTTTACCGTGGTAAATGCACATCTTTTACCGTGGTAAATGCCCCGATCTTATTCATTACGAGATGTTCGTATTGACTTTACATATTCACCATCCATTCTAAGTAGACCTAGTCTTTTACCTCCTCGATGTCATGGCTTTCCACTACTATACGATCATTCGGGAGGAATCAATTTAGTTTTGTTATGGTTTATCTTGTGAGTGGCAGTTGAACTTCGATTGCCACTCAGTCAGCCTTGCCAAATAGTCAGCTCAAGAAATGAGTGCTGCCACCGCGTGTAGGTGCGTAGAGAATACTACTATTGTTTTCGGGGGCAATAAAAATAATTCCCTGGATATTATTTACACACTTCCCGCTTAACACTAGCACCGTCTTGCTTCGAGGTCAGACTGCAATCCCTGTCTCAGCTGACATTGCGTTTATATTGCCGTGGCTCGTTTCTGATTAATTGTTCAGACCAATCAGCATGAACAGCTGATCATATAAACGGACTAGTCTTTTCTCGCGAACCTCATTTTGTCACGTCCGGTTTCACGGAAGGCAAGCCTTTTTCTCTGCAGCAAAAGAACGCAATACGTACTGAATACGTCTGAATAAACATTGCCGGACATTAAATAGAGACTCGGGCATTGCTTAGAAAATATTTTTTTATTTTTAACCTCGTATATAGTGCGCACTAGGGATTTTGACCTTTGAATTTTGGGAAAAAAGTGCGGATTATACTCGAGGATTTACAGTATTCTTTTTTGGTCATCTTGGCAATACCTCACCTAAATCATGGACCTACACGTGAGACAAATCTTGCCTCCACCAAGTAAGTATCTTCTTTCGCTGAAGATCATTCAGGCCTACGCTCCCATAAGTGCAAGTGAGGATGATGAAGTGAAGTAATTCTTTTAAGAACTAGAGAGGGCGCTAGCCCAAAAAACAACTGTAGTATACCCTTCTAACATACTCGGGTATATAATAGAGAGAGAGAGACAGACAGACAGACAGTGCATAGGTGAGACGATAGCTCTTACTTGTTACTTTCTGTTTACTGGTTCTTTTTCGGCCGGACACCATGTTCTTCCGTCGATCTAATGGACTTTCAAGAAGGCTTGATTCTTCTTCTTTTACGTGTTGGGCTGGTCATTTCTTGTTTTTAATAATCAATTAACAAGACTTAGTTATTTCTGATAAAGCTTTTATTTCGCAACCCGCCGTGTGGAGATGCCGACTCTCGGATCGAGCTACTTCAAGTCCACTCACTCTGAAATCTGCGTCGTATCTGAAACTAATTCCCACGCGTCTGTAATGGCGCGTTTTCCAAGTGGTCAAGTAAAAAGGTCCATACCGGTAATAACCGGCAAGTAACTTTCCACTGGACCCTGTCATTCGGAATCTAACGGACTCTAATTCAAATATTCTAACTACAGGTACGCCCATAGATCATAGGTGATTATAAAATTATGTAACACAACGGATACGATCGTCGTGGGGGATTTCAAATGAATAACGGTCGAAAAAGCATAGCAGAATGAAAAGGGTGTTGGAAGGCTTAGATTAGGAGAGAGAAATGACTGAGGAAAACGTGTAGTTGGCATAGCTGAGGTGAAGAAACTTTACATTGGAAATAGACTATACAGAAAACATCTGGAAACAACTGGACCTGGACGAACCCTCGTGTCCAAGACCAGGATGAGGATAAAATAGTTAAGAATAAACCCACAAAAACATTCTCACGCTTTCAGTTGTGACTGAATTAATCAAATAACAACATTAAAAATTCGGAAAAGGTTTATTACCTTTTGTACAGGAATATGAATAATAGAGTCAACGCGCAGTTCTCCAACAGTATGACGAACTACTCGGTTGGTCGTGACTCGACTACGAATACTAGTACGTAACTCGACTATGAATAACCTTGTGTATTCATATCTTTATGAATATGATATATTGAAAAAACAAAGGATGTTTACAAATGCATGGGCTCATCAGGAGAGAATGTGCAAACCGTTTCGGGACCTTCCTCTCTACGGTTTTAAAAAGCAACATCGGCCCTCCTCACTAATGATGGTCATTTCTTCCCGTCTTATTTTTGTTGAAGACCGATCCACGTGTGGTCGATGCAGATATTGCGAAGGTCCTCACATCAGTGAGGAGGACCGATGTTGCTTTTTAAAACCGTAGAGAGGAAGGCCCCGAAACGGTTTGCACATTCTCTCCTGATGAGCCCATGCATTTGTAAACATCCTTTGTTTTTTCAATATATCATATTCACACTGTCGGATTAAGTTCCATTTTATTTCTCATATCTTTATATGTGTCACGTTGGACGAGTTCAACTATTTTGTAGGGCAAATATCTTGCCTTACAACACATTCCTTGGGTTTTCCCAATGTTCTTCTTCTTCTTCTTCTTCTTCTTCTTCTTCTTCTTCTTCTTCTTCTTCTTCTTCTTCTTCTTCTTTCACGAGCTCCTTTTTATTGACTACATTCGAAAAACAATTTATTACTTGATGGAAAAAAATAAGAAAATGTCTGCCAAAAACGTACGGAAGACGTTTGTGATTGACATCTTATTATAATGGAGATTGTGCGTTTTTTCTGTCTGTAACAGAAACTACACCACCACTTACGTAAAAAAATCCCTTAGTTATTTAATAGTCATTATTTAATCTTAATTAGCATTTTATTTATTAACGATGTCTTTCTTAAAGTCTAACTGATTTTTATTTGCCTCAAAACAGCCAATGTTATGAATGTGTTCAAAATCATCCAATGCGTGTTATATATCATTAGGAAAAATAGTTAGAATATGGTATGGTTAATATGCAAACTGATTTTAACAAAACTAGGTTTGATAGATAATTACTTGGTGTTCTTGATTACTAATATTATTGTTTTATTCTGAAACATATTAAAAGCAATCCTATGTATAATTTTATATAGAAATCAATTAGAATAAAATAAAAAATAAGTGTAATCTAATTTACTTTTGTTAGTCTTTCTAATTCAATATATTTAATCGCATTAAAACTTGTTACGATTTTGGAGGCCATTTTTAGGCTGCAGGTTAGAGCACTTTACAGTAGAGAACCCTTGTGTTCCTTAGTGTTAGGTAGAATCTTTGGATGTTCCTTACAGAATCATTGTGTTAAGCAGATTGCAGATCCGTTCGTCCGTGTCAAATACATGCAAATTCTCAAGATCGGCGATTAAATAGTATTCGTACATGTTTATCAGCTGGCTTTAATCCACGCGCCCACGCAGAGTCTATAAGTTTAAGTTGTGGACTTCAGAACATCTTATATAATAAAATATTCCAACTAAACATAAATACTTGAGCCCGGTGGAGGGCACATATGTTTGCTAGTTTTAAATAAAAATATGAACAAGAAACTAAAAGAAAAAAAGAACTTTTGGGGAGAACAAAATGGTACACAATAAAACGGTGGAAATCTTTTTTATTTTTTAGTAGTACCAGACAAATTGTGTGTCTAGCGAGAATGCGTCTGGAAAGTGTGGGGTTATTAAAACTTACAGATTCAGCTTGTAGGTGTATACCAGTCACTAAGACCCAAATGTTTTATCAAATCTTAAAATAGAATTACTTCTTCTAATAAAGAGACCCTAGTATGTCATCATTTCCAAAAAAATAGCCTTCTATATTCCCGCCAACGTTTAAATATCCCTCTTCTGGCTAATAGAAGTCCAGGAGTCAAAGAGAAATAGACCTGATATGCTACACCAACCGCTGAACCAAAATATGTCCCAAATTTCACGGCAAGTTTTATTCTCCAAAGACTGATACACAAGTAAGCAATTGAAAAAAATAGAATTCTATAAACATTTATATGCCCTGTACATATATAAAATTCATCGTCATCGGTATTGCAGCATCAAAAGACTATATAATTCTTGTGCCCTGAAGTTACAGCGCCTCATGTGACTGTAAATTCCAATGTTCGAAAAACAGCCTCGACCACAGATGTCGCATGTGAAGGCTGTCCTTGAAGATGTTGATGTGCTTGTGCTTTGTTGTCCATGCTTTCTTCTGGACCTCTTATCTTCATTGTGTTGCGTCAGGGTGACTTCAGACATGAACAGTTCGGTACGGAGAGCCTACCGGCATCGCGGGCGGTCCTGCGCCAAATTCTCCCAGCTGGAAGGGTAATGCCGAAACACCTGAGGTCATTCGTGCAGGCATCCTTAAATGGCAGCTGAGGGCGACCAATCTGTTACTTACCAGACAAAGGCTCTGCATAAATGATTTCCTTCAGGATTCGTCCATTATCCATTGGTCCAGATATGGCCCAGTCATATAAAATTAATACATATTATTATCGCAAAATTTTGGATTTTTTTTTGGATGTTGGATTATTCTTTGGTATAAGGTGTGCTGGAGATCCCCACTTGTATCTATAAACTGTTCCAAAACAGCGGTGGCTGAATTGGCCAATCAAAAACGGCCAAACATGTATTTAATTTACTATATAAATACGTTGATAAACTGTCCCACAATCGCTCGCTCTAAGCACAGACCAACAGAAGAGGAGTATTCAATTCTTTACTTCAATATAGGATAAACTCTGATACAACTCAACACCAGGTCTGGTCTTCTTGCTGGGATAAGATTTTATTTCAAAGTCTCAGAGAATTTTATGCGTTTCGTTCTCAAGAACAGATTCTGGTTTATGCATATACCATTTTGTTGTATGTTCAAAATTTAATTTTTTGCATAATTCCCAGTGGATCACCTTCTCAATCCAGTCATGTCTAGTTTTTTATTCTCGTTGTGCTAGTTTGCTACATTCGCAGAGTATATGGTTTACAGTCTCATCTCTATTACCACAAAGTCTACATTTACTATTTTGTTGGGTCTTATCAATTTTCGCTTATTATTATTATTATTATTATTATTATTATTATTATTATTTATTTCCTACTTTCTCATATTCGGCAGCATCCGGCACGGATGGACTCAGAAGCGACGTCCTTCTTTGGAGACCAGCACATGGGCATGCAAGAGCGGGTCGTACAGCAAATACCTACATAGACAAGCTCTATGCGGATACTGCATGCTGACCAGAGGACCTCTCGGGGTCAATAAATGATAGGAATGGTTGTTGAGAGATTGTTATTGATATCCGCGCAGCTGGTACAACATGATGATGAATGATGATGATGATGATGATTCTCATATTCGTATAAGACCTCTGGTGGTCATTTGTTGGGGGATAGAATGACCGCATGTTTCTTTAAATCTCTAGCGCCCCCACAAACCCCACAACCCTGCCCCGGGGGTTCGGACAGTCTCAATTATGTGCAACACAAATGTATAAGTGTTGAAATTGTATCTCTTCTCTTCTTTTAATCATGTGTTTTATTGAAAAGCATGTCCCCAGCCACACGTACGCAGGAGGACGGGTAACAACAATAAACACAACTTGGTGTCATATTATCAACCACCCCCGACCCGCTGAGAGGTAGATAGATACCTACATCATCATCATCATCATCATCATCATCATCATCATCATCATCATCGTTAGTTGTGAGTTTCTCCCCATATCCATCCCCATGAATTCTTCTTCTTCTTCTTCTTCTTCTTCTTCTTCTTCTTCTTTCTTATTATTATTATTATTATTATTATTATTATTATTATTATTAGTTGTGAGTTTTCCCATATCCAGCCCCATGCATTCTTCTTCTTCTTCTTCTTCTTCTTATTATTATTATTATTATTATTATTATTATTATTATTATTATTATTATCATTAGTTGTGAGTTTCCCCATATCCAGTCCCATGTATTCTTTTCTCTTCTTCTTCTTCTTCTTCTTCTTCTTCTTCTTCTTCTTCTTCTTCTTCTTCTTCTTCTTCTATACATTCTCTTCTCATTTATTATTATTATTATTATTATTATTATTATTAATTATTACTATTATTATTATTATTATTAGCATGACATCATCCACTAAAAATAGTCCCATTCTTCGCTGACGCCCAGCGCCGTGTGCGTAAGTAAAGGCAATAGTAGGTTGGTGATCAGCTTGACACACTAACCTAAATTCCATACCGTCTAGCAACAAGTTACGAGTAGTTTCCAAGGATAATAGGGGGGGAAGGTGAGGTGTTGATGTCTGGGAATGAGACATTCACTTATCAACATCTCTCTCTCTCTCTCTCTCTCTCTCTCTCTCTCTCTCTATCTATCTATCTGTCTATCTATCTATCTTTTTCTATCTTTCTCCTCTCTATTTGTATCTTATACTATTTCCCGGCCATCCATCCCCACCACCCATCACACTCGCACTCACACATATTATTTGTTTTCGTTTAACCTCTTCATTATTATTTTATTTCTTTCACTTCACCTGAGGCTGTCTACTGCCCGGTCTGGATTGCGGTGGGTTGACATTGTTGTTTTAGGAATGGACACGGACACAGATATAGAGGTGCCCCAGGTCGGCGGTCAGCCTGGTTAAGGTGCAGAGGAGAGATAGGGGACAATTGTAAAAAGATTAATCATTTACCCTACAGGTAGGATTTGACACAAGGTCACAAGTATCGGGCATCCAGCGAGCGAGCGATATATATATATATATATATATATATATATATATATATATATAGATATAGATAGATATAGATATAGATAGATATAGATATGAAAGTCGGAATAGATATATATATATATATATATATATATATATATAGAGAGAGAGAGATAGATATGAAAGTCAGGAATATATATATATATATATATATATATATATATATATATATATATATATATAGATAGAGAGAGAGAGAGAGAGAGAGAGAGAGAGAAAGAGAAACAAACAAACAAATAGAGAAGACAATTGTTTATTTTAGGATATAGCCTGCTCTATTTGAGAATGTTTGAGCACTTTTACTGCAATTCGTTCATTTCACTATCTCTCTCTCTCTCTCTCTCTCTCTCTCTATATATATATATATATATATATATATATATATATATATATTTCTCTCCTTCTCTCTCTCTCTCTCTCTCTCTCTCTGCTCTCCTATCAAATGGATATGAGCTCCCTCTGGTGACCTTAACATATCAACCTATTTATGATTTATCTGTTAAATTCTTACTTTCTTGTAGGTGCTGGACACAAAGACGAACTCATAAGTGTCGTTCTCCTGTGGAGACCTAATGGACACACTAGTGTAGGCTGACCAGCAAAACCTACACCAATCAGTTGTGTGCAGATTCTAAACTGCTGCGTGGAAGACCTGCCAGGTGCGATGACCGATAGGTTGGCGAAAGAGTCAGTAGAATATGTACTGACAGCGCGCCATGATGATGTATAAAATAAAATAAATTAGGAAATAAGATAATTATAATAAAAAAGGGGTAAAAATCACAATTCACGACGTTGTGAACAGGTATTCAAGTACTGAGTATCGACAATTTGAAACCGAATCTCCGATATTGAGTACTTTTTGTTTATAAATATAGAATACTATATATACTTTGCTTTGTACTTCGCCACCGTATTTAGAATGGCATTCATGGATTGTTCTGATGGTGTGTATATTCTATATAGAACTACTGGGAAGCTTTTCCACATCAGACCTCTTAGTGCACACACCAAGGTATTCACTAACACGGTTCGTGACTTCGTCTATGCAGATGATTGTGATCTTGTGGCTTATACACGGACTGATATGCAGCGCCTCATGGACGCCTTTGAAGCTGCTTGTAGTTCATTGGGACTTACAATTAGTTTGAAAAAGACTGTCCTAATGTATCAATCGGCACCAGGTGAATCATACTATGAACCGGCTATCTATGTCTATGGGCAGAAGTTAGCGGTTGTAGATAAGTATGTATACCTGGGTAGCACGCTAAATATGACTGGTACCCTTGATGACGAGGTCTGCTTAAGGATCAGCAAGGCAAGTGATGCCGTTGGAAAATTAGACAGAAGGTTGTGGAGTTGTCGTGGAATATCAGTTGCAACTAAAGTCAAGGTCTATGTTGCATGTGTTTTATCTGTTCTCCTCTATGTTTGCGAGACTTGGACCACGTACAGAAAACAACTGAAACGTCTCAAACGCTTTCACCAGCAATGCCTACGACAGATATTAGGGGTACGTTGGCAAATGTACGTCAGTGACATTGAGGTTCAAGAACGAGCCAAATGTCAAAGTATAGAATCTATTATAACCAAGCATAGATTGGGGTGGAGTGGACATTTGGTAAGGATGGATGATGGGCGACTTCCTAAACAACTGTTCTATGGGGAACTTGTGAATGGAAAGCATTTAGCTCAAAAGCATCAGAAGAGGTATAAAGATTGCCTGAAGTCGACCTTGAAAAAGTGTAGCATTGACGAGAAAACCTGGAAGAGTAAAGCTTTGGACCGTGGGCAGTTGAGAAAAAACTTTGCTTGAAGGCACAAAGAAATTTGAGACCAACCGTAGGCAACATGAACAATTAAAGTGAGATGTTCGCATGGGAAACGTTAATAAAACAGACGACCAAGGACTTCAAATCGGTCTACTATGTGAACAATGCGGAAGGTCATGTCTGAGCAGAGCTGGCCTGATGAGTCACCAAACTGTGCATCGCCGAAATGGACCAATAAAATACCCTGTGCTTCCTGGAATAACTTGTGAATGTAGAAAGATGTGCAAAACTTTAGCTGGACTAAAAAGTTACATTCGCGGAGCTCACCGTTGAACTTGTTGAATTTTTTGAAGCTCGTCGTTGTATTCTTTGAATTTCTGAACTTTTAAAATAATTTTTAATTTTTTAATTTTTATTTCTTTATCAAGCAATGGCAATACTTGAACACGAGTTTGCTGCCATATATATATATTATATATATATATATATATATATATATATATATATATATTATATATATATAGACAGACAGACAGACAGACAGACAGGAGAAACAGACAGACAAAGAAAAAAAGAAAATGAAAGAAAGACAAGAGAGTGAGTGAGTGAGTGAAAAAGAAAGGGGAGAGAGAGATAGAGATAGAGAGAGAGATAGATAGATAGAGAGAGAGAGAGAGAGAGAGAGAGAGAGAGAGAGAGAGAGAGAGAGAGAGAGAGAGAGAGACGTATATGTTGAATCCTATTAGTGAAATGCATTATCACATTCATCGATCATTTTTTTCCTTCCGACATTGAAGTGTTGATTTGAATTTTTTTTTATTTTTCCCAGCTTTGATCTACTTTTAATTAATGAATTTGTTCTATTTTTTCTTTTCCTTTTTTAATTTAAAAAAAAAGTCATTTTCAGTTGGAAAACAAATTTCTCATTGGATTTCCATTTGACTTTGCTTATCCAATTTTAATTTTAATTGCATGTTGCCATGGTTACTGATTTCAACATTGGATTTTGGTAAAAAGTCAACATTTTACTTTGTAATAAAATTCTTACAAAAGGATTTTGTTTTTCTGAGAATGGAATGACGAGAGAGAGAGAGAGAGAGAGAGAGAGAGAGAGAGAGAGAGAGAGAGAGAGAGAGAGAGAGAGAGAGAGAGAGAGAGAGATTCAATGTATGAGAAAGGAAAAAGAAAGAAAAAAAAAGATATTATTCGATAAGAATGAAAAAGAAAGAGAGAAAAAAGGATAGAAAGAAAAAAGAAAGAAAGAATATATTATTCGAAAACAAAAAAAACAAAGAAAGAAAGAAGATAGAAAGAAGAAAGAAAAAAAGGAAAGAAAGGAAAGAAAGAAAGAAAGAAAGATAGAAGATATTATTCGAAAACAAAGAAAAAGAAAGAAAGAACGAAAGAAAGTAAGAAAGAAAGAATGCATTATTCAAAAACAAAGAAAAAGAAAGAAAGAAGAAAGAAAGAAAGAAGATATTATTCGAAAACAAAGAAAGAATGTATTATTCAAAAACAAAGAAAAGAAGAAAGAAAGAAAGAAAGAAGATATTATTCAAAAACAAAGAAAAAGAAGAAAGAAAGTAAGAAAAAGAATGCATTATTCAAAAGCAAAGAAAAAGAAAGAAAGAAAGAAATAATATATTATTCGAAAAAGAAAGAAAAAGAAAGTAAGAAAGAAAGAATATATTATTCAAAAACAAAGAAAAAAGAAAGAAAGAAAGAAAGAAAGAAAGAAGATATTATTCCAAAAGAAAGAAAAAGAAAGAAAGAAAGTGAGAAAGAAAGAATGTATTATTCAAAAACAAAGAAAATGAAAGAAAGAAAGAAAGACAGAAGATTATTCGAAAAAGAAAGTAAGAAGATATTATTCAAAAGCAAAGAAAAAGAAAACAAGAAAGAAAAAGATATTTGAAAACAAAGAAAAAAAATCAAAGAATAAGAAACAAACAAACAAAGAATACGGAAGACAGTGTCTAATCAGTTTTGGATTATTTTTTGTAAAAGGATTTTTAAGCAAATAACAAAGACACAATGGAATATATATTCCTCATTTCATTTACTTTCTAAGACTAAAGTTTAATCATCTTTGTTGATGTTTATTAAACATTGCATCGACAAGAAAAACCCCCAAAGAAAGAAAGAAAACAAGAAAAAAAGAAAGAAACGAGAACGAAAGAAGGAAAACGAGAAAGAAAGAAAGAAAGAAAGAAAGAAACGAGGAAACAAGAACGAAAGAAGGAAAACGAAGAAAGAATGAAAGAAAGAAAGAAAGAAAAGCGAAAACAAGAACGAAGAAGGAAAACGAGAAAAGAATGAAAGAAAAGAAAGAAAGAAAGAAAGAAAGAAAGCGAAAAACAAGAACGAAAGAAGGAAAAAGAAAGAAAGAAAGAAAGAAAGAAAGAAAGCGAGAAAACAAGAACGAAAGAAAGAAAGAGAAAAAAAGAAAGAAAGCGAGAAAACAAGAACGAAAGAAAAAGAGAAAGAAGAAAGAAAGAAAGAAAGAAAAGAACGAAAAAAACAAGAACGAAAGAAGGAAAACGAGAAAGAAAGAAAGAAAGAAAGAAAGCGAGAAAACAAGAACGAAAGAAGGAAAACGAGAAAGAAAGAAAGAAAGAAAGAAAGAAAGAAAGAAAGAAAGCGAGAGAAAAAAAAGAAAGAAATTGAAAGAAAAAAGAATACAAAAAAAAGTAAAAAAAAAACGTCAAAATTTATACAGTTATGATTGTGGGGAATTGTCATTTATAAGAAAAAGCAGAAGATGTCAAGGAACCGAAAAAGTTCTTCAGAAAACTAAAATGGCAAAAGTCTGATTCTACATCTCGTAAACAATGAATGAATTGAGCCACAAAGAGACAGAAACATAATCAGGCAGAAAAGACGTCGAGAAAAATTATTTGAACAGTCCAAAAGCAAAGACTAGAGTAATGGGAGTAGGAGTATAGAAGCAACGAAGAAGCAGTCATAACAGAACAATGTAAAGGAGTAGGAGGAGATGGGACTAGAATGGAAGGCAGAGGTTATTGTATCTATGGACTGATTCAGTAATACGAGATGACCAGTGTTGTTTCGTGTACTCTCGGGAGATATTTGTACAGACATTCGATCTTGATACAAACGTTAACTGGGATAACGATAATGTCGAAGCAGGCATTGATACAATCCAGTGTTGCAGTTCGATAAGACGCAAAACAATGATTATATTATCTTCAGAAGGGACTCTTAAATTACTTAGAAAATTATATCTACAATGTACAAAGACTCTCAACTCGAAGAACGGACACTTGTGTGGCGAGATGGTGATGTTTGTACCAGATAGACTCCCCCGCTCTCTGGCTGATAGCGACTCTAGACCATCAAGACAGATTTTACTTACTTATATATATGTATATATTATATACAGGGTGTACATGAAGTCATGCAACAGATTTAAAATGTAACAACAGCGATGGCAGTTTTGTTGAAATGCAATAATCAAAATATTCATTAAAAAATAAAACTACAAGAGATGAATTTTCATTTGGTTTTTACTCACGAGTCTATCATTTGTACAACGTGAGTTATTAAATTTTAAAAACTTTTGCAGGACATTATGGACACTCAGTATATATATATATATATATATATATATATAATATATATATATATATATGAAAAAGTGAATGGAGGTGAATCCGACAGTATGAAACAAATATTTTAGAAAAAAAAACATAACATCATGTGCTTGGTTTTTCTAAAATATTTATTTCATATATATATATATATATATATATATATATATATATATATATATATAGAGAGAGAGAGAGAGAGAGAGAGCGGGGAGTTTTCCTCTTTTCAATACCACTAGACAATGGAGATTGTTTTGGCCTCTGATGTGGAATTCCACACTTACCACAGCTCCTCTTTACCGCACATATACCCGTTCTTCTCAACGCTGATTTGGCGAGGGCAGCTATCAAAGCCGAAACGTTGTGGTTCTTTGGCGGACTCTCTACCGACTCATATATATATATTATGTATGTATCAGTCGGTAGAGTGTCCGCCCTGGAACCACAACGTTTTGGCTTGGATACCTGCCCTCGCCAACTCAGCGTATGTTGCCGAGGGCAGATATAAAAGCTGAATCTCTCTCCGCTCGGCATTTATTGATATATATATATATATATATATATATATATATATATATATATATATATATATATATACAAAACCTCTACATAAGCATCAAGTAAAAGAAGGTCAATTTCTTAAGCGGAATTTAACAGATTTGAATTCAGAGTTTCCTTCTCCTAGACTGGTTACCAAACCAAAGTTAAAGAGCCAAGTCCGCTCTGCTATTTACCCATAGCTGGAAGGATAGTAGTTGGATGTATATCTTTTCCAATGGTATTAGCGCTATGGAAAATGCAAGCAGCCTTGTCCCGGATTTGAACTCGGCTCGCCGTGTCTATTTCTCGTCGACTGTGGTTGGTAATATCATGGTATTGGTGCTCTGACGTGTTGTTCATCGCCTCACTCTGTATGTGATTTGAAAGCCGCACAGATAAACGTTTAACGTAGTATCAATCAGTGACTTGTTTTACGAGTAGGAACTGGGCCTTAACGCCGCGTAAACAACTAAAAACATTTGTTGTGTGAAAGGTGAAGGTACAATTGATCACAGTAGAGCAAGAAGAAATTTCGGAGAACTTCAACGGCCAGGTAAGATCAAGTAGACCTAAAACCGTGGATTACGAGCCAGAGAGGCAAATCCGACCAGTAGCATTCGGAGAGTATTAGGGTAATTCGTGGGTAGCCTACAAATTATGTCTGTAAGCGTAGTAGGATTTAAATAATGATATGTTAAATGGTAAGTTACCATTAACTGTTGTAGAAATGATTGACATGTAGTTCACCGATTTCTGATTGGCAAAAGGAAAAGCCTGAGAAGGAACTGACTGAGAGTTGAGTTAATTAGATTTTGATCGTTAGTCAAAAGGACTGGATGTGATATATGTTCGTCTGAATCAAGATGCCAGCTTCTCATCGCTCGGTTATAAATACCTTTGGGCTAATAAAGACGTCTTGTAAAACAATTAAGTCTTGCTTCCTTATTAACAACATTATTACCAACAAGAAATAATCACAGTCAACCTAGCCCAAGCATAAATCAGCATAGAAGAAGAAGATGGCCGCCGGCGAAACAGAACCCAGTAAGAACCCATCTCCTCTCCTCTCTTTCTCCCCCCACCATTTATACGAGGTTTGTCAATGTCAGAAAACTTCGATGTGAGAGGCATTGTCCACTGCGAGTTCTTGCCACAGGGCCAGACGATCAACCAGCACGTCTACAAAGAGATACTGCGGTGTTAGCTTCGTGCAGTGCGCGAGAATAGGTGATAGATGTGACAGGACAACTCGTGGGTGCTTCACCATGAAAACGCACCCGTCCACACTGCCCTGAGTATCCGAGATTTCCTGATCCAGAAGAACATCAGTGTACTGGAGCAACCCCCCTACTCGCCCGACCTGGCTACATGTGATTTTTCCTCTTCCCCAAGTTCAAGAGGGTCATCAAGGGAACTCGTTTTGAGGATGTGCAAGACATTAAAAAAGGCCGTGACGACAGAGCTAGGGAGAATCCCGGAAGAATCCTTCTTGTAGCTTGTAGTTTGGATTTGATTTTTTTTTGCGACACCAGTCTGGAACTTTTCTGACATACCTCGTATACCCGTGTCAAACGTTTACCGTATTTGACGGCATATAAGACGCACGGGCGTATAAGACGCAGTCCCATTTCAGCAGGTCAGATTCAGGAAAAAAAAGTTTTTAGTGTATTTAAGCATATATTGTTGAAAACAGTCTAGCTGTACATTACACAAGCAGAAACATAGCTGTATAAAAGCAATTTGGCAGTACAGGGTAGGTAAAATTACTAAGCTTAAGCTGGGTTAGTGAGCATCACAGTGAAGATTAGCCTAGGCCTATGGGAGGTTTCAAACTTCACCGACGATGTATAAGACGCAGGGCAATTTTTGAGCTAAAATTTTGGAAAATAAGTGCGTCCTATATACCGTCAAATACAGTATATAACATTAGTATAAGTCTTTTGTGGTTCGTCGTCTTCCCGACCTCGTTAAAAGCATCCGGAACTATCGAGATTTGCCTCAAAATATTGCAAAACTTTTGACTCACTTTAGTAGTTCAACCAGTCTTATTGATTATTGATTGTTATCTCTGTAAAATCATCATTCAGTTTTTCCATAATCGATTTTCCTTGTATTGATTAATCGCTGTTATCACAAAAAAATCAGCAACCAATTTGCTAAGATCGATTTTATCGAACAGATAAGACAAGTGATTCCCATGTTTAAAATTGTTCCTTTCATATCTTAATTTACGAAATGTCCTTTTCTGTCTGTCTGTCTGTCTGTCTGTCTGTGTCCTCTTATCAAACAAGGACAGCAAGAGCTGTAGTCAATTTTGTGTCTGAATTATCAAATAACAACATTGAAATCCGGAACAAAGGTTAACATAGGTTTATTACCCTTTGGTACAAAAGGAGAAAAAAACAAGTGTTCTAAAAAATATGAATTTATTGTGATGTTTATGTCGACGTTTAAACGTTTCGGTTTATGGAAAACCTTTTTAGGACCATATGATAAAAAGAAGAGAAAAAGAGTTTTTGTTTTTCAAAAAGGTAATGGGTGTTTTTGAATGACTTGAGTTGGAAATAATTAGTGAACAGTTATGAGCATTTCTCTCTCTCTCTCTCTCTCTCTCTCTCTCTCTCTCTCTCTCTCTCATTATGTCTCTTTCTCTTTCTCTTCTTCTCTCTCTTTTTCTATCTCTGCCTCTCTTTCTCTTACGCTCTCAGGTTGTCTCTTTCTCTTCCTGTCTATGTCTGCATATATCTATCTATCTATCTATCTATATATATATATATGGGTGGATGGATAGTTAGATTTTACGGCATATCAATCCTTGTTGGGTTATTTTATGCCGAAGATGTTTTGTTTTATTCATTCTTCGTGGTATTCAATTTTTATTTTTAAAACCTAATTTTTAAACACATTTTTAACTAATGTTTTTCTATTTAACCCATAGATTGGAACCGAACAGGTACATCTCCTTCGGATCAGAGTGGACCTGGGAGCAATGGTGATATGAGATACTCCATATTCTCCAGAGCTCCATAATTGAAACTCCACCAACAAAACATTTGACTGCTAAACACCTATTCATGGAATGCAGGTTTTTTGCTCACATCAGAAACCGTTATTTCTAATGCAAACAATATAAAAGATCTATTTGAAAATGTCAACATTGAGGACATTCTGTCCTTTTTGAAGGAAATAAAATTATACCAAAATAATATAGATATGAACTTAATCAATACCATACAACATGATCCCCAATGGTGCTAATACATTGTTAAAACCAATTACAAATAAAGTATAAATATGAATACACAACATATATTACCTCCTAACCGTTAGGCATGACATAACCCCAGACGGGTTGATATGTAGTTAAAATCAATCAGCCAACAAACCATCCACCAACAGATAGAGTTTAACGTCATACTCAGGACATTGAGACACTAAGCCACCACCCTCTAGCACATATATGATAAAAAGGGTCATAGTTTGGCATAAGGACAATAGGGTTGGGATAATCATATAGGTGCTAGGGCTTGACGTGACCAGCTGTTTGATTAGAGGGAGCCTCTCCCGTCTAGCCTAAGTAAGTATTATATAGGAATGCTTGATATCATATAACTGTGTGTAAAAGTTCTTAAAAAAGAAATACACAAAATATATGAATGCACAATGAACGCAATTCCTTAACCTCTTGGCATAAAATAACACTAGACCGAAGGAAAACGCAAACAGCTTCGTCGTTTTTTTTCATTTCCCATGGTGATAACTGTTACAATAAGTATGCCTCTAGTGGCGGAGTAAGAATCTTAACAAATGGTATATTCTCCTATCAAGTGTCCAGTATGGTAGCAGTAACAGTCACCCAATGAGGCTGTCCCTCCATTTTCGGAAAAAAGCGGGTATTATTGCACAAATGCGTCCGGGACTCCTGCCCTAAAAAACGCTAAGCGGTGCCTGCACAAATCCAGCTCGCGCTACTACTCGGTCGTATTTATTTAGAAATACGTGACAGTTTTTTGTAAAATAGAATAAAATGAAGATACCGAAAAAAAAAGGATATTTAAGGTGGGGAGGGGTAAAATATTTACATTTACTTGGCCATAAAAAACCTGGATGCTGGATTACTTTTAACATCTTCAAACCACTAAAAAAGTTATTTGACGATTAAAAAAACACCTTTAAACAGGTAAAAACATTTTAAAGAGGGGTGGGGGGTTAAATATTTACATCGAGAAAAATATCGCTTTCATATCGAATTAACTTTTCGAGAAAAACGCCTTCAAACAGCTATGGAGTTCAATAGTAGCGGGGGTTGGATTTTGAGCAGGCACCGCTTAGCGTTTTTTAAGGCAGAAGGCCAGGACGCATTTATGCGATATGTACTAAAAAAGCTTCTTCGATTGTCATGTGTATTTCTTGTTTCTACATGCGTATTTTCTCTGATTATCAGTCACCCGCTAAGAACAAGACGTGACAACTCAAACCTTGTCATGTGATGTCGTGGCCCAGATCGCGTGACGTCACACCACAACGTACTTACTGCACCGATGAACCTCTCCACTTGGTCTGAATGTCTCAATGAGAATAATGATGCGAAAAGCAATAGATTCTTTTTTAGCATCACGACTGGCATCATAAAATCGTAAGAGGAGGAATGAAAATAAACAACAGAAAGGAGGAATAAGGAATTCATGCGAGAATACCAACGTTTTTTTCTAGTTCACAATTTGTTGATGGTCTTCATACGACTGGTCTTCATATTTTCGGCACAAAATTATGTTATAATCATATGGGCCATCCTTTAGGCATAAGCAAGAGCGCTTGTTCAGTGGAAATCCTTGATAAAAGAAGCCTTTGGTTCTTCTTAGTATTGTAAGTTCCTTCTCATTTGGTTGCAAATGAACTGTAGCAAGTTTCAGTGTTTAAGTAGTGAATTACCCACGCATTATGGCTGTTGATTGGCGCAGGAATAAACCACATAACCTCGTACAGTCTACAAATTTAGGTGGTGTATTGCAGGACACCTTTTATTATTATATTACATTATTATTACATATTACTATTATTATTATATTACAAAAATATTCTAACAGTTCAAATAATAAATATAATGTTGATCCTAAAAATACAAAGTATGGAGTGGCAAGAGATTTAATGTTTTAGGTTTAAAGGTGGATGAGTATATTCTTGGTGTATGTTCTTAGGGGTAACTTCTAACCCCATCTTATTTGGTGGTCGCTCTGAAAAGTAAGAAATTCAAGGAACGAAGAGAAAGAGACAAAGACAGAAGGTGTTTATGATTTAGGCTTTATTCACGTGTCATAGCCTCATCTTGGCAAGAAAATGTATACCTGGCCAGAAGTGGTGTCTTGTCCCAGAGTCTGAATAGAAGATATTCTCCTTGGTGACGGAAGTCGGTCTTTTTTCCCGTACATGCGCGGGGGTTCTTCCGGTGAAGGATCATGGGAGTTTATTATCTTTTAAATTTTTGAATTTTGATTTTATTTTAATCCACACGGTCTCGCGGTTTTCAAAGACTAGATGATTTTATCTATCGCGATTAATAAGTTTAAATCAGGAGAACGATTGTTCTTTGCTACTAGTACCATGTAACCCAGTACAAGTTGAAATTCTAGCATATCAACAATTAAAAAGAGTTTGCCTTCCACACAATTAGAGAAGAATGAGGATCAAATTCACTATAAAGAAAACACACACACATACACACACACATATATATATATATATATATATTATATGTGTGTGTGTGTGTGTGTGTGTGTGTGTGAAGAAAGGAAATGAATCCAACGGTATGTAGTATATTAGGAAAAATGAAAAAAACACAGGTTTAAATGGGTTAAGTGGTGAGTTTATTGGCCGACGCTGCAGTGTTTCGACCCAAATTAGATCATCTTCAGGCATTTGTTGGTATGGAATGATAAGAAATTATTTATCCATTTGAGGTTTGAAAAAAGGGACGGTTTTGAAATATGACGTCAATATTCTTTTTCATGGCTGTGTGTATCGAAAAACATTGTGCATTTTTTAAGTGTGTGGTTGTGTGTGTATGTGTATAAATTTTGCGATGAACAACAGCGGAAATAAACATTAAAGATATCTAATTAATAGATCGAAACACTGCAACGTCGCCAATAAACTCACCACTTAACCCATTTAAACCTGTGTTTTTTTCATTTTTCCTAATATATATATATATATATATATATATATATATTCAAGTTTATAAAAAATAAATGTAGTTGGTTTTTTTTTGGGGGGGTGAAGCATTAAAGAATAGGGAAATTGATAGTTCAAATGGGCTAATCTTCAAGAAATACTGTTGACATACCGGCTTTGTTCGGATTAATTGTGTAAATTATACTGGACTTAGGAAATGTATATAGTAATTGTTAGTCTTAGACTTCCATTTTAATGAATTGTGGTAGCTAATTTATACTTGATATAAAAAAAATGAAGTTAATGTATTTCATTAGAACTTGAGATCAAATGTGAAGCATATGCGATAGCCTTACAATTTTCGTATATATATATATATATATATTGTAGATAATATGGGCTATATTTCCAAGCAGACAGTGCTCAATATCATTGATAGAGCATTTATATCTAAGCTACGGTAGCGTGGACATAGAGTCAATACAAACACACACACACACACACACACACACACACACACACTGAATAATTTTGACCATAAATGAAACACTCATTGATAAACCTACGCAATTTCCGAGGGTATAGTGACATAAGAAGTGACGTAGTTTCGGTTACAGACAAACAAATACCGAATTTCCATTATAATAAGATATCACTGCAAAATTATTTTTGGTTACAGAGTGTAAAATCCTACACCACAGGAAAATATTTATTAAATTAGGACAAATGTTTAAACTGTTTGGCCTTCGGTTTCTAAGCACTTTTGAATTCGTTCAATATCTGAACTTTGACCTCTTCTTATCGATTATCGCAACTGGGGTTTGCTCACCCATCTATGACCCCGCCTCTTTTAGGGCCGTTATTATTCTTGGCTAAATTGTATAGACTCTTCCTCTATCAGCTGACCCCCACCCCTTCCTAGAGAAACAAATCAAGATGATCCCCTTGGAGAGAGAAGAACCATTTCAGCATGGTCATTCATAATCGATAACATTAAAAGAATAAGTCATGAACGCGTTTGTTCAAATGTTTCGTCCTGTCAGCTGATCATCTAAATAATGGACTATTCCATTTTGAGGGGGGTAAAGGAACACGCTGCATATAAGAAAAATAAAGTAGAAGGAGGTATTAATCGAAAATAAAGAAAAATTCAGTGAATGAGAAAGGAAAAAAGAAAAAAGAATGAATGAAAGAAAGAAAGAAGATATTAATTTAAAAGAAAAAAATCAATGAATTAGAAATATAGAAAAAAAAAAAATGAAAGAAATGAAAATATTAATCAAAAAGAAAAAAATCAAAGAATGTGAAAAGAAAAAAAAAGAAACAGAAATAAAGAAAAAATAAAATATTTATCAAAATAGAAGAAAATTTCAAAGAATGATAAAAGAATAAAGAAACAACGAATATATTAATAAGAAAAAGAAAAATTAATTCAAAGAATTCACTGCAAAAGTAAAGAAATGTAGCAAAAGCGATAATCACTATACATCAGACGCTTATCGTCTACTTCGTTGGAATGTAAGGAAGGAAGAAATAAAGAAAGAGAAACAAAAGAAAGAGAAGATAGAAAAAAAAACGGAAGTGATAAAGAGAGAAAGAAAGAAATGAATTTAAGAAAGAAATTAAGAACACATATTTCGAAAACTTATTTTGGAATTTTATTTCTAAACAATCAAAAAATTATGTGATATTTCATAGATAATAATAAACTATTCCGAATGTTTTTCAAATTTTTCAATTTTGATAAATTTTCGATAACAAGGAAAGGATAAACTAATCTAATTGAAACTTGGCCACTAATTCGTATCAATATATGTACGTATTCTATGATTACACGGGTCAGGGAAGAATAATATACAGATATCAATATAAAAGGGGAAAAGAAGAGAAGAAATAATGAAACACATCTGCTTTCCGATTCTTCCGACTCGAGACCCCACTCTCTGTTACTTTACTCCTTTCAAACTTATTTTCAAGTCGGGAAAGAGAAAGGTTCGATTCCTAAAAGTTTGAGAAGCAGTAATAGATAGTTCCACTAGTAGCAAACATATTATTTTTCTGAAGTTAAAGTAAAGTCGTCGGGGTGGCCTAAAGTCGGTATCACCCTATCAGTGAGAGAGTCTATCTCTTTTCACTAGCGCTAGACCAAGGAGATAGTTTTTGTGTCTGAGGTGAGCGCCACACCTACCATCAGCTCCTTACTTTACCGCACAGATCCCTGTGCTACTCATACGCTGAGTTGGCGGGGACTAGTATCGAAAAAGGAACCTTGTGGTTTCTAGCCAAACGCTCTACCGACTGAAACAAGTCCTTTTGTATTTCTTTAATTTATGTTATTTTTTGCATTATGTATACGTATATAAATATTATCTATAATATTCGTGGAATATGGCATGGACCCATATGTTCGAATTTTACGCCCTGTAATCATCCCAGATAAATAATGAACCATTCTGTTTGGATAGAGAATAAAGAAAGAGAAGAAAAAGAACACGTTACACATCAGGGATGAAAAAGCAAATATAGAAAGAAAGAAAAAAAGAAATGAAAGTGAGAGAGGGAAGTAAGAGAAAGATTAAACAATAATGCAATACATAAGATGATTATTGTCTATTTTAAATGTAATGGAAGGAAGGGTCAAAAGTAAGGGGGCGATGATATTGAAACAAAAAAGAACGAGATTTATTCATAAGTAAGTTAAAATGAAATACATTAAATCTTAACTGGTCTAATTTTTAATTTTTTTTAAATTAGTGAAACAGATCACTAATTAGCACTGAGCCTATTCTAAAAGTGACCACCCTAAGCGGATTTAACAGGTTTGAATTCGGAGTTTTACTTCTCCTAGACTAGTTGCCTAACCAAGGTTAAAGAGCCCAGTCTGTCCTACTATTTTACCCATAGCTGGAGGAGAGTAGTTGGATTATAACTTTTCCCAAAATTATCATGATTTGAACTCTGGTCGACAAGTCCATTTCCTACGACTCTAACCACGCACCTCCAACAATTACGTTTATTTATTTAATCATCTATTTATTTTCAAGGAAGCAAATAAATTAAACTGCTTTTTAAATATATCTTAAGTTTAATCTTCGCATACTATAACTTTTATGTAAATAAGTAAGTCGTCGGATGGCCTGAAGTCGGTATCAGCCAGACAGCGAGGGAGTCTATCCCCTTTTCACTAGCGCTAGACCAAGGAGATTATTTTAGCGTCTGATGGTGGAGCGTCACACCTACCATCAGCAGCTTACTTTACCGCACAGATCCCTGTGCTACTCATACGCTGAGTTGGCAAGAGCCGGTATCGAACCAGGAACCTAGTGGTTACTAGTCGAATGCTCTTACTGACTGAGCTAAGAGTCAGTTTATGTAAATAATCAAACTTCATTTGTATAAAAAACAAATTTGCAT
>CM042146.1:67321570-67431570 GCA_023376005.1 Doryteuthis pealeii | reverse complement strand
GGTTAAATAGAAAAATGTATTTATAAAAAGAAATTGAGTATCCATTAATAATGACTTTATTTCAAAACTTTATCGGCATTATTGCAAAATATATATATATATATATATATATATATATATATATATATATATATATATATATATACAGAGAGGGGGATATGACTGGAAACTTCAAGTACCTACACCTAATATGTATATTTATAATTTCATATATTCTAATAACAAAAACTCCTAGTGCATGCACACGTTCTCATGCATATACCCCTACACTCATACATGCTTAGACACGTTCACATCCCCACATATGCACATATCTAAACTGATGATATATACCAAATATATAAAACCCGGGATTTTATACTATTTAGTTCATATCAATTTTAATGTATTATTTACATGTTTCGATCTTGATTTGAATTTGAATGAGTGAAGGACAAATGAGATAATAGTAGTAGTGGTTTGTGTAAAATTTCAAATTGTTTTAGTGTAATTGACAAAAAGTACCTATGACTCGGCTCCCGATAAGCAAATTGACTCAAAACCATATACATTCAAAAGTCTACATGGAGTTTCGTGGGTCGAGGGAATAATATAACACTAGCGGGACATGTTGATACACCAGAGTATGATGGTAATTTAATTATTACAACATTTGGTATGTTTCCTTAAGAGTGCAAAATAGTTCAATAAGTAAAAAGTATAATAATCTTGATTTAACCCCCCCCCCTCTCTCTCTCTCTCTCTCTCCCTCTCTTTCTCTCTTTTTATCTTTTCATTATGTTCGATTGAATCAGCTTTGCGGTATCCTTTCCACGTGCCACCTCTCTCTATCTTTCTTTTCTTATTATTGTTTCTGTATACCATTTTCTTTTTTTATTCCCTTTCTTTCTTAAAAACGGGATGGTCCATTATTTAGCTCAGGTGACAACATGTATTTGGACGATCTCATTTTTAACCTGTGGGTGATGCAAGATGATAACGGTCGTACTTTTTAGGAACACGAATATTGATATATAAATAGAGTTGTAAAGTAAAAAAAGTGTTCTATATCATATTTCAAATGGGGGAGCGTGGTCTAATGGTTAGAGTCATAGGAAATATAGGATAATAGTCTCGTCGACCTGAGTTCAATTCCTGAACGAAGCAGTTAGCATTTCACATTGCGCTAATATACTTTGGAAAGGTATGAATCCAATTCTCTCTCCAGATTTGGGTAGATAGCAGGGCAGACTGGGCTCTTCAACCTTGATTAGGCAACCGGTCTAGAAGAAGGAAAACTCTGAATTCAAACCTGTTAAACTCCGCTTAAGAAATTGACATTGTGTCGCATCCTGCTCATGCGGAGGGGTTGGTAAATATATATGTGCGGATACAGCATTCTGTGCGGAGGACCTCCCGGGGTCAATGAATGATAGGGATGGTTGGCGAGAGATTGTCATGGATATCTGCACTGCTGGCATGACATGATGATGATGATGATGATGATGATGATTAGTTCTTATATCATTTCTTACTGATTTTAATTGAGATTCAGAGTCTATCTTTACGACTTTTAAATTTTACATGCAATGTAGGTGTCTTATAGTATCTATATAATAATCGATGGAGGTGCGTGGTTTAATGGTTAGAGACGTATGAAATGAACTTGTCGACATGATTTAAAATCCTAGACGGGGCAGTTTATATATATATATATATATATATATATATATATATATATATATATATATATATGTCATATTTCTTCTCAATGAATGAATAAATTTTATTTATTTTTACTTAGAAGTGGACCTGAGTAAAAAACTAAATCAAAATAGAGTTTCCCGTTCTGATTTTTTTTAATTGGAAATTCAAAAAGTTAAATGAAAGGTGAAGAGTAATACACTTTTCTAACTATAAATTTCAAAAGTCTTTTTTATGCTGAAAACGCTTAAGAATAATTGCATCCATTACTGAAAACGAAATTAATTAATTAGTTTTTGAGGCAGGGGGGCAGAACGGAACTCCGCAAAGATTACCCAAATAATATTCCAAAAATTATTTTTTAGTTTTTATTTTCATTTTATACCCGAGCAGATTCTTTAAAAAAAACTTTTCTCTTCTATTCACACCTTTTGTCTTTAGTGTTTTTATTTATGCAGAAAATAGTATCAATCACATATATACCACACCGATATTTTGCACTCCAAAAACAGGGAGGTCAAAGTTAAGAGACCTGAAAAAAATTAGAAGGTTTTGAAATAAAATAACTAATGCATTATAAAATTAATTCACTGCTAAATCAACATTGAAAATTTCATTAAATTCGAATAATTCCCTGATTTTTGGTAATTTTTTTTTCAAACGTGGGGGTCAGAATTGTATTAAAAAACACGGACTTTTCAACGAATTGGGTAAATCTACTTTGACCTACTTTAAATTGAAATGGACATTATAATTGTATTGTTTGCTGGTGTTAAGAGTGTCTCTGTTAATCACTATCCAATCTCCCCATCACTGGCATATAGAGAGGAAAAGAGAATTATGCAGGATGTAAAGACAGGGACGGGTTAGTTTTTGACTTAATTGCAAATTACGACCTATTAAAGTGGATTTTTAAAAAAACATTTAGTAATCTAAAACTAAGGAATTATTTTGTATAAATTTCGTGTCATTAAGCTCACCAGGAAAAAAGCCTTTACAGATTGAAAGGTGAAAATCTCAGCTTTAGTATCATATATATATATATATAATATATATATATATATATATATATATATAGAGAGAGAGAGAGAGAGAGAGAGAGAGAGAGAGACAGACAGACAGACAGACAGAGACAGAGACAGAGACAGACAGAGAGAAAATCTGTGTGTTTCAATGTAAATTGTAACATATAAAAACAAGTTACTTGTCGTTTTCCTTTAAAACAGTACTTAATATAAAGGAAGTCACTCATAAGTCGTTGAACCTTAGAAACTTCGATTTAAAAGCCATCGATAAAAGCATTTTCACAACAATTCGATTTAAAAACGGAGAGATATATACGAGTTGGCGCAACTGGTATCGAACTCAGAATGTTGGTGTTCCTAGGCGGATGCTCTACCGACTGAGATATTGAGTGTATTTACTTTTGTTCTACTTCCTATTCATATTTTGCCAATGAATAATACTTTACAGTATTCGCTTTGATCCGGGTATATTAGGTTTAAAAAATGAGCTTTTTCTAAACGTTTTTTTAATGGTGCCTTTGTTTATGGGTGACAACACAGACACAGACACAGACACACACACACACACACACACACACACATTTATATATATATATATATATATATATATATATATATATATATATATATATACAGACAGACAGACTGAGAGAGAGAGAGGAGAGAGAGAGAGAGAGAGAGAGAGAGAGAGAGAGAGAGAAAGGGACAGAGATAAGGAGAGAGAGCATCCATTCTGTTTCTAATACTAAGAACTTAGGTGCCCGTTCAACCGGAACCGAGTATATAATGTATCACTCAACTTAGGGGGCCCATCTACCCCAACCTCAGACAGCATCTGTACATTGCATTTAAATGGGCAGGGTCAGAGTCAATTCCTAATACTTAAGAAACTGAACAATCTTTTGTCCCTCCTTTATATACACGAGAGGTTCACATCAGTCATCTTGATTTCGTGTCGCATCCTACACTCGAGGTGACATCGTCAAATACCTATTTACCATCTGTATATATACACACACACATACACACACATACACACAGATATATATATATATATATATATATATATATATATATGATCAAAATTTGAGGAAAAACGGATAAAGCAAGAATACATTTCGCCCTGGTATGTTCACGAAGCTTCGTCTGAAGACTTATTTGAGAAAATGAACAACGGTCTGTTTACATATTGAAAACGTGGAGAGATGTGAAGAAAAGAAGGGGGAGGATGGATGCGTTGAAAGGTGGGAAGAAAATATTTTTTTGATTTTACCCAATCTCATACTCCTCATATATATATATATATGGGTGAGGCAGAGAAGAGAGTAGCCTCGATAGAAAACAGATCTAGAAAGAGAGAAAAGCCAGCAGCCCCTGAAAGAATCACATTTTGTGTGCATTCAGTGCACCAAAGACTGTCACTCAAGAATTGGCCTGCAGACTCACTTGCGCAGATGCAGATAATTTTTTATTTTATTTTGGACACTACGACATCGTCCTTAGTGGACAGAAAAGATCCAATAATATATATATATATATATATATATATATATATATATATATTATATATATATAAAGGAAACGATCTCTTTTCGGCAGCCTTACATATGTACATATGTAGTTTTTTATCAGAAAAAATTCTCTCCCGCCAGTGGCTGTAGTTATAAGCAGGTAGTTAGAGACTCTGACTGATGAATAAATAAATCAATGTTTAAAGAAAAACGAATGTGCGCAATGAGGAAGTAAATTCTATCTTTGTTTGTAATTTCAACTTAGTAGGTTTTAGTTCTTTCCTATGCATATATTTCCAATGCCTTGCAATTATATTTGTATACAATGGGATCCTCACGTAGATTTTGATATATTATATTTTTGTGTTTTATTAATAAAGTTTTCACTTCTCACAGCAAGTGTTTAAACTTTGTCTTTCGTGACCATTAAACTTCGTATTAGAGTTTTTGGCATAAAAAGGGACAGCAATAACATTTTACTAGCTTTTAACATGTCTTCTTTTCATTTTTACTCGGTGGTCGGCCGGGACGGCAAAATCCACGAGATGACAGGTTCTCTTTTTCTTTTCAATCAGTACTAGGTCTGGTCTCCTGGCCGGGGTTAGGTGATCCGTCTGTATCTCAGTCCCAGATATTTTGTGTGTCTTGTTGTCCAGGACAGATTCAGATTGTGCATATACCATTTAGTTGAATGGTGAAAATTGAATTTCTTGCACAGTTCCCAGTGGATCACCTTTCCCACCCAGTCGTGTTTAGTCTTGTACTCTTGTGCGAGTTTACTGCATTCGCTTATTATGTGCTTGACAGTTTCGTCTCTTTCCCCACACATTCTAGACTTGCTATTGTATTGTGTCTTATCTATTTTTGTTTGTATGAAATTTGTCCTTATGGCATTGTCTTGTGCTGCAATTATAAGAGATTATGTTTCTCGCTTGAGGTTGCCTCTTCTTAGCCATGTCCATGTCTTCTGATGTACAATCTTTCCTGTGTTTCGCTTGAATTGTCCATGAAGTTGTTTTTCTTCCCATTTTTGCTTTCTTGTTTTTGTTATATTTGTGCTCGTCCATATGTTGCAATTGTTGTTTTTTTCTGGCTGCTGATATTAGTCTCTCTTTACACTTTTTTCTCTATTATTATTATTATTATTATTATTATTATTATTATTATTATTATTATTATTATTATTATTATTATTATTTAATTGCTTGACTTAAAAACATTACGAAAAAAGAAAAACAAATTTTTGGCAACTAATTTTTATCATACGGCGTGTAATAAATACCACGTGCGATCCCCTGCCCTCATCAGCCGCCAACCAGGGGTGATAACATTAAAAACATTAAAAAAAAAAAGAAAAACAAATTTTATTGCAACTAAGATAATAAGATAAACTTTTAGTCATGTCTTGTGGTTCGCGGAAATAAAATGTAAATTTTTTTTTCTTTCTTTCTAAAATCTTGCTTCTAATTTATTAAAGACAGTGAAATGGTGGGTTCATATTTCTAAGAAAAAACAATTTGGAGAAGATTTGTCAAACTAGTACGAAGGCGGACTGAAACATTTTATAGGCTGAAAAGTACATTGTTATGACGTCATGTCTTCTGTTGATGACTTTTTTTATCAATGGGATCCAAGCACTGCCAACACTGATGGAATAAGTGTGTGGACAGCAAAAAATGAACTTAATTTGATCACATTTCATAAAAGTATTTTGGTAAGCCTATCCTCATAAGTTTATTTGCACCACTCAGTTCAAAAGCCTTAAAGATCCCAGCCAGACAATAGATTTTGTATAATGTTTATCAGCACTCGACGGAGTGGTGGCCTAATGTCGGTCTCAGCCAGAGAGCGAGAGAGTCTATCCCCTTTTCACTAGCGCTAGACCAAGAATATTGTTTTTGCGCTTAAGGTGGAGAGCCACCCCTACCACCAGCTCATCATTTTATCGCACAGATCTTGCTGAGTTGGCGAGGGCCAAGACAATGCCTTGCGATCCCTAAGCAAGTGCTTTACCGAGTGATTGAATCATTGGGGGGAACAATTGCCAAAATAGAAAGTTCATTTAAATCCAACCGTAACACAAAATCTTGCTGAAATTTTAGGCAAAAGAGATTTCATAGATTTACTTAAATATTTGTGAGCTCTACAATACTTATTACTAGCATTATATATATATATATAATGCTAGTAATATATATATATACATATATATATATGTACATATATATAGGCATATATATAATGGTAGTAATATATATATACATATATATATATGTATATATATACATATATATATATAATGTTAGTAATATCTTTATATATACAATATACATATATATGCACATATATATATATATATATAATATATAATATAATATAATGGTAGTAATATATATATACATATATATATGCATATATATATTCATATATAATATATATAATGGTAGTAATATATATATATACATATATATATATGCCATATATATATACATATAATATACAATATATATATACATATATATATAACGCACACACACACAACACACACACACACACACACACACACACACACACACACATATATATATATATATATATATATATATATATATATATAGATAGATAGATAGATAGATAGATATAATCAGAGATTAAATATTATGGATTTAATATATAATATATATATATATATATATATGTATATATAATTTGTAATATATATATAATATATATGTATAATATGTATATTTATATATATATGTATATATAATAATGGTATAATTATATATATATATATATATATATATATATATATATAATAATTAAAATCAGAGATTGAATATTATGGATTTAATATCCTGCACCTGCAGTTTCATGCGTACTTGCAATCATAAGACTGTCAAATTAGCCTTATTAAAAAAATTATCCGGACACCGCTTGCATTAAGACCTAAGCATGTTTAATTTTTTAATATAAGTTTACCGTTATAAATACCGTTGCATGAACATGCTTCAACGTTAGATAGAACTAAACAAGCTACCCGTTTTTTTTTTAACTATTACAAGTACGCATGAAACTACAGTTTCGGGATATAATCCATCATACTTTAATCTCTGATTACAACAACTGCTCTGCTATTTTAGCATTGAGCCCTTTACATGCTAAATACTTTTCTGATTATTCTCCATTTATAATATATATATATATATATATATATTATATTATATAATATATATAATATAAAGCTCTTTACATAGTAATTGAACGCCTCTATAATCAATTCTCAACTAATAATAATTAACCTTAAACAAACCGCTCCGACTGAGGATTCAGACTTGGAATACTTATAGCGAAGAATAAACGCAAGTAACTTAGACTCGTAACCCCAGTCAGTCGAGCACATCTCAGTGAGAAAGATTCTCCATATATACAACATAAGAAAAAATGACATGCACGAAATAAAACTACTACTCGACGTAAAAATATCCCAAACCATCACGCGAAAGATACCTCTCAAATGCTCATAGATAAAACGGAAGATGTCATAAACGCAGGATGAGATGGAAAGCGATGATTTTCGACGGTGATATGAACACACCACAAACTCGGAAAAGTTAACATCAAATCGAGTAAGTACCACCACCAAAGTCAAGGACCTAGCCTCATTTGAGGCAGACCTCCACGACCTTTTCCTCAAAATTCAATTCAATAATAGTTTAGCAAACCCATTCCAAAAACACTTGCCAAAGACAATAAAGAAAATTAAAAAGTCTAAAAAAATGTTTGTATTCTCCGACAAAACAAAAAACCTATACCAAATAGACAAAAATAACANTTTACTATACTCCCTCTGTTTCAAATCTTTTATCTGTATTCTTATTTAGTTTCATTAGCCTTTCTAATTTAATACAATATTATTACATTAAAACTTAAATACTTGCACCCGGAGGGTGCATATATTTGCTAGTTAGGATAAGAAAAAAAAAAGATTTATATTAAGATAAATAAAATCAACAAAATAACAATTGTCCATGACTTTGACACACCGCTATAAGAATATAAGATTCATTTTATCGATATGCCTATACGCAAAGCATTATAGCATAAAATAACAAGACACAAAGAGAACGAGACAAAACGAGAACTAACGAGACAATAAAACGAGAACACAAACGAGTATTAATACAACACAACGGGAAGTAATGAGGCACAACGAGAAGTAACAAGACACAGAGAACTTGTCACAATGAGAACTAAAGTACGCAACGAGAATAACAACAACAGACGAACGAGAACTAACGAGGCACAACGTGAACTAACGAGACATAACAAGAACTAACGAGACACAACGAAACATAATGAGAATTAACAATACACTACGAGATCTAATGAGACTTTGCTTAGATAAAAAAAAAAAATAATAATAAAGAAAAATAACAGGAAAAAAGAAGTTGGAAATTGACATGGACATTGCCTGCTTCGGATCTTGATATTGCAGACACCGAAAGTTGAACATGGAAAAACTATGGAATATTCTCTTATAAACTTGGCGCGTAACTAACATTTTCAAGAGCTATCAATAATCTGGCAAGAATATCAAATAATTCTTGGCATAACATACTTTGTTGGATCGGACAATTCTGTAAATTGTTAAAATAATGGGATAATACATATCTCGATAGGTCAGTCCGTCTACTATATAATATAATTATAATATATATATATATATATATATACTATATACATTTATGGGTGTATATATAGCATATATCTCTATATGTTATATTTGTGTGTATATATATTTTATTTTTATTTTTATTTTCATTTTATCAATAGTATATTATACAACATTATATTATCTAATACATTCTAAGGTTTAAAATAATTTTTTTATATATTCTCTATTTATGTTTTATTATTTTTTATATTTTTTTGTTTTATTCTTTCTCTATACTTGTTCAGATTCATTCAATAGTTTAATTCATAGTTTAATTTTGTCTGACTACCATCCACCCAAGAAGCCAGAACTCAAAGTGTATCCTTTTTTCTCCTTTGACTTCCTGTCACCATGGTGACAGTCTTACAATGTAAAAATATGTTTTTTGTTTTTTTTTCAAATTATTTTTTTATTTTATTTTTTGAGAAAGTAAATTTTTTCAGTTGTGCAATTCAAATAACTTGATCTTCCATCTGATGAGACTGGATTTTGGAAGCTATATTAAATCAACTTGAGATTATATAGGCCCCAATTTTAGTCGAAATAAATTTATTATGGAATTACGTGTGTTGAGTTTTTCCTTCTTTCTAAGATATATATATATATATATATATATATATATACTAGATAAAACGTGACCCGTTGGGTCACCCGTTGAGCTCTTGGTAGATAATTGGGATTAAGGAAAATGAGATTGCAAAGCGAATTAAATTTAGAATAAAAATAAATAAATACGGACAGAGAATTTTAAAAAAGACAAAATTACAATCACGTTGTATCATTTCTAAGAAAGGGAAAGTTTGATTTAATCTTAATTTATTGAGAACTAAGATGTTGAGCCTACTGGCTCGCTGCTTATGAAATTTGACATACAAATACGTTTTTGAACACTCCAATCTCTCTCACTCTCTACCTCAATGAGAAACTAACATGTATAACGAGGAGGTAATCAAAATGTACATAGAGAGGAGAAAGGGATATGCAGAATATGAGTGAAAGATCGGTCAATTTTTGACTTAATTGCAATTTTTTTTTCAAACATAACTCAGTATTAGAACTAAGAAATAATTTAGTATAATTTTCGTTTCATTAAACTAAACAGTAAAACAGCCTTTAGGACACAAAGATTGATTCTCTCAGCTTTAGTATAATAATAATAATAATAATAATAATAATAATAATAATAATAATAATAAATCAGGGTCTTCGGGAGAAATTTGACAGTTTAACAAGGAAAAGGAAAAAGTGCTTGGTAACTACAAAATTTAATGGATTGTAAAGAAATTCAACAGGCACGGAAATTACACTACTGTCAACAAGTTTCACTCAAAATAACCGCGATTAGGGTCGACCACAGTCTTAATCCAGCTCCGGAACCTGGAGCAAGCTGATGTTACAGTTTCCCTGGAAACGGTCTCAAAAACTACCATAATTCTGTCGATTAACTGGGCTTTTGTAGTACTGGCACGGCAATTGGTGTATTTCTCACAGCGCCCCATATATAACAATCAATGGGGTTAAGATCTGGGGAGTTTGGAGGCCAAACATTGGGACTGGTGTAGTCGTAAAAATTTGCCGACAACCATTTTTTACTTTTCCCAGAGGTGTGGCAGGGGACCGAATCCTGCTTCCATACATATGGCCTACCATTGGCTAACTTTGTTATCCAGGGCTCGACTATAGTGTTTAGCAACTCCACGTAGGCATCTGATTTCAACCTGATACCCTTTCTGCAAATTTTCGAGTAATTCTGCTGTACGAACACAAACAAATTGCCTGTTATGTTGCTTTCTTCTAGCCACAGCCTCGTAGTCTCCATTGCAATGCCTGATTGTTTTTACAGTGTTCAAGGTGCATTGGGCAGCAACCATAATCTCCATATTTTGATGGCCGGCACAGATCATCATGATACAAGTTATTCTCTTCCATGATTCAGGTGGGCTCCAGTCATCCATTCTATCTGTCATCACGTATATGAAAGAAAAAGGGTCCAAACTTTTAAATGATGCGTAGTGTGCGTCAATACCTCCAACCTACGGAGAAAAATAACCAAATATAAATATGCCAAATTTCTTCCGAACACCCTATATATAACTTAACTTAATACTTATTATAGTTTTTTTTAAATATATATATGTCACTGATGTTATACATTTAAACCAACAGGAATCCACTTAAAAATTGACCTTGTGTCGCTTCTCGCCCGTGTGTGTGTGTGTGAGGGGGGTAAATACATACTCTGGAGCTACGTACAATAAATAAATAAAGATAGAAATTAAAATACGTATTGTATTTATATGATTTAATATCCATTTGATAAGTCCTTTATTTTTCCAGGTTCTGTCAACTGTAATAAATCAACACTATGGAAGATTACAGTTGATGGGTAATCTATACATATATAAACGGCAGTTGGTATGTATGTATGTATGTATGTACGCCCGGATGAAACAAAGAAAATAAAAAGTTAACAACAAAGCAAACATATATACACATTAAATATCATCGGTTTTTGCTTTTTGATTTATATTTACGAAGATATCTAAAAATTAAAATCTTATTATGATAATGGAGATTGTGTGTTTTTCTGTCTGTAACCGAAACTATATTACTACTCAAGTCACAATTCCCTTAGTCATTTTCGTCATATTCTCCATATTCATTCAAACCTTATTTATTAATAAAATTGTTTTACATTATTAATACCGTTGACCATATCTGCATACAAATAACATGCAATTATATTTATATAGACAACAAAATAGCGGTTTACAGAGTGAACGGGAAAGCTAATTTGCATATTGATATTAAAAATTTGATTTTTAATAAATATTTGCTTAGTGTTATTGATTCCTAATTGTTGGGTTTTATTTTCATAAATATAAGCAAAAATTTCGCGGATAAATCTTAAAAGAAATCCATTATCAAGAAGAAATAACTATAATTTTTATCTTTACTTCCTATTTTAACTAAATAGTTAAATTAGGAAAATGATGGAAGAGTTAGTTTCAAAGTTGCTCTACTTTTCGATTATACCCCCTCTGTTTAAATCATTTTATCTGCATTCTTATTAGTTTCATTAGTCTTTCTAATTCATATATTTTATTACATTAAAACTCAAATACGTGCGCCCGGAGGGTGCATATATTTGCTAGTAATAATAATGGATCTGCGAGACTATATTTGCTAAGTCCATGTTTTTTGTCCACCTCTACCCAGGTGATGCTGGGTAGCCGCTTCTAGTTTATAAAGGGGAAAGGGGCTTAATTGCATTGAATTAATGAGATGGAGAATTGTAGCCCAACATTTTCAACGCTGAGATATATATATTTACCAACCCCTCCGCACGAGCAGGATGTGACACAAGGTCAATTTATTAAGCGGAGTTTAACAGGTTTGAATTCAGAGTTTTCCTTCTCCTAGACCGGTTGCCTAACCAAGGTTAAAGAGCCCAGTCTGACCTACTATTTACCCATAGCTGGAGGGAGATTAGAATTCATACCTTTCCCAAGGGTATTAGCGCTAAGTGAAATGCAATTACCATGTCCAGGATTTGAACTCAGGCGACGAGTCCATTTCCCTTGACTTTAACCATTACAACACTTCCTCAATGCTCAGATATAAATGAGAGTTAATATCCTTTTGTGGTAATCAATAATACAATTATCGATTTTTCTGCCTGATGAAGATCAAAACATTGATAGAATGAGGATGGATTTTGATTTCGGAAGTCTTGGTATTAATGGTCTCCCTGGGTCAAACGATCCAAATAATTGGATGGTCTGAACTACCATTCGCGTCTTAAATTTGGTAAAAAATGGAAATGCAAAGTCCACATTTATTTGTTTAGGATCCAATAATCATTTAAGTAGAATTAACCCTCTGATGATACGTCACTGCTTACATTACATTACCCCAAATCGTCAATACATAGAATGAAGAACAACCTTATATTATATACAATCAAAATTTGAGTATGCCACCTTAGACGCCCCTTATTGATTTTTTAAACAAGTTTCAATGAATACATTCCCGGTATTATATATTTATATACAATATATGATTAGATATAAAAGTCGTCGGGGTGGCCTAAAGTCGGTATCAGCCAGTCAGCGAGGGAGTCTATCCCCTTTTCAATAGCACTAGACCAAGGAGATTGTTTTGGCGTCTAAGTTGGAGCGCCACACCTACCATCAGCTCCTTACTTTACCGCACAGATCCCTGTGCTACTCATACGCTGAGTTGGCGAGGACCGGTATCGAACTAGGAACCTTGTGGTTTCTAGCCGAACGCTCTACCGATTATATATATTATATTATTATATATTTATATATAGTTTGTTTTATTAATATATATTATATATATTATATTATATATTTATATATAGTTTGTTTTATTAATATACATTTAAAGTTATCTAACATAGAATTTTACAAGAAATTATTTACAAACAAGAAATAGTCATTTTTCAGTTTCAAGGGGTTAACTAAAATGTTTAAAATGAATAAATACCTATGATTTTGTGTAAAATCTATGTGTAAAATAGTCAACTGGACTTATCGTATCTTCAGGGGGTTAATTTGAACTCGGGTCGGCGAGTCCGTTTCCTACGACTCTAACCATTACACCAGACGCATTATTTAAGTTAATAAAGGTAACGGCCAAGTACAACTGGACTTACATTGACCAACTATGCGAGGACACTGGCTGCTGCGTAGAAGACCTCCCAGGGGCAATGAATGATAGGGAAGGTTGATGAGAGATTGTCATGGATATCCGTGCTACTTGTGAGACATGATGATGATGATGATTCCTACGGGTTAGCTCAGTCGGTAGAGCGTTCGGCAAGAAACCACAAGGTTCCTAGTTCGATACCCGCCATCGCCAACTCAGTGTACGAGTAGCACAGAGATCTGTGCGGTAAAGTACGGAGCTGATGGTAGGTGTGGCGCTCCACCTCAGACGCTAAAATAATCTCTTTGGTCTAGCGCTAGTGAAAAGGGGATAGACTCCCTCGCTGCATGACTGATACCGACATTAGGCCGCCCCGACGACTTTACTTTACTTTACGTAGATGCAAAATTTTAAAATCGTATGAAGTGAATTCTGCCATTTTCTAATGTTTGAATTTGAATTCAATACTTAGTCGACAAACTAAAACCCGTTAAAAAATACTGGTTTTCCCCGTCTAACCAGATATCTCCCGGCATTTCACGTAGGTGGCGTCATCAGGTGCGATGATAGCAGCGGGGGGTGGCAAACATTTATTTGGATGGCAGACACCCCAGCCTTATAGCTTCGCTTCGACAGCCTTTTGACCCAGGATTCAACCCACTAGAACAGACCAAGGTCTCCGGGTTTTCCTCTGCGCTTTTATTTATCTCTTTTTTTTCTTTTTTTTTTCTTTGCCACGTCAGTTTCATTTTTGTTCGACTTTTAACTTCCATTTGTCTGTCTTATCTCATAGATAAGCCCGACTAGACGGTGACGTCGTCGTCGCCGTCGTGAGAAAACATCGACAGAGATACGAACACGTGCGTTCTTGGATACCCCCTCTACGCACACACGCATCGACATATACACTGGCTGTTACCTAAAAGTCGGTGAGGACAAGAATCCGCCGATTGCATCCTTAGGGAGGATTAAGAACTCCTTCTAAAAATAGGGGGGCCTTCAGTATGAAATTATTTTAAAAGCTATTAAGGAGAATGTGGCCACCCCTTCATTGTCATTACTCCCAGGTCAACTCTGACCTGGAGTGGTAATACTTGTCATCATTATTGAATATATAATATATAATGTTTACATAAATTGGACATCTCTCTCACCCGCTCTCTCATTATATATATATATATATATATATATATATATATATATTATATATTTATATATTAATGATTTGAAGGAATTACAATGCGTATAAAAATAAAAAAAAAAAGATGTTATTATTGTCAGAAAAAATAACATCTTTTTGTTTTTTATTTTGTTTTTGTTTTTTATTCTTATACGCATTGTAATTGCTTCAAATCATTAATATATAAAACATACAACAGTGCTTCAAGCAAACAATTATATATATTATATATATATATATATATATATATATATATATATATATATATATATATATATCAATAGGGCTGTGAAAATAGAGGACAAAATATGAAAATAATCAGGTGTTAAATGATACACGAGAAGTTTATTAATACGTCTAAACTTTGATATAAACTCGCTTCTTTTTTGTTCAGCAATTTGTTTTCAGTATATTCTAGGATGCATTATTTTCCATCTAGACAGCCTGTGAGTGTCACGTGTACTTCATCTTAACACATGGCTTCACACTACTATACAATTACGATGTATTGACCATTTTTCTCACTTTTCCGTCTGAGTATTGTGTGCACGACATGAAACTTAAAGTAACGGACGAAATAAATTCATAATAGCCAAATGTCTGTTTGTTGAGTTTTTCTTTCTGATTAAAAGTGTGTGTGTATATATATATATATATATATATATATATATATATATATGAAATGTATGGATCCAATTCTCCCTCCAGATATGGGTAAATAGCAGGGCAGACTGGGCTTTTAACTAGTTTAGGAGAAGGAAAACTCTGAATTCAAATTTGATAAACTCCGCTTAACAAATTCACCTGTGTCACATCCTGCTCGTGCGGAAGGGTTGGTATATATATAATTTTCAAATTAGGTATGACTTCAATTAAGCACATATTCTCCCCAAAATTGTCGGCATAGCCATATCAAACGAACTGTTTGCGTACTATCACACACACACACACACACACACACACACACACATATACATATATATATATATAATGTTGGAAGGATAAATAAATCAAGGAAAGAAAATGTTGAATGGATAAAATTATTTTATGAATTATCAACACTTGTTTCGGCAGAGAGTTTGTTCACGTACCCATTGTATTCTATTTATTATTATTTTGAATATGAAATAAAAAAAGAATGATTATAGAAAATTAAAAATTTCCTTTATTTATTTATCCTTTCAAATATTGTCGGATTCATTTCTATTTTTCAACTCTCACACACACACACACACACACACACACACACCATATATATATATATATATATTTCTATTCATTAGTATCTTTCTATATCCGATTTTATTACAAATGGCATAGAATTTCTCCTGAGACACAAGCACTGTTCAAACTTTTGAGTGGTTCTAAATAAAGAAAAACCTTTGACAGTATTTTTATTTAAACCAGCTTAAAAGATAAGAGTTTTTGAATAGTAGAAAATTAACTTCCAACTATTTCCTTTCTCTATACAAAGCAAAAGTATTCTGCTCTTATTGTGCCATCTTTGAATGCAACTGAATTAAATTCTATCACATGAAGTGTCACATTGATAACGACACGTTATTTAATGCCATCAAATAGGATTTATACTTATATCTATGCTATTATATTTATATCTATGCTATTTTAGTATTTGCTCTAGTAATTCTCACTATTCAACTGTTCTTTAACATTGTACCACACAGATCGCCACATTCCTGTTGATACATATAACTTCTTCATGTCATAGTTTTCGATAAGATTCCATTATTATCTATTAGCAGCGGCTACCGTGTTGCCTGGGTAGAGGGGGATTTTTGTTAAGTTGGTCCTGCAGATCCATTATTACTGAGTTGTGAGTTGAATCCTCGTGGGATGCCCCATTTAAATCCCTATGTAAAAAAAAAAAGACCTTGCATTGATCCAGCTACTCTGAAAGAAATGTTAATGTCTATTATCTAAATATTAAATGAAAAAAAATCCATGTTGTTATCATTTAAATTTTATTTTTTAATTATCTTCACAAATATAAATCAAATCTTGATTATTTTTACTTAAAAACCAAGCCCTGGTGATATTTAATGTGTATATATATTTACTTTGTTGTTAATTGTTGTATTTTCATAGTTTCCTCCGGACATACATATACACACAACTGCCATTTATATATGTCTAGAAGATACCAGCAAAAGTATGCGCCTCCTGGGCGCAAGTACTTAAGTTTTTATGTAATAAAATCATATCAAATTAGAAAGACTAACGAATATAAAAAATACCAGAAGTGGCTACCCAGTATCGCCTGGGTAGCAGGGTGCAAAAATCATCGTGTACTGATTGTTTTGCTTTTGAGATTTACAAATGCTGGACATTTTTAAGTAGTATTTCAATGCTAGTACTAGGTATATTTTGATCTTTAAATATCTTTGAATATAAATCAAATCTTGATCATTTCTGTATGAAAAACAAGAACTGGTGATATTTAATGGATATATATATATATTTACTTTGTTGTCAATTGTTTTATTTTCGTAGTTTCCTCTGGACATACATACACTCCAACTACCCTTTATATATGTATAGAATATACTTATTTTAATGTTATTTTAATTGATTTCTATATAAAATGATTCATAGGATTGCTATACGTTTGAAAATATCATGATAGTATCAGAAATCAGTAAGAGCAAATAATTATTTATTAAACCCAGTTTTGTTAAAATCATTACGCAAATTATTCCCACCATATACCATGTAAATAACACATATTTCATGATTTTAAAGGCATTAATAATATGGGCAGTTTTGCGGCAAATCTAACTCAGCTAGACTTTAATAAAGACATCGTTAATAAATAAGATGTTAATTAAGATTAAATAATAACTATTTCATAATCGTTGAGAATATAACTTAGATAACTAACGAAATCATGACGTCAGTGATGACGTAAATGTCGGTTGCATAATCTCCATTATAATAAGATGAATAAATGTCAATTTCTGACCCCTGTCAGCGGGGATTAGAACATACTGACTGTATCTCCCCACCAACCTTGCTGTGAGGTAAGATCACCAAACAAAGCGTTGTTCTGGGTATGACATTAAACTGAGGCTCCAGTTTTGGGGGAGTGGGGATTACCCCTTTATTGTTATTAGTCCCAGTTTCACTCTGATTCGGACTGGTAGTACCTGTTAGGGTTCTATTAATGGGTCAAATAGATCTGTTTCAAGATATATTTGTTAGGTGTCCATGTTTGCGTGTGTGCATGTGTATGCACTTGCAAAGACTAAAATTTCAAATGCCACTTGGTCGGAAGTTAAGAAAATCATAAAAACTGAAGATGTGTGTGTGTGTGTGTGTGTGTGTGTGTGTGGCGTGGAGTAGCATTCGCAAAACCTAGAAGGATATATTTAGACACGGCTGTACCCGTTACGATATATCCTGTTCACAGCGTCAGTGTGGGAATGTGCTCGCACGATACGGTGCAATGACCAAGCATTGTGCACCACCCGAGCGGGTGCGTTCCCACACTGACACTATGACCAGGATATCTCGTAACGGGTACAGAGACCAAAAAAGTGGGCTGTCACAAATTATACAAAAGACAGAATAAAAGCCTGTGAAGCTGTGTACTTAAAAAACAAAAATAAAATAAAAATAAAATAAAAATAAAAATAAAACTTGCACTACTTTTAACCCTTTGTAGTCTGAATTTGTCTATAATTTGTACATATTTGTATATGATATCCACTGACCCCCGTCTTCTTTTCGTTACATAAATATAGACCAGTTCTAACTTTTGTTTCTACATCATGATCACGTGACGAGCTAAATTTCAAAACTCTTACGTCACAAATCGCTACTGAAAAAGAGCAGAAATTCTCTGCACACTGATTGGTTGGTTGAATTTTACGGTATGTCAACCCATATTGGGTTATTTCATGCCGAAAATCTTCTGTTTTATCCATTCTTGATGGGTACTCAATTTTTTAAAAGTCAATTTTTTAAACACATTTTAAAAAATATTCATTTTATTCTATTTATCCACTAAATTCAATTGATATTTCACTACGGTATTTAGTGAGGCTTCCTCAGAATTATTGTGATTACAAATGCTTTTTACAGTCTGCTTTTATACTGAAAAGGTAATTTTTTGGTGCTTGTAAACGATGGGAAAAGGGGTGTGTGGTATTAGAGGGGAAGTGAAAAAAAGGTGGGATGAGTTTAATCTATGGTATGATACTTTATGGGGTCAATTTGTTGTTGTATCCACTTTTTCCCTATTTTCAACACACACACACACACACACACACACACACACACACATACACAAGAACATACATATATGTGTGTGTGTATATATATATCAGTCTGAATGGAAAATCTTTAGAAAAAAACAAATGATGTTTTTAGTTTGCTGACAGATCTGTTTCGACCTTTTAATAAAATGATCTTCTTCAAGAGCAACTATATCTATGAAGGAAAGAAGGAATAAATAAACCGTTAGTCACGAGGGGTACAAACGAACGCTCTCGTTCAGAGCATTTATACATTTTTACTTCAAACTCTTTTGAGTTTTTCTTATGGATAATAATGCTTCTGGTTTTTAAAAATAAAATGTATTTTATTTTTTACACAAAATACGCATTTTCAAAATTTAAAAAAAACGGTCCTGAACGAGAGCGTTTGAAGAAGACCGCTTTATTAAAAGGTCGAAACAGATCACCGCCCTGTCGGCTGGGGCGTTAGAATGCACCGACTGCACCTCTGCAGAGGGGTCAGACTCCCCCAATGGGGCCACCTGTTGGCCGTGGGTGGCGACCCATGATGCTTAAGGATAGAGCCCAGGTGGATGAGCAGTTCATGACATGCAATACTCCACTTTGGCCCTATCTTGGGCTAGACTGGCGGTCGGAGAGGCCCCCTCCGATCAATCGGCTGGTCACGTCAAGCCCTAGCACCTATATGATTTTCCCAACCCTATTTCCCTTATGGCAAGCCCCAACCCCTTTTTATCATATGGGTGCTAAAAGGCGGTGGCTGTGGGTCTACATGTCCTGGGAATGACGTTAAACTCTATCTGATGGTGAGGTTCCAGTTTTGGAGGTTTGGTGAATGTGGAGCACCCCTTCATCACCATTGCTCCCTGGTCCACTTTGACCCGGAGTGGTAGTACCTGTTAGGGTCCCATCTATGGGTTAAACAGAAAAATGTATTTATAAAAAAATTGTATTATCCATTAAGAATTGATTTATTTTAAAACTTTATCGGCATTAAATGACCCACTGAGGTTGATATGCCGTAAAACAAAACAAACCAAAGAAACAGATCTGTCAGCAAACTAATAACATCATTTGTTTTTTCTAAAATATTTCCATTCATACTGCCGGATTCACTTCCATTTCCTTCATATATCAGTCTTTATGTATTTGTTAGTCGATTCACAACTATTAATATATGTAAGTTTGTAGACCTTTTTGATGGTTGAAGATTTAGTAGTTTTTTCTTACAAATTTGTCAAAATTAGAGCCAGTGTTTCTTCTTTCTACCTAAAACATGTGTACACATATGTTCTGTTAAAGTCTGCGAAACTTTATTAAAAAAAAAAACAACACAAAACAATGTATATACATTTCGTACTTGAATGCGACCATCTTCTTTGGATCCTACTTTCACAGAAGTCATTCGGTGCTTCGTCTCTTTGTGTCTATAAGAAAAGCACTCAGTCAATTAACGTTTCAACTTGCCTCTTTGTCACAACAACCCGTAATTAGTAGTTATTCATATTTAGTTTTCTTTTTAAATTTCTGCTGGTTATAGTTTTCTTTTCGAAGAATTTCGTCGCGGAGATCAACAACTGGGGATTTCACTCCAGACAGATATCAACATCGCTGTATAATTGCTTAGAACTGAAGGATGTTGTTTCTTTTTTTTCATTTACTTAATATTTTTTTTTAAAAAGCTTTTCTTTCATCAGTCATTTTGGTTGGAAGAGACTGCAGCTGATTCCCAATTCTCAGCAATAAACAATATTCTATGATGTTTCGTACGGTTTTACGAAGATGATTTTTTGTAAGACTTCCGTATTGTCTTCAATCAAATAACATTCATTTTTCTAGACCATTCTGGTTAATTCGTATAAAGTAGTCGGAGTGGCCTAAAGTCGGTATCAGCCAAACATATTTAGAAGATTATTTTCAATTCTATAATCTTCTACGTTAAGTCGATCTGATCATTTCTAATTCAGATTTGAGTTCTCTGGTGACTGTAAAAACATTCCGCGTAGGGATGTATCAATTAATTGTTTACTTCAGACTGATAGCAGCAAGGGACGAAAATTTTGTCGGGTTTCGATCCCGGCTAGAGGTAGCTGTTAAAAAGTCGAGCTGCACTGATGAGAAGTAAACTTCGAAACACGTGTCTGTGGATGACTGATATATATGCTCCCATCCCCATGGTTGAGTACTGTAGGAGGGACATTAATTGAAAATTCACCATTTGGTGTAAAGCCGTTACTCGTCTGTTTACAGATTTGGGTTCTCTGGTGACTGTAAAAACATACCGCGTATGGATGCATCAATTAATTGTTCACTTCAGACTGACGGCCGCTGAGGCTGCAAGGGTAAGGAACTTGGCAGACGAAAATTCTGTCGGATTTAGATCCCGACTAGAGGTAGCTGTTAAAAAGTCGAGCCGCACTGATGAGAAGTAAACTTCGAAACACATGTCTCTGGATGACTGATATATATATATATATATATATATATATATATATATATATATATATATATATATCGTGGCCCATCGACCCTTTTTCAATTACGAGCATTTTATTCACCCAAGAAGAGGTGTGAAATAAGTCACGAAGTGCAGTTGAATGTGTTTACACTTTTCACGCTGAGATATATCTATATAATTTCTCTCTCTCTCTCTCTCTCTCTCTCTCTCTTCTCTCTCTCTATATATATATATATATATATATATATATAATATATATATATATATATATGAGGTCCAACTAACTTTAAAGCAAAAACATCTGACTACCATTTTAGAATATTTCCTCTGTCAGTGTGGCTTCGTAACTCGCAGCGAGGCTGGGCTGGTATCATACTCGAGAAAACACAAACTGTTTTCTTGATAGTATGTACAATGTGGGAGGAAACAAATCACTGACTGCTGACCCTCATTATCTTTTACGATAGGAGAGAGATGTTGTTCTGGTTCCAACGGGAGAAAATTCAATATTTTAAAAAAAAAAAAGGTCCGCAAAATGTATTTTGTTCTCAAAAAAATTTTTTAAAATTCTTTTTGTTTTAAAAAAACAAAAAGAATTAAAAAATTTTTTTCTGAGAACAAAATACATTTTGCGGACCTTCTTTTTTTAATAATATATATATATATATATATATATGCTCCCAAAATAAGGTAAGCTCACCAGGGGCGACTTAAATTAGCTTTCACCACCATCATAAAGTAATGATCGTCTGTTTACGCACTGGATCTCTCTGGTGATCGTAAAAATATATAAACAAATGTATGTATTAAATAGTTTAAACACTGCTCCTTAAACGACAGCTGTCAAATTGCCAAGAGCTTAACGGATGGGACTGATGAAAAGTCAGTCGTATTTCGCTCCTGGTCAGAGGTAGTTGTTATGTCTAGCCACACAGAAGACACGTGAAACGCCGATATACGGTGTTTGTGGATCGCACACACACACACACACACACACACACACACACACATATATATATATATATATATATATATATAATAATGGACTCTCCCGTCGATTTTCGATGTATGAGGGTTTATACACACAATGAACATCCACACAGGGATTTGTTTATAGTGGTGAAGGCTTGTGTTGGACCATCCCCACTTTTTGGCACAGTCGATAGGAAAGAATTGGTGCATCAAGGGTTGCCACAAACCCAATCAACGACCGACCTCAGGAATTTTGATTTCAGAGTTATCTGGTTACCTACCCAAGGCTGAAGAGCCCAGTCTGCCCTACTATTTAACCCATAGCTGGAGGGAGAATATATGGATTCATACCTTTCCCAAGGGTATTAGCGCTATTAGAAATGCCAACATATATATATATATATATATCATGACTCATCGATCCTTTTCAATTACGGATATTTTTATTTAACTAAGGAGAGTTGTGAGATAAGATAGGTTGAGAAAACAAAACCCTGACACATGTTTCACAAGTATTTGTATCGACGTTGCTTTTTGGAGGGATTTTCCTTCGTTATCAGATTTTTTCATCATCTCTAACTAAAACGCTACTTATTACTGCAATAATCAAATTATTTATATAATAAATTCAGTGTAAGATTTTGTTATTTAATCTGACGTGTTTACATCGTCGTGGTTATCACTGGCCTTTCTTCTAAGTCTCGACGTGTAGGAGTGTGTGTGTGTTTTTATCTTTATTCAATAGAGAGTTCTAATGTCAAACTCGTGTCAGCGGGGATTCTTTTTTTCTTTCTTTCTCTTTTTCTTTTCCCTGAACTCTTATCTCGCTTTACGTGATACGTGGCAAACAGTTTCCTGTTGTTGACCCTGGGATAATATCTAAGATGGCTTTGTGCGGTCAAGGAAAGAGGGAGAAACAGATTGAACAAATAAAACTGAATGAAATAAGAAGGGGGGGGAAGAAAGGAAGAAAGGAAAACAGGAAGGAATAAAAAAAATAAAAGAATATAAAAGTAAATGAAAAAAAGAGGAGAAAAAGAAAGGAAGGAGAAAGAAAGAAATGAAAGAAATAAAACTGAATGAAATAAGAAGAGAGGAAGAAAGTAAAACAGGAAGAAATAAAAATAAAAGAATATAAAAGTAAATGAAAAAAAGAGGAGAAAAAAGAAGGAAGGAAGGAAGAAAGAAATGAAAGAAGGAAAGACGGAAAATAGCGTAAATTAGAGTAATAGAAAAATAAGATAAAGAAAGAGAAAGAGAAAGAAGTATGGGGAAGAAATGAAAAATAATGAAAGAATATAAAAGAAAAGAAAAAAACCGAAAAAAATGGAAATGAAGGTGGGATGGAAGGAAGAAAATATCGTAAAAAAGGGTAATAGAAAAAAAAGAGAGGATAAAAAAGAAAGAAAGAAAGAAAGAGAAAGAAGAATAGGGAAGAAAGGAAATACAGTAAAAAAAAGAATGAGAGATAGAAATAATAAAAGAATAAAATAGAAAATGAAAAAGAGGGAAAAAATAAACAGAAAGAAAGAAAATACGGTAAAATAAGAAAGATAAGAAAGAAAGACAGACAGAAAGAGACAGAAAGAAAGAGAAAGAAAGAAAGTCTAAAAGAAAAAATCAAGAAAACTAAAGAGCTAAACTGTAACAAAAACGAAAGAAAATAAACGAAAGAGTAAAAAAGAAAAAAAAAGGGAAAAGACAACGAAAAAGAAAAAGAAATAAAGAGAGAACAAGAGAAAGAAGGAAAGAATGAAAAAAAACAGTCGAGAGTTAGATAAAAAAAAATGAATTGATAACGGAAAAAATGAAAATAAATCAAAAATGAATAACTAATTGAAAAAGTAAAAAGAAGGAAAGTATGAAGTAAAGAAGTCAAGGGAAATGAAAGGAAAACAACGAAAAGAAGAAGAAAAAATAAATCATATAAAAGAATAAAGGGAAAGACAGAAAGAGAGAAAAATAGAAAGAAAAAAGAAGGAAAGTACGTAAATAAGGTAAAATAAAAGTAATAGAAAAAAGAAGACGAGAAAGAACGAAAGAAGTCAGGAGAAATGAAAGAAAAACCATGAAAGAAGAAGAAAAATAAATTAGCTAACAGAGTAAAGTGAAACAAAGAAAGAAAGAAAAAGAAAAGAAAAAGAAAGAAAGAAAGAAAGAACGTAAATAACGTAAAATAAATGTACTAGAAAAAAGAAGACGAGAAAGAAAGAAAGAAAGAAAGAAAGAAAGAAAGAAGTCAGGGGAATGAAAGAAAAACAACCCAAAAAGGAGAAAAATAGAATAGATAAAAGAGTAAATAAAGGAAGAAAAGAAAGAAAGAAAGAAAAGAAAAAAAAGAAAGAAAGAACGTAAAAACGTGAAATAAATGTACTAGAAAAAAGAAGACGAGAAAGAAAGAAAGAAGTCAGGGTAAATAAAAGAAAAACAACGAAAAAAAGAAGAAAATTGAATAGATAAAAGAGAAAAGTAAAAGAAAAACAAGAAAGAAAGAAAGAAAGAAAACGAAAAAGAAAAGAAAGAAAAAAAGAAAAAGAAAGAAAGAACGTAAATAGCTTAAAATGAAAAAGAAAAAAAGAAAGAAAGAAAGAACAGCTGAGAGGAAACAGAAAGTTAATAGAAAGAAGAAGAAGAAAAAGAACATAAAACGATAACAGAAAGATTAAAAAGAAATTTACAAATGAAGAAATGAATAATTAATTAGCAAAAAAATAAATAAATAATAAATAAATAAAATAAATAAATAAATAAAAATCAGATTAAATAGATAAATAAAGCACTGACTAAGCCGATTAAATAAACGTCAAAGAGATTAGAAATAATAAAATAAAATAAAAAGAAATAGAGAAAATCAACCAGTTATCTAAATCAGCAAAATGCAACGTCTTCACCTTGTCTGAAAAGTGCTTATGCACCCTATTATTTTCCGCCCAACAGTTCTCTCCCTTTGAAACTCTTGTGTACGAATGAAATCAATAAAGACGAACGCCGCCGGTACCGCCGCCGCCGCTATCGAAAACAAACAGCAATCATCAAACATGTGTAAAAAAGAAATAGCCCCCCCCCTCAACCCAACCCAACCATTGCACATCATCAACAATTCAAATAACAAAACGTATATCTTCAAAATACTGTATGCGTTTATTTTCGTAGCAGCTGCGATTTTCAGTCGAGTGGCTTCGTGATTCAATCGAAATAAAAGGGGAAAATTCAGAGAAGGAAGGAATTAGTGCAAGGTAACAAGAATAACAATAAGAAGAAGAAGAAGAGAAAAAAAAACATGAATGAATGAAAGCGAATGGACATCGTTCTTCGGAACAAATCCATCGTGAATGTCACGTGGTTTCTTTCAGTCGGTAAATCCTGTCTGCGGCAATTTTCTTACTTTCAAACATATACTCAACTATTCTTGCTGATTTTTTGTTTGGGGTATACATTAAATCGTTCTTTCTTTCTTTCTTTCATTCTTTCTTTCTTTCTTTCTTTCTTGGCCATATTTTGGCGTTTTTTAAATTTTTTTCTATGACATTTCTTCTTTTTTTTTTGTCTTTCTTTCTTTGCAATTATTTATTTCGCTCTGCTTCTTTCTTTCTTTCTTTCTTTCTTTCTTTGATTGAATTGCTTTTTCTTTTCTTTCTTCCTTTCTTTCTTTCATTCTTTCCTTTCTTTCTTTCTTTCTTTCTTCTTGCTTAGCCTTATTTTGGCGTTAAAAAAAAATTCTTTGAGATTTCTTCCTTTTTTGTATTCATTTTACTTATTCAAAATAAATGGAATATTCATTGAATTTATATATTTTTCATTTTTTCTATCCTTTTTATATTCACAGTCTTTCTTTCTTTCTTCCTTTCTTTTGATTTTTTTCCCTTTTTTAACTTACTGTCTTTCTTTCTTTGCAATTTCTTTCTTTCTTTCTGCTTCTTTGTTTGTTTGTTTCTTTCTTTCTTTCTTTCTTTGATTGAATGATTTTTCTTTCTTTCTTTCTTTCTTTCTTTCTTTCTTTCTTTCTTTCTTTGATTTATTAAATTGCTTTTTCTTTTTTCTTTCTTTCTTTCTTTCTTTCTTTCTTCTTTCTTTCTTTCATTCTTTCTTTTCTGATTGATTGAATTGCTCTTTCTTTCTTTCTTTCTTTCTTTCTTTCTTTCTTTCGTTCTTCTTCTTTCTCTGATTGTGTTGCCTTTTCTGTTCTTTCTTTCTTTCTTTGATTCCATTGCCCTTCTTCTTCTTCTTCTTCTTCTTCTTCTTCTTCTTCTTCTTCTTCTTTCATTCATCAGTTCTTCTTTATCTCTTTACCTTCCACTTATGTCTGATGAAGTGTTTTTTCTTCTTTTTTATGTTTTCTGAATGAATCCTTTATATCCATATCCACCGCCCCCGCCACGACCGCCATTTCTTTTGCTCCAGTCAAAATAAAATCAAAATAAAATAAAAACGTTTTCTCTCTTATTTGTTTTTATTCTTTATTTATTTTATTTTTATTTCTTCATTTTTTTGCCGTCAAATAAAGGAACCATTCTTTGTGGTTTGAATAAACAAGAAGGACAGGGGATCTTAGCTGGAGTTTGTCTGCTATCAGACTTCTCACCCCTGCCCCCCTTCCAAGTACTCAGCTATCGAAATATGCAAAATAAATTGTTCCAAAACAACATTACGAGAATTTCCCCTTATCAAAGCTTAGTTTGGCATAAGGCTAGAAATATGGAGCACTCGGTGAGAATCGAATTCCGTAACAAAACTGCTAGACTAGTTATATACCACATCCATTTTATAGGAAAGTGGGAGGCGCTTGGAGTAATGGATATCGTCGTAGGAAATAGACACGGCGAGGCGAGTTCAAATCTTGGACGAGGCTGTTGCATTTCACATCGCGTTTATAACATTGGGAAAGTTTGCATTCCACTATTCTCCTTCCATCTATGGGTAAATAGTAGGTGAGACTACGCACTTTAACCTTGCTAGATAAATAGTCTAGAAGAAGGAAAACTCTGAATTGAAACCTGTTAAACTCAACTTAAGAAATTGACCACGTTACACGACCTACTCGTGTGGAGTGGTTGGTATATATATATATGAAAATAGGAAGAGAAATACCCTAACGGTTAAGGTCACAAAGAATGGAATCCGTAATCCAACAATCTCCTTCCTAGTATGGGTAAATAGTAGGGCAGACTGGGCATTTATAAAGGGCACTTGGTGTGTATGTATGTATGCATGTATGTCCAGATGAAACTACGAAAATTAAACAATTAACGACAAAGTAAATATGTACAAGTTAAATACCACCGGCTCTAACTTTTTGTGCAAAAGATATTTAAAAATTAAAATATACAGAGAAATAGCATTGAAATCATACTTAAAAAATTCCAGCATTAGTGAATTTAAAAAGTAAATAAATACACCAGGAATGTTTGTCCCCCTCTACCTAGGCGACATTGGGTAGCCGCTTCTAGTACATACTAAATACTTCCATCATCATCATCATCATCAATCATCATCATCATCATGTCACACTATTAGCGCTGATATTCATGACAATCTCTCGCTAACCGTCCCTATCATTTATTGCCCTCGGGAGGTTCTCTGCGCAGCATCCAGTATCCGTACAGAGCTGGTCAATGTACGTCTTTGCTGAACGGAACTGGGGTGCCCATGTGCTGGCTTCTACAGGAGAACGCCACTTATGAGTTCGCCTTTGCTTCTCCAGCAGTGACTCGGTAAAAAAACTACCAATTATCGTCACGGTATTATTAGTAGAAATCCATAAATGTGTGACCTATCCGAGATTTAAGAGCTCCACGTTCATTGATGCCTTAAAGAATATTTGTAATTTGCGTATGGCGAAAAATATAACGAAGAGATGTTAAAGTTCTCTGTACAGCACCCAGTACCCGCACAGAGCTGGTCAATATACGATACGCACAAAAAAAAAAAAAAAATGAAATGTAACAGAAAGCCAACATGCGTAAACCAAATGAAATATTCCTTCCCCGACTGCATTTGCACTTTCGGTGCACTTTTAAATGTCAGTCTTTTATATGCAAATTACTGACAAATTGATTGATAATAATCAACCAATCAGACAACAATACAAGGCACGTTCGATTAAGTCTTTGAGGAATCGACCGATTCTGACATGTCTGAAGAAGTATATGATATTGAATCAGACGGTTGACAACCGAATTCAAAAATACTAATTGACCATAGTGAAATATAGGCTATCGAATTGAACGTTTTAAAACCGAATTGACCGTAGAGTGGTATACGCTATTTACAATCAAATTTAATAATAATCATTGGGCATAAAGAAGTATATGATATTGAATCAGACGGTTGACAACCGAATTCAAAAATACCAATTGTCCATTGATGAATATACCCTATTGAATCAGATTGTCTACAAACAAATCTAGGTATGCCAACTTGTTGCAGAATTGTATAAACTGCTGAAACAGACTGTTGATAATGGATTATTATAATACCAATTAGTTGTAGAGGGGTATGCGCTATTGAATCAGACAGTTGACAATCGAATCTAATAATACAAACTGGCTGTAAATGGTTTGGTTCGGTTTGGTTTGTTTTACAGCATATCAATCGCAGTGGGTCATTTAATACCGACAAAAGTTTTGAAATGAATTCACTCTGAATGGATACTCAATTTTTTATAGACACATTTTTCTATTTAACCGATAGATGGGACTTAACAGGTACTACCACTCCGGGTGAGAGCGGACCTGGGAGCAATGGTGATAATGGGGTGCTCCACATTCCCCGGGCCCCCAGGACTTGAACCTCACCATCAGATAGAGTTTAACTTAATTCCCAGGACAATAGCTTATAGATACAACACAGAATACACACTGGCGTGTGCACACATACACCTAACCCGTCTCTCTCTCTCTATATATATATTTCTCTGTCTCTGTACCCCTCTCTGTCTCTGTCTCTGTCTCTCTCTCTCTCTCTCTTCTCTCTCCTCTCTCTCTATATATATATATATATATACACACACACACACATATATATATGTATATATCTGTTAACAAGTGAGTCTGTCATCTCTGATGTCAACTAGAAGGACCGAGTGACTTGCTGACACCGGAAGTTCTTGTCATCGGGGAGTTTGACACAAGTTCATTGCACTGATTCGCAATACGTCATTAATCAAAAAGAGAAATTATTATTATTATTATTATTATTATTATTATTATTATTATTATTATTATTATTTCCACTTTTTGAGTTTTTTCACATCAGTGTTAGCGTTATGGTATTTTACTGGAGTCTGAGGGACAACAAGTCTCTTCAAGTCTGCCGGACTCGTTCTGAGTATTCTAGCCGATTGCAGCAGTGGGCAGTAGTCTGGATGGTCTCAATTCTTCCTCTGATATCTAGTTCTCCAGCTATTTTTTTCCAAGTTTATTTGGGACCAATTCCAAGGGTGCACACGCAACTACAATGGTATCACTTTCAGCGTTTCCATAGTTTTTTTCAGTTCTCTGGCAAGGTCAAGGTATTTATGCGCATCCTTTCATTTGTTCTTTAACTTTAACAGAGCCAAAATTATTTATTTATTTTCCCTTAAACTAAGCCTAACCAAACTCCAAGCCCAACCTAACCCCAAATCCTAGTTTTTTTTTTTACAGCGGCTCGGCTATGGGACTGGCAATCGTAGCTGGTGTTTTTTTTTCAAGCAGTCACGCGCTGCGTTTTTGGAGGGCTAATGAGACGGCAGGACAGAACTCTAACAAGATTACCTAGAATATATACTCCAAAAACTATTTTTGAGTTTTTATTTTCATTTAAATACCTGAGCAGATTATTTAAAAAACATTTTTTCTCTGATTCACACCTTCTGTCTTTAGTCTTTTTATTTATGCAGAAATAGTAATGCATCACATATATACACACCGATATTTTGGGCACCCACTAAAATAAGATTTTTGATTTAAGATAGATTATTAACCAACAAATCAAAAATTATCCAATTTGAATGAGATTTTTAGCACATTATTGAGTCCAAATGAATTAGCTTATGTTGACATAGTTTTATTTTAGTTAAAAGCCTGAAGAAAACTTTCACTTAAGGTGGGGGATCAACGTTTGCTGCATTTGGAAAAAATGACAACATTTAAATTGTAACTACTTTTTTTACGCCACCGTGAAATATTTCAAAGTAAGTTTAATATCATGTTAAATCAGAACATGTATTCCGAATTTGACTGCTATAAATTAATAATTAAAGTAATTTAAAAATCTATTTTAAAGCATGGAATTTCATATTTTTAGTTGAGCGTAAAAAGAACTTTTGTTGTTGTTTTTATAAAACAAAACAAAGTTTATTCTCTGTAGCCTGGAGAAAGGAGAGGGCGGACTTCTAACGAGTGTTAGGGATGTTGGAAGGGGGAAAATATACATCTTGGTTGCTGAATTTTTTACTGTAATAAAATTTATTACATGTGATCGCTTTCACCCCCCTTCAGTGGCATATAGAGGGAAGAAGAGAGTTATGTATAATAAAGAGCAGGGATGGGTCAGTTGTTTGACTTAATTGCAATTACGACTAATTAGAGACGATTAAGTGGATTATTTTCCAAAACATATTAGTGCGTCCTAAAACTAAGCTATAATTTTATAACTTTCGTGTCAATTTACTCACAGCAAAAAAAGCCTTTAGGGATCAAAAGTTGAAAATCTCACTTGTAGTAATAATAACAGAAATATATTATATATTATATACTATATTATATATATATATATATATTGCTACGCAAATATATGCACCGCTCCGCGTATTTAAGTTTTAATTGGGTTTAATAAAATATTATATTGGAATTGAAAAGGCCTAATAAAACTAAATAAGAATACAGATAAAAAGATTTGAAACAGAGGGAGTATAATAAAGATTTGAAACAGAAGGGAGTATAATAAAAAATGGAACTAACTGAAACTTACCTTTCCCCATCATACTCGGTCTTTATTGTTATTTTTTCTAATGTTAAGTATTTAGTTATAAGAGGAAGTAAAGAATAAAATGACAGTTATTTTTTTCTTGTTTAATGGATTTCATTTAAGATTCATTGAAGAGATTTTTTGCTTATATTCATTAAAATAAACCAAACAGTTAGAAATCAATAATACTAAGACATATTTAATTAATTCGATTTTTTTAATATAATTATGCAAAAATTAAGCCTCCCGTTCACACATCTGTAAACCGCTATTTTTGGTTGTATATATAAATATAATTGCTGTTGTCAGTAATGTAGACTAGTTTACAGCTATTAATAATGTAGAGCAATTTTATTAATAATATGAGGTTTATGATAACAACAAAATAAAATGGAGAATGTAATGCTCAATACTAGAGATGTGACTTCAGTAGGAATATAGTTTCGGGTTACAGACAGAAAAAAACATCAATCTCATTATAATAAAGATATATATAATATATATATCATATTGTGTGTGGTGGTGTTGTGCGTACGTGCGTTAGCGTGTTAATGACATTTTTACTCAACCAGATATAGAAAAAAATAATTAGCTGTCCATCTGACGGGGATCTTGGCAGTCAAACTCCAACTCCAAATTACGTTCAAGTACGCTGAAAGCACGCGGTGCCCTGCTAGATCATGCGAAGTTAAAGCAGTGATGAGCATGTTCAATACTTAATTGGGTGATCATTTAAACAACAGCAGGCACTGTAAGCAACTTGGGTCCCATGTTTATCAAAATTACTTGATTCGACCTTAAGTAAGTAAAAAAAGTAAGTCGTTGGGGTGGCCTAAAGTCGGTATCACCCAATCAGCGAAGGAAGTCTATCCCCTTTTCACTAGGCGCTCGACACCAGGATTGCTTTTGCGTCTGAGGTGGAGCGCCACACCTATCATCAGCTTCTTACTTTACGCGGCACAGCTGCCTGTGCTACTATACGCTGAGTTGCGAGGAACGGTATGGCCGACGCTAGGAAGCCTTGTTTAGTAAATAATACACAAAATCGATCATCCATGATTGGTCGTAACACAGCGGTCTACGAACAGCCAATTAACTCTTTAAAACAATTTTAAAAAAAACTCGGTTAATGAGAAAATGGTAGCAGAGCGTTACGCTTAAATAGGCATTTGTGGATTGAATATAGCGTGGTAGCAAGGTTCAAAGGGTGATTAGGAGGACTTGGGGGAAATCAAGTATAGAGCGTAACTCTGTGTGTGTGTGTGTGTGGTGTGGTGTGTGTTGGTGTGAGAGAGAGAGAGGAGAGAGAGAGAATAGAGAGAGAGAAGAGAGAGAGAGAGAGAGATGCCGTAAAACAACACAAAGCAACTTAACCAAACATACCAAATTCCAATTTCAATAATCCTGCAATTGATATTCAAAAACATCAAAGCGGACCAGAGTTCGCGTTAAACCTAATTATCCATGGTTTGAAATTTGCCAGATTTTGAGCCGAACTGAAATATCAGATTTCGAAGCGAAGTGGACACGCGCTTTTCTTCCTCCAAAATCAGAGAAGGCGGCCAGTCGCCATGTTGTGGTAGTGTACAACACGTGACCCCGGCTTATCGGAGAAATGCATCAATCATGAATTCACTGCTTAATTATAGTTATGCATTAGGCTCGTGAAATCATTACGTTATTGCTCTTTATGTCCGTTCGCTGGATGTGAGTAAGGAAAACTTGATGTTAGATAGCCCAAGTGATAAATGAATGCGGGGATTGCCTGCTGGCGTCCCATCGTAAAGTATGCCGGTCTAAAATGAGAGCAAAATGAAATTAGCTGTTGTTTTGTGTAAAAGAAGAATCCGGGAAATGATGCAAAATATATAGATCGAGTGCAGGTCCATTCGTCATTGACGCGTGGCAAAAGGAATATGAATTGAATGAGTAAAATAGATAGATAGATAGATAGATAGATAGATTGAACAGAACTGAGATAGATAGATAAATAGATAGATAGATATGAACACACCTGAGATAGATAAGGATAAATAGATAGATAGATATGAACACACTGAGATAGATAGATAAATAGATAGATAGATATGAAACAGCTGAGATAGATAGATAAATAGATAGATTAGATATGAAACACTGAGATAGATAGATAAGATAGATAGTAGATAAATATGAAAGACTGAGATAGATAGATTAGATAGATAGATATGAACTGACTGAGAATAGATAGATAGATAGATAGAATAGAATAGATACAGATATGACAGACTGAGATAGATAGATAGATAGATATGAACAGACTGAGATAAGATAGATAGATAGATAGATAGATAGATATGAACAGATTGAGATAGATAGTTAGATGATGATAGATAGATATGAACAGATTGAGATAGATAGATAGATTGAATATATAGATAGATGGATATGAACAAATTGAGACAGTATAGATAGATAGATAGATAGTTTATATGATAAATATAACAGACTGAGATAGATAGATAGATTAGATAGATTGATATGAACGATCTTGTAATTGATCGGGAACGTGTGCATCTCGGCAAGAATTACGCATCCAATGAAAATCCAGTAGATGGCAGCATCTGGTATTTCGATCATAAAGTCGAAGAAAATGCCAGTTTCTAAATTGGTTGGTTGGTTGGTTGGTTGGTTTGGTTTTACGGTACCTCAACCCATTGGGTAATTTTATGCCAAAGACGTTTTTAAATTATTAATTCTTGATGCGTACCCAATTTCTTTTTACACCCAATAATTTTAAATCCATTTTTTCTATTTAAGCCATAGATGTGACCCTAATAGGTTCAACCACTCCTGGTCAGAGTGTGCCTGGGAATAATGAAGGGGTACTCAACATTCCCCAGAGCTACAGTACTGGAACTTGCATTCTTGCATATATATGATAAAAAAGGGTTGGGGGTTTGCCATAAGGGCAATAAGGTTGGGGCAAACATACAGGTGCTAGGGCTTGACATGACCAGCTGATTGATAAAAGGGCCTTCTCTGACGACTCGTCTAGCCTAGGTAAGTGCCAAAGTGGAGTGTTGCATGTCATGGACTGCTCAACCACCAAAGGATTGATACATACCAATGCATATAAATGTAAAGGCGAATGGTGTAATGGTTAGTGTGGTAGACACGACGAGACGGGTTCAAATCAGAGACAAGGCTGTTAGGATTTCACATTGCGCTAATACTCTTGGGAAAGGTATGCATCCAACTACTCTTCCACCAGCTATGGGTAAATAGTAGGGCGGATCTGGGATCTTTAACCTTGGCTAGGCTAAACCAGTCTACGTGAGAAAAAAAACTCTGAATTCAAACCTGTTAACTCCACTTAATAAATTGACCTTGTGTCCCATCCTGCTCGTCGTGGAGGGGTTGAATAGTATATATATATATATATATATATAATATATTATATATATATAATATATAATATAATGATTTTTATTGAAACATGCAATTACATTTATATAATATATATTGTTGTGATGTTAATAGTAAAAAGAAGTCAAGTCGAGATAGGGTAAAATAAGACAAGTGTATTTACAATATATGGTACAGGAACGACTAGCTTGTCGTTAACAGTAACAGTACAACTTTTCACTCGGTGTCTCACTATTTATAGGGAGAACCGGTTGTTATTCTCCACTGTAGGAACGGCGGTAACAAAATATATATATATATATATATATATATATATATATATGTATAATATATATATATATATATAATAGTACTATATATATATATATATATATATATAAAATCTTATTCAATAAAAGTAATTTCATATTTATATCGAGTTTTTTTTTCTTTATTTTTCGTGATTAATCATAGATAACTACACAGGACCAAAGTGAAGTGTTGCATATCATGGACTTAGTTTTCAAGCAAGAATTCCCGGGATTGAAAAGCCGAGACTTAAAAAGCCGAGATTGAATTAGAAATCCGCTTCTCATTCTCTCATTTGACTCGCATTTTTCCGATTATCACAAAAATGCAGGATTATCTTCCACAACACTCTTAATCGTCTCTGCAGGTTCAACAAAATCTAAAATCAAAAATCTCTTTTTATCACTTGTCTATTTATGGTGTGTGCGCCTGTGTCAAAAAGTGCAGTTGTCGTAAAGAATCCTTTCAGGGGATTATCTGCGCTTTTTGTTGCATTTTCCGGCTCATCTGATAAAGATTTTCTTTTCTTTTCTTTTCTTTTCTTTTCTTTTCTTTTTTTTTTTCTTTTCTTTTTTTTTTTTTTAGTCTCATGTCGGCTTTTTTTTTTAATGTCTGCTTCGAATTTGTGAGAAGTTATGGTGGGTAATACTTATATTTTGGGAAAGTACTCTAAAACCGGTGTTTACTGCAGTCAATTTATTTTAGCTTTTAAAGCACACACACACACACACACACACACACACACGCGCGCGCGCGCGCGTGCGCGTACGCACACACACACACACAAGCACACACACACAAACGCACAAACGCAGACACACAAACACACACAAACACACACACACACACACATGCACACACACAAACATACACACACACACACACAAACACACATACACACATATACACACATACACACACAAACACACATACACACACATACAGCAATAGCATAATCTTTACAGATCATCTGCCGTCCTTCACAATCCTACAACCTTACCACCAGAACCTTTCCACTCATGAGCCCTCAAATGACTCATCGATCCTGCTACAGACCCACAAAGTTTGATGCAAATATGACATAGGAATAACGTCATTCCAACTAGATCGGATGGATAAAATGGTAAAATTGGATGCTCATGCACCACCATAGGTCTCTTAAGGCCATAAACCGACTTAGAAACTTTGTTACAAATTGCACCAGACACATTGTTTGTACCTGGAGTGCACATGAATTGTCTCTGATGGAATTTCCTATTCAGAAATCACCCTTTGGAATGGGGACTTGGCAACTTATTGTCCACACACACACACACACATACACACACACACACACACACACACACACACATACACACACTCACACACACACGCGCGCACAAGAATTAATCTTTGAAATTAATTGCGGTATTTCATGATGGTGTATATATGTCCACAAAGCACCCAAAAGAGTGTCTTGAGTATGAAACTAAACTGTATTTGGTAGTGGGCCCAGTTCTGGAGCTCTGGTGTGTGTGAAGTATCCCTTGATTGCCATTACTCCCAGGTCCACGGAGTGGTATTACCTGCTATGGTGCCATGGAATAGATTAGTTAGCAAATCATTTGTATTAGATAGGAATAATCAATGTCATACTTATATTAAAAAATTATGATTCGCTTAACTCTCTAACGTTAAATCAATTTTTAATGCAAAGTCAACTTAGTATTCTTTGTATTTTTCGGACTATTGTCCTCATTTTCATTGTTATCTGTATAACGTTTCGGTCTATGTGCCCTCCGGCCTTCTTCAGGTATTTCTTGTTGGACTCAGGAACCTTCTCGGACTCGGTAAATATATAGTAGTTTTAAACACTGGTAAAATTTACCATTATCATGAAATAGATGATTAGGAAGAGCAGCACAACTACTTATTTAAATCAGTAAAATAAGATTGAATAAAGTTACTTGAAACTATAATTATTTACTAAGCATTATTGTTATTAGTTCCTTGAAATTATATAACCGTTAGCACAGAAATTATCATATTACATATAAAAGAGTAATTGCTTGAAACCATATAATTGTGTATGTATTAGAGATGCATAGTTAAAACCATACAACTATATACACATTATTTGTGTCCGACTTGTTATCATATAAGTATGTACAATGAAAAACATCTCAAGAAACATCTACACAGGAAGTATAAATATGAACATAGAATGAACGTTATTCCTTAACCTCTGGGCATAAAATAACCCTAGATGGATGACATGTCGTTAAATTCAATCAATAAACCTGATTCTACACAGCTAATTGAAGCTGTGGGTGGTGAATAGGAGACAAATCCCCAAAACTAGGAATAATTCATTTGTGCTCTTTGGGGAGTCGGGGAGTTAAATTGCATTTATCTGCCTCCCACGGGAGCATGTGAGCGTCGTACATGAGTACATACGGGTAGAAATAGAAATTTCCCAGTCCCTATGGTTTCTGCAACAGAAAAAGGTTTCAGTGTTACCCAGTACTCTTATGTCAATGAAATAGAGATACTTCTTTAGAATTTCACGGAATCAGAGACATCCGCATCAATTTCATTTCGTTGCCAGAAGATATGAACATATCTGATATCCATCCCGAGGGGCTTTTATTTTAAATATTCAGATTGGCAGTCTATTTGAATTTTTGCGTGGGGCCAATTTACATTTTTTTTTCAGCTAATATTTCGAAATCCCTATTTTTTAAAGAAAATTGAGGTCCAAATCGATTTCTATTATTACATGATATTTTTGATCAAGTCTCTAATAAGGTAAAGTCGTCGGGGTGGCCTGAAGTCGGTATCAGCCAATCCCCTTTTCATTAGCGCTAGACGAAGGAGATTGTTTTCACGTCTAGAGGTGGAGCGCCACACCTACCATCACCTCCTTACTTTACCACACAGATCCCTGTGCTACACATACGCTAAGTTGGCGAGGGCCGGTATCGAACTAGGAACCTTGTGGTTTTTAGCAGAAAAAAGGTCACTTTTTCTTATCACCCCTAGCTTCCGTGTCCGATTATTTGTAAAACAAACCAAACCAACAGACAACATTTTGCACTTATACTGACATTAGAATTTCATTGTAATTTCAATATTGATTTTAACAAAAACAAATTTAACCCATGTTATTGCTATTAGCATTTGAGAAAAAGTTTTAGCATTTTTGTAAATCATTTTTAAATTTAAATCAGAAGTTTATGGAGATTTTACACATCCGATAAATTAAATAAATAGTAAAATTAATTTTGCACTACAATATAAGTTTTAAAAAAATTATGTTTGATTACAAATAATCGGAAACGGAAGCTAACGGTGACAAGCAAAGGTGATCCTTTTATTAGTGGGGTGATTTGGGGTGCTTTTTAGATACTTGACATTTTTAATTTTCTCAATTTCGGATGCGCAACTTCATAACGGTGATTGTTGTAGAAAATGGCCTTTGTAAGCTGAGTTCAAATCCTGGACAAGGTTGTCTGCCCCGTCTGTGGGGCTTAGAGTACACTGACTGTAACTTTTGCCGAAGCGTAAGAACCCCACAAAGAAGGGGTGTCATGGGTATGACATTAATTTGCATTTGATGATGACCTACTCGTTGAATTTTCAGAGAATGATGAAACATATATATATATATATATATATATATATATATATATTATATATATAAATATATATATATAATATACCTACTCTGTAAAGATTGTAAGGTTTTACAAATGGAACAGAAGTTACGGTCATTTACACAATTTACTTAAATTATTATTGAATCAAATTATTAGCGAGGTGTAATAAAAACTCCTGTAAAAAATAACACTTTAATTGCTTCATTTACAGATTTTATGGACACATACAATAACTAAAATTAAATTAAATCGAAATAAAAAAGTAAACAGAGTTAAGAAAGGATAGTGGGGTTGATTAATATGAGATATGTGATTCTTTTGTTAAAAAAGACTTGGAAAAAGCCTTGGTCCATCGAACATGTCAATTTCTAGATTCCCTCTTATGTAATATCCAGTGATACGTTTACTATTTCCTATCACAAGTCATCTTTGCTTCTGAATTGGCGTCCATTCTCATAAACACACCGTGTCAGAACGCTCTACATCTTTTCAATTGGGTTTAAGTCCGGAGAATTGATCGGCCAGTTCATCTCCCGAGGTCAATAGAAGCCTGATTTTTGCAGGTACTCCGTAGTTTTATGCGCCGAATGCGAAGAAGAATGATCTTGCATAAAAATGATGGTTCTCCTGAAGATGTTTCTTTGGTTTTTTAGTTAAGATTCCAGGTGCTCTTCGGGGGAGGCTATATAAGCATCTGCGGTTATTTTTGTATCGTCAGCCACTCTCCACGGACAAACCATTATACCTCCAATAATTCTCAACCCGTCCTTTGGGGCGGGGGTCCAGTGAGCTTCAGCCGCTGGACCGGTCGGGTTAAATTTATACCGTTGATCCCAGGGGTCTTTACCCCAAACAATACCTGCCACCTTGGGGACAGGGCTGGGTTTATTGCCCAGCGCCTGAGGCGCCCCCTTGAGGGGTAATACCGAAAGGATCGACGCAGTTTTTGTTCTTTCGCACCCATGAGCTTTGGTTTGTGGGTGGGCCCACGTTAAAACGAGGCCATGTGCCCAGCCCTTACAAGTGAGGTATGAGGCAAATAACCATTATACCTCAAATAATACCAGCCCAAATCATGATACATAATCCGCCTCCCTGTTGGCGCCTCAAGCTTTGATGATGATTTCCTGTATCTATGACCCAACCTTTTCTTAAACCAACAGGGCCATCAAGTGTTGCACAAGATTCCTCGGTGAACAGAACTTTCGAGAATTCGACCTTCTCCTTTGCCAATTTCAAACGCATTTGTATGTGTACTTTTACCATAAAAGGTTTTGTCACTGGTTTCACTGATGTTCCGACCTTTTTCAGAAAACTATAGCGAGTACTTCTGGACACTATTTCTTCTTCAATGCTCTTGAAAGGTGCTCCATTGGTCAGGCCTGGGTTATTTATGGCTTCAAGTTCCATTCTTGACAAAGAATATCGGGAAACAACCCACGAGTGGCCCTTGTCGGCCATCTTGTATACCTTTGTAGGAACTGCAACAAATGTGTTATCAGTTTCGTGATATCTTCCTATTATTTTGGATATGAAGCACTTCTATATCGTGTTAATATATCAAATGGTTACCATTTATTTCCTGTTGTGCAGAACCAAACAGTTTTTATACAGCCTACGCATGTATCTATTCCCATTATACCGTGAATGTTTTGACGCTAGAACCATTCAGTTTCTTTAGCAAAACATTATCAGGGTATTCGTACACACACACACACACAACACACACAAACGTATATATATATATATATATATATATATATATATATATATATAATATATATATATATATATCATTGCGTCACACATTTTGAAATGGAACGCTAACGGCTACGCTGCGCCAAGTTCTGTTACTTTTCCATATTTGAGTAATATTCAGAAGCTGCCACACACTAAAAGAAAGAAGAACTTACAAAACACTGTTTTTATTGTTTTTTTCTCATATAAATGAATGCCCTGACAGTGGTTTTTCTAAACAGACCGAAAAGTTATAACGTCGGCTCTTACAATAAGATATGAATCATCCGATCACCTTGTTTTTCAATTATATATATTATATATATATATATATATATATATATATATATATATATATATGTGTGTGTGTGTGTGTGTGTGTGTGGTGTATCTGAAAAGAGATGAGGATGAAGAAATCGAAGTGCCTTTGATGATGAAGAACAGTAACGTACTAATAAGATCAGCGTTAGTTCTATAAACGCCACGAAAATGACACGAGAAGGCAATTATAAGAGTTCATAATCTTGTAAACCATTCCTTGTGGTCGAACAATTCACATTTAACGTCAAACCCGAGACGTCTTATGAGGGACGTGTAAATTCCAGCCTTCACCCCCGGGATGCCACGTGACAGCTTTAAGCGTGTTAATGTAATCGATTTATAATTCACTGGTTTCATGAACATAAGCGACATAACATGATAACCTTTGTCTAATAAAGGAATTATCAGAATTACTAGCGGAACAAAATGACAATTCGTGTTTTTTTTTTAAATGTTGCAATATCAGATTCTCAAGTCGAGCGTCCGGAGGTTTTGTAACTACTTCCTGGTCTAGTCATGAAGGATAAAATATCGTGATTGTTGGATTATTTTTGTATGTAAGGTGTGCTGAAGACCACCGCTTAAACTTATAGACTCTACGTGGACGCGTGGATTAAATCCAGCCAATCAACAGCCCGAATATGTGGTTAGTTAATTATTGAATCACCGATCTTGAAAGCCATTCATTTGCACGTACTCGAACGGACCTGCAACCAAGGATTTGCTCAACCAAAAGATTCTACCCAATACTAAGGGACACCAAGGAAGAACCAAAGGATTCTACCCAACACTAACCAGCCAATCAACAGCTGGAATACGTGGTTAGCTAATTATTTAATCACTGAAAGCCGTTAATTTTCACGTATTTGACATTGACGAACGGATCTGCAACCAAGGACTTTACTCAACCAAAGGATTCTACCAACACTAAGGGACACCGAGGAAGAACCAAAGGATTCTTCACTAAAGATCAGCCACTGCTTAACACGAGGGATCTCCACTGTAAAGTGCTCTCACTTGCAGCCTAAAAATGGCCACAAAAATCGCAACAGTCATAAAGTATAACGAGATGTGCGAGTGAGAAAGAAACGGATAAATGACAATTTATAGAGGTACGTGGTGTAATGGTTAGAGTCCTGGGAAATGGACACGTCGACCGGAGTTCAAATTCTGGACAGGGCTGTTTGCATTTCACATAGCACTAATACTATAGTGAAAGGTATGTATCCAAGTACTCTCCCTCCAGCTATGAGTAAACAGTAGGGAAGACTGGGCTCTTTAACCTTGGATAGGTAACCAGTATAGGAGAAGGAAAACTCTGAATTAAAACCTGTTGCCACCACTTAAGAAATTGACCTTGTGTTGCATCCTGCTCGTACGGCGGGGTCGGTAAATATATAGATGACAACAGAGGAAAAAGATTAAAAAAGAAATAGATAAAAAGAAATAAAGAAGAAAGATTAAAAATGGGTATTCATATAAAGATAAAGCCAACACTTGAGACTTTTGTCGTTTGCATACAAAGCAAAAGTAAAAAGATAAACACAAAAAAAAAAGCAGATAAAAAATTAAATAGTGTAAATAAGTAAACCATTGAACCTAATTAAGGCCACATAAATAAGGTCTTAACGCACACACACACACACACACGCACACACACACGCACGCACGCATATATATATATATATATTTATTTTTTTTGAGGCGCGTGTTCTAATGGTTAAGTCGTAGGAAATGGACTCGTCAACGCGAGTTCAATTCCTGGACGAATCTGTTGGCATTTCACATGGCGCTAATGCCCTTGGGAAATATATGAATCCAATTCTCCCTCCAGCTATGGGAAAATAGCAGGGAAGACTGGACTCTTTAACCATGGCTAGGTAACCAGTCTAGGAGAAGGAAAACTCTGAATTCAAATCTGCTAAACTCCGCTTCTGAAATTGACCTTGTGTCGCATCCTGCTCGTGCGGATGGGTTGGTAAATATATATTTTTTCTCCTGTAGTTAGGATCTTTCCATGTGTGGTTTAACCAAGCTGATGCAGGTAGACCATAAGGAGAGCTCAATGTGCCTAGTGCCAGTGAATGGAAGGACAGAGCAAGATATTCAGTAAATGAAGGAAAAAACTCTAAAGAACATGACTGAGTTATGTTCTTGTGATTACCTGAAGATGCCGTAGTAATACGGTTGAAATAAATTATTGTAATGAAAGCAAGTTTAGAGTTTTCCTTCAATTACTGTATATATATATATATATATATATATATGTATATATATATTAATAAATGGAAATAAATCCGACAGTATGACTGAAAAGATATAAAAAAATAAATGTTAATACTATGCTGACAGATATCTGTTTCGACCTATGAGGTTTGTAAAGTACAATTCAACTGAAATCATTTTAAATTAAATGAAGAAAATTGTAAAAGATGCTTTATAAAATCGTTTTCTTCAAGAGCAACTATATTGATAAAGAAAGAAAGTGGAATAGTTAACCGTTTGACACGAGAGGTTCATTATATATATATATATATATATATATATATATATATATATATATATATAATATATATTAATGAGTCAGTTACTACCAACTAACAGTTTTGCTTATTAGTTCATCAGGGCAAGAATCTGACATTTTAGTTTAAACAATCCTAGCAGTATATATATTTTTTTCTTTTGGACAAATGATATTGTTAATCGATTATTTTTGATTAGTGCGACTCTCTTGGTCTTTTCTTTTTTCCCAGTCAGTGATTTGTAGTATACTTTTACTTGCAAATTATTTACCTGTTTTTTCCCTTACCCAAAATTGTACTAATAGGATTTGTATAGTACTGTACATAAATTCTCCCTACAGGTTGAGCACTTTGTAGAGGATTTTGCTGACGGTCACCGATTACGCTTATAGGCAATGCCTTCCTATAAAACGGATGGAGCTCTCTCAGCTGCCTTTACATATATACATAAATCTGTTGGGTTTCAATCGCAGCTGGAAGTATGCAATGTCTAGCTACACTGAGGAAATTGATACACACGGTGTCTGTCGAAGCATATGGAAGTGCACTAATAAGAATGCAGATAAAAAGAGTCGAAAATACTGAAACTTACTCTTCCATCAACACTTGCTAATGGATTTCATTTAAGATTCTTGCTTATATTCATTAAAATTTAAATCATATTTTTAATATCAATATGCAAATTAGTGTCTGTCACCATTGAGAATGTGATGTAATAACTATCGGAACTGTGACATTAGTTTCGGTTATCTCCATTATAATAAGATATGTAAGTTGAAAATGGAAATTAATCCGATCATATGTTGAAAGGAAAAATAAAAAGGAAAGAAATGTTGTATTTTATCCATTCAACATTTTTTTCCTTTATCTATTTTTCCTTTCAACATATATATATATATATATATATATATATATATATGTGTGTGTGTGTGTGTGTGTGTGTGTGTGTCTGTCTGTCTGTCTGTCTGTCTGTGTGTGTCTATTTAGGCCGCTGATTCTATGTAAGCCTATTTTGCTAACATGGATTTGGTATTTAACTTTTTATATGTATTTCCGATTAGTGCGACGTTCTTGGTTTTTTTCTTTTTTCCTAGGCAGTGATTTGTAGTATACTTTTACTTGCAAATTATTTACCTGTTTTTTTCCTTACCACAAGGTTGCACTAATAGTATTAGTATAGAACAGTATATAAATGCTCCTCACACATGGTAGTTTGAACTCTTTGGAGACGATTTCGCTTACTGTCACCAATTACGCTTATAGACAATGCCCAAACGGATGGAGATCTCTCCGGCTGCCTTTATATATAGATGAATCGGTAGGGTTTCAATCGCAGCTGGAGGTAGCTGGCAATGTCGGCTACACTGAAGAAACGTGATATTTTGAAACACGGTGTTTGTCTATGACTATATATATATATATATATATTTATTTATTTAGATAAAAGGTGGCTTACCGGTGAATATGGGCACGATCGTTGGAGGTGCACAGAATCCAGGGGTTAAGTCCGCGATAAAACAAATACAAAGTGCTCAATACAAAGTAGAGCAAATTTATTGAAGAAATGGATAAAATATAAACCTACTCGAGTTTCACCATTAGGATCTTCAGGGTTAGATCCACTGAATTAATCCGGGTACAGATTAATTGCAGCCGATTACACGTGTGTTCATTGAATAAGATGTTACAATATATATATATATATATATATATATATATATATATATATATATATATATATATATATATATATATGTGTGTGTGTTATGTGTGTGTGTGTGTGTGTGTAAGTTGAAATGGAAATGAATCTGACAATAGGTTGAAAGGAAAAATAAATAAAGGAAAGAAAATGTGGTATTTTATCCATTGGACATTTTCTTTCCTTTATTATTTTTCCTTTCAACACACACACACAATATATATATATATATATATATATATATATATATATATATATATATATATATATATATATGATGTCTATGTAGGCTGCTGATTCAATGAAGGCCTATTTTGCTGAAAATAACTAACATGGATTTGGTATTTAGCTTTTTTATATGTATTTTCTTGTTGGCGAATAATATGTCGCCACTGATGTTAAAGGACAGTTTAACAACCTCCCAAATTCTCTATTACTGTATTCCTTCTTTCTCATTCTATTAGAAACAGCCTTAATTTCATCACTTCATTTGACTGACGTCATCAAATCTAAATAACCATAGTGACTAATCTTTCTGACACCCTTTACATACCACTCGATCATAAAAAGCAAAATGTCGGTAAATATTTCCACTTTCTTACTTATTAATACCATTTGACACATACAATAAACAAAACAAGATAAAAATAATTACTCTCTACTTCCGGAGGTGACAATTAGCACTTCCTTTCTGTGGATTTTGGCGAAATTTTGGTGAATTATCTATAAATGTTTACATTTAAGATAATGTGAGTCAGATGTGATTAGTATTACAAACTAATGAAAAGATAAAACTTTCCCACCAAGTCGAATCATTTTATTATTTTCTTTTTTCTTTTTCTTTTTTTAGGGAGTGATTTTATGGCGTGTCAACCCTCGTTGGATTATTTTATGCTGAAGACGACTTTGTTCTTTTCATTCTTGATAGACATTGAAATTTTTTTTTAATACTCAATTTTTTAAACACATTTTTATTAACTCATTCTATTCTATTTAACCTATAGATATGACCCTAACAGATACTACCACTACGGGTCAGAGAGGACTATATAGCTCAGAATTGGAACATGATGTAATGAATATGTAAATACCTTTGTACCCCTCACTATAATCTGATTGGACAGTGTCATGTATAAATATTCGACACTGTGATGGTACAGGCACCTAAGCCTACAAGTCCAGTGTGTTTCGGCCACTGGACAGGTTGATTTGGCTAATAGCGTCGATCCTGGGGGCCGTCCCCCCAGCAATACCTGCCCCCTTGATTTAAAGGGCGGGGCTGGGTTTATTGCCCAGCGCCTGAGGCGCCCCCTTGAGGGGGAATGCCGACAGGATCGACGCAATTTTTTACCTACCACCCCACGAGTCTCGGCTTGTGGGTGGTGCCCACATAAAACGGCCTTGTGCCATATCGTGTGAAAGTGGGACACATGTAAATACCCCTAAGCCTACAAGCCTAGTGTGTTTCTGCCACTGGAACTGCTGAGTTGGTTGATAGCGTCGATCCCAGGGGGTCCCCCCTGGTAATAACTGCCCCCTCGATTTAAAGGGGCAGGGCAGGGTTTATTTCCCAGCGCCTGAGGCGCCCCCTTGAGGGGGAATGCCGACGGGATCGACGCAATTTTTCTACCTACCACCCATGAGTCTCGACTTGTGGGTGGGCCCACGTAAAAAGGCCTTGTACCGTATCGTGTACAAGTGGGGTACATGAAAATATCCCTAAGCCTACAAGTCTAACTTACTCGCCAGACTACACCACGACTGCTCGGAAGACGATTTGCTATTCGACGCACCAACTACTACTGCGATAATATACCAAATACCAACTTCATAATATATCCCTTAACCCAAATATATCAGAACTTCACTATCATACCCAGGACACTAAGACCCTCAGTCATCGCCTTCTACACATATATGATAAAAAGTTTGGGGGTTGTCATCAGGGCAATAAAGTTGGGGCAATCATATAAATGCTAGGGCAATTTTTAAACACATGCTTTTAAACTTATGTTTATTTTTCTATTTTACCCATAGATGGGACCCTATCAAGCACTACCACTCCGGTCACAGGAGACATGGGAGTAATAGTGATAAATATGTACTCCACACTCCCCAGAGCTCCAGAATTGGAACTTTATCATCAGTTGTAGTTTAACTTACCCGTCGGAGAAAAATACTTCAACTATATCGATTAATTATCAATACTATTTAACTATACCTTTTATTTCAGATGTTAAAATGGCAAATACATGTCTTGCGTTTCTGACAATTTCCAGATATCATTTTAAACTGGTCCTCGAACCTACTGAAACTGCTCAGAGCATTTGAAAGATCAACGGAAATACAATGATATTTTACCCTTCTTCCCAAAATTGGTTTAAGGGTTTTAAGAGTGGTGACTTTTTCCCTTGAAATAAAAACCCAAAGTGAATGTTGATTATGGCTCCTACAAAAATGCAAACGAGAGAAGAAGATAAGATAAATAGCAACACTTAAATCAAAGTGAGGAGTTAGAAATAAATTACTTAAGTGTTTCTAATCCAAAATATTCGTGAGAAAGAAAGAGACGGACAGACAGACAGACGGCGGACGGACAGTGTGTGTGTGTGTGTGTGTGTGTGTGTGTGTGTAAGTGAGTGAGTGAGTGAGTTAGAGAGAGAGAGAGAGAGAGAGACAGACAGAGACAGACAGACAGACACAGAGAGAGAGATACAGACAGACAGACAGAGACAGGGAGCAGGTATATATAATTCACAGATGCTGAAATGAACGTATTTGTATACCTGACTCATAAAAATCTGAAAGGACTCAGTAAAACTGTATCCATGCATCCCAGGGACAGATGCAATTAATGGGTCCCAGCTAAAGTTTGTAAATAGATTGTAGGGTTTTTATTTATGATCTGGGGAAACAACTAAAGCCATCTAACTTCTACCTTGTAACCTATTCGGTGTAGTTCATTTCTAAGAAACTACTGAAATATATTTACAGTTAACTTGAAATGATGAGGTAAGAAAAAGAAAAACACTGGGACGCATGGATATGTTTTTACTGCGTCCTTTTAGCTTTTTATGCGTCAGGGACGCGTACCTATCATCATCGCTGAAATAGTGTGTATATATATAATGAAGCAAAATAAATACATATAATTGACTTCTGATATTCTCTCCTGCGCTTATATATTTCTTTACTGTCGGACTACAATATAACACTGATATGAGCAAAAGCTTCACATTCTTTGAGGAAATGTTTGACAGTGCAGGATGTTTGAAAGACAGACAGACAGACAGACAGACGAGAGAGAGAGAGAGAGAGAGAGAGAGAGAGAGAGAGAGAGAGAGAGAGAGAGAGAGAGAAGAGAGAGAGAAGAAGAAACTATGCATTTGTCAGACAGTGCATTTATTTTTAATATATTCATTTTTCTAATCTCCTCCTCGCATGATTACCAACCAAGATTTCCAAAAAGTGTGAGTAAGTTCGATTCTCATTATATATATATATATATATATATATATATATATATATATGTGTGTGTGTGTGTGTGTGTGTGTGTGTGTGTGCGTTTGTTTGTTCTCCAGTCTGAGGATTGTGTTGTATACATGAAACTTAAGTAACGGTGATATAGTCCCATAATCTTATATCTTAGACTTTAAACATACCCTGCTATCATAGTATTGAGCACTATTTCTATGCAAACATTTTCATCATTTACTGTCTTTCATATATATATATATATATATATATATATATATATAGTGATATATATAATATTATATATATATATATATATATATATATATATATAGTGAGAAGAAAATCCACTAACCACCCCAACCACCCCTCTTCCTACTGGCGACCTTCTGTTTCAGCATTTTGAGAATGTCCATCATTGAAGCAAGTACTGTATCCAGGTCCTGAAGATGGTCTAATAAGAGACCGAAACGTTGCATCGTCGACAATAAACATCCAGTTTCCATAACATCCCGTGTTTGTCTAACTTTCTCCACACATCTGTATGTATGTAAAGGCCGCCATAGAGTGCTCCACCCCTTTTATAGAAGACCGTTGCATGGTTTTCGTGCCATGTCAAAGAATTGTGACATCGGAATTTTATTAAATCTTAAAAACAGGAAAGTCGAATAATGTTAAAATATTTTAAATGGATATTTTTTGTTGTGTTGTTAGGTATAATCATATAAAGTAAAGTCCGAAAATATTGTTATGTAAAATCAATGATTATGATTATTAACCCATTTGAGGCCTATTGATGGTTTAATTAAAACCAAAACGCTTTAGCGTCGGCTTTTTAAATATTTGACATTTTCTTTTTTTCTCTCTCAAAACTTACATATAAGAATAGAAAATATGAAAAATTTTTCATTTTGCTGCTTTTATATGGATTTAAAAAAAAATCCAGCAACGTTCTGATTGGACGTGAAAGGTTTTGATTGGACGTTCATTCGTTCATTCAAAAGATTTAATTCATGAAAAAACAAAAAAATTGCCCCTGTTGACAAAAATTGATATATATAATATATATATATATATATATATATATATATATAATGTAGAATATATTCCTTGTAAGATGGACGGTTTAGCTCTCGCCTAGGAATCGCATGAGTAGCAGAGGGATCTGTACGGTAAAGTGAGGAGCTGATGATAGGTGTGGCGCTCCACCTCAGATGCCGAATCAATCTCCTTGGTATAGCACTAGTGTAAAGGAGATAGATTCCTTGGCTGTCTGGCTGATACTGACATTAGGACACCCTGTCGACTTTACTTACTTATTTCTTCATAAAACGCAAAACAAAGATTAATGCTGTGTATATATATATATATAAAAAATGTCTTCTATACAGAGAAAGTCGAATGCAGGGAAAGACTTCACGAATAAGATAAGAACAGTAAAAGAAAATTGAGAATATATGGATGATAATTCTCTGTTAGTTTTATGAATTAGAAATGATTAGACCGACTTAACGTTGAAGATTATAGAATGGAAAGTAATCTTCTAAATATGGGCATGCAGAAAGGGGGAGGGCAGGGAGGGGGAGGGAGAGGGAGGGAGCGGTTGCGATATTCATACATCTGTGATTCATTCGAAGAAATTTTGTTAGAGAGGTTCTGGTATTAGAATTCCTTTATTTCAATAGTGAATACAAAGATCCGTTTCGGAAACAATTCTAGCGCTGTAAATCATGGGAATTTCCTATTTTTGTATTATTTGTACTAATACAAAATAAAAAACACCCTCCGGGCGTTGTAAAAATAGATTTTTGAAACATATTCCTGAGAGGTGAGAGTAAAAAATTCAATGTCAGCGAGTTTGTACCCTAAGTAAGTAAAATCATCAAATTCATTAAAGGATTAAAAAAATAAAACAATTTGAAATGTAAACTTTAAATATGTATTAAATAAAACAAACTATATATAGATATATAATACCAGTCATGTATTTATTAAAACTGTTTTAAAAAAACAATGAGGACTGTCTAATGTTGCATGTTCAAATTTTGAGTGTATTTATTCTATGTCATATCGATTTTGGGTAATGTGACGTAATTTTTGTTACAGACAAAAACCGGAAGCGAATCCCCATTATTAATAGATTATTCGAACTATTGCACAACGTTTCGGCAGATAACAATGAAGGTGAGGACAATAGTCCGAATAATACAAATAATACAAATTATCAAGCCTCATCTAAAAGATTTAGAGAAATTGCGTGTTTTTGTTTCTTCTGTTTTAATTTCTGTTTTCTTTTTTCTTTTTTCACGTTTTTCTTTGAGGCAGAATTCTTTCTTCTTTCGGAATTCCCAATATCAATATTTCTTTGAGATGGTTGTATTGGCTGATATGAAATAAAGGAAGGAGGCAACAAAAAACTGTGGTGTCTACTGAAATGGCAAAATTCTTGAGTTGACAAGTTTTTTGTGGTAAAATTGGATTATGAACTAAGACGCAACCAATTTCGAGTTAAGCTCCCTGAAATACTGGGTCACATTTCGTACGCATATATTTTGGAATGTATATATCTATACACATCTTCTTAAATATATATATATATATATATATATATATATATATATATATATATATATATATATATATATATAAGGTGTGTCAAAAAAGTATCGAGATTCTTTGTACTTTTATGATACACATTGCATTCTGAAAAAATTAACGTTCCATTCATTTTCCATTTCTATCTTGGTAAATACAGCTTCAAACTTGGCACTTTTATGACACACCTTGTATTCTGAAAAAAATTAACGTTCCATTCATTGATCATTTCTATTTTGGTAAATACAGCTTCAAACTCGATACTGTTATGACAATACATATATAGTCATACACATACACATACACACACACACGTATACACACACACACATACACATATTTAGCTAACCAATCACAATCTAACACCTGTGGTATTCACCATTTCGGCACTCCCCATTCCAGAGAGAAGAAGAATCCACTAACCACCCCCAACTACACTTCCCCTACTGACGACCTTCCGCTTTCAGCATTTTGAGAATTTCCATCATTGGAGTAAGAACTATATTCAAGTCCTGAAGATGGTCTAATAAGAGACCGAAACGTTGCACCGTCGACAATAAACATCAAGTTTCCACAACATCCCGTGTTTGTCTACTTTTCTCCACATACTGTCTGATAATCACATTTCTACCATATATATATATATAGTCATACACATACACATATATATATATATTTGTGTGTGTGGATGACTATACACACACACACACACACACACGCATATATATATATATATATATATATATATATATATATATATATGAAGGCAATGTTACTTCAATGGAACCACACATGCACTTTAAAGTCACAACAATGGGAAGCGAGAGTCACGTGTCTAGCGTATGTTCTTCGCGGGGGATGAATTTATTGAAGCCATACTCACAATATTGTTTTCCTTTCCTTCAGTCTCTCTAGATTCATCATTTTTCTTTTTGTTTATTACCACCCCACCTCCACTCGCAACAATCCCCCCCCCCCCCAACAAAAAAAATCCAAGTATAAATCTGCTCTTTCACCAGGGAGTCTCTGCTCGGTTACAGCTATATCACCTCAAAGTATTTGGTTTATACACAGAATTCAAACTTATGGATGTGTTAATGAGATTAAAAGGGTTTTATGGGGAGACCCTCCCGTGTTTATCTATTCCGAGAAGCCATGTGTCGTCATTAAAATCAGTTTCTTCTCCTTTCTTATCAGAGCGAGAATACGACGCATCCATTTTTCCGGTGCTTTTTTTTTCTCTCTTTTTTTATGTTCATATTTATGGTAATGAGATATGTATATTTGGCTATGGATTTAGCAACATACCTTCATGAGATTATTATGAATAGTGTACACGATTATAGTTTTATATTTAGAGATAGATAGATAGATAGATAGATAGAGAGAGAGAGAGAGAGAGAGAGAGAGTGTGTGTGTGTGCGTGTATATTTGTATGAGTGTGTGTGTGTGTGAGAGAGAGAGAGAGAGAGAGAGAGAGAGAGAGAGAGAGAGAGAGAGGGGGGGAGTTTAGCCAGTTACGAAACACACGTTCCGAAGGTGTAATTATCTTGGCCAATGGCACAATCTCGTACGCAAATAGGTAGATAATCACGTGCATGAACTAAATAGTAAATACACACACACACACACACACATATATATATATATATATATATATAATATATATTATATATATATATATATTCACACGATCGGTGCACTGAAAGTAATGATTTTTTTATTTATTTATGCGCTTATTATAAGAGATACAGGGAATCTGACAAGTTTTCAGCTGCAAAGCATTATCTGCATAGGCTGTACACTTTCGCCAGGAAATAATAAATAGGAAACCTTGCAACATAATTGCGTCTCGTTCACACACACACAAAGACACACACACACACACACACACACACACACAAATACAAGAATACAAGGTGTGTCAAAAAGTACAAAAATCTCGATACTTTTTTGACACACATTGTATATAGAATAATAAAATTCGGGACTGGGGAGCCCTAAGATTTTGCAAGCGACTGAGGGAGCTAGGGACACTAGCAAGGGAAAAAGGCAGAGTGACTTGAAATGAAGAAGGACTGAACACTGTTCGAAACTACTACAGCGACAGAATACAGTAAATGATGATGATGATGATGATGATGAATAAATCGATTTACCGACATTTTTACATAAATCAGAAAAGTGCTTAATACCTCTTCATGACAGTTTCATTACTACTCGTTTCATTTCCCTTTATTTATTTATTTTTGTTCCCGAGAAATTCTGTTTAATTCATTCTAATCTGAAAAAAAAAACCCAACCTCTCTTTAATAAAACAAATAAAAGAAAAAGGTGCGGATGTAAGATATGACTTTTAACGCCTCTTTCAATTTCGGGAAAAAAACAAAAACAAAATCGGGGTTATACATAATTGCTAAACCCCTCCGCACGAGCATATCCACTACGCCATGTTTCAAATTAGCTCACGAGTTTGAGGAGGTTCCCGAGTCCGACAAGAAATACCTGAAGAAGGCCGGAGGGCACATCGGGCGAAACTTTGTGCAGATAACAATAAAGATGAGGACAATAGCCCGAATAATACAAATAATACAAATTATATTATAATAATATTAAATTATTATTACATTATATCAAGCCTCGTCTAAAAAATTCAGACAAATAGACATTAAGTATGTTTAACAAAGACTTTATAAAGTAATGAATATTTCTTTAACCAATATTAGCGACACCACGCTGTAGAAGACTTTAAAATGATTTAAAATTGGAATTAAAATGTTACGCCCTGTTAGCGGGGTTTAAAATACGTTAAATGTATTCCCCCAAAAGAGTGTCCTGTATTCCCCACAAAGGATGTCCCCAAAAAGGGGCATCCTGGGTATTGCTGCATCTGATGGTGAGGATCCAGTTCTGGAGATCTGGGGGTGTAAGTAGCCCTACAATACCACTACTCCTAGGTCCACTCTGAAAGGGGCGTCCTGGGTATTACTGCATCTGATGGTGAGGATCCAGTTCTGGAGATCTAGGGACTGTAGAGATACCCTTCAATACCATTACTCCCAGGTCCACTCTGATCCGAGGTGGTAGTGCACATTTTAGGTGTCATATATAGGTCAAATTAATCTGTTTCCAAATTACTTGTATTATATATACTAGCAAATATATGCACCCTCCGGGTGCAAGTATTTAAGTTTTAATGTAATAAAATATTGTATTAAATTAGAAAGGCTAATGGAAACCAGAGGAAGTATAATAAAAAATGGAACAACTGAAACTTACTCTTCCATCACTCTCGTCTTTCATTGTTATTTTTTCGAAGTAAAGAATAAAATGACAGTTATTTTATCTGTTAATGGATTTCATTTAAGATTTATTGAAGAGATTTTTGCTTATGTTCATTAAAATAAACCAAACAGTTAGCACATATTTATTAAATTCGAGTTTTTAATATTAATATGCAAATTAGCCTTCCCGTTCACACTGTAAACCGCTATTTGTTGTATATATAAATATAATTGCATGTTGTCAGTATGTAGACATAGTTAACAGTATTAATAATGTAAGACAATTTTATTAATAATTGAGGTTTAGATAAAAATAAAATCATGGCAAATGTGATGTCAATAACTAAAAGAATTGTGACGAGTAGGAATATAGTTTCGGTTACAGACAGAAAAACACACAATCTCCATTATAATAAGATGATATCATTTAATTTATCTATCTGAATGGTTGAGATAAGGCTTGATAATTGGACACATAGCGTAGTGGATAATGGAGTTAGGTTAAGGCAGTTCTAAGTGACAGTTATCTCTAGACTGCAGGTTCAATACTCGTTAGGGGCAGCAGTAACATAGAATAATAATTAACACAGCTTTAACAACTGTATCCCAGCTCTGGTTAGCGGAATGAGAACAGGAACCCCCCGTGACTGAATAAAGGGTTAGGTTCAAAGTTCCGTGATGGCTACCGATTACGACAAGAAGGTTCACGAGTTCGAAAAGAAGGTTCCCAAGTCCGACGCGAAGGTTCCCGAGTCTGACAAGAAATACTTGAAGAAGGCCGGAGGGCACATCGGCAGAAACGTTGTACAACAATGAAGATGAGGACAATAGTCCGAATAATCCAAATACTAATCATTTATTAAATAACTTCACAGAAATATAGATGTAAACATACAATATGTGAGATTCCCTTCTGTTGCGTTATGCTCTCCTTTTAAAATAGAGAGGTGACGTGACAACCTTTGTCACGTTATAGCACTCATTTCTGAAAAAAGTGATGATGTGTTAATGTAGAAATGTTAGTAGTATACTTATCTCTGGACCGGTACTACATTGGAGAAGCTGGAATCCCGGTTGCTGAGTTGATGCTGGAGTTGGCTGACAATTATTGGATGTTTGGAGTCTGGAAACCAACTTGATGTGCAGTGGGGGGGGGGTGCTTCTTCATATTTTATCAAAGAAAAGAAAAATGTGAAAATTATTAAAATTGAAATAAAATGATTTATTTAGAAAAAAATAGGAAGTAATGAGTGAAAAAAGAAATTAAGATTAAAAAAATAAACATATCTACATATCAAAATAAAGGAAAAATTATTAAAAGTGAAAAATTATTTATTTACAAGACATTTCAGAAAAAAAAAGGGTCCAATGTATGAAAAGAAGAAATAAAAATACCTACATAGTCCTGGTCTTTTATCTTCTTCAATTTCTGAACAGTCCAATTATGGATATTTTTTTCTCTTGGAGCGGCTGCTCCATTGTTTTGCTGGATTGTGATGGTTGACTTCATCTTTACTCTTTCTTTTCTTATTCCTCTGGCTGAGGTTTTATTTTGTTCATCTGCAAAAAGAAAGAAGTCCATTATTGTTGTGATGTTAGTCCCAACAGTAAAAAGAAGTAAAGTCGAGATAGGGTAAAATAAGACAAGTGTATTTACAATCATGGTACATGTACGACTAGCTTGTCGTTAACGGGAACAGTAGTACCTTTACACTCGGTGTCTCACTATTTATAGTGAGAACCGGTGCATGTTCTCCACTGTAGGAACGGCCGGTACAACAATTATTTAGAAAATTAGGCAATTAAAACAAAATTGGTAACTTAGTGAAAAATACAAGGCCACTTTTTTCTCGTGAGATTTTTATTTTCCGCAAAGTTAAGAGTCCATACCTTACCCTCTCAGCGCATTCAGCCAAACTCCACTCAACATTCTCACCTCTCCTCTCTCTCCCACTTCGCCACGTCTAACGGCTCGTCCAATAGAAACATGCTATGTGGCATTGATTATTATTCATCCTTAAACTTTTCCATTCACATTTAACACGTAATCCTCCTAAAAACTTTTCCGTGCTAATTTGCATGTCAAATTACAGTCATGACTCCACACCAACTCCATTATGTTACACCTTCGCCCTAGACCGTTTGACGTGTCTTTAAAATCAATCCATCAATCTTTATGATCCGCAACCCCAATCCCTTATAATTGTATCCTTCCTTCATCCTCCTCGTCTTCTGAGGGAGTACCCGTGACGTAGTGACTAACGTGATTGTCTGCGATATCGTAGTAAACAAGTTCGTACTCCAGTCGCGCTACTATGTTCCCTTTCGGACTAATACCGTTGGGAAAGGTACGAACCCTTCTCACCCCTTCAGCTATGGGTTAAATAATAACACTAATGTTCTTCTCTACATTAAGGTTCCTGGTTCGATACCGGCCCTCGCCAACTCAGCGTATGAGTAGCACAGGGATCTGTGTAGTAAAGTAAGGAGCTGATGGTAGTTGTGGCGCACCGCCTCAGATGCTAAAAATCTCCTTGGTCTAGCGCTAGGGAAAAGGGGATAGACTCCCTCGCTGTCTGGTTAATACCGACTTTAGGTCACCCCAAATACTTTACTTACTTTTTACTTTTACTGTTCTTCTACAAGGATGGACTTAACATTACATAACCCATGAGGATTGATGTGTCATTAAACAAAGAAAATCTCCTCTTCCATTTTCCTCGAACGTACGTTTCTCGCATTTTTGTTACTTAAAAAAAAGGAAATCTTCTTTCTGTTTATTTTTATTTGTACCTTTCGATATTCGCCCATTCTTTCCCATTTTGCTGATATCACACACACACACACACACACACACACACCACACACACACACACACACACACACGACACACACGACACACGTATGATTCTGAGCCAATATTTTTTCCGGAGAATAATCTGTGGAAATATCGGCGCAAGTAAGAAACATTGAAATTCCCGTAAAGATATTTTGTCACAAACAACAAATCGTTTATGTAGAAAGGATTTTTGATAAAATCAGCAATTTTTCCTTATTTTTTCTTACTATCTTCGAAATGATCAACTTTATTGTTAAAGCCTTTCGTATCTCTTTTTCGTATTGTTATCATTTTTAGTATTACTATTAGTATCAGTAATAGTAATAATAATAGTAGTTGTTAATAGTAGTAATATGGTTTTACCAATTTCTCCGCACGAGCAGGGTGCGACACAAGGTCTATTTTTAAGCGGGGTTTGGCTCCTCCGAGACCAATTGCCTTATTAAGTTCAAAGAGCCAAGTATGCCCTAATATTTACCTATAACTGGAGGCAGAACACACACACACATCTCTTTCTCTCTCTCTCTCTCTCTCTCTCTCTCTCTCTTAGTCCTTTGTTAATATTGGAGAAATGAGAATAAAGCGCTCGATTACTTTTATAAGAGCTGTATTTATTTATTAGAGTGTACAATACATTTAAAGTGCAACTGCTACCCTTTGTTTTCTAGGCAGTATCCTGCCCAGAAACCAATGGTAGCAGTTGCACCTTAAATGTATTGTACACTATAATAAATAAATAAATGAATAAATAAATATATATATATATATATATATATATATATATATATATATATATATATATATTACACTTTCTCTCTTTTTCTTTACTTTCTATTCTGTTTATCTATTGCTTGTTCTTTCCATTTTTTTCTTTTATTTCTTTCCTTTTTGTTTTCATAATTTTCTCTGTGTGTTTAAATGTGTTGTTTGTGCTGCATGTGCATCTTGTTGTATTCGATGCCAATGTCGAGATTTGAAAGAGAGAGAAAAAAGATTTTGTCTTAAATAAAATCGCTTCATAATAAATTAGGTTCATTGCTTTTTGTTCTTTTGGGCAAAACAATATAAACTGTAAATGCTGACTTGCATTCTGCGCACCCCGCGCGCGTGTGTGTGTGTGTATGTTTGTGTGTGTGTTTTTCTATGTGTGTGTATGTATGTATGTGTATCTGTGTGTATGTGTGTGTGTGAGTCCCTGTATATCTGAGCCTATGTGTGTACGTGTCTGTGTGTGTATATATGTATGGGTGTATGCGCACGTGTGTGCGTGTGTGTCTCAGTCTCTCTCTCTCTCTCTCTCTCTCTCTCTCTCTCTCTCTCTCTGTGTGTGTGTGTACGTGTCTGTGTGTGTGTATATATGCATGTATATGTGTGTGTGTTTGTGTGTGTTTCTGAGCCTCTCTGTGTGTACGTGTCTGTTTGTGTATTATGTATGTGTGTATGCGCGCGTAGGTGCGTGTGTGTCTTAGTTTCTGTGTGTGTGTGTGTGTCTCTGTGTGTGTACGTGTCTCTGTGTGTGTATGTATGCATGTGTGTGTGTTTTCATGCGTGTGTGTGTGTGCATCTGATAATGTGTATCTGTGTGTACGTGTCTGTGAGTACGTGTGTGTGTGTCTGATTTTGTTTCTGTGTGTGTACGTTTCTGTGTATACGTGTGTGTGTGTGTGTGTGTGTCTGATTCTCTGTGTGTGTGTTGTGTGTGTATACGTTTCTTTGTGTACGTATGTGTGTGTGTGCTTTTTATTTTGCCTTAATCTTTCTTAAATGGGTTCTGTTTAACAGACCGGAAGTGGTGGGTAACGCTCCATTGAATAATGGCAGTAGACGAGAAAAATTGAAGAATGAGAAATTATTGGAAAAAAGAAGAAAGAAAGAAAGAAAGAAAGAAGATAAGAAGAAAAGGAAGAAGGAAGGAAGGAATGAAGGAATGAAACAAAGGAAGGAAGGAAGAAAGGAAGGAAAGAAGGAATAAAGATGCAAAAAAGAAAGAAATGGAGAAGGAAAGAAAGGAAGAACGAAAGGAAGGAATAAAAAAAGAAAAAAGAAAGAAAGAAAGAAAGAAAGAAAGGAAGGAAGAAAGGAAGGAAGGGTGTAAGGAAGGAATAAGGAAAGAAATCAAGAAAGAGGAACGAAGGAAGGGAGAAAGAAGGAAAGGAAAGGAAAGGAAGGAAGGAAGGAAGGAAAGAAAGAATTCAAGAAAAAGAAAGAAAGAAAGAAAGGAGCTGTAAAGTAAAGAGAGATGAGAAAATGAGAAAGAATAAAACAAATAGACAAATGTAAAGAAAAGAAGTAAGAAACAATAAAAAAAGAAAGGAGCATAGAAGGGAATGAAGAAAAAAAGAATGAAAATGGTAGGAAATAATTCCAAATAAGTAAAGTATGAAATAAGAAAGAATATTTGAGAAAGAAAGAAAGGAAGGAACAAGGAAGGATAAAAGGAACAAAAAAAAAAAAAAGAAAGAAAGAAAGAAAAGAAGGGAGGAAGCAGGCATGAAACAAAGAAAGGAAGGAAGAAAGGAAGGAAAGAAGGAATAAAGAAGCAAAAAGAAAGGAATGAAGAAGGAAATAAAGGGAGAAAGAAAGGAAGGAATAAAGAAAGAAGGAAAGAGAGAAAGAAAGAAAGAAAGAAAGGGTGGAAGGAAAGTAAACATACCTTGTAAAATATTATAGAAAACAAGAATGACTAAACAAGGATGAAAATATGAAATTGAGAGTTAGGAGATGAGTTAGCCGATTTTAATAAGGAATATTCAAAAAGAAAATAAGATTGTTGAACGAAAAGAACAATGAAATGATTTTGTTTGTTTTGTTTTGTTTTACGGCATATCAACCTCAGTGGGTCATTTAATGCCGATAAAGTTTGAAAATGTCAACATGGAGGATATTCTCTCTTTTTTGAGGGAAATAAAATTATACCATAGAATATAGACATGAAACAAATCAATACCATACAACATAATTCCCAATAATGCTAACGCATTCTTAAAACCAATTCCTAAAAAGTATAAATATAAATACACGGTATGTATAACTTCCTAACCGTTAGGCATGACATAACCCCAGGCGGGTTGATATGCCGTTAAAATCAATAAACAACAAAAACAACAAATATTTTGAGTCTCTTTTTGCCGTTCAGTTTCTACATTATTTTACATTTCCGACGACTATTCTTTTCTTTCCATGCTTTTTTTTTACTTGATGGATCCTAAAATTTGATGACTGTATCCCTGCAGAGGGGTAAAACCCTCTCTTTCAAAATAAATAAATAATTAAATAAATACAAGGGTGTTGTATACCCTTTTCTTTCTTTCTTCTTCTATTCTTCTTCTGGTGTCTTTGATATCTTCTCTTCTAGCGTCTTCTTCTAACGTCTGGACTTCTAGCGTCTTGGTGGTTGGTCGCACTTAACTCATTTCTTCTTCTTGATCAGTCTTGTTACCAAGACATTCATTAATCACAAGACCGTGTTATTTTTCTTAAACGTTTATTTCCTTAGCTAAACATTTCATGTAACTAAATATCTGACTAACATAGCGCGCGTATGCAGTGAGTTTCAGTTAAGGCAGGACATCTTCTCTGCCCGACGTCCAACTGAAAACTGAGGACCCAACCAGTTCCCACGTGACTTCACGTGTTTCGCGGGCTTTCTATACTATTCCATGGAAAGTCCCGCCCGTGATATGAAAAGGGCCATCCCTTTAGAAATACAGGGGATTGACAATAATCTTATGCAACCGCATAGATTATGTAACAAGGGGAGGTATTCTGGGTTGACACTAAATTGAGGTATTCTGGGTTGACACTGTTTGAGGCTCCAGTTTTGGGGAAAGTGAACTCACTGGTTTGTTGCCATTATTCCTAGATTTACTCAGACCTGGAGTGGTAGTATTTATTAAAGTCGCATCTATGGGTTCAAAAAGATCTATTTGAGATTTTTCTTATAGCATTTTGTGTTTGTTTAGAGAGTTGCTCATGACACTCTCCTCTAAGAGATGGCAAGTCAATCTTCCGGATGGAGTAGTTGAAGTGTGCCCAACACACATGTTTATGTTGTTGAATTTCTCAGCAATAAGACTTTGATGTGACGTTTGATAATGACCGATGTCTTATAGTTATTTACTAAGCATGGCTTAGATGTGGCGCAAGGCCTGAAGTGTGGGGCGCCCAGTGAGAATCTAACTCAATAACAATGGTCTTCAAATCTAGCCTGCTAACCATTGCATCACGTGAGGTGCCCTTTACTAAGCGTAGCTTAGATGCGGTACAAGACCAGAAGTTATGGACACCCAGTGAGAATCGAACTCACTAACAATGGTCTGCTAATCTAGCTCGCTAACCATTACACCACGTGAGGTGCCCTAACCGATGTCTTATAGACCTTAGGGAAAGCTACAGGTTTGCAGTAGATTGATAAAACCGCAACTTCGTAAAATAACCTGTTGTGTTGGAGGCGTATATCATGGAGGCGCGTGGTCTAATAGTTAGAGTCGAAGAAAATGGACTCGTCGACCAGAGTTCAATTCCTGGACTGAAGCTGTTTGCATTTCACATAGCACTAATACCCTTGGGAAAAGTATGAATACTATTCTCCCTCCAGCTATGGGCAAATAGCAGGGCAGACTGGGCTCTTTAACCATGGCTAGTTAACCAGTCGAGGAGAAGGAAAACTCTGAATTCAAACCTGTTAAACTCCGCTTAAGAAATTGACCTTGTGTCACATCCTGCTCGTGAGGAGGGGTTGGTAAATATATATATCATGGGATGAGGTTAGAATTTTATTACAATGAGTTTACTCCTCATTGAGCACTCAGTAACTATAGCCTTGTGTCAGACTAAGGTTACTTTCGTATAGTGAATGCCCTGGAGTAGAATAGATACAACCAATGTAATCTCAGATAATTATATATTAATAATCTTATTCCTTAATCTTCCGACCGTTATCATCTTGTAACACTCTCTGTTTAAAAATGAGACCGTCCAAATCATTCAAGATGAAGAGCAAAATTGTAACTCCTGATTATCAGGTGTCGCTTAATCTTCGAATTCTTATTTCTTACGAATGTTGTCACCTCCGTTAAATAATGGACCATTCCGTTTATATTATACAGAAAGAAAGGGAAGAAAAAGGACATGATACACAGAAGAAAGAAAAAAAGAAAGAAAGCGAGTAGGGAAAAAAGATAGAGAGAGTGAGTGAGCGTGTGGAAGCGATAACGCTAATCTGTTTCAATCAAACATAACGAAAAGAGGGAAAAAAGAAGAAGAATGAGAGAGAGACCTAAATGAAGATTATCATACTTTTAAAATATTGAACTATTTAGCAATAGCTCTTAAGTAAGCATATCAAGCGTTGTAATAATTGAATTATCATACTGTGGTATATCCACAGGTCCTGCTAGTCTTTATTGATATAGTAATTTGACCCAAACTGGATGCTCCACATTTTTGTACTCATGACTGATTAAGTTAACCTGATTAAATATCAATATGACATTTTTTATCCGACAATTATTTATCACATAACAAAATGTCTTTTAATTTACCTAATAACAATCGGAAATAAAATTTGTGACATATGGTTTTTTTTAATAAGGGTTAGGGGTGGGCATGAACCCTGATCCCAATTCTAGAATTTACTCGGCTCTATTGTCTAGATTTGCTGAGATTACAAAGGTCAAACCAATCAAACTGCGAATAAAGGATATTACTCGGAGGCCTCAATTTGAAAGCAAGCTTATACGCCCACACCACACACACACACACACACACACACATATATATATATATATATATATAATATATATAACATTACGCTAGACATGATAACATTCTGGTACTTTTGATTTTGGAGAAAAATTGGGAAGGATGTTCTTATTTATGGGTGATCATATATATATATATATATATATATATATATATATATATATATATATATATATATATATGTGGTGTGTGTGTGTGTGAGAGAGAGAGAGAGAGAGAAAATATAGATTTAGATAGATATATAGATACATAGACGATAATGATAAATAGCTTGATTAATATGAAAAGATTCATATATACATATATATAGACAGACATATATATATATATATATATATATATATATATATATATATATATATATATATAATTTCACTAGACATAATGACATCCTGGTACTTTTGATTTTGGAGAAAAATTGCTAAGGGTGTACTTACTCATGGTAAATTATATATTATATATATTATATATATATATATATATATATATATATATATATATATATAGAGAGAGAGAGAGAGAGAGAGAGAGAGAGAGAGAGAGGGAAGGGTGAGGGAGAGATACAGGCAGATAGACAGACAGAGGATTAACAGATTTAGATAGATATATAGATACATAGATAGACTGATAATGATTAATAGATTGATATATATGAATAGACTGATATATACATATATATACACAGTGTATATATATATGTATATATCAGTCTGTCTGTGTGTGTGTGTGTGTGTGTGTGTGTGTCTATTACACACAGACACACATACACACACACACACTATCTATCTATCTGTGTGTCTGTGTGGTTGTCTATCTATTTGTGCGTCTGTTTATTCTCTCACTCTGTCTCTTTCTTTCTTTCTCTCTCTCTCTCTCACTCTCACATATATATATATATATATATATATATATATATATATATATGTGAGAGTGAGAGAGAGAGAGAGAGAGAGAAAGAAAGAAAGAGACAGAGTGAGAGAAATAAACAGACGCACAAATAGATAGACAACCACACAGACACACAGATAGATAGATAGATAGATAGATAGTTTGTACGTGCATTTGTACAACTTTAAATTTGTACAACTGTAAATAATAATTATCTTATAGTGAATCTCTTTTCTTCATCGCCCATATAATATTGGACAATGACGAGATTGTGCCACGTGTCAGCTGCTATGCTACTAAATAAATAATAACCGGTAAAGATATGTCAGATTGAGCCGCCCCCCCCCCCCCCCGCCAAAAAAAAAAATGTCATCGGAAGATGAGTCTCCAATATAATCATCTATTCAGCATTTCCGCTTGTTAAATAAAAAAAAAAGAAGAAAAGAAAAAAAAATCAAATGAAGAATCGACAATTGTTTAACGAGTGGTGAGTGAACGTGAATAAAGGCACGCGTTCAGTTTCTGTGTGTGCGTCCGGGACGCGTGCCCCTCCTCGACATGTGTACTTCCTCGTCATGTGCTGAGAACAGTACAGCAATTTGGGACGTTATATCCGGTATAAGGAAAGAAACTGATTTGGTATTTATCTAATTCAGTGTCTTTGGTTTCTAAATTCTTTTCGCCTAATTCAGATCCGGGTATGCCAAATAACACCCGGAACACCGTAAATGAGACTTTTGTCGTATTGTTCACTCTTTTTTGCCAATATGATCATATCGTCAGTGGGCTGGCTGGTTGGTTGGTTGGTTGGTTGGTTTTTACGGCATGTCAACCCACGTTGGGTTATTTTATGCCGAAGACATTTTGTTTTATTAATTCTTGACTAGCAGGACCTGTGGATATACCACAGTATGTTGATTTAATTATTACGACGTTTTATATGTTTACTTAAGAGCTATTACTGCTATTACATAGTTCAATATGTAAAAAGTATAATAATCTTAACTTAACTTAACTCTCTCTCTCTCTCTCTCTCTGTCTCTCTGTCTCTCTCTCTCTATTTTTTCTTTCTTTCCTTCTTTTCATTATGTTCGATTGAAAGAGATTAGTATTATCACGCCGTCTCTCTATCTTTACCCAACTCTCTTTTTTCTTATTATATTTTTCTCTGAAGCATGTCCTTTTCTTCTTTTTCCTGTGATAAAAACGAAATGGTCCATTATTTAACTGAGGTGTCGACTCTCATGATAAATAAGAATTCGGCTGATAAGCACACCAGACAATCAGTATTTACATTTTTGCATTTCATCTTGGACGATTTGGATGGCCTGATTTTTAATCAGAGGGTGTTTTAAAGGTCGTAAGATTAAGGAACATGAATATTAATATATAAAAATTATTATGGCTTTCTGATTAAAAAATTTAATTGAATTAAATTAATTTTTTAAAAACACTACTATAGGACGATCACGATGGCCATATCTTAATTTAAGAATCGTTTTCACACACGAAGAAACGAGCTAATTTATAAGAAAGAAGATCCAGTACGTCTGAAAATTCTAGCTTTGGCCAACGGTCTCTGGCGCCAGCAGTAAACAGGTCGTTTCAAGCCCAGCCTCTACACAGCTTCCACCGAGAGAGATGTAGTAATTCATGTCATGATAGAACAATGAGATCACTTATTATGCCTTTCTGATTGCTAGTTTATTTTATAGAACCAAGCGCGGGAAATTACAGGGACTAAAGCTTTAATCGTCGTGTTGTGTGCCATACATTCATGGTGGCCAGAGCGAGGTGAATAATGGTTGAATTACAGTAGTCAGATTAAGAGATAAATATAGATATTGGCTTATCTTAACGTATAGTACTCTCTTGCACAAGGTTAAATGGAGAAAATTGAGACCGGGTTCTGCCTTGAAAATAAGCATTCGAAAGAATCGATTTCTACACTATAGGGAAATCTGACTATCTCAGCAAGAAGATAAAAAAAGAGATAAAAGGATAAACTGATATAAAAATAGATATTAAAATAACTTCGGAAGATTTAAGCATATATATATATATATATATATATATGTGTGTGTGTGTGTGTGTGTGTGTGTATTCATATACATATATATATATATATATAGAGAGAGAGGGGGGGAGAGACACAAAGAAAGAGAGAGAGAGATTGAATGAGAGAGAGAGAGAGAGGGGAGGGATGAACTTATAAACATTGATATATACATGATAATAGATTGAAAAATTGATATAAATATATATTATAAGCAGAGATGGATAGATGTGAATTGAACGAGATAGATAGATAGATAGATAGGATAGCTAATAAAAGCACAAAAATTCTTTTTAGATCGCTTCAATATATTCATATTGCTGCAAGACATACCTTATTGTACTAAGTTTAAATTTAGAATTCGAAAACAGATGAAACTGAATATATATATATATATATATATATATATATATATATATATGTGTGTGTGTGTGTGTGTGTGTGTGTGTGTGTGTGTGTGTATGAGATTTGCTGTTTTTCTCAGTCAAGAGAAGACTACAACTTTCCTTTTGTTAGTATAGTTATTTACTAAGCTCAGCTTAGATTTTGCACAGGGCCAGAAGTATGGAGTGCACAGTGAGAATCGAACTCACTACCGATGGTTTGCGCATCTAACTTGCTAACTAATACATCACATGAGGGGACCCTTAATTATATACTAAGCTCAGCTTGCTAACCATTACACCACGTGAGGTGCCCTTGTTAATATAGTTATTTACTAAACTTAGCTTAGAACGTGGCGCAAGGCCAGAAGTATGGGGCGCACAGTGAGAATCGAAATCACTAACAATGGCCTGTAAATCTAGTTTGCTAATCATTATACCACGTGAGGTGCCCTTGTTAATATAGTTATTTACTAAGCTTAGCTTAGATGTGGCACAAGGCTAGAAGTAAAGGGAGTTATTTTTTAATGCATATTTCTTTATTTTGATTGCTAACGTTGGACAAGATTTTCTTTATTCAGACCTAATTACACCGACCATTGGGTTTCCAAACTCTCCGTGACCCAAATCCAGACAACCCCAAAATCAACAAACTAGACCTCACCTCCTCTACATTCCCCGCCAAGTGCTTGTTACCACGACTATTTACCTGGCGTTGGTCTGGGGGTAGAAAGTGAACACTGTCTCGATCACCCATCCTTTGTTTTCTTGTAATCTACCCGTTCCTTTCGTGATTCTTCGCAATGTTTAATACTTCATGACATATCAAAACGTCAAATGCACTAATTATTTATTTGATGAGTTGCGGCTGGCATAATGGTGAGACAAGTTCAAATTCTGCCCGAGACTTCAGACAATTGGTATCAAAATCCTTGGGAAAAATATGAATCCAATTCTCCTTTAAACTATGGACAAAACAGCAGGGCTATTTGGGTTGTCTAGCTATAATGGTTGGCCACCAATCTACGAGAACTGTAAAGAGAGCAACGGGGAATAACTCTAGTTTCACTCGCACAGTCAACTTGTGTATAGTTATTTACTAAGCTTAGCTTAGATGTGGCATAATGCCAGAGTATGGGGCGCCAGTGAGAATCGAACTCTCTAACAATGGTCTGCGAATCTAGCTTGCTAACCATGTACCACGTGAGTTATTTACTAAGCTTAGCTTAGATATGGCACAAGGCCAGAAATATGGGCACCCAGTGAGAATCGAACTCACTAACAATGGTCTGCAAATCTAGCTTGCTAACCATTGTACCACGTGAGGTGCCCGACCATCACATGTATAAGATGTAAGAGAAATCAGCAATTTTATTTATAGACCTTACCAAATTCAACAGCAGGTATTGACCAATGAAAAACGACACAGAATGCATTTAAGGTAATTGGTAATAATAATAAAGTTGTCGGGGTGGTCTTGAGTCGGTATCAGCTAATCAGCGAGGGAGTCTATCCCCGTTTCATTAGCGCTAGACCAAGGAGATTGGTTTTGCATCTGAGGTGGAGCGCCACACCTACCATCAGCTCCTTACTTTATCACACAGATCCCTGTGCTACTCATACGCTGAGTTGGCGAGGGTCGGTAGCGAACTAGGAACCTTGAGGTTTCTAGCCGAACTCTCTACCGACTGAGCTAACCCGGCTAAGGTAATTGGTAATTGTCCTGACAGTGTAGATTTACGGTGAAATGAAAATGGCCAACCATTGAACTTCCAGCATGCTGAAAGTGAAAGAAACAAGGGAGATAGCTCCCATTGCCATATTTTTTTTTATTGTTAAATAATTATTTGTTTTTCGATTCTAAAAATAGGAAATTGAATTTATTTTAAATATATTTTAGCTATTAATTTGGTATTTTCTGTACATAGTGTTTTTTGTGTTTTTTTTTCGGGGGTATTGATTTCTAAGACATTTCTTTCTTTTTGGGGTGAATTTAATTGTTTATTTAAGATTTAAAGATACATAATAATAATAATAATAATAATAATAATAATAATAATAATAATAATAAAAACGGATCACCTTATCCCAGCAAGAAGACCAGACCTAGTGTTGATAAGCAAAAAAGAAAGAACTTGTCAACTGGTGGATTTTGCAGTGCCAGCAGATCACGGAGTGAAGCTAAAGGAAAATGAAAAAATGGACAAATATCTGGACCTTGACAGAGAACTGAAAAAGTTATGGGATATGAAAGTGAAAGTGATACCAATTGTAGTTGGTGCACTTGGAACAGTCACAAAATTATTGGAAAAGGGTCTGGAATGTTTGGAAATCAGAGGAAGGGATTGAAACCATTCAGAACACTGCACTGCTGCAATCTGCCAGAATACGCAGAAGAGTCCTGGAGACCTGAGGAGACTTGCTGTCACTCAGACTCCAGGGAAAGACCATCAGCTAATGCTGATGTGAAAACTCAAAAGGAGCAAATAATAATAATAATAATAATAATAATAATAATAATATAGATCAACACATCCTTAACGAAGTTAAAATAGGCGCAAAAATATTGCAATGGCATGGATCGACTACAGAAATCATACTATGGAAATAAGAATTTAGTCATTTAAAGTTCAAGATTACCCATGACTGCTGATTTTTCATTCGAGATATACAGAAAATGAAATTCAAATCGTTCCGTATGCTGAAACTAGAATAAGCTAGAATAATACTTGACTAACGGAATCCGTGGAATTTCCAAGAAAAGAAATAAAAAAAATCAAAAGGCGCTATTTAAGCCAGAAACGAGGATTTGCAATTTCATTACATGTAAATCCTATTGTTTTCTTTGCAACAAATAATACAAAAACATGCAATAACAATCGATACTTAATACACATATAATTTGTATGTATTTAATTCTTACAAAAACTTAGAGATCGATATAGTTGCATATTCTATTCTCCATCATTCACAATTTCAATATTACAAAGAAAACAAATATGTAACTTTTTTCAATTTCACTTTAATTTTACGTTGGGCATTTAAGTGATGCAAGGCCATTTGGAATGTTTCATTTTTAAAATTGGGTGAAACAAATTGGTACAAATAAGAAAACTGCGATTAAGCGATACCAGATAATCTGGATTTATATTTTGCATTGCATCTTGAACAATTTGGACGGTCTCATTTTTAACCAGATTTTGTTCCAGGATGATAACGGACGGAAGATTTATGAACACGTGTGTGTATTAATTAATTAATATATAGATGATATCTATTCTGATTGTATAATTTTTCACTAGTTATTTTGTTTAAGAGGAAAATTAGATTTCTATTTTCAAAAATGATGGCTGATGTGTTTACTTATGGGTGATAGAGTGCAAAGATAGGAAGACACACAGACAGATGTGAAGTGACTGAAAAAATATGGGAAAAATACTGAGATATAAACAGACCAGAATAGACAAGTAAAGGAATAAAGGTGGGAGAAGGGTGGATAATTAAGCAATGTTCTCTACAGTTTTGCGAAAATGGATGGATTTCCATTTCAGGATTCAAAGATAATGGACAACACCATTTCATATTCCATTAGTTGGAATGAATATTTAAAATAGATCCATATCTAATTTGCAACTGCCTAAATTATCGATTTTTTTTCACTTTTAGTCATTATGAATACTAGAAAAAAGAAACACCCTCCGGGTGGTGTAAAAATAAAATTTTAAAGGATATTGTCTGAGGGTGTGAGGAAAATTAAATAGATAAAATGAAATGTTTGATATTAAAAAATACTTACTTAAAAAGCATCATATTCACTCCCCTTCACTGAGACATTTGTTTTGTTTTACGACAGTAAGGACCTCCAAAACGATTCTAAAAAGATCTGATTTAATTATTCAGACTTTTATCTTTATAGAAGAATTTAAAAATCGTACGAGTAAAATATATTCCGATCGGATTTCATAAAATGAAATAAAGGGGGTTCGAGCAAATAAAAAAAAATTTCCCTACTATATTTTAGGGAAAATATTTTAAACATAAATTCATTTAAAGGTAGATAAGTAAGAAAATTTTCGTGAGCATTTGATTCTTAATGGATTTGTCATGGAATTTTTTAAAATTACTTTGACATAAGCAGTGATGTAGTTTCGGTTACAGAAAAAAGAGGTCGAATCTCTATTATTAATAGATCCACAAACAGAGGTACATTCATTTTTAGATAGTAAAACCTTCCAAGTTTTCCTTAAGAAGATTAAAGCTTTATTTTCTACCAATTATTTAGTTTGCATAGGAAAAGCATGGACCGCTATAAATAAAGTATCAGTGATATGGAAATCCAAACTCACAGACAAGTTAAAGAGACATCTTCCAACCCATAGTCGTATCAGTGCTCCTGTACGGCTGCATCATCTGGACCCTAACGAAGCGCCTAGAGAATAAACTAGATGGAAGCTTCAAAAGAATGCTGCGTGCAGTCTTAAACAAATCGTGGAAACAACACCCTACGAGAAAACCGCTGTACTGCCACCTGCCCCATATCACCCAAACCATCCTGAATAAGAACGGACAAGACACGCAGGACATCGCTAGATAAGCAAGGATAAAATCACAAGTAACGTCCTCCTGTGGAAGCCAGCTCATGAGCACGCCAGTGTGAGCTGACCAGCAAAGACGTACAATAACCAGCTCTGTGCGGATACTGGATGCTACGTAGAGGACCTCCCAAGAACAATGATGATAGGGACGTCTGGAGAGAGATTGTCATGGATATCCGTGCTGATAGCGTGACATGATGATGATGATGATGATGATGATGATGATTTAGTTTCTAATCCTCAAATATGAATTTGTATCCTTGAGTATAAATGATATCACCCTAAAGGTGTACACTACAAACAATTCTTAATAAACATATTTTAACTAAAAAGTATTTCCTCGACCAGAAAATTCGGCTAGCATCGTGTGTGATCAAACCTTGATTTATCTTGTAGCCCATCACGAATATCACAGAGGACATTTCTTTAAATAGAAGATACGAGGATTTATCATTTCTAGTGAAATATTATACAATCAAAACCGATATTATTGAGCGTTATTTATTACAAACTTTACAATAATGAAATTCTTTATTCGAAAATGTGAATGGGTGATTTTCTTCCATTTTTATATGCAACTTTATTTTTTGGTTACAGAGATTCAATGCTAATAACACCTTAGTCAACCAAAATAAGGGTAAAAATAAGAAATAGACCGAGGAAATTTCCTTTGATTGGTACCCTCATTTAATTTAATTATTAAACTTAATTTAGGAAGAGTCTTCTTCAACATTTTGAATAAACATTTTCCTCCCGATATAAAATTATATTAGATATTTAATAAAAATACTGTAAAATTATCTTATACAGTAGTATAAAGTTTTTAGTTATTAACGCTACACGAGTATACACTGTTTCCTTTCCAAAGCCATAAAGGAGTGAGGGCGAACGAAAGAGCTGACCCTGTAGCTAAATCGGCTCTAGATTTGATCCCCGACAAGTTCAAGATTCCTTATACTGACTTGAAACCTAAAATTAATAGATTCCTTCATACAAAATAGCAACAACACTGGAATATCAACATCCACAATAAACTCTTCCTAATAAAATCCACTTTGGGAGACTGGAGACCAACTTTAAGAAAGTCTAGAAAAGAACAAGTCATTGTGTCCCGATTACGCATTGGTCACACAATACTAATGCACTCCTATATACTCAAACAAGAACAACAACCACAATGTGAAACATGTAAAACACTTTTGACTCTTAAACACTTATTCATGGAATGCAGGTTTTTTGCTCTCATCAGAAACCGTTATTTTAATGCAAACAATATGAAAAATCTATTTGAAAATGTCAACACGGAGGACGTTCTGTTCTTTTTGAGGGAAATAAAATTATATCATAGAATATAGACATAGTCATCTGGGCGGCCTAAAGTCGGTATCAGCCAATCCGCGAGGGAGTCTATCCCCTTTTCACTAGCGCTAGACCAAGAAGATTGTTTTGGAATCTGAGGTGGAGCGCCACACCTGCCATCAGCCCCTTACTTTACCGCATAAATCCCTGTGCTACTCATACGCTGAGAACTAGGAACCATGTAGTTTCAAGCCGAACGCTCTACCGACTGAGCTAACCCGGCCCTTGATCTCCAGTGGTGCTAACACATTGTTAAAACCTATTTCTTAAAAGGTATAAATATAAATACACAACATTTACTTCCTAGCCGTTAGGCATGACATAACACCAGACGGGTTGACATGCCGTTAAAATCAATCAACCATCTTTTGCTGTATCATGAGCATGCATGACAAAACTCAACAGAAAAACAACAAATACTGTAATATCTCAGTACAGTCTAACGCACGAGACATTAAAATTGCCCCGACGGCACCGACTGCACCTCTGCAGATGGGTAAGACTCCCTCAAATGGGGCCACCTGTTGGCCGTAGGTGGCGATCTGTGATGCTTAAGGATGGAGTCTTGGTCGATGAGCAGTCCATGACCTGCAACATTCCACTTAGACCCTTAGTCAGGCTAGACGGGCGGTCAGAGAGACCCCCTCCGATCAATCGGCTGGGCACGTCAAGCCCTACAATCTATGGCAAGCCCCTATCCTTTTTATCATATGGATGCGGTGGCTGAGGTCTACATGTCATTGGAATGACGTTAAACTCTATATGATGGTGAGGTTCCAGTTTTGGAGGTTTGGGGATTGTAGAGCACCCCTTCATCACCATTGCCCCTGGCCACTCTGACCCGTACCTGTTAGGGTCCCATCTATGGGTTAAATAGAAAAATGTATTTATTTAAAAAAATTGTATTCATTAAGAATTGATTTGCCGTAAAATAAAACAAACCAAACAAACCAAACCGCATGAGTTGACCGTAAATCAAACGAAGTGTCTTTCAACATATTCTTCCTTTCTCTCGTTCTTTATTTCTCCCTTTTCTTCTTTTCCTTCGTTTCTCCCATTTCTATTTTATACACAGACATTTATCAGTGAGACCCTTGAATGTTCTCGCATTTGCTAGTAAATAGGAAAAAACCATTCTCGTGTAACTTTGTGTCTTAGCCGGTCTTTTCCGATAAAAAGGGACACAATATAACGACCTCATTAGGGAAACGAAATTGTGTAAAAATGTCACAGCACCAATTAACGACTCGATGCTGTCGTCATTTCACTGTCTGTCTTCTACTCGACACAATGCCTCGTCTTCCACTTGAAATCCAATCTTCGCAATTAGATCCGTTTGCTTTCCTGAGGGGTGGGGTCGGTGTGGTAGAACAAAATTCAGATCGGATTTCTCTTGTTACTTATTTTTAACGCTTATAGACATTTAAGAAAGATTTTTAAGAACGACGTACATATGTTTGTATATGTGTAAAAAATTGCATCTCTCTCTCTCTCTCTCTCTCTCTCTCTCACACCATTTCACTGTCTCTCTCTCTCTCTCTCTCTCTCTCTGTCACTCTCTCTCCCTCCCTCTGTCTTTGTTCTCTCTCTCTCTCTCTCTCTCTCTCTCTGTCTCTGCCCCCCTCTCTCGCTCTCTTTGTTTCTTTCTCTGTCTCTCACAGTCTGTCTGTCTCTCTCACACACACACAGAGTCTCTCCCCCTCTCTCTCACTCACTCTCCCTCTCTCCCTTTCTTTTCATGAGAATCAACAACCACTTATGTTATCGAACGTCAGCATATTGTTGTTGTATGCAGTGTTTGTTTCTCACTGGGCTTCATCCCCTTGGCCTTTTGCCAAACATGTTGGATTATCGTGGTATAAGATTTACACAAAATTGTCACTCCTATTTATGAACTTTCTCAATAACAGTAGGCACTTCCAGTAGAAATTGGCCAATGAGAGACGAGGACGGAAAGCATTTAAGGTCGTCTGCAACTCTTTTCAAATCAATTGCTAATTTAACTTTCTGCCAGCAAGACCTATCTTTTGGATTAACACAAGTGGAAACCTACAGACAAGGATTACCAACTCAGTACTGACTTGGACTTGTATATTACAAGGAAACCTACAGACTAGGATTATCAACTGGATTCTGTAAGTAACGGAACAACTAAACCCCTACAATGGCAACAAGGACTTTAACACCATGTCAGGCTAGTAAATTTGGAATAATAAAGGTATATAATAATAAAGTAAATAATACATATATAATAATATATATATAAAGGTATATAATACATATAATACATATATAAAGGTATATAATAATACATATATAATAATACATATATAATAATACATATATAAAGGTATATAATAATACATATATAATAATACATATATAAAGGTATATAATACATATAATACATATATAATAATACATATATAAAGGTATATAATACATATAATACATATATAAAGGTATATAATAATACATATATAAAGGTATATAATAATAAAGGTATATAATATTAAAGGTATATATATAAATTTGGAATAATAAAGGTATATAATAATAAAGGTATATATATATATTTATATTTATAAGGTATATATATTTATAAATATTTGTTTGATTGTCCGTGTAATTTTCACGCTAGAACGAAAAGGGTTAAGCAGCAATGAGCGTGTTCAATACTTAGATGGGGGACCATATAAGCAACAGCTTCTAGAACAACATAAAGAGATGTTAATGTACCCATAGTGAAGGAATGGTCTGCTGTAAACAGATTATCACTTATATACAAATCAGATCTCACTGAGAAGTTAACACAGAAATTCTTCCAAGTTGTAGTTGTATCAGTGCCACTGTATAGCTGCACCACTTGGACCTTAACGATGCGCCTGGAAAATAAACTCGATGGGGGCTGCACAAGGATGCTGCGTACGATCTTGAGCAAATCGTGGAAACAACACGCCACGTGGAAGCAGCTATACGACTACCTGCCCCCCCCCATTACAAAAAAACATCCGAGTAAGACGAACAAGACATGCTGGACACAGCTGGAGAAGCAAAGGTAAACTCATGAGTGACGTTCTCCAATTGAAACCAGCATGTGGACATGCCAGTGCGGGCCGTCCAGCCAAGACATACATAGATCAGCTATGTGTGGATACAGGATGCTGTGCAGAGGACCTCCTGAGGACGATTAATGATAGGAACGATTTTGCAATAGATTGTCATGGATATCCGTGCCACTAGCCTGACATGATGATAATGAAGATCAATGCTAGTACCTATTAATTGATAAAACAAGATATGTTACGATTTTTGTCACCATTTTTAGGCTGCAGGTGAAATCAGTGGAATCACTTGTGTTTCAAAGTGAAGAATCCATGGTTGTTCCTTAGCGTTAAATAGAATCCTTTTGTTGTTCCTCAGTGTTCCTTAGTGTTGGGTAGAACCTTTGGTTATTCCCCGGTGTTTTTAGTGTTGGCTAGAATCTTTGGCTGTTCATCAGTGTTCCTTAGTGATGGGTAAAACCTTTGGTTATTCCTCGATGTTCCTTAATGTTGGCTAGAACCTTTGGTTATTCCTCAGTGTTCCTTAGTGTTGGCTAGAACCTTTGGCTGTAACCTCAGTGTTCCTTTGTGATGGGTAGAACCTTTGGTTATTCCTCGGTGTTCCTTAGTGTTGGCTAGAACCTTTGGTTATTCCTCGGTGTTCCTTAGTGTTGGGTAGAACCTTTGGCTGTCCCTCGGTATTCCTTAGTGATGGGTAGAACCTTTGCTTATTCCTCGGTGTTCCTTAATGTTGGCTAGAACCTTTGGCTGTTCCTCAGTGTTTTTTAGTGATTGGTAAAACCTTTGGTTATTCCTCGGTGTTCCTTAGTGTTGGCTAGAACCTTTGGTTATTCCTCAGTGTTCCTTTGTGATGGGTAGAACCTTTGGTTATTCCTCAGTGTTCCTTCGTGTTGGTTAGAACCTTTGGTTATTCCTCAGTGTTCCTTAGTGTTGGCTAGAACCTTTGGCTGTTCCTCAGTGTTTCTTAGTGATGGCTAGAACCTTTGGTTATTCCTCGGTGTTCCTTAGTGTTGGCTAGAACCTTTGGTTATTCCTCGGTGTTCCTTAGTGTTGGCTAGAACCTTTGGCTGTTCCTCAGTGTTTGTTAGTGATGAGTAGAACCTTTGGTTATTCCTCGGTGTTCCTTAGTGTTGGCTAGAACCTTTGCTGTTCCTCAGTGTTTCTTAGTGATGAGTAGAACCTTTGGTTATTCCTCGGTGTTCCTTAGTGTTGGCTAGAACCTTTGGCTGTTCCTCAGTGTTTGTTAGTGATGAGTAGAACCTTTGGTTATTCCTCGGTGTTCCTTAGTGTTGGCTAGAACCTTTGGCTGTTCCTCAGTGTTTGTTAGTGATGAGTAGAACCTTTGGTTATTCCTCGTGTTCCTTAGTGTTGGCTAGAACCTTTGGCTGTTCCTCAGTGTTTGTTAGTGATGAGTAGAACCTTTGTTATTCCTCGGTGTTCCTTAGTGTTGGGCTCGGTGTTCCTTAGTGTTGGCTAGAATCCTTGGGTTGAGCAGAGGCCTTGGCTGCAGATCCGTTCGACCGAGTCGTAATACTCCAACAAGATATGTATATCTGATTGCATTTCAAGCGTCTTAAGCCAACTTGCCTAACTTATTTAGATTATAACAAATCATATGTCAGCGAATAAACTTTGTGCAAGATTTCAGAGCAGATAAACAGAAGAAGAAGAATATTAAGACAACTAAAATGTCTGCCAATTGACAAAGAAACACAAGAGACCGTTTCCATGGAAATGGTTCCCATTATTTGCGGTTTAGCTCAGTCGGTAGAGCACTTGACTAGGAATGGCAAGGTTTCTGGTTCCATACCGGCCCTTATCAACTCAGCGTATGAGTAGCACGGGGATCTGTGCGGTAAAGTGAGGAGCTTCAGACGCAAAAACAATCTCCTTGGTCTAGCGCTAGGGAAAAGGGAACAGACTCCCTCGCTGTCTGACTGATTCCGACTTTAGGCCATCCAGACGACTTTTATTATTTACAAAATAGGAAATCATGATCATTCTACCAAGAAAGTAATTATTTTCTTCGGATTTTCAAAGCTCTTCGATATGGACAAAGAGACATAATAAAATGGATAGTGCCTATAATTAGTTCTTGAAAGTACTTATACAAGTATATACATATCTATCTATCTATCTATCTATATATATATATATATATATATATATATATATATATATATCATCATCATCATCATCATCATGTCGCGCTTTCAGCGCGGATATCCATGACAATCTCTCTCCATCCGTCCCTATCGCTCATCATTCTCGGGAGGTCCTCTATGCAGCATCCTGTATCCGTACAGAGCTGATCAACGTACGTTTTTGCTGGTCGGCCCACACTGGCTTGTCCATGTGCTGGCTTCCACAGGAGGACGTCACTTATGAGTTCGTCCTTGCTTCTCCAGCAGTGTCCCGCGTGTATGTATATATATATATATATATATATACATGTGTGTGTGTGTGTGTGTGTGTGTGTATGTGTGTGTGTCCGTGTGTGCGTTAGTGTGTGTATGTGTGTAGTAGATGTTGGGAAACTTTTTTGGTTGTATTGGAAGCATGGAAAAATATAAGATAAGGAATAATAATAATGTGCACATCCATTTTGTAGGTTTCTTACTGGCTGGCAATCAATATTGATACTGTCAACAAAATACGAGGGTGTGTCAAAAAGTAATGCTATTTTGTTTCGGACAGATATAAGCACCAACACAAGAATATGTATCATACATCAAAATAAAGCTGGTCCTCTGCGGATCTCATGCCTACTTCTCCACATAGTCACCGTTTCTCTCAATATGAATGTTCCACCTTCGAATGAGTGCCATCCAGGGTTATTTTATGCCAAGCGGTAGGTTGTAAGGGATGGTCAAATTTATTGTTATGTTTTTATTCAAGGATTTTTCTTGATTTTGACGGTAAGTTGTTTGTAGTTGTTTGTTGCTAAGTGGATTGGAAATCACTTTAAGGGATAAGTTTATAGGGTAAAGTTCAAGTTTCTTATAAGCGATTGTTCGATATAAAGTTTTTTTAACACAATTTTTATAAACAATATTTTTTAGATGGGACCAGAACAGGTACTACCACTCCGGGTCAGAGTGGACCTGGGATCAATGGTGATGAAGTTGTGCTCCAAATTCCCCAGATCTCACGAACACGAACCTCACCATCAGATTTTAACGTCATTACCAGGACATGAAGACCCTCAGCCACCGTCTTCTAACGTACATATGATCAAAAGGGTTGAGGCTTTCCATAAGGGCAGTAGGATTGGGACAATCATATTGGTCCTAGGGCTCAACAACCAGCCGATTGATCGGAAGAGGCCTCTCTGACCGCACGTCTAGCCTAAGTGAGGGCCAAAGTAGATTGTTGCATGTTATGGACTGCTCAGCCACCAGGATTCAGTCCTTTAGCATCATGGGTCACCACCCACGACCAACAGGTGGTATTACTGGGGGGGGTCTTGCCCCTCTGCAGAGGTGCAGGCAGTGTATTCTAAAGCCTCAGCCATCAATGATTTTTTTTTGTTTATTTCAACTTGTATTGCTTTTTTAGTAGTCGGTGCAATAAGATAGCAGATATTTGCTCCGGTCTCAGTGAGGAGGCCATGTTGAAAAATCTGATAAAAGTGACATATGTTACAATGGAAGTTCAGCAAAACAAGTGTATGTGTGTTGGTGTAAATATCTATCCATCAGCAAATGCCACATCAAAATCCGATATCAATAGTCAGCAACATACAACAACAGCTGATAAATGTCTACATTGCGATGATATACGATTATTTCTGGCTTCAGGTAAAAAAAAAAAAAATACTCGCTTGTCAAAGCTGAGGAAAGACTATCTATAAACCACTAGATTTGACGTTAAATCAATATACGTACATATACACAAGTATATATATATATATATATATATATATATATATATATATATATATATATATATGTGTGTGTGTGTGTGTGTGTGTGTGTGTGTATAATTCAAAGATCAGGTGAATAAATCTTCCTTACGACGTAGCAGTTTTTCAAATGTCGTAATTAGCGGGGCTCAATGTGTGCTCTTATTATCAGAGTCACAGAGCAAAATTATATCAGGAAAAAATGATAAAGAAGAATTAGATTTCATGCTAAAAATCTAAATCTAATTATTATTTGTTATTTCTTCCTGTTTTAAAATATGTATAATTTTTTTCATATGCAGTCACATTTTTCTCAATTCTTTAATGTATTTTCTTTTATATTTTCTTTTATATATGCCAATTAAATCTGTGTTTTGTGGTTATTGCACCTCCCCATTTTGCTATTGTAGTTCGAGAATGGCTGAATCGCCATTATTAATAGTTATTAACTTTAAATAGGATAAATACGAAAAGAACAATGAAAAACTATAGATTAGTAATATTCAACCCCTAAGATATAATTAGAATTACATTTTAACTGTTTTTACTTGCTATTGTTTATAATTATAATCTTATTATAATGGAGATGTGTTTTGTGTGTTTTTCTGTCTGTAACCGAAACTATATTCCTACTCAAGTCACATTTCTTTTAGTTATTTAAATCACATTCTCAATGATTTTATTTTGATCTAAACCTCAATTATTAATAAAATTGTTTTACATTATTAGTACTGTTAACTATGTCTACATACTGACAACATGCAATTATATTTATATATACAACAAAATAGCGGTTTATAGTGTGAATGGGAAGGCTAATTTGCATATTAATATTAAAAAATCGAATTTAATAAATATGTGCTTAGTATTATTGATTTCTAACTGTTTGGTTTTATTTTAATGAATATAAGCAAAAATCTCTTCAATGAATCTTAAAGGAAATCCATTAATAAGATAAAATAACTGTCATTTTATTCTTTACTTCCTCTTTTAACTAAATACTTAAATTAGAAAAAATAACAATGAAAGACGAGAGTGATGGAAGAGTAAGTTTCAGTTGTTCCATTTTTTATTATACTCCCTCTGTTTCAAATCTTTTATTATACTCCCTCTGTTTCAAATCTTTTTATCTGTATTCTTATTTAGTTTTATTAGTCTTTCTAATTCAATATATTTTATTACATTTAAACTTAAATACTTGCACTCTGTTTTCAAATATTTTTATCTGCATTCTTATTTAGTTTCATTAGCCTTTCTAATTTAATACAATATTTTATTACATTAAAACTTAAATACTTGCACCCGGAGGGTGCATATATTTGCTAGTTAGATTAATAACATTACAGAACATTGAGAACTAAGGAATAAATAAAGTATTAACACTTCTCTGGAGGCTCTTACGGAAAGCCTACATAAAGAAATTTATCGCGGAGGATTGGGGATTAGCTGATAGAATTCATATTCTGAAAGAAAAAGACTCCAAAAGACTAGACCAGTTTCGACTAATTTCCATACTCAGCGTAGAAGGTAAGATCTTTTTCAGTGTCATTGCTAAAAGAATGACTAAATTTATACTGAACAATGCGTATGTTAATACATCAATACAGAAAGCTGGAATTCTCGGCTTTCCAGGTTGTATTGAACATACCACTATGTTGTGGGACGCAATAAAAACGGCCAAAAATGATAAGTCAGTCGAACTTCACGTCATTTGTCTTGACTTAGAAAATGCATATGGTTCAGTAAGACACCAACTACTTGAGAAAGCAATGGAGTTCTTTTGGATTCCAGAAGACATTAGAAATCTCATTTCAGCGTATTTTAAATGTACATATATGAGATTTTCTAATAATAAATATTCAACTAACTGGCAAAAGTTGAATATTGGGATTATGATGGGATGCGTTATCTCTCAATTACTTTTCGTACTGGTAATAGAGATGATACTGCGTAATGCTGAAAACATCATACAAAGCAATACATTTTGTTAAAGAAGGAAACATTTCGAAATTTTCGCGTAAAAATTTCGCACGTGTCGTCTATATTTGATGGCTCCACTGGCTGGCGCATTGCGTATGACTTGGAACATCAACTCGTTTTTCCAACTGAAATAACCTTAACGGCCCAGCGTCCTGATATTGTCAAAAGAAAGTTTTTATCGTTGAATTGATAGTTCCATTTGAAAAAAATCTTGATTGGGCCCATCAGCGGAAGTTGGAAAAATATGAAGACCTACGTGAACAATGCGTCAGAAACGGATGGATAACAAATGTATTTCCCATTGAAGTCGGATGCTGGGGATTTATTACAAACTCAACCTCGGCATTTTTGTCTAAACTCCACCAAACAAGAGGAAATACATAAAAAAGATCCAGGAGAAAGCTCTAACCGCATCAGCGTGGATATGGCAGTCCCATATTATGACATCAAACCGACAAAGTCTGGTGGTATCGTGAGATACTGCTGGGACGCTCTGGGTTAGTGGTAATGATGCTTCGGCCCCTAAACTATGCCTGAACCCAGAGTCATCATCTGATGAAGGTCTTGTTAGTTGCAATGCTACTGCGTAACTAGCAGTCATTGTATGAAGATTATTATTACACGAATAGAATAAGCCGCACGCGAAAATTGCGAGAAAAATATCAACTAACGTAGCGTTCAACCGTTATTATCCGAAAATAAAGTTATCCAAGTTTAACTAAGGAATTACATCGACTTAGTTAAGCGTAGGTTAGAGTACTGATGAAATCATTAGGATTGAAACAGGCCCTTAACTTTTTCCTCTACTAATATTATACACACACACACACACACACACACACACACACACACATATATATATATATATATATATATATATATATATGGATAAATGATATGAAAACACACAGATGTTGTTTAACTGAATTTATTTCTCCAAATTTAAACAACTTTAAATTCAGTTAAACAATATTTGTGTGTTTTCATATAATTGTATCCATATATACCGTCGAATTCATTTCCTTACTTTTAACTAATATATATATATATATATATATATGGTTGACTTCTGATTTATGTCGGAAAATTAAAACGGAAACTGTTTAACTACAGTCTATACATTTAATGTTGAAAAAAATTTTTTAAACTAAGTTTAATTGAAATTATACATTTATTTAAAGCTTTATTATTTTCGTCTCAATAACAGATTCAATAATTAATTTCAATGGTTAATTAAATGTATAGTAATTTGGGTTTTTTGTTGTTTATTTTTTTTAAGCAATACGTAATTAAAAACAACCTTAATCCCCTAAAACCGTAACCCATTTCGCAAAATGTTAATTCATAGACTGTAGTTAAACTGTTACTCCATCGTCTCTTGTAGACGGATGGATGCCAACAAAATAGTTAAACTGTCATTGGGTACAACCAAAAAACTTTCCGTTTTAATTTTCCGACCTAAATCAGAAGTCAGCCATATATATATATATATATATATATATATATATATATATATATATATGAAGATAATATTATATCCTAAACACTATATTACCTCTGTTGACATCAGTACGATAATCTACGTTTATTCGAAAATTAGTTTTAATGTTTAATAATCTTCTGTTAGTTCAAATACGGCGACACTTAAATTATCACAGTCTCGTTCTAAATAATTAACGGATGTTTGGTGTCTGTTGTCTGCTGTTATTGTTTTTTGTTGTTTTATTCCTTTTTTTTTCTTCTTTTAATCCATAAAACAAGAGAGCCATGACAGTATCGTCTGCTTTCATTCATTCGAAACCAAAAGTTATCTTTATAAAAGTAAAATGTCTGCGAAAAGAACAGACGGAAATAAGAGTGACTCATTATTTTTTTCCGCTTGTCGTCGTCGGCGGCGGCGACGGTAGACGTCGGATTAATACAGGGGAAAATTAATACCGAGACACTTATTCAGAATTCGCTTCGAAGAAGCAAAGGCGGAGCAAATGAAGAGAGAAAATTGTTCATTGTTCACGTGTTGTTGTTGCTGCTGCCATTTTTAGATGATGACACCTCATGTCTCGGTACGGTATTTATTATTATTATGTGTCTGTCTATTACACAGTTTGGAACGTCCGAGTTTAATTTTCTCATTATTTACGTTTACGACTCCATTGAACGCCGCAGCTGTCAAGCATTACACATAAGTACGAAATGGCGGGGGGGGGGAGAAGAGTGCTCACGTACGCAACTACTACAGTCACGCATTGATTGTCTATACGTTAAATAACACTTTTGATTTTCTTTGTATGAGACTTTTTTCTTTTTCTTTTTTGGTTGACTGGTGGGTAAATGCGATAACGGGGTCAGTCGTAATTGCCAAGCGGTTTAAAAGATTAGATCCATATATCAAGAACGTCAGTAACAATTGTAATGATAAACACCCGTCTGATTATATATATATATATATATATATATATATGTGTGTGTGTGTGTGTGTGTGTGTGTGTGTGTGTGTGTGTGTGTATTACACACACGCACACACATATATATATGTCTGTGTATATATATATATATATATATATATATATATTACACACACGCACAGACACACACATATATATATGTGTGTGTGTGTTTTTTGTGTGTGTGTGTGTGCTTGTGCGTGTGAAATCTTTGTGCTTGCAGGTTAAGTACTTTTTCTATTTAGGATAATTTCATTAATATATCTGTTTAGCACCCTCCTCCAAAAAAGATATATATTTGGGGGGATGCTAAATAGATATATGTAAGAAATTATCCTAAGTAGAAAAAAGTAATTAACCTGCTAACACAAAGATTTCATTGTCTCCTTCGATTAGTCTCCTTGTCTGCTCATAAAAGGTAGTGGCTAAATTCCGTACTTCATTCCATTTATATGCCCTTTAAATTCTTTAAGCGTTTGGACAGTATTACACACAAATACACTATTTTACTTTGCAAGTCAGCTGTCAATTTCTTTGTCGGTTTGAACATCTAATGATATGATGTACCCCAAGTAACTGATCGGGTAGAGGGTATTCAGATAGGGATGTGAGAAGAATGGAGATTGTCTTGGATTGGCTGACGGAGAATGTCATCCAGTCCGAAGAGGTCGGTGATCTTTGCTGTTGAATTATTTTAATATATAGTTATTTACTAAGCTTAGCTTCGATTTGGCAGAAGGCCAAATGTATGGGCACCCAGTGAGAATCAAACTCACAATCAATGGTTTGCGAATATAGCTTGCAAACCATTACACCATGTTAGGTGCCCATTATTTTGATATATAAGGTGTGCTGAAGATCACAACTTAAATCTATAGTCTCCTCTAGACGGCGTGGTGTGAATGGAACAATCAAAACGCTGAAATATGTGATTGGTTTACTATTTACACGCCTTGGTGGATTGTCGTTCAATTGCTCGTGAGATGCACGAACAAACGGGCAAAGATTCTTTAACACGAACGAACGGACAAAGACTATAGGATCATTTGGCTCTCTAGGAGATGCAATGCTATCTATTCAGAGGGGTCTTTAAACGAGTTTCCCTTAAAAATAATGTTATCTCCCAATAAATGAAGAATTCGGATTTTTATCTGATACAGGCTAATGATGACTGCGTCACGTTCTGTGTGTTGTAAGAGATGATATTTCCCCTTCAAAATAATTGGACTCTGTAGAATAAACAGCATACTCGCTGTAGAAGCAATATTCCCAGTTTTATTGTTGCAAGCCTACTGCATAATACTAGGTTATTTATCCAGCACCATAACACCCCAGAAACCAAGCAGCCAATCAGGACCCAAGGAATGGAGTCACTCAAATGAATGAAATGAAGTATTCCTGAGTGCTATAAATACCAACTGCTTTGGGTACCAGTTTAGTTGTGCTTAGTTATTGTTGCTCAAACCAACAGTACACTAACTCACTCCAACAGACTTATCCAACGGAACACAAATGAAGATACGAACACGCGAGGTTATTCGTATTCGAGTACAATTCTCTTTTTCTATCGTTCATCATTCATCTGTTTCTTCATTGTTTCTTTATTCTTGTTCATAATCTTTTTTCTTTCCTTTCTTTCTTTCTTTCTTTCTTTCTTTCTTTCATGTTTTCTATTCAACCCTTTACCATCACCTTTCTCAATCTTCTGCTAAACTGAGTCGCGGAGAGAAAAAGTTATAGAGGGGGAAATTAGGGAGAAGAAAGAGAGATGATCTTTGAAGAAGAAGAAGAAGAAGAAGAAGAAGAAGAAGAAGGAGGAGGACAACAACAACAACGCGAAGATGAGGAGACAAAAACGAAAAGTAAGCGAAAAAGAAGAAGAAGAAGAAGAAGAAGAAGAAGAAGAAGAAGAAGAAGTATTTGTAGTCGAGTCACTACTAACCGAATAGCTAGTCATACTGTTGGAGAACTGCGCGTTGACTCTATTATTTATATTATTGTACAAAAAGAAATAAACTTTTTCTGGATTTGCAATGTTGTTGATTGATTAATTCAGTCATAGCACTGGGGTAGTTTGTTATCTTTTTTATCAGCGGGTAAAGAATTCATGGTGTTAAGAGTGTAAGCCCTGTCTGCCCCCCTCTGCTTCCAAATCTCAAATGGCGTACCATATACGTCCACTGCCTTGCCGCTCTTTGGGTGATTTACAGCCTTGTCAGTCCCTTCTAAAGTAAGAAAAAAAATTTCCAGTTATGTTTTACTGGTCGTAGGAAATGGAATTCGCAAGGTGATTTCAAATTCTGGACGAGGTTGTTTGCGTTTCATTTCACGCTATGCCCTTGGGAAAGACATGACTCCATTTTTTAAAACTCATTGTCTTCTATTTAACCTATAAATAGGGCTCAGAGTCGACCTGGGAGTAATGGCGATAAAAGAGTACTCCACCTTCCACAGAACTCCTGAATTGAAACTTCACCATTAGATGCAGTTTAACCTCATACCCAGGACACTAAGACTCTCAGACCTCGCATTCGAATACATATATGATAAAAAAAGGTTTGTCTAGGGCTTGACGTGACCAGTCGATTTATCGGAGCGGCGTCTAGCCTAAGTAAGGGAAAAAGTGGAGTGTTGCATGTCACGGACTGCTCAGCCAATAGGATTCAGCCTTTAAGCATCACGGGTCGCTACCCAAGGACAACAGTAGCAAATAGTAGAGAAAACATTGTTTTATTTTTTTAAAGTCTTCTCTAGGAAACCAGTCGAGGAAAAGAAAACCTCTGAATTCAAACCAGCTTTACTCCCTTTATCTGCCTCTCAAGATAATTAACAATCTTTTCTCTCCACAGTCTGCGAGATAAAGACAGTACACCAGTTTTGTTTTCTTTTCAGTCATAGAAATGCCATTCATTTGAAAAAAAGGTTGGTTGGCTGGTTAGTTGATTGATTTAACGACATATCAAGCCGTCTAGGGTTATGTCATGCCTAACGGTTAGAAAGTATATATGTTGTGTATTTATATTTATACTTTTTAGTAATTAGTTTTAACAATGTGTTAGCACCATTGGAGATCATGTTGTATGGTATTGATTAAGTTTATGTCTATATTCTATGGCATAATTTTATTTCCCTCAAAAAGGACAGAATGTCCTCCATGTTGACATTTTCAAATAGATCTTTCATATTGTTTGTATTAAAATAACGGTTTCTGATGTGAGCAAAAAAACCTGCATTCCATGAATAAGTGTTTAACAGTCAAAAGTGTTTTACATGTTTCACATTGTGGTTGTTGTTCTTGTTTGAGTATATAGGAGTGCATTAGTCTTGTATGACCAATGCGTAATCGGGACACAATGACTTGTTCCTTTCTAGACTTAAAGTTGGTCTCAAGTCTCCCAAAGTGAGTTTGATTAGGAAATAAAGGCTTTCAAACATTCAACAGAATCTTTTTAGTTTTTGCACATTCTGTTTAAATTTGAGATCATTAGAATGAGATTTTGTATTATTTGGATTTTCGAACTATTGTCCACATCTTTATTGTTATATACACAACGTTTCGGTCAATGTGCCATCCGGCCTTCTTCAAGTGTTTCTTGTCGACCTCGGGAACCCTCTCGACCTCGGGAACTTCGGTCATGATTAACGGAATGGGAACAGTCTACCGTGGTGGGTTGAATGAAATTGTTGGTTCAAAGATCCATGAAGGGTCCCGATTACGGCATGTAGGCTCCCGAGTTCGAAGAGAAGGTCACGAGTAGGAATAATTAATATAGGTTAACACTTGTACCCGGTCATGGTTATTAGAATAAGAAAAGTCTACCCCGATAGATTGAATAAACGGCTCGGTCCGAAGTTCCGTAAAGGCTCCCGATAAGAACATGAAGGCTCCCGAATTTGAAAAAAAACACCTGAAGATGGGGTCAGTAGTCTGAAGAAGTAAAAACAAACTCATAAGCGATGTTTTCGTATGGACCCTAGATATGGACCCCTAGATATGGACTCGCCAGTATTGGCCGATCAGTAAACACATTCATGAGCTCTGTGCGGATACTGGATAGCATTTAGAGAACCAATCAAGAACGATGACTGATAGAGGCATATGGTGAGAGAGTGAGGGAGATAAAGAGAGAGAGAGAGAGAGAGAGAGAGAGAGAGAGAGAGAGAGAGAGAGAGAGAGAGAGAGAGTAATGGGAATCTTTGTTGTTGGCGCGCCTTGCTGATAATTATGAATACAATAAATTATTTCAATATGTAACATTTTAGCAATTTTGCTAGAAATATGTTTTTATAGTAATGATTTAAAGCGACGATTATTCCAATCCATAGTTGTATTAATACTAATGTACGGCTGCATCACTTGGACCCTAACAAAGCACCTAGAGAATAAGTTAGATGGGAGTTGCACAAGGTTGCTGTGTGTGGTCTTTAACAAATCGTGGAAACAATACATTACAAGAAAGCAGCTATACGGCCACTTGTTACCTATCACAGAAACAATCCGAGTAAGACGAACAAAACATGCTGGACATTGCAGGAGAAGAAAGGAAGAATTCATAAGTGACGATCTCCTATGGAAACCTGCACATGGGCACAACAGTGTAAACCACCCAGCAAAGACCTACATCGATCAGCTCTGTGTAGATTTTGGATGCTGCACAGAGGACCTCTCGGAGGCGATGAGAGATAGGGATGGTTGTCGAGATATTGCCATGGATATCCACGCAGCCAGAACGGCAAGATAATGAGTGATATTAACCTATTTGGTTGCGGCAACACATTTAATCGCTGGGAATCACTTTTGGCTATATAGCATTCTCAAACAGATTCCTAATTAATTGCGTTGAATTATTTCTTTCTGATTGCAGCAAAAGCTACACACTTCAGGAGGAATTGTTTGACAGTGCAGGGTGTTTGACTTGTCCCACGCCGTATTTCATCCTCTGAAAATGTCTTGAGCGTAATTCTTGTATGGCCAATGTGCAGCACTAGGAAATTAAAATAAGCATTCAGAGTTTACGAAAGACACGAAGATGTTTTATTTAGAAACAAGTCCATGATCTATTGACATCGAAGATTAGCTTCTTAGAATTAAAAAAAAAAGATTAAGAGGTTCTTGTATTATTAATCATTGGAAGACGCAATAAAGTTACCCTTGAAACAGAAATAAAGTCCAGTAATCTATCTATACTATATATATAAAGGGCAGTTGTGTTAATGTGTATGTCCGGAGGAAACTTCGAAAATAAAACAATTAACGACAAAGTAAATATATATACACATGAAATATCACAAGGGCTTGGTGTTTGAGCAAAAATAATAGAGATTTGATTTATATTCGTGAAGATAATTAAAAAAATAAAATCTAAATGATAACAGCATGGATATTTTTCATTTAATATTTTAGATAGTAGACATTAACACTTCTTTTCAGAGTAGCTGGATCAAGGTCTAGTTTTTACATAGGGATTTAAATGGAGCATCCCATGAGGATTCAACTCACGATTTAGTAATAATGGATCTGCGGGACTAACTTTTTAAAAAATCCCCCTCCACCCAGGCGACCCCAGGTAGCCGCTGCTAGTTAAATATAAAATATTTTTAAAAAACCTTGCAAATAAAAATAAACATTGGAGTTTCATAATTGTAATTGATACGATTTTGGTGGCCATCCTTTGGGCTTCAAGCAAGAGCGCTTGACAAGCGGAGATCCTTGGTAAAAAAAATCCTTTGGTTAGCTCTTGGTGCTCATCAGTCTTGCAAGTCCTTTCGTCAATGATTGCAAATGGACGTTTCTCAGTATAAGTGATTAAGTAGTCAACCAGCCACGCATTCGGGCTGTTGATTGGCTGAGGTTTAAACCACGTAACCTCGCTTAGTCTATAAATTTAAGTGGTATATTGTAGCACGGCTTATATCACTAAATAATCCTACAGTAATATTACAATCCACTCTTGGTGCCAGGGAGTATATCGCACAAGTGTGTTTATAAGACAAATTTTTATTCAGGGATACTTCTAAAAAATGACATTTTATTAAAGTTTTACCTATGTGCCAGTGCATCTCATCATGGTGTAATGCTTAGCAAGCTAGTCTCGCATTATTATTATCTGCGTTATTCGGACTATTGTCACCATCTTCATTGTTATTTGTACAATGTTTCGGCCGATATGCCCCCCGGACTTCTTTAGGTATTTCTTGTCGGACTCGGGAACCTTCTCGGAGTCAGGAACATTTTTTTCGAACTCGGAAACTTTCTTGTCGTAACCAGGAGCCATCGCGGAACTTTGAACCTAACCCTTTATTTAGTCCACGGAGATACCCTGTTCTCATTCCGCTAACCTTAGCTGAGGTAGGAGTTGTGTTAATTATTTTCTAACTGCCTCTACTCAGAATTGAACTCGGGATCCAGAGATAACTGTCACTTAGAACTGTCTTAACCAAACTACCTTATCCACTAGGCCATGTGTCCAATTGGGGACAATAGTCCGAATAACGCAGATAATACTAATCTTCAAACCTCATCTCAAACATTCAGAGAAACTAGTCTCGCATATCCATTACTACTGAGTGACAACATCACTCCTCTCTATATTCCCCATACTTGCAATCTTGTGTCATAACTTACCAATGATGAATGGGTTGGGTAAATACCTAGTACTTCTGGGTCATAATATTACAATACACTCTTGGTGTCGAGGAATATATGACACAAGTGAGTTTATATGTATTTACCAACTCCTCTGCACGAGAAGGACGTAACACAAGGTCAATTTTTAAGCTGAGTTTACCAGGTTTGAATTCAGGGTATTCCTTCTCCTAGACGAGTTGCCATACCAAGGTTAAAGAACCTAGTCCGCACTCTATTTATCTATTTATATAGTTGGTGGGGGAGAGAATAGTTAGATTCATACCATTCCCAAGAGTCTTAGTGCCATATAAAATGCAACCAGTCTCGTCTAAGATTTAAACTTTAGTCGCCGTGTCTATTTCCTTCGACGCAACCCTTTTACGCTATGGGCACCTCCCAAGTGTGTTTATCATACTTAAATAGACCGTGTCTCGCATTTGACTGCTTGTTTGCAACAGCCAATCAGGTGCTCGGTAGATTTTACACTCGTCCCAAATCAATACAAGTCAAATGAGTTTTAGCGTTTCAAAGGTGGTTGTTGGATCAGAGTTTGATCATCACCCTGTTGAGAATTTTATGATATAAGGTGTGTGTTAAATGCGCGCTCCTACTTATAGACTAGGTCAGAATCATGTGATCTAACTCTTGGCCAATCACTAGCAGTACTCTGGGGTGGATACAATACTTAAACCGACCTACTGGTCATAATTACCTTGACATTCATGGACGAAGGACATAGGATCAAATCACTGGACTTTTACCAATACGCAGGATAGGACTTATACGCTTACCAAAGGATTCCATAACACAGGACTTTCTTTAAGCCCTTTTCAACTGGCCAAGGATGTGTAAAACTTTACACATCCCTGACAGGGTTAACCTAACGACACCACCCAGCGCTCCAAATATAGTAAGGAGCGTATATTTAAAGTAAAAGCCAGACAAACTTTTATTGACTGTTGCTTCTAAAAATGACAGTTTACTAAAAGTTTCAGAGGTAATAAAGCATTTTCTTTATTTGTTTTAGAGTCGAGGCGCATCCAGCTATTCTCCCTTCCACTATGGGTACATAGTAAGGCAGACCGAGCTATTTAACCTTGCAATGGCAACCAGTCTAAGACAAAGAAAACTCTGAATTCAAACCTGTTAAACTTCGCTTAAGAAATTGACCTTGTGTCACATCTGTGTTTGAGCGTTGGGGTTGGTAAATATATATATATTTGGTTGATTCGAGTTGCTTTCAATATTAAAAAGGTTAACACATTGGGCAAGTATAGATTTTTCTAATTGATAACAAGATTGGAAGGGAATGTCTCTTGAATGCGAGTTGCAGAAGCTGCCAGATTTGAAATACCCTCCTCAAACTACACAAAAAAAACAGAAAAAAAAAAAAACACGAAAATGCTATCCTTGATTCCACTACGAAGGAACTTGAACTCTCAGTTTCCTTTTATCTCATCAGTGAACCGAACCCTAAGAAAGAGAAAGAAACAAACAAACAAACAAAGAAAAACAACAAACAAACAAACAAACAAACAAAGAATCTTACTTGGAACATTGCAATATAAAGCGATTTCGAAAAATATTTAAATAAGGATGAAGATAACCCATTAAGCGAAAATTGGTTTAATAAAAAAAGCTACTAAGATAATTTGCGAAACATATAAAATACTTTACCACCTAATTTCAGACATAAGCTATTTTTTACCGTATATATTCATGAATGGATGTTTTGGTGTAGTTGCTTTTTAAGAGTGCTTTTGCGCTCGGTCCTATTGAATACGAATTTTTTTTTTATCAAAACTACTATATCTTTTTCAATAACTGACACAGTAAGTATGTTATCGGGGTGACTTAAAGTCGGTATCAGCCAGACAGGGAGGGATTCTATCCACTTTTCACTAGCGTTAGACAAAGGAGATTGTTTTGGGCGTCTGGGGTGGATCGCCACATCCACCATCAGCTCCTCACTTTACCGCACAGATCCCTGTGCTACTCATACGCTGAGTTGGCGAGGGCTGGTATCAACCCCAGGAACCTTGAGGTTACTAGTCGGACGTTCTACCAAATGAACTAAGCTGGCCTAATTGATAACTTGACCTGAAAGTGATTTACTGAACAGAACGAATGAAAGCATTTACCTGCAGTCACGTCTGTAGAGATGTTGGTAATGATGACGTCATGACATGCTGCTTCTTGTCTTCGGATTAGGTCACGTGTTAGCCACCCCCACCGAAGCGAATTTCTGTCTGTTTGGCAGAGAGAGAGAGAGAGAGAGAGAGAGAGAGAGAGAGAGAGAGAGAGAGAGAGGAGGGGGAGAGGGCAGCTGTCTGTGACAAGCAGTGTCGGTCGAGCAGGTCATTCCTTTCGTCCACCCCGGGGGTCTTAAACGCTTACGCCATGGCAACAGTCAGATAATTAACATAATAGTTGAAGAGGATTCTCCTGGCTGAAGCTGAGACTTCAACAAACGTCATCGGCACTAGTGTGACACGTTGCTTAGGAGATGTCCGTTGTGGACGGCGGGTAGGAGAGGGTATTCACGAAGACCACTGTCATTCGCGCTGGATATAAGAAGGATAAGACACTTCACACTGGAACACACACAGGCGAATAAAGACATGACCACACACACACACACACACACACACATATATATATATATATATATATATATATATATATATAGTGTGTGTGTGCTATATCTATAAGTAAATAGAGTTCAATATCATGGATAGAGCGCTTATATCTAAGTTTGGGTGGCAGGAGATAAACAATCTGCCAGTAACCAAGCGATGCTATGCGATTTTCAAAACAAGGATATATATATATATATATATATAATATATATATATATATATACCAACCTCTCTGCACGAGCAGGATGTGACACACGGTAAATTTCTTAAGCGGAGTTTAACAGAGTTTTTCTTCTCCTAGACGGGTTACCTAACCAAGATTAAAGAGCCCGCCCGACTATTTAGCCATATCTGGAGTAGAGTAGTTGAATACATGCCTTCCCAGGTATCAGCACATGTGAAATGCAAACAACCTCGTTCAGGATTTGAACTCGAGTCGACGAGTCTATTTCCTACTTATACATACATATATATATATATATATATATATATATATTATATATATATATATATATATATATATATATATATATGGGGTCAACTATAATATCAAATGAAACATAAGTAAGCATGCTTCATTATCAGTGTTTTGTTTTTCCATGTAGCTATCTTATATCTGTTATTTAAATTATCCGGATAGACGTTAGCATGGTGGTCCTAGTAGTATGACCACGACAACACATCTGTTTTTAATATTCTATGTGATCAAATGAATGCGTAACCTGAAAACAAATTTAAATACAGACCAGGATTACATTACTTTAATTCTGAAAACATACGGTAAGTAAATAAATAAGTTAGCCATAGTAGTAAACAGGAGCCACGTAAGTTGTTTCCACTGTGTACAGGTTCGAGTACAGTTATGGGCAATCCCTGAACTGATAATTTTCTTGGTTTGATGTTTCTATATAATCTCCATAAAAAATAATTGGACTAGATCTAATGCTAGGTTATCATTTGAATAATTTCATATGTAATGACCGTCCTTCCAATTTTTCTTCTGTTATAGATTTTTGGCTAAGTATCCATATTACGCTTGTATCCCATATTACGCTTGTTCGTTATCATCTTGCAACATGCTCTGGGTAAAAATGCGACTGTGCAAATATTTAAAAAAAATGTAAATCCAGATTATCTGTTGTCGCTTAATCGCAGATTTCTTATTTGTCTCATTCTATTTCACCCAATTTAAAAATGAAACATTCCAAAGGGTCTTGCATCGCTTAAATTCCCAACATAAAATTAAAATAAATTTACAAAGCGATACAGGTTTGATTTATTTGAAAATATCGAAATTTTGAATTACAGAAGATATTTTGGTAAATTTTGATTTTATGTTGTCCTGACCTCTTGCCCTAATTTATGCTATGTTTTAGTGAGCCAGAGTAAGGTGAATTCATGTCCCAAATTAGATATTTTCCGAGTCGTATTTTTGTCACCTTTTGTCGGCAAATTAATGTAGATATCTTAAACGTCGCCTCCCAGATTTTTATCGGCAAATCAATGTTAATATTTTACACCCCCCCCTTTTCAGAAAGAGTGAGAGAGGGTTAAACCAAAATTATTATACTTTCTACATATTGAACTATTTGCCATAGCTATTAAGTAAACATACCAAACGTTGTAATTATTAGATTATCATACTGTGGTATATACACTCTCCTGCTAGTACTTATTAATACGGACTAATGTTGATGAATACCAACTAGTAATTATCAATACTCAATAATACTCACTAATACTCACTAACAGCCACTAATACTGACCAAAATTCACTAATGCAGATTAATACTCACTAATACTCACTAATGCTATCACTCATTAATACTCACTAATGCTGACTATCACTTACTAATACTCACTATTTAAAAAAAGCAAAGTCGTCGGGGTGGCTTAAAGTCGGTATCAGTCAAACAGCGAGGGAGTCTATCCCATTTTCACTAGCGCTAGACCAAGGATATTGTTTTTTCAGTGTCTGAGGCGGAGCGCCACACCTACAATCAGCTGGTATCGAATCAGGAACATTGAAGTCTGCCAGCCGAACACACTGCCGACTGAGCTATATAAATGTAACCTTGTTCATTAAAAATAATTTAATATTTATATCGAGTTTTTTTTTCGTAGTTAACCATAACTACACCAGTCCGTAGAGCGTTCGGCTAGAAACCACAAGGTTCCAAGTTCGATACCGGTCCTCGCCAACTCAGCGTATGAGTAGCACAGGGATCTGTGCAGTAAAGTAAGGAGCTGATGGTAGGTGTGGCGCTCCACCTCAGACGCCAAAACAATCTCCTTGGTCTAGCGCTATTGAAAAGGGGATAGACTCCTTCGCTGACTGGCTGATACCGACTTTAGGCCGCCCCGACGACTTTACTTACTTTTACACCGGGCTAAAGTAGAGTGTTGCATGTCATGGACTTAGTTTTCAAGAGAAAATGCCCGAGACTGAAAAGCTGAGACTTAAGAAGCTGAGATTGAATTAGAAATCCGCTTCTTATTGGCGATGGCCGGTATCGAACCTGGAACCTTATGGTTCCTAGTCGAATAATTCTGTGTTTCACCTGGTCACCTTGGACACAGTTTATCATCGAACCTTGTTTACAAGACAAATGTATCACGTGATGTCTGCTTTTTTTTTTAGTCTACAAAGTGGCGAACTTTTTGCTGACCCTAGAAAACAAACTTTCTTGAATATTTTATCATTTTTTTTTCTTTCCCTTTTTCTTTTCTTCCTTCTATTTATTGAAGATGTATCTGTTTCGCAAGGGACAAAAGATGAGAGTCAACAGCATGGTCAATTGAAAGCAAAGGGAATCTGATCATTTCGTGCACTGGGGTCGAAATGTATTCAAGCCACCCCTCCCGCCACTGAATCGACCCCCATCCTATCAATGTGAATAGCGTGAGTTATCTTCACTGTGTTAGAGATTTATTTGTCGAAATACTGCAGTCACCTAGTTTTACAATAAGTTGATATGCAGATTTACTGAACTTATTTGTCTCTCCATGACTATGCGACATAAGTAAGCTGGGCAAAGAAAATACACCTATTGTATCCAGAATATATATATATATATATATATATATATATATATATATATATATATATATATATTATTTAAATAAATAAAAAAAGACTTAGAGATCTTGCATTATAGACTATTTCAGGGAGCTTAGACAAAAATGTCTAATTCTCCCGACTCATCAGATGCGAATGATGAATTATTTATTTTAAGGCATTTGAAAACAGATTTTTTTTTTTTTTTAATTCTATTTTTTTTTTTTTTTTTTTTTTTCCTTCCTTTAAAAAAAAAATCTGTTTTCAAATGCCTTAAAAATAAAGAATTCATCATTCGCATCTGATGAGTCGGGAGAATTAGACATTTTTGTCTAAGCTCCCTGAAATAGTCTATAATGCAAAATCTCTAAGTCTTTTGGTTATTATTTAAATATAAATTTGCTCTGTGACTCTAACAATAAGAGCACACATTGAGCTCTCAAACTGCGACACAGTTGTTTTAAAAAAAACCCTATGTCGTAAGGAAAATTTCTTCTCGGGACTTTTGGATTATATATATATATATATATATATATATATATATATTATATATATATAATGCTAATATTATTATTAGAGGAAAAAATAAAGGGTCTACCATGGTTTCAATCAAATTGAAATGATTTAGGACCTTACCCTACGTTAACTAAGTTGATGTAATGCCTTAGTTAAATTAAAGATATTAAATATATCTTTAATTTAACTAAAAGAATTACAGTTAATGTAAGGTACCCTTTATTTTTCCTCTAGAGCTACCCCAGGTATATTAGTAGTATTATTATTGCTCTCTATTTTTAATATACTGAGCACTTTTAGATTATTTACTGATGCCACTGCGACGGAAAAGTTAAAGCGGTAATTGGATACTACAAGGGTAATCCCAAAAGTAAGTTCTCCATGGCGCTGGGTACATAAGGAAACTCTTCGCGTGTCTATTGGCAACACTGTTGTGTCTGTTTTGCATCTGCCTGCTCCTATGCCTGTACCTGCACGCGCCTCGCTACCACACTGAGTCTTGATTAGGCAGTCGTTTCTGATGAGATTCCTGATTGACGCTACCGACAAATGTGAAATTTAGAACGTAAAAAGGATTAGACTAATCGAAATTCATCACTATTTAAGGGAAATGTATGGCGAGTCAGGCATAGATGTCAAAAACATCCGCAAGTGGTGTAAGGAGTTTGCAACGACAATGAGGGTAAACGCTTCCTCAACGACATGGCCTACCAAAATGCATCGAGTGAAATGACGACTATTTTGAAAAACAGGTACATGTTTAAACTTAAAATTATGTAAATATCATTGATAAATGATAAGCGTTTATGTAATTTCTGATATATATATATATCAATCAACGGTTAGTGTAACGGTTAGAGACTTCGCCTGTCAGCTTGACAGTCGAGGTTTCGAGTCACATATGGAGTAGTCTCCCATGTCTATAACCTTGCTGATGAGACCTAATAGGTCGAAATGTACATTCAAGGACTGACATTTTCTCGATTTGTTTAGCCGTACATTTGAACATATATGCCCGCCTAAATTCATAAATTATTAACTAATTAATTTTCAAAAATTAGGTATGACTTCAATCAAGCACATATCCTCCAAAAATTGTCGGCTTAAAGCCATATAAAAATAAACATATCTGTTTGTTTACTTAACCTCATATATATATATATATATATATATATATGTATATATATAATATATATATATATATATTTATATATATATAAATTCGTGTTAAGGAATGTGATTTTAGATGTTCTCGAATTTAGAATGATAGAAATTGGCTTTTGAAAAAAAAATGATGAGCCATCCTGTTTATCTCTTTAAAGAAAAAAAGTAAATCCGATTATCATTCCTCCGCCTCTCTAATTTTCTCTTGTTAATCACCTCCTCCTCCTCCTCTCACGTTTTGTTTGATGTGAGCGGCCAACTTCATTACACAATCACGTGATTGCGATATTTTATAAATGACCTTATTAAACATTCGACCTGCTCTAATTGTGATTCCCTTTCTTTAGTTCTTTAGTTCTTTTTCTTTTTTTTTTTCTTATTTTCATTGCCATTGCATAGAGTTTTTTTGTTTTTGTTTTTTTTTCCAATGCGTCGTATTCCCTGAAATCAATTTCTTTCAGTTATATTGGATCCTATTGATCAATGACAATAAAGATGAATTTACTTTGCATCCCCTCGGCCCCCCCGTCTCATCTACAAAACATTGATTCCACTTTTCTGTACGTCTTTTCCACCATTCTCCTCTTCCTTTTTCTTTTAATTCACAGGAGGAAGGGGAGTAGCTATCAAAGTTTGTTTTTTTTACTAACAAGAAGAGAATCTTTTTGTTGGAATTCAGAGTTTTCCTTCCCCAAAACCGGTTGCTATACCAAGGTTAAAGAACCCGGTCTGACCTGCTATTTACTCATAGCTGAAAGGAAAATAATTGGAAGCATACCTTTTCCAAGAGTATTTGCGTCATGCGAAACGCAAACAGTCGCAACCAGGGTTTTAACTCGTCTCACAGGTCCCCTCTCTTAAGACCGTAACTATTACACCATTGGTTACTGGTTATGCAAGAAAGGTTAAAGAGCCTAGTCTGCCCATAGCTAGAGGGGGAATTGGATTCATAACTTTCCAAGCGTATTAGCGCTATGTGAAATTCAAACTGCTTCAATTTTTTGAGAATTTTGAGAAATACTCCCTTGGAACGGCGTACCGAGGACACTAGTATCGGACAATTCGCCCGAATTGGGTTGCGGAAAGGATGATTAGAACGGTTAAATTAGGATTAAAAGCATTCGAGCCGTCACGAGAGACCATAGAATCCTTTCTACCTAAACTCTTGATGAGTTACAGATCCATTCCACATGCTGAAAGAACAATAAGTCCTTCTGCCTTGATGGGAAGACAGATCAGATCTCCCATAACCATGTGTTTTTCGACTAATGAAAAAAATGTGGTACAAAAAGAATAAGGACGCGTAACCTGAAAAAACATATTTTATTATGCAGAAAGGGAACAACACCGCCATAATAACGACACAGGAGAGAAGTGTGCTGGCCCACACTGATCAGATAAGGAATAGATATGAGGAAGACATGAGTGTGGAGGAATCGGAAAGAAACGAGGATATTTAGGAGAAGCAATAGATCGACGAGGGGAATAAAACCTCTCCGTTTCAGGGAGGTGTAGTGAGATAGTCAATGGCGTGTTATTTCATTTACATATGTGTATTACAGCAGGAGATATATAGAGACAGTCTAGAGGGCATAGGAGAATTAACTACGAGGAGCTGAGACTTAGAGCTACGATACGCTTGAAGAATTACTACTATTGCTACAACAAGGAATACGAAGCTACACATCACAACACAGAGTAAAAAAGGGGTGCGGGAATAGAAAAAGATTGGGAACCGCTGGCATTGAAAAACCAAGAATTAATCAAATTTGTTTTCTTCCTCTTGAGCGAACTTCAAATGAGAAGCCCTGTATTTCATCGACGAAATTTTTCATTGGAAAACAATATTTTATATTCATATCTATGCAGTTGATCACTGATTGTTCTTTTCAAAACAGAAACTTTGAAGTTTGCAAGTCTTTTTATGTCTCTGTTATTTTTCTCAGTGTTTTACTCATTACTCTCTGTGGAATTTTCAAGGTCCACCTGATCGAGAAAGATTTTCAATATTCCCTATCTTTTTTTTCATTATAAAATTAAAGCTAATAAGACTTGTAAAAATGCTTAACCTTTTTTAGAAATTTACCTGTAGCTCATACTATCAACATGAAATCTTAACGTTTCTTTCTTTTGGCAAGTAGAGAGTTCCTTTGTTTTCATCTTAACGATTACCTTAATATCCTATCAACCACCCAAATAACCAACCAACCAGCCAATCATTTTTTTGATCGTTCCGTTCTTAGTTAGAGCTGGAACGTTTCTGCATTGTTTTCTATATATATTTATACATATGCTCTCTCCTCTATATTTTTGAGTGTATTATTTTCGTGTGCATACAATAACGTGTGTGCCCCCCAACACACACACACATTGTGTGTATGCGCATGCGTAGGTGTACATGAAAGTAGATGTAGTCGTCTTTAAAGTGCGCGTCAATTTGAATGTTTATATGAATCTATGCTGCAATCAAAATGACAACGCAACGCAGCAGAAGGAAACGGTGGGTGGAGAGACAACTGATGAGGGTGGTGGTGGTGGCACCGACGGCGAGACGGGGGCGCCGGGGGCGGTGGGAGGTAGTAGATGGAGGAGGAGGAGGTCTTAAAAGGTCCGGAGGTGATCACTTTTAATGTTAGATTAAAATTTTCTGTCAAAGCAGATTTGCCGTCGTCTGACAGAAGAGGCACAAAATGGAACAGTATAAAGAAAGAAAGAAAGAAAGAAAAAAAAAATAAAGAAAGAAAGAATGGGCAGTGCTAAGAAAGAAAGAAAGAAAAAAGAAAGAAAGAATGGGCAGTGCAAGAAAGAAAGAAAGAAAGAAAGAAAGAGTGCTAAGAAAAGAAAGAAAGAAAGAAAGAATGGGCAGTGCTAAGAAAGAAAGAAAGAAGAAAGAAGAAAGAAAGAAAGAATGGACAGTGCTAAGAAAAGAAGAAAGAAAGAAAGAATGGGCAGTGCTAAGAAAGAAAGAAAGAAAGAAAGAAAGAAAGAAAGAAAGAAAGAAAGAAAGAATGGCAGTGCTAAGAAAGAAAGAAAGAAAGAATGGGCAGTGCTAAGAAGAGAAAGAAAGAAAGAAGAAAGAAGAAAGAAAGAAAGAAAGATGGGCAGTGCTAAGAAAGAAAGAAAGAAAGAAAGAATGGGCAGTGCTAAGAAAGAAGAAAGAAAGAAAGAAAGAAAGAAAGAAAAGAAAGAAAGAAAGGGCAGTGCTAAGAAAGAAAGAAAGAAAGAAAAAAGCAGTGCTAAGAAAGGAAGAAAGAAAAAGAATGGGCAGTGCTAAGAAAGAAAAGAAAGAAAAAATTGCTAAGAAAGGAAGAAAGAAAGAAAGAATGGGCAGTGCTAAGAAAGAAGAAGAAAGAAGAAAGAAAGAAAAATGCAGTGCTAAGAAAGGAAGAAAGAAAGAAAGAAAGAAAGAAAGAAAGAATGGGCAGTGCTAAGAAAGAAAGAAAGAAAGAAGAAAGAAAGAAAGAAAGAATGGCAGTGCTAAGAAAGAAAGAAAGAAAGAAAGAAAGAAGAATGGACAGTAAGGAAGAAAGAAGAAAGAAAAAGAATGGACAGTGCTAAGAAAAAGAAAGAAAGAATGGGCAGTGCTAAGAAAGAAAGAAGAAAGAAAGAAAGAAAGAAAGAAAGAAAGAAAGAAAGAATGGGCAGTGCTAAAAGGAAGAAAGAAGAATGGCAGTGCTAAGAAAGAAAGAAAGAAAGAAGAAGAATGGGCAGTGCTAGAAAGAAAGAAAGAAAGAAAGAATGGGCAGTGCTAAGAAAGAAAGAAAGAAAAAGAAAGGAAGGAAGAAAGAAAAAAGAAAGAAGGGCAATGTTAAAAAAAAGAAAGAAGAAAGAAGAAAAAAAAAGGAAGAAAGAAAAGAAAAAGGGCAATGAAAAAAGAAAGAAAGAAAGAAAGGAAAGAAGAAGAAAGAAAGAAAAAAAGAAAGAAGAAAAAAGAAAGAAAGAAAGAAAGATGGACAGTGCTAAGAAAAAGAAAGAAAGAAAGAAAGAAAGAATGGACAGTGCTAAGAAAGAAAGAAAGAAAGAAGAAAGAAACAATGGACAGTGCTAATAAGAAAGAAAGAAAGAATGGGCAGTGCTAAGAAAGAAAGGAGGAAAAAAAGAAAGAAAGAATAATTGAAATAACAGGAAGGAACAAAGAAAAAACAGAAAGGAAGAAGAACTCAGAGGGAAAGTGAAAGGAAACATAATAGAAAGGAATTTAGAAAGAAAGAAAGAAAGAAAGAAAGAAAGAAAGAAAGAAAGAAATGTTAGGAGGAAAGAAGAGAAAGACGATTAGAAAATAGCGGAAATATTTAAAAAAAGAAAATAGAGCTGAAGAAAAAGGGAAACAAGAATTAAGAAAGAAAGAAAGAAAGAAAGAAAGTGGGTGAAATAAAGGAAGGAAGATGGTTTGATACTTTCACTAATTAATTATAAAGATATGAATTATGATGTCGAGAGAGCAAAGGTGAACTTTACTTTGACTAAAGATAGAAGTTGAAAACGAGACAAAATTAAATAGAGATACATTTTAAAATAATAAATAAATCAAACAAGACCTGACCTTTTAACCACGATGTGAACGTCCTTTTATGATCACTTATAGATTAAATTCATTTTGTTCATGTCAATCGTGGTGACTTTTAAAATAACATGAATAAAAACGTTACTCTTCTAAAGTCATCTTTCTGAATAAAGAGAAACATACGTTGAATTAGATGACGTGAGATCTTCAAGAAATTGTGTTGCATACCCTTCTCATTACTTACTTCTTACTTCTATTCTTCTTCTGTTCTTCTGACATTTTAAGTTCTTCTAGGTCTCTTCTAACGTCTGGACTTATCTTGGGGACTTCGTTCTGGTCTTCCATTGGGGGTTTCTCTTTATCAGAAGCCCTGTGTCATTGGTAGTTTTTAGATAATAACACAAACTTCGATTTACTTAGATCGCATTTTATTCTCGAAATCCCCCACCAGACCACCTGCGCAGATCGAGCCGGAGCGTGTATAACACGACTCACCACCGTTGTGGCTTCTCGCCGACTGACTAAAATCTATTTCTAATCTAAACCGGAAGAGGGTCTTCTCCACCGATTCTCACGGTATCCACCGGAAGGAAGGATCAGGACAGGTCAAGCATTGTCATTCAAATCCTCCAAGGCCATGGGCTGCAGCTTATAACGGCCATTTTGATTTCTACACTATTGCACATAAATATTAGGTATCTAATAATTATGTAAAAATTGGAGAAATAAAAACGGTCGTCAAAAAAGTGATTGATGGATTTTAATGGCATGTTAACCCATCTTGCGTTATTTTATGCATAATGGTTAGGTAATCGTGTTCATTGTGCGTTTATATTTACATTTTTTGCATAGTTGTTATTTTTTTTTTTTTTGGGGGATTATTTGGTGGATATAAACCGTGCTGCAATACACCCTTAAATCTATAGACCAAGCGAGGTCATGTTGTTTAAACCTCAACCAATCACCAGCCCGAATACGTGTTTGGTTAACTACTTAATCACTGATACTGAGAATGTCCATTTACAATTATTGACGAAGGACCTGTAAGACTGAGGAGCACCAAAGAACAACCAGAGGATTCTTCACTAAGGATTGCGCTCTGCTTCACGCCAAGAATCTCCGCTGGACAGCGCTATTGCTTGAAGCCTAAAGGATGGCCACAAAAATCGTAACACAGTCCTACCAAATACAAATAATTTTAAAACAGTTTTGTATGATCTACAGATTGTGTTACATAATCTATGCGGTTGCATAAGATTATTGTCAATCCCTGTATTTCTAAAGTGATGTCCCTTTTCATATCACGGGCGGGACTTTCCATGGAATAGTACAGAAAGCCCGCGAAATACGTGAAGTCACGTGGGACCTGGTTGGGTCCTCAGTTTTCAGTTGGACGTCAGGCAGTGAAGATGTCCTGCCTTAACTGTAACTCACTCTGCATACGCGCGCTATGTTAGTCAGATAAATAGTTACATGAAATGTTTAGTTAAGTAAATAAAAGTTTAAGAAAAATAACACGGTCTTGTGATTAATGAATGTCTTGGTAACAAGACTGATTTAAGAGAAGAAATGAGTTAAGACGATAGAAGAGATGTTAGAAGAAGACGTAAGATAGAAAAGACGTCAGAAGTAAGAAAGAACGTAAGTAATGAAAAAGGTATACAACAATTGGACTATAACAGGCATTACCACTCCGGGTCGGAGTAAACCTGAGAGTAACGCCAATGAATGAATACTCCACACTCCCTAGATCCTCATAACTAGAGCTTCACCATCAGATGCAGTTTGGTATCATACCCTGTATACTAGAGGGATGTCTTGTTCTTCTGTAGGAGATGCAGTCAGCGTATTCTAGGTAGGGTTTTAGTTATAAAAGGTTGATTATGGAAATGCTCATCTGCATCTGTTCAAAAAGTTTTAAACTTTATTTTCCGAGGCATTCACTCATTCCTTACACTTTTCTACTGGTCGAAGAACCCCTGAAACTTCTCTTTTAATATATAGCGTAATTATTATGGTCTACGGGGTATTTGGGCATTGAAAAGAAAGCGGTAGTCGAATTTCTGGAGAAAGAGAAGAAAAAGAAATAAGAACAAAAGAGGTTAAAGTTTGGAAGGGTAAATACTCAACGGGGGGTAGTCATTGACCGACCAATGGCCCCGGAACTAGAGTTAAAAGTAAAAACTGAATCCCAGTTTCTGCGGAGGAGCGGAAGTGGATGTGACCACACCCCCGGGACCATAAACGGAAGTAAAGAAAATTCGGTCTCTTTTTTCGCCGGACCTAAGGAGGGTCGGATGTATTTGTTGGGGCTCCATCGTGACATATCTAGGGTGGCAACGAATAGCGCACAGTAATGCGATTTACGATAGAATAGCTTGACCTTACTCTCTCACTCTTCTTCTCTCTGAAAAAGAACCCAAGAGCCTAGAAAGAAATAAACAACACCTTTGTGATTATACGACTTTGTATGTTGTTCCTTCGATCTAACGACGACGACTACTGCTACTAACGACTACTACTACAACTCGACTTTAGCCCCTATGCAACATTCTGATAAGGAACTGAAATCATCATCATCATCATCATCATCATCATCATCATTCCACATCCATTTCTAAACAGCCCTTGATCTAACCGAGTAATTATAACGACTTCCCGGTTGCTGTTAAAATACTGGCAACCATTAACAAATATATTACATTAGTCGGTCCATTCTGACATTCTGGGGCCGATTACGCCATTTTGATACGAGAATCTTCAGTCAAGCTTGTAATTCCTCGTTTCTAAGGTTCATCTTGTTGCCTATTGACAAGATCGGTCCGTTTTGCAAGCAGAGAAGAAACAAAACAAAAATGAATAAATAGATAAATAAAAGATAAAAAAGGATGAGTGGAGGGAAACCGAATAGAGATGAGAAGACGATATTCGCTTTTTTTGCTTTCTCGATCATCCTTTACTGACAGCCGACAACGTCGAAAGTCCAACGAAGAGAAAATCGCTTACAACATTGAAAAGTGGTCGTTTTGTGGCTGTTGGATTTTCCCCATGATAATCGGTTGTTTATCCGGAGTTTTTTTTGTTTTGTTTTGTTGTTTGTTTTGTTTTTGTTGTTTGTTTGTTTTTATTATGCATCGTTTTGTTGTTGTAATTTTGTTTGCATGGTTCTTTTAATGGATTTTTATTCCCGTCTTTTATTTTCCATATTCAGTCAACCATTTTATTTTGCCGCTTGTCTGAATCTCAGCGTCTTTGGCGCTTTGTTCTTTATTTCTTTTATTCTTTTATTCTTTTATTCTTATATTCTGTTTGTTATTCATTCGTTTAAACTTTTTTCCTTTTTTCCTTTTATTCTTTGCTTTTTATTCCATTTCATTTCATTCCTGTTAATCTTATTTCTTTAGTTGTTTTCATTTTTCATTTTCGTTCTTTTATTCTTTGCTTCGTTTTTCCTTCCTTGTGCCTTCTTTATTTTCTTTCATTCCTGTATTTCCTCAATCCATTCAATCATTTTAGTTGTTCCTTTATTCTTTAATTATTTTATTCGTATATTCGTTCATTCTTCTATTTTCTATTTCCAATTTGTTTTACTTATTCGTTTTTCCTTTTTTTGTCTTTTATACTTACTTTTATTTATATTCTTTTATTTATTCTCGATTTATTTTGTATTCCCTTTTCTTTTTCTTCTTGTTAATTCCATTTATCTTTTTTATTTCTTTGTTTTTATTCATTTATTCTAAGTTCATTTTTCTCATTCATTATTCATTTCTCTTCAATTCTTTTAGTTATTCAATTTCTTTTATTCCTTTTGTTTTATTCTTTTATTCTATATACTTTATTCCTTTATTCCTTTCTCTTTTATTCTATTAATCCTTTTCCTTCCATTCCTTCAATTCACTTCGTCATTTTATTTTGTTATTCCCTTTTCACTCATTCGTTTATTCCTTTTTATTAATTCTTTTACTTCTTTCTTTTTTCTTTTTTTTTTTTTTTGCCATTTCAGTTTTGGGATTTTATTTCATCTGACCATACTTATTATCAAATCGTTCTCTCTCTCTCTCTCTCTCTCTCTCTCTCTCTCTCTCTCTCTCTCTCTCTCTCTTTTAACCTATTTGCTTGCTTTATCTTCTTTTCCCTTTTCTTTGTGTTTTTCTTCGTTGTATTATTATTATTATTATTATTATTATTATTATTATTATTATTTCACTCCTTGGGAGTTTTTTTTTCCCACTAGCGTTAGCTGATGGTCTTTCACTGGAGTCTGAGTGACCACAAGATAACTCAAGTCTCCAGAACACTTCTGAGTATTCGAGCTGATCTTAATAATGTTTTTGTCTGGATGGTCATAATTCTTCCTCTGATTTCCATTTTCTCTTGTTTCTTTTCTAATTATTATTATTATTATTATTATTATTATTATTATTATTATTATCATTTTCACATCAGCGTTAGCTGATAGTATTTCACTGGAGTCTGAGTGACAACAAGTCTCCTCAGGTCCCCAAGACTCTTCTGAGTATTCTAGCCGATTGCAGCAGTGCAGTAGTCTGGATGGTCTCAGTTCTTCCTCTGATATCCAGATCCTCCAGTCTTTCTTCCAAGCTTTTTAGGACCGTTCCAAGTGCACCAACTACAATTGGTATCATTTTCACTCTCAAGTTTCACAGTCTTTTCAATTTTCTGGCAAGGTCCAGGTATTTATCCATCTTTTCATTTTCCTTCAGCTTTACCCTATGATCTACTGGGACCGCAAAGTCCACCAGTTGACACGTTCTCTTTTTTGTTTTTTGTTAATTAACACTAGGCCTGGTCTCCTGGCTGGGATAGTGTGATCCGTCTTTTTATTATAATTATTATTATTATTATTATTAGTAGTAGTACTAGTAGTAGTACTAGTAGTAGTAGTACAAAATAAAAAACACCCTCCGGGCGATGTAAAAATAGATTTTTGAAGCATATTGCCTGATGGGTGGGAGTAAAAAAATCCAATGTCAGCGATTTTGTACCCTAAGTAAGTAAAATCATCAAATTCATTAAAGGATTAAAAAATAAAACAATTTGAAATGTAAACTTTAAATATGTACTAGAATAAAACAAACTATATATATATATATATATATATATATATATATATATATATATATATATATATATTTAATACCAGTCATGTATTTATTAAAACTTGTTTTAAAAAAACAATGAGGACTGTTTAATGTTGCATGTTCAAATTTTGAGTGTATTTATTCTATGTTATGACAATTTTGGGGTAATGTGACGTAAGCAGTGACGTAATTTTTATTACAGACAAAAACCGGAAGCGAATCTCCATTATTATTATTATTATTATTATTATTATTATTTATACTATCATTGCGTAATCTTTTATTCAATCTATTCTTTATTGGTTAGACTTTTATTCTTTCATTATCCTTACAATATTATTGTATTCTATAATTTCTTTCTCTTTTATTCTATTATTCCTTTTTCTTTCAATCCTTCAATAATTTAATTCTTTTTATTCTTTTATTCTCATTTTATTCATTCTTTTATTCTTTTATTTCTTTCGATTAATACTTTTTTCTTGAGATTTTTTTTCATCTCAACCGAACATATCTATTATCAGATCTTTCTTTTTTTCTTTTCCTTTGAGTTTTCCTTCTTTTTATTGGTCCATGTTTTTTACTTACCTACATTCTTCAATATCTTCTCTTATTTCCTTCTCCCATCCCCGTTACCATTCTCCCCTTTACTTTTTTCCCGCCACATTAAAAATGACAAGACGCTATCGACAATGACGCATGCGTACAAATAGATCTCTAAAAATTTATCCCCATTTGGTAACAACGAAAACGCTAGCATGATAAATGCCTACAAGCACAGCATATATTGCGCTTAGATTACCCAAGTGTACACAAGACAAAATAACCAGAACTTGTTTATTTCACGGATGCATTTCAAGAGAGTTTCATGTTAATTGGAGCGATATCAAAACTCGAGTACATCATGGCGTGTTCAAAAGTTTCTGGTTAAAAAAAAACAGGTTTTCATTTATTGAAAAGACTGCCGAAGAGCATTGGTAAGTTTTAGCCACGGATAATCCTTACCAAACTTTGTTGCGTAATTACCCGTATCAACTATCAGGTAAGGTGTAAGAGCATGGACCCTTGCTAGAGACAACAGTTGGATCGTTAATTTCATAGTTTTAAGGCGTTCTACAAGAGTTTTAAAGGTTTTTTTTACTTGCGTCAAAGCATAGTCAAAACAGGTCGATTTCGACCTGTTTTTACAAGATTTTACCGTTGATTTTAAAGTATATGAATTTAAGCAAAATTTTCAAAGTTAACCAAAATTTTCAAAGCTGCAAATCATCAGGCATTATTAGACCCGTTGGGGGTTTGCTAAAAATAACAAGTTAAATGTTTTTTCATTAATTTTCAATGTTGCTACACGCGTTTTTTGGTGCACTTACCCTGTTAATTATGCAAGTGTAGTGTACAAAATAACTTTGAATTCAAATCGAAACGATATTATTTGAATTCATACCTAGACCGTTATAGATTTGACTGATGGGTAATAAGCTAATCTCTGACCTCCTCTTCTGGCTAGTGTTTCGGCTTGAACAGTCAGTTCGAGCTAGGCCGTTGAATAATGAAGACCGGTTGGCTCGGCTCCCACGCGTGTTTATGGTCCGGTTATTAAGAAGATTAAATAAAAATGTTATTCACAAAAGATGTGTCTTGTGTTGATCACTGGAAGCAAACAATCACCAAGACATCACCTATTAGGCCTCATCAGCAGATAGAAAATCTGGGAAAGCAAGTTAGTGTTAGAGTCTCCGCCTGCTAGCCTGGAAGGTAGGGTGCAAATCACGCACAAAGCACTGTCCTGTCTATAACTCTGCTGAGGAGGCCTAATAGGCTGAAATGTACATACAGAGATTGACTTTTTCTCGATTTGTTTACGCCTTACATTTAAACCGATACGCACGCCTAATTCATTTAATTATAACTAATTAATTCTCAAATTAGGTATGACTTTAATTAAGCACATAATCTCCCATATATAATATATATATATATATATATATATATATATATATATATATATATATATATATTTATTGGTTAGGAGGTTGATTTAGAAGGCTATCACAATGCAGTTTGGAATGAATAAAAATAATAATACGGTAACAATGGTGTTGTGTGTTGACCTGTATTTTTTAAATTATTTCTTGAATTTTCGAGGTAATACCTCTTTATCAAAAGAATTGAACTGAAGCAGTACAGCTATGGCATTTCTTCTTAAATGAATTTAAAAAAAAAAAAAATTCATTTAAGAAGAAATGCCATAGCTGTACTGCTTCAGTTCAATTCTTTTGATAAAGAGGTATTACCTCGAAAATTCAAGAAATAATTTAAAAAAATACAGGTCAACACACAACACCATTGTTACCGTATTATTATTTTTTATTTATTCCAAACTGCATTGTGATAGCCTTCTAAATCAACCTCCTAACCAATACATACACAATGCTTCAAGCAAATTATGAAACTCTCTTATATATATATATATATATAATATATATATATATTATATATAGTATCCAATTGACGATTCAGCTTTTCCGTTGCAGTGACATTAGTAAATTATCCAAAAGTGCTCAATATATCAAAAACATAGAGCAATGATAATAGTAGTATTATTAATTGTGGGCATGTTATTGATCAAATCGGATATTTTAACTTAGAAAGTGCTCAACACATCAAAAGGTGGAGATACACACACACACACACACACACACACACATATACAGATATATATATA
>CM042146.1:67309070-67319070 GCA_023376005.1 Doryteuthis pealeii | reverse complement strand
AAATAGATAATGTTTAAAATTAATTGGATAAAAACAAGCTGGACCACAATATGATAATTTCATTATTACAACGTTTCATATGTTTACTTAAGAGCTATTGCACAATAGTTCAATATGTAAAAAGTATAATAATCTTGATTTAACTCTTTCTGACTCTTTTCTTTCCTTCTTTTCATCTTTTCATAAAGTTCAATTAAAGCAGACTAGCGTTATCGCTTCCGCACGACCAACCACTTCTCTATCCTTCCCCTACTTCTTTCTTTCTTTCTTTCTTTTTCCGATCATTAACTTCCTAGTAAAATAAATACGGAATGGTTGATTATTTAGCTGAGGGGACGACACTCATAAGAAATAAGAATTCGGATGATAAGCAACACCTGATGATCAGGATTTATATTATTGCATTTCATCTTGGAAGATTTGGACTGCCTCATTTTTAACTATCAAATGATCATGGTCTGTTACGACCATGATCATGTGATAAGGAACACAAGGATCATGTTGATTAAGGAACACAAGTATAAATATATACATAATATGGATAAAGACGACATGTTAAAAGCAAAATTGATGGAGTGTTTATGCATTCATTACAACGTTTCACCCTGTACGTGCTTCATCAGATAATGATTGGGAAACATTTTTAGATTTTGGAAAGAAATATTGGGGAACGTTAAAAATGCCTAAGTTGTAATAGGAACGTAATTAGGAATGCCGATTGTTATGAAACTTTAAAAAGTGAGAAACGAAAGACGTTTGCAATTTTGCTTATGATCGTTATTCAAGTTGTAAAGTGTTAAGTTGTTAAGTGGCCTCATGGGGGGGGGGGTTCTTACCTTTCTGTAGAGGTGCAGTCGGTGTATTCTATAGCCTCAACCGATAATAAATTATGCTCATAAATTATGTGTTGGCCTCCTTCCGTCTTCTAAACACGATAGCGTAGTGTCCATTTTTTAAATTTATTTTATCTACCACTGCGTGATTGGCGAAGAGACCAACTTTTGAATGGCAATCTCTGTTGCAGTGACTGCAAACAAACAGTGATGCTTGCTGGAGTTGCTCTTGTCTCTCCTTCCTTTTGGCTATCTTTTCCTCTCTTTTTCACTCCTTTTCGTTCCTTGTTTGACGAGGAGTTGCCAGATCGCACGATCTTCTGCACAAGCCTCTCATGTGTTGGTGTTAATGTGGCATGTCTTTATGTTTCTCTTGCTGACATCTTTAAAGCGCAGGCGTGGTCTCCATTTGAAGCTGATCAGTGGTTTGAACATTTTGGATCATAAACTCTCCGTTTGGAAACAAACACAACGTTGAGGGAGAGAAACATCAGCTCACCGGCGAGACTGGGCAGACCGCGGCGAAAGACCGTCAAAAAGAAAAATACGTAAACACTGAAAGAAATACCACTTTTCACAATAGAATTTTAATTGGCAAGAAAGATTATAAAATGTCCAGCTGACCTCTTTCCCTACGTAGACGAGTACTTCAGTTAGTAAAAACGTTTGGCCCCAAACTTTACTTTATTACAATACAATGTAAATAAAAAGGTAAGAAAAGAAATAATAAAATTGGATGTTGAATTCTTCGGAGTGATTTAAAGCTGAAGAAAAAAAGAAGGAAATAAAAGAATTAGTTTGGCTAAAACAAAGAATAAGATATTTGTTGTGATGTTAATTCAACAGTAAAAAAGAAGTCAAGTTGAGGTAGGGTAAAATGAGACAAGTGTATTTACAATAAGGTACAAGAACGGCTAGCTTGCCGCTAAACGGTAACAGTACAACCTTTTCACTCGGTGTCTCACTATTTATAGTGAGAACCGGTGTATATTCTCCACTGTAGGAACAGCCGGTACAACAGTATTGAATGAAGTTTTTCATTCGTATGACTCATGAAGAAAAGAAAAAAAAAGAACTTACAGTTCTTCAAATAAATCTATTTAAATTAAAGAACCCATGTGTTCAGTATTTTCTAAGAAGTGCTGCTATGGAAGGAAGGATTCTGTCTATCTAGCTATATATAAAAAAGTCAGCACTGGGTGATGGGGAGGATGTCATAGTGTTGTGAGGTTTTAAGGGGTCAAATAAGAACAAAACAACGGGTAACGAAAAGTAGAAAAATGTATTAACAGAAAGTAGACAATACAATAGAGAGATGTGGAAATTACGTCCGACGAACAGAGTTATTGGTACTTGTATTGGCTTGCTCCTAAGCCACAATTATACCTGTTTATTTATAGTAAGCTGTTGGCGCATTCCATTGGTCTTATAGGGTGTGTCACCTATAACACATAGACACATGAACAGTATGTAAGCAATTTAAAGTCAAATTAACAGAAGAAGAAAAAATAAAACTTAATGAAATCTCATGATTAAACTAGAAAGGGGAGGGAACCTGTTCGATTGGTTGGTTTATTGATTTTAACGGCATATCAATCCGCCCGGGGTTATATCATGCCTAACGGTTTGGGTGTAATACATATTGTGTATTCATATATATACTTTTAGTAATTGGTTTTAAAAATGTGTTAGCATTATTGGGGATTATATTGTATGGTATTGATTTGTTTCATGTCTATATTCTATGGTATAATTTTATTTCCCTCAAGAAGGAGAAAATATCCTCTATGTTAACATTTTCAAACAGATCTTTCATATTGGTTGCTTTAAAATAACGTTTTCTGATGTGAGCAAAGTTTGCATAAGGATTTCTCACACTTTTATCGCATTACGTTATCTTTCCTTCTATCCTGATCATTACGCTGAGTGCTGGATCTCTAAAAATAATCCGTGGTATCTTGGAAATGTCTCCGTTAGCTACGCCACTTATTTGGCAATTTCCTCCAGACAAGAACAGAATTCAAGAACGTGAAAGTCGACTAGAACTGTCATTAGAATTCAGTTCTTCCTCTCGGTAACAATACCTTAATTGACCAATTATATGTTCAAAGAATTTATCAACCAACTTTCTTTCTTTCTTTCTTTTCTTTCATTTATCATTTTGATATTCATTCTATCTATCTATCAATATATCTATCAATTTCAGTCCATTCAGATCTATCTATCAATTTATCTATCTATGTATCCCAGTCAATTCATATCTATCTATCTATTTCAGTTTGTTCAGATATATCTATCTCTATCTATCGTAAATGTGTAAATTCAAAAAGTGCTCAATAGTTTAGAGAACTAGAGCGGTAATATGTATTTATACATATCTCTATCTATCTATATATGCCAGTCTATTCATATCTATCTATCTATCTATTTCGGTTTGTTCAGATCTATCTATCTATCAATCTATCTATCTATCTCAATCTGTTCTCATCGACGTATCTATCTATCTGGGTATTCACTAATCTTGACCTCTCTATCTATCTATCTATCTATCTATCTGAATATGTAGAAAGCTTGGCTTATCTATCTATTTACCTACCTATCTCAGTTTTTTTCATATCTATCTATCAATCTATCTATCTCAGTCTGTTCATATATATCTATCTATCTACCTATCTATCTCAGTCTGTTAATATTTATCTATCCATCCATCTATCTATCTACCTCAGTCTGTTAATATTTATTATCTATCTATCTATCTATCTATCTATCTATCTCTAAGCTTGGTGTACTATAACATAAAGCTAAATAAGTAGTATAGTAGAAAAAATTGTTCAACTCAAACCTACCAAGACAGGAGTGCTTGGCTGCTTTGAAAATCAGCATTCGAATTCCTTCGAATTTGCTAGGGTTCGACCCTAGTTACTTGTATCGGTTCTACTTCTTCACTGGTCACTGGACCGATTTTACTACTCTTTAGTTTTAACTGACAATGCTTATACAACTAAAATCTAAATAGTAATACTCTTGTTCCTTAATCTTCCAACAGAGGGGGTGAGCGTGTGAAAGAGACAACACTAATCTGTTTCAATTGAACATAATGAAAAGACGAAAATAAGAAAGAAAGAAAAAGTGAGAGACACAGAGAGAGAGAGAGAGAGAGAGAGAGAAATCAAGATTATTGTAATTGTTACATATTGAACTATTTAGCAATAGCTCTTAAGTATATATTTACCAATCCCTCCACACGAGTAGGATATGGCACAAGGTCAATTTTTTAAGCAGTGTTTAAAAGGTTGGATTTCAGAGTTCTCCTTCTCTGGTTACCTAGCCAAGGTTAAAGAGTCCAGTCTGCCCTAATATTTACATATAGCTGGTGGGAGAGTAGTTGGATGCATACCTTTCTCAAGGGTATTAGCGCTATGTAAAATGCAAACAGACATGTCCAGGATTTGAACTCTTGTCGACGAGTACTATTGCCTACGTCTCTAACCATTTTGCCACGGACGCAATAGCTCTTAAGTAAACATATCAAACGTTGTTATAATTAAATTATCATACTGTGGTATATTCACAGGTCCTACTAGTCTAATATAATATGAAATATTTGTGAATAAGAGTGCATGTATAACATTAATGTCTATTATCGATTTCACATCTTATTTATCGATTAATATCAGTCTACCTTATTTATTTCTGTCTGCATCAATTACTAGCAACATATTTATGTCTGCTTATCGACCTATTCACTTGGCTCATTATTTGTCGATCAGGCCATTACTACATGCTTATTTTCAAACAGATTTTTATCGATTTCTACAAAACCACTCATTGACCAGTCAGTGACAGTCATCTGTATATTAATACTAGTGTTGCTTAATTGTACAACCGTTATCATCTTGCAACATCCCCCAGTTGAAAAATGAGACTGTCCGAATCCTCCAAGATGAAATGCAAAAATCTAAATCCAGATTATCTGGTGTTGCTGGTGCGGCAAATTTTTATTTCTTATGAGTGTCGTCCACTCAGCTAAATAATAGGTCATTCCTTTTTATTATAAAGAAAGAAGGGGAAGAAAAAGGAAATGCTAAACAGAAAATATAATAAGAAAGAAAGAAAGAAAGAAAGAAAGAAGCGTAGATAGATATATGCAAGAAGATAAATACAAGAAAGAAAGAAAGAAAGAAAGAAGGAAAGAAAGAAGGAAAGATAGAAAGAGCGTTGAGGCAAGATAGAGAGAGAGAGAGAGAGAGAGAGAGAGAGAGAGAGAGAGAGAGAGAGAGTGGGGGGGTGCGTGGAAGCGATAAAACTAGTCTGTATCGATCGAACATAATGAAAAGATGAAAAAGAATTGAAAAAGAAAACAATGAGAGAGAGAGGGCGGAGATTTTTAGAGAGAGACGTTTTCAGAGAGAGAGAGAGAGAGAGAGAGAGAGAGAGAGAGAGAGAGAGAGAGAGAGAGAAAGAGAGAGAGAGTTAAATCAAGATTATTATACTTTTTAGATATTGAACTATTGATTCAATACCTCTTAAGTAAACATATCAAACGTTGTAATAATTAAATTATCATACTGTGATGTATCCACAGGTCCTGCTAGTAAAACATTCATTTTCTTCAAAATGCTCAAAAAGTATCAAGACTTTAGCTGTATTTAATGATTCAGAAATAATCAATGAATTGAATGTTTGTTCTTTTTTTACAGAATACAAACTGTGTTCAAAAGATACATTTTATCAAGGATTTAGACTCTATTCCTTGTGCCCCTGTGATTATAGATACTACCGTCATAATCATATGTTTAAATTTATTTATCTCTCTTTTGGTATCTATTTATCTTTCTATCAGTATGCTATTTCTTTATATTTCTATTCTATTTCACTTTATGGGTCAGGTGGAAATATTTCGTCCCTTTATTTTTTTTTCTTTCTTTACATTGATTCTAAAATACTAAAGATAAATTGAATGTTTCTTTGCGTGTGTGAACGGGATTCATTCGTAATGAAACATAAACATGATAATATTCTAATCGATAACGAAATGCTAATAAAAAAAATCGATATTTAAAAAATCTTTTGAAGATATTTCAATAGAAAAAAAGAAGGATGAAGTGTAATATAATGATTCGGAAAATATTCCAAAAGTAACGAATAAAAACCGAAGTAAATTCAGCAATAAAACTAGCAGACGATTCGTGAATCAAATTGAGTATCGCCGGCCTAATTCAAAATTCGTTTTTAGAAGTATTTCACCACATCCGGTTTGGAACAAAAACCAAGGGGTAAATTGAAGTGCTTCCGCCATATTTTTCCCGCATCAACAATTTCAAATGCGGCAGGGCCAGACCGGAAATGCCAATAGATAAAATCGAAAGTCATAACTAAAGTTATTGTAGGCTGTTTGATTAATTTTAACGTTTAAAGTTTTTTTAATTGGGGTGTGTTCAATTAACAACAGTAATCCCTTTCGTTCAGCAAACTGCTCTCACAGTAACCGCGTTCCTCTGACTTCGTTCTTCTTTAACCAAAACACAGTAGTCCGCCGAATTTCACCTCTCTCGCAGTCACTTGCTTCGCTGCTGTCACCGAGTGTAAGCGACCGTCCGTTGTTATTATGGCTCGGCTACCCTTTATGCAAATTCCGTCTCGTCCCATCCGGGACTCTAGTGCACGGCACAAGCGATTCTTTGCCGCTTACGTTAGGGGGATCGGCCATTACAGAATGTCAACCCCGTTTTTTTTTCACACGGTCTTATCGAATACTAATTGATTTAAACAGATCTATTTTACTCATATATTGGGACGCTAATATCGGGACAGAGTGGACGTCGGAGTAATAGCGATGAAGTGGTTTACTCAACACTTCTCAGATCTCCAGAACTGGAACCTCACCATGGTAGTCACAAGTCGCCTTGTGTTATTACTAAAAAATATAAATGGCGCAAGGCAAATGTCTTTTAGCACTCCACAAAATACCAACATCAACTCAACATCAGCCCAGCAATCAGATTCGAGCCTCTCCAAAATAGTACCAGTTCAGAGATAAGTATACGACGGTTATTTTTCCTATCAAGACGTCATCACTTCCTTCCGAAATGAGAGCCATAACATTACAATTGCTACCGAGTTATATTATGTCAGGAGCACCCCAAAGAATACCAACATCCACTCAACATCAGCCCAGCAACCGGATTCGAGCCTCTCCAAAATAGTACCAGTCCAGAGATAAGTATACGACGGTTATATTCCCTATCAAGACGTCATCACCTCCTTCCGAAATGAGAGCCATAACATTACAATTGCTACCGAGTTATATTATGTCAGGAGCACCCCAAAGAATACCAACATCCACTCAACATCAGCCCAGCAACCGGATTCGAGCCTCTCCAAAATAGTACCAGTCCAGAGATAAGTATACGACGGTTATATTCCCTATCAAGACGTCATCACTTCCTTCCGAAATGAGAGCCATAACATTACAATTGCTACCGAGTTATATTATGTCAGGAGCACCCCAAAGAATACCAACATCCACTCAACATCAGCCCAGCAACCGGATTCGAGCCTCTCCAAAATAGTACCAGTCCAGAGATAAGTATACGACGGTTATTCTTCCTATCAAGACGTCATCACTTCCTTCCGAAATGAGAGCCATAACATAACAATTACTACCGAGTTATGTTATATCAGGAGCACCCCAAAGAATACCAACATCCACTCAACATCAGGCCAGCAACCAGATTCGAGCCTCTCCAAAATAGTACCAGTCGAGAGATAAGTAGATAACGGTTATTTTCCCTATCAAGACGTCATCACTTCCTTCCGAAATGGGAGCCATAACATTACAATTGCTACCGAGTTATGTTAATTGGTCTACTAATCTCAGGCTTGCTTTTTAATGAGATTGTATGATCTTGATTAAAACGTCAACTCTGTGTCCACATGAGACCAATATCTTTTGCTGTCTGCTCCAGGTTATGCAGCAAAGGTTTGGTTTGAGCAAGTGTATTTTCAAGTAACACTAGATCATCTGTATAGTCTGCATCGATAATAGTTTCCGTGGGATATCGTTTGCTTCTTGCATTTTTTTGTTGTGTGTGTGTGCTGGTTAGCTCAGTCGGTAGAGCGTTCGGTTAAAAACCACAGGATTCCTTGTTCGATACTGGCCCTCGAAAACGTATGAGTAGCACAGGGATCTCTGTAAAGTAAGGAGCTGATGGTAGGTGTGGTGCTCAACCTCAGACGCAAAAACAATCTCCTTGGTCTAGCGCTAGTGAAAAGGGGATAGACTTCCTCGCTGATTGGCTGATACCGACTTTAGGCTACCTTTACTTACTTACTCTACTTACGACGACTTTACTTTTTATGTGCGTAGAACCATTGTCTTTTTTAGATAATTTGGCGTTCGTAGTACATAATCTAGTGTTTTAAATATTTTAAATAGACCAAAAGATCACATAAATAGAAAACTTTAAAGAACCGAATAATTGATTAGGTTTTGTTTGGGGGGGGGTCTTTTTTTTTTTAGTTTTTTTTTTTGGATTGATTTTTCTGTTTTGTTTAGTTATTGTGTTTGTTTAGGTTTTATGCTTTTTTCCTCTTTTTCTTTTCTTTTTTTTTCTCGACCAGTAGAAAAATGCCAATAAAACAAAAGTCAATTACAGAAATCGAATTAAACAAATTCAGAGTTCTAATGTTTTTTACAAGATAGCAAAAACAAGATTTTGCAGGTGTTAATTTTTTTTATCTGATATATATATATAAAGTGGTACAACAAATTTTTTAATTTTTTTAGTCGTTATGCAATGTCAGAAGATGCAATATACGAAGCTTTCCAAAGCCAGAGACACACGGTGAGAATCGAAGTCACTAAGAATACTTCGTTAGCCTAACTAGCCATTACACCACCAGTAGATTTAATATAAAAATATCAAAATATTTATTAATATTATATTTTTCTCTCATCTGTAGTTGCTTACACATAGCAGTGATAATATACGTAATTGTCTTAAGTTGTCTAGTTTCTTAAATAAATAATTGAAATTATCCATTTTTTTATTTTTCATTGATCTTATTTCTCTTATATCTTTGTACTTCTACTCTTACAACTATTATTATTATTATTATTATTATTATTATTATTATTATTATTATTATTAGTAGTAGTAGTAGTAATCTTAACGGATTTACTTAGATGAAGAATTATCATTATTATTAATATTTTATTAGTTTTGTCATCTTATTTATCTTGCTTCTTTATATATAGTTTTAGTAGTAGTAGATTGATTTTAATGGCATGTCAATCTGTCTTGGGTATTTTATGTCTAGAGAATCGCAATCATTGTACGTTTATATTTACTTTTTTTTGTTGTTTATTAGTTGTTGTTGTTTTTTTTGTTTTGTTTTTTACCCAGCCTTGATATAATACGAATAATTTCTTAGCATATATTTGATCCACAAATGAGACTCTAAATGGTACTACCACTCCAGACCAGAATGGACCTAAGAGTTATGGCAATGAAGAGGTACTCCACACGGAACTGAAGCCTCACCATCAGATAAAGTTTAATGTCATACCCAGGACACTCCTTTTGGGGACAAGGTCTTAATTCTCTGCAGAGGATACAGTCAACATATTATAAGCCCCATTGACAGGGCGATTTACATATAGAATAATAATAATAATAATAATAATAATAATAATAATAATAAGAAGAAGAAGAAGAAGAAGAAGAAGTAGAAGGAGAACAACAACAACAGCAACAACAAGAAGAAAGCACTCCAGTGAAGAAGAAGAAGAAGAAGAAGGAAGAACAACAACAACAACAACAACAACACAACAAGAAAGCACTCCAGTGAAGAAGAAGAAGAAGAAGAAGAAAACAACAACAACAACAACAACAACAACAAGAAAGCACTCCAGTGAAGAAGAAGAAGAAGAAGAAGAACAACAACAACAACAACAACAACAACAAGAAAGCACTCCAGTGAAGAAGAAGAAGAAGAAGAAGAAGAAGAAGAAGAAGAAGAACAACAACAACACACAACAACAAGAAAGCACTCCAGTGAAGAAGAAGAAGAAGAAGAACAAACAACAACAACAACAACAATAACAACAAGAAAGCACTCCAGTGAAGAAGAAGAAGAAGAGAGAAACAACAACAACAACAACA
>CM042146.1:67281570-67304070 GCA_023376005.1 Doryteuthis pealeii | reverse complement strand
AAGTATTTAGTTAAAATATTTAAGTATTTAGTTAAAATCCGAAGTAAAGAATAAAATGACACTTATCTTTTTTTTTGTTAATGGATTTCATTTAAGATTAATTGAAGAGATGTTTGCTTATATTTATTAAAATAAAATCAGTTAGAAACCAATAATACTAAGCATATATTTATTAAAATTACATTTCTAATATCAATATGCAAATTAGCCTTCCCGTTCACACTGTAAACCGCTATTTTGTTGTATATATAAATACAATTGCATGCTATTATTATGTAGATATGGTTAACAGTATAAATAATGTAAAACAATTTTATCAATAATTGAGGTTAAAATAAGGATAAATTCATGGTGAATGTGACGTCAGTTACTAAGGGAATTGTGACTTGAGTAGTGATTTAATTTCGGTTAAAACAGAAAAACACACAATCTCCATTATAATAAGAATATTATATATAATATATATATATATATATATATATATATTGAATAAACGAAGGAAAAACATTTAAATTGGCTTCATGTAATAATTTATTTCAATGGCAAATATACAGCACCATCAAACATCAGCAAAAACATGGTTGTTACTAAATATTTTCTGAGATTTAAATATCTATTCTGGGGAGCTTGGGGGTTAGGAAAGGGGCCGGGATAGGTATTTGAATGAGGAGAGGGGATGTGAGTGAGAGGGATAGGGAATAGAGTAGTCACAAACACACACACACACACCATAATCTTGCTGATGAAACCTAATAGGTCGAAATGTACATTCAGGGATTGACATTTTCTCTATTTGTTTAGCCTTACATTTGAACATATATGCCCGCCTAAATGCATTAATTATTAACTAATTAATTTTCAAAATTTGATGTGACTTCAATTAAGCACATATCCTCCAAAAATTTGTCGGCTTAAAGCCATATAAAAAAAAACACATTTGTTTGTTTACTTAATCTTATATATATATATATATATATATATATATATATATATATATATATTATCTCTATTATTATTAATACTACTAAAATGACAAAAATCTTAAAATGCTGCAGTAAAAAATTCTAAAACTATTTGTCTATCTCTCTCACTCTCATCAGTCCGGTCTTTGTAGTTTTTTTTGTTTTTTTTTAAGAAAAAATGTATATGCAAATCCTTATATGTACGTTTGAGTTCTCAGTTTCGGTTGAATCCTATCAAGGAAATACCTACTATCACACACACACACACACACGCATGCACACACATGCACATATATATATGTGTGTGTGTGTGTGTGTGTGTGTTATCTAACTTTCCTTATCTCATATGTTGTCATGTTACGCATATAGATTTCTTTTAAACTCAGAGGTACCTCCGTTAGCGGTCAATCTTAACGATTTTAAGACCGTTTTCGCTGCCCGTTCACCGGTCTGAGAGACGCTAGATTTTCTTTCTTTGCACTTTAAAGCTTCAACACAGAAACGAGTATATTCGACCTTTCTCGTTAGATCTATATTTTTAAATGGAAGGTAAAGTTTATTTGAATTATTCTAACTTAGCTTCACAACTATTTATTTCTTAATTTAAAGTTATTCCCTACTTATAGACCTTTAAATAAATACCCCTTTTTCTCCGTACCACGCAGTGTTTATTACAGCGAAATATCTATTTCTTTAAATGTGGTAACATTCTCCCGTCAGTAATATTACTCTTTAATTCTGTTCTTGTTATTGTAAAAATACACTGGCAGGACAAAGTGCCCAACATGAAACGAGCATGTCCACCATCATCTGCGAGAGACGCCTGCTCTGCCTTCGTCACGTCAGCAGGATGGACAAAGGCAACATCCCCAAAGAGATATTGTATGGTGAATTAGTAGAAGGCACCCGACTGGTGGGGAGACCACGCATGCGCTTTAAAGATGTATGCAAGGACATAAAGACATGCTACATCAACACCAACACATGGGAGGTTTGTGCAGAAGACCGTGCGACCTGGCGCCTCCTCGTCAAACAAGGGACGGAAAGGAGTGAAAAGGAGAGGAAAGAAGCCGCCACAGAAAAGTGAGCCTGTGGGGATTTAAATAAAATTAAATTAAATCAAAATTAAATAAATAGATAAAAAGTTCTGAGGGTCTGGACTCTAGCGTCCAGAGTTAACGGTCTAATCAATAAAGTCTTCATCTATACTTCGAAACAGTTGTGTCTTTTTATTTCTCTTCATCCCATCATTAAATATTCCCTATAAGCCAGAAGGAAGGAGAGACAACAGCAACTCCAGCAAGCATCTCTGTTTGTTTGCAGTCACTGCACCAGAGATTGCCATTCAAAAATTGATCTGTTCAGCCACTCACGCAGTTGCAAACGAAAAAGTGGACACTACGCCATCGTCTTTAGTAGACGGAACGATGCCAATACATATTGTAAAAACTATTGTTAGTTCATTAACTATCATTTTATTTTACCCTTTAATTTTTTGTATGTATTTAGGTGTTGAGACAATACTGTGTCAAACCATTCTTGCTAACGTTACCTACTCTCGGCCTTCTCACTTTTATCTATCTCCTCACTCTCCCTTTCTCTAATTCTCTTCTCTCTCTTCTCTCTCTCTCTCTCTCTCTCTCTCTCTCTCTCTCTCTCTTTGCTGTCTTCGCGTTAGCTTCTCACTTTCATTTATCTAGCTGTTGGTACTTAAAATAAGCCAATTTATTTGCTGTATGGCTTCATTTTCAATGTTTTTTTCTAAAGTGTATTTCTTCATTTCAGCTTTTACACTTTCCTACGGTAAGTAAAACGGTTGATAATACCAAGTTGTCTTCAGAGTTATTTGCTATTGGAAAGCTTTAACTACACGTCGTAAAGACAGCTCCAACGCTTTGAGAAAGGTAGGAGTGTCTGAATGGACGCGTGATATATGTTGTTATATACATATCTTGTATACTTATCTTCTTCTATGGAAAGCTTTAACTACACGTCGTAAAGACAGCTCTGACGCTTTGAGAAAGATAGGAGTGTCTGAATGGACGCGTGATATATGTTTTTATATACATATCTTGTATACTTATCTTTTTCTATGTATCTTGGTAGCTGTTATCTGCTATCTGCGTAGCTGGATCTGTCTCTCTTTGGGTGGCTGTTCTTCTGGTCTTGGGTTTCTTGTTGAAATTCTTGTCTTGATCTTGGGAAGTCTTCTGTGTCTTGGTCAGTTGTTTGTTTTTGATTAATTAACACAAGACTTTGTTTTTTTTAACACGAATTTTCTTTTAATAATAAAATTGAGACAAACATGCCTGAAAAATGGCTATTTGGACGAGAGACACCATCGCACTTCTGACTCGTCTAGTCACTCAGCCAAATCTGATTTCCTAAACTGACTTTCTCACGTTGGTTCGTCCAATAAGAAAAGAGGGGTCAAATACAAGGTTAAATCTTGTCAATCAAATTTACTGTATTTTTCCTCAAAACCGTTAGTTTGATTTAACTACACTACCGTGCACAATAGATAAGTAACCTATTAATTATGTAACAATGTAACTATCAATTTCAATCTTTTTGGTTGTTTTTTTACACAAAAAAGCATATAGGTTTGTTTGAAAATTATTAGTATTTAATAGGAATACTTGAAACCATATAACTCTATGTAAAAACATGATTATTAATCTTAAATAGAAACAGTTAATTGAAACCGTATAATTGCTTGCAAATTATTGATATTAGAAAAGAATACGTGACTCCATATAATCTTGAATTATTTGTATTAAGAAAAGTGTTGGATTAATTTGGTGATATAAGGTGTGCTGCAATACACCGCTTAAATTTATAAACTAATCGAGGTCATATGGTTAACCTCAGCCAATCAACAGCCCGAATACGTGGTTCGTTAACTACTTAATCGGCTCACATTGACGAGGGACCTGCAAGACTGAGGAACACCAAGGAACAACCATAGGATCATACCCAATATTAAGGAACACTAAGGAGCAACCAAAGGATTCCTTACTAAGGATCCCGCTCTGTTTAACACAAAGGATCTCCGCTGGGCAGTGCTCTTGCTTGAAGCCTAAAGGATGACCACAAAAATCGTAACAAATAGTCACTCAATTAAGCTATAATTGTTACAATTATACGCTTCCAAGTAACTAATGATAATCATTAGTTACTTGGAAGCGTATAATTGTTCACAAAAAAAGGCTGACCTCGGTATTATATAACATTAGGGTTGATATTCTATGAAAACAGTCAACCATCCAACACACACACATAACCAAAGACACACACACACACACACACACACACAAACGGCGTGTCAAAGAAACGTTAATATAATCTCGTAATCTAATACCCTGACCAATTCTCATTGAAATGATCTCGAATTCTAACAGCATGCGTAGAAACAATTCAAAATTACATGTTTAATGATTAATGATTTCCTTCTTTTCTTTTGAGTTATAGAAATTAAATTCATGGGAAAAGAAAAGGTGTTTAAACATTAAACATACATTTTTTAGTTGTTTCTATATAAGTTGTTGAAATTTGACATCATTTGAATGTGAATTGGTCAAATTATTGAATTACGAAATGATATTAATTTCTCTAAAACTCCCCATACATTTCAAATGATATTAATATTTTTGAAAAAGACATTATATAAACACACACACACACACACACACACACTCACACACACATATATATATATATATAGTCATCCACAGACACGTGCTTCGACTTATCAAGTCTCTTCAGTGTGGCTAGATGTTTGTGAGCTACCTATAGCCGAGATAGAAACCGGATCGATTCCGCAGCAGTCGGACAGCTTAACCGTTCGGCTATCGTCCCCCACAGAATGCGAAAGGGATTTTAACTGCTTTAATACACACATTTGTATGTATGCAAAAGCCGCCATAGAGTGCTCCATCCCTTTTATAGGAGAGCGTTGCGTTTACACTTTAGTTGGCGGTAGTCAGCGAAATCCCCTCCAAAGTGTTCAATCCCAGGGGGATGAGTGTGTGTGTGTGTGCGCACGCGCGTGTATGTGTGTGTGTATATTGAGAGAGAGAGAGAGAGAGAGAGAGAGAGAGAGAGAGAGAGAGAGAGAGAGAGAGGGGAGTAAGAGAGGGAGAACAATGGGAGTTATGATCATTTCAATCTAATACTTGATATATTTCTCATTCGTTAACATTAATTCATCAAGAACATCGAATGAATCAAATGGATAATTTTGAATTTTAAAAAAGTATTATCATTAATCATTAACCATAATCTCTAATCTGATATTTTAAAATTCCTTAAAGGATGCTGGATTAGCAAAGTTTTATCCATAAGTCATTTAATTCTGATCGCTTTTTCCGACTTAATATTTCCGTTCGATTTTTAAATCCAACAGAGTCCATGCATCGTTATCTATTTTGGTGGTATCGTCTTTTCTGCAAAAGTCGACCTTAATCCAGATGTGTTACTCTTCACTAATCTTGTCTCGTCTTCATTTATCCAATATTCTCCCCCCTCTCTCTCTCTCTCTCTCTCTCTCTCTCTCTCTCTCTCTCTCTTCTCTCTCTCTCTCTCTCTTTTCTTGTTTCATTTATCCAATCTTTTATTGTATTGGAGGATTTCTGTCTCTTATTGTAGTTGGTTTTTCCACGCTCTCTCTTCTTCTCTGTTCTCTCTCTCTCTCTCTCTCTCTCTCTCTCTCTCTCTCTCTCTCTCTTCTCTCTTCTCTTCTTCTTGTCTTCATTTATCCAATATGTTATTGTATTGGAGGAATTCTGTCTCTTTCGTAGTTGGTTTTTCCACGCTCTCTTTCTTCTTCTTATTATTTAGCTCCATTAGAGTTTTTTTTTCATACCCACCATAGCCGGTGGTTTACTCGAGGTTGAGAGGCAGCAAGTCTCCTCAGTTTTCCAGGACTCATTTTAGTATTCTAGCCGATCTTAACAATGTTGTAGTTTAGATGGTCTCAATTTTTCCTCAGATCCCCAGTTCACACAGACTCTTTTCCAAACCTTTAGAAACCGTTCCGAGGGCTCCAATTATTATTGATACGACCTTTACCTTCATGGTCTACATTTTCTCAGTTCTCTGGCAAGATCCAAGTATTTTTCGCTTTCTTCTACTTTCATTCAGTGATCCACCGGGACGGCAAAGTCCATGAGATGTCAAGTTTTCTTCTTGTTGATCTTATCTTCTGGCCGGGATTAGGTGATATCATTATTGTGGAAGGACCGGTTTAGCTCAGTCGGTAGAGCCTCCGCCTAGAAACCACAAGGTCCCTGGTTCGATACCGGCCCTCGTCAACTAAGCGCATGAGTAGCACGGGGGTTTGTGCGGTAAAGTGAGGAACTGATGGTAGGTTTGGTGCCCCACCTCAGACGCAAAACAATCCTCTTTGTCTAGCGCTACTGAAAATGGGATAGACTTCCTCCCTGTCTGACTGATACTGACATCAGGCTACACTGACGTCTTTACTTTAATTATTATTATTATTTCACTCCTTTCGAGTTTTTCACACCCGCCTTAACCGGAGGTTCATTGGAGGTTGAGTGACAGCAAGTCTCCCCAGGTCTCCAGGACTCTTCTGAGTATTCTAACCGATGTTAATAGTACTGTAGTATGGATGGTCTCGATTCTTCCTTTGATTTCCAGTTCACCCAGACTCTTTTCCAGACCCTTGCGGATCGTTCCAAGGGCACGAATTACAACTGGCACAACCTTCACTTTTATGTTCCACAGTTTTCTTAGTTCTCTGGCACGATTCAAGTATTTGTTTATCTTTTCGCTTTCTTTCATTTTTATTCGGTGATCGGCAGGGACGGTAAAATCCACGAGACAAAAAGCAGTAAAACTTTTAGCATTAAATTGATAACATTTGGGTGTCATTTGTTGAGTTTGTGCGGATTTTGTTTTATTCATTCTCACGCACACAGCCACGCCTATAAGAATAACTTTTACTCCAGTAACGAAGAGACATGTTTTGCTAGATTGGCAACGGGGAGGGGGGATCCTGGCAGTATTTTATATTTGACTATTCGCAGGTGGGCAAGCAATCACAGTTTACATGGAAGAAGCAGCTAGCTTATCAAGTAGGTGAGACACTTTTTTTACCGATAGAGATAAAAAGAGAATTAGTAAGCGTAGTATTTATACTCCTACGGGGATTGCGAGGCTGGTTGAATGTCACTGCTCATTCGGTAAAGCCACAAAGCCTGATAAGATTTATTGAAGAAAAAAACAGAAAACAACGCCCTTTTTAAATGTTTGAGATTAGGCTTGATGATTAGTATTATGCGTTATTCGGACTATTGTCCTCATCTTCATTGTTATCTGTACAATTGGACACATGGCCTTGTGGATAAGGTAGTTAGGTTAAGACAGTTCTAAGTGACAGTTATCTCTAGATTGTAGGTTCAATCCTGATCAAGGCAGCAGTAAGATAGAATAATAATTAACACAGCTTAACGCCCCTACCGCAGCTATGTTTAGCGGAATGAGAACAGGATACCCCCGTGGACTGAATAAAGGGTTAGGTTCAAAGTTCCGTGATGGTCCCCGATTACGAGAAGAAAGTTCCCGAGTCCGAAAAGAAGGTTCCCGAGTCCGACAAGAAATACCTGAAGAAGGCCGGAGGGCATATCAGTCAAGACGTTGTACAGATAACAATGAAGATGAGGACAATAGTCCGAATAACGCAGATAATACTAGCCCTTTTAAAACATTCCACTCACGAAAACGTTTAGATGGAATCAGTATATCTTTTACAGGTTAAACGTTGACACAGGGTTTAATTTTCTTATAACAGTATCAACACGTTGTACGCTAATCAGTTGTTGCTGAATTGGCCATTCTAAATCAAGATACTTAAAACTTTAGATTGTGGGCTGATCTCGTAAGCTATTAACTGTAATTTAAACGGTCCGTAAATGTTTCCTTTTTTTATCAGAAAGGGGCTAGACGAAGTGCAGGGGGTGAGGGGAGGCGGAAAGTGCTGTCATCGCCGTATCTGCGATAAATTAGGAACACCTGTATTCTTTTTGTTGTAGAATTTGTTGAATGGGGGTTGTCGATTGACATATATCATCATCATCATCATCATCATCAAAACCTGCCGAAAGGACGGATTCATTTGATTCTCTGTCTGTCTGTCTGTCTGTCTGTCTGTCTCTCCCTCTTTCTTTTTATTGTAGAGTTTGTTGATTGGGGCTTTTTAATGAAATTTAGCTGACGAAAGTCGGATTTCTATTGACACAGTTCATCATCATCATCATCAGCAGCAGCAGCAGCAGCAGCAGCAGCATTAGCAGCATCATCATCAGCAGCATGATCCTTATCATCATCATCATCATCATCAAACATGCCGAAAGCACAGATTCGTTTGATTCCCCTTTCTCCACCTCCTTCTCTCTCTCTCTCTCTCTCTCTCTCTCTCTCTCTCTCTCTCTCTCTCTCTCTTTCTCTATCTTTTACATCTGTTCTATAACCACAGAGTGACCGCACAGGGGTCTGTTTTTTCTGACCGAACAGCACTGATGTATCTAGGTGTAATAAAACTATAAGTGAATGACACTTATTAGTTCGTCCTTGCTACTCCATGGTTTATGTTATGGGATATTAGTGGCCCATAAATACCGTTTTTGTAGGGTGTTCCAGGATTTTTAAAGACAGCACGCTGCATCTTTTGTTGTTCCTATGTTTTCCTTTTTCTCCAAACATTTCTATGTAACTCAAGTGATGCAGTCATATAGTAAGTATTTACTTATTAGAGTTTGGAAGCATTCCTGTTTTATTCAATCAGAAATCAGAATTTTCATATGCTTAAATTTAGGGTTCGTTCCTAAAGTTCTGGGCGTAATCCAGAAAGAATACCACTTCGTATCAAACCAGAAAAGGAATTCATATATATATATATATATTATATAATATATATATATATATATGGTCGTTCAAAAAGTTATTCTGTTTAGTAGTTCCTGATTATCCTAACGGGAAACTCGAGTAGGATTACTCTGATTATATCGGTTTTCTAAACCAGCTCTACAAACGTTTTCTCCATTTTTATATTTCATTCATAATTACATTTTCTGTTAATTATTTTATCATTAATCAAAATTTCAATTTACCTTATCCATTATCACCTCGTTTTCATAACACACACACCTACACACGGTTTCACACACCTACACACACACACACACACACACACACATATATATATATATATATATATATATATATATATATATATTCTTTGTGGGGGTACCAAGTTTCTTGGTACAAGGTGATTCTAAGATCGTTCTATTCTCTAACAGTAGTTTGTTGTAGAGTTCAGGTTCCGTGTGAGAGCTCAATGTTTAATTATTATAAACAGAGCAAATTTATTTGTGAATAAAAAGGCCTTAAATACCATGGGTATCGTGATTATGGAACATTTCCACTCGTGAGTATCTGGGGCCCACAGAGCTTCGTCATACCACGTTTATATTTCATTTAGACTGCCTAATAAAATATAAACATGGTCTAACGAAGCTCTGTGGGCCCAAGATACCCACGAGTGGAAATTGTCTATAATCACGATCCCCATGGTATATAAGGCCTTTTTATTCACAAATATATATATATATATATATATATATATATATATTGGATGTTTGTTTATTTAGAAACGTTGCTGAATAAAGTATATATAAATTTTTACTTGAAGGCACTTACAACGCATGTATCGCATAAAATTCGATACTTTTCCTTATAGAAAATGAACTTTGACAAGTGTAATCCCAGTAAAGGATGGCTCGATGTGTAGAATACCGTACAGACTGTTTCGACTTTATTAAGTCTCATCAGCGGTATATACTAACGATTTCCCTCCGACAGAAATCGAAACCGGGACTTCAGCAGACACAGTGAAACACTAGTGAAACACTTTTATCGCCTCGGCCACAGTACACAGCTGACCATCCTAGCAAAATTAAGCTTGTCAAATGATACTACACGACTCTACCATAAATAGGTAAGGGGGCGTTATTGAGAGAATAATAACAACAAACAGACCGTATGCCCTTCGGCGAAGTGAATAAGATTTTTGGATGTTTGTTTATTTAGAAACATTGCTGAATAAAGTATATATAAATTTTACTTGAAGGCACTTACAACGCATGTATCGCATAAAATTCGAATTTTATATTCGAATATTATATATATATATATATATATATATATATATATAATAAAATGGGTACAAAAGTTTCCCCATAATGATCTTCAGGGTTAAATCCACTGAATTAATCGAGATACTGATTAATCGCATCGATTACACGTGTGTTTATTGCATTGCGTTCATTACACGTGTGTGTTTCATTGCATTGTGTTCATTACACGTGTGTGTTCATTGCATTGTGTTACACGTGTGTGTTCATGATTCACGTGTGTGTTCATTGCATTAAACAGTTTAATGTAATGAACACACACGTGTAATCGACTGCGATTAATCGGTATCTCGATTAATTCAGTGGATTTAACCCTGAAGATCATTATGGGGAAACTCGAGTAGGTTATCTCTTGTACCCATTATATATATATATATATATATATAATATATATATATATATATATATAAAGCTTATGATCATAAAGTTGGTATATAATTTTCACTTTCAATTAATATGGAACATATTAATACGTGTTGACATTCCATTAAAATCAATCGATCACTAAATCAATCAATCAGTAAAGGATTCACATTGGAAATTGTAACATTCACGATTGTCCGGTTGTATTTTGCAAGAGGAAAGCAATGTTATAAACGTTGATATTAACCTGAATTTATATATTTACCAAACACGAGCAGGATGCGACACAAGATCATTTTCTTAAGCGGAGTTTAACAAGCTCGAATTCAGAGTTTTCCTTCTAGACTTGTTGCCTAATCAAGGCTGAAGAGCCCAGCCTGTCCTACGATTTACCCATAGCTGCTGGGAGAATAGTTGGATTCACACCTTTCCCAAAGAAATAAAATTATACCATAGAATATAGACATGAAACTAATTTATACCATACAACATGAATCCTTATGATGCTACAACTATAGGAAATGCAAACAGTCTCGTCCAAGATTTGAACTTGGGTCGCCGAGTCCATTCATACGACTCTAACCAGTACACCACGCGCCTTCATAAATTAAAACCTGAATTAAGAGTGCTTTTTAAAAAACTAGTCGCTGTACACATTTTTGTAGGTCGTTTTTGTGTCGGTGTCCCAGTGACCTAGGCGGTCAGCAAAGTTTATCAGTAAAAGCAGATAGTGAAGAGATAAAGGAAAAGGAGAAAAAAAAAAAACAAAACAAAAAAACAATCTAATTAAACTTTTTAAACTAACAATGTATTCTTCGTGGCATGGAGCCAGATCTCTGTTTTTGTCAGTCCTCTTATTTCAAGCTTAGATTAGGAAGTTAAAAGTTTAAACCAAGAAAGAAAAAGAAGAAAGAAAGGAAGGAAGAAAGAAAACTGTTGTAATAGAATATTTCACTCTCTCCTCTCTCCTCTCACCCATGTGGTCTGACTATATATATAGTGAGCACGGTATTATGCTAGACTACAACTTTTTTTTCGGTGACAGTTACTACTATACGATTTTCAATGGCGATAATAAAAGTTGATTGTTGAGAAGTGGACAAGTAATTTACGTTCGATTCTTTCCTCGCGGGTTATCACGGAAAACGATCAAGCCCTTTAAGATAGAATGCCATGCCTCTAAAGTGGGATCGTGACGCAACAAGCGTACCAACTAGCACGATACTACCAAGCAGAGTGGATACATTTCACGGCTCGAACTAATTTGGTTACGTGATATACGCACCACAAGCATGTACTAAACTAGTGCAAAACCTTTGACACACCCTAGCAGAAAGAAGAAAGCGTCTCCAGCTTTTGCGGTTCCCACAGTGTTGCAAGTTGGAAGGAAAATGAAAAGGTGGTGAAAAGGTTAGAGGAGTTGGAAATCCAAGGATGAATGGAGATTATTCAGACAATGGCGCGGCTAAAAACAGACAGAATACCGCGGTGAGTGGAGAGTGGGCGTTATTAGTTGAATCTTTAATGTAACTCACTAGTTATAATTATTAATGTGAAAACCCAATTAATGTATTATCATCATCATCATCGTCATCATCATCATCATGTCGTTTTAGCAGCACGGATATCCATGACAACCATCCCTATCATTCATTGTCCCTGGGAGTGATGCGAAAACCCAATAGATATTTTATCATCATCATCGTCATCATCATCATGTCGTTTTAGCAGCATGGATATCCATGACAACCATCCCTATCATTCATTGTCCCTGGGAGTGATGCGAAAACCTAATAAATGTATTATCATCATCATCGTCACCACCATCATCATGGCATGCTAGCAGCAACCATTCATATCATTCATTGCTCCTGGGTGGTCCCCTGCGCAGCATCTAGTATCCGCGCAGAGTTGGTCTATGTACGTCTTTGCTGGACGGCTTACTCTGGTGTGCCCATGTGATGTCTTCCACTGGAGAACGTCGCTTATGAGTTCGTCCTTGTTTCTCCAGCAGTGCCCATTATGTCTTGTTCGTCTCATTAGGATTGTTTGTGTTATAGGGGGGGAAGTGACCGTACAGCTGCTTTCTTGTCGGGTGCTGCTTCCACGATTTGTTTGGGATCGCGCGCAGCATTCTTGAGCAGCTACCATCTAGCTTATTCTCAAGGCGTTTTGCAAGGGTTCAGATGGTGCAGCCATATAGTAGCAATGATACGACTACAGTTTGGAAGAACTGTCTCTTTAACTATTCAGTGAGATCAAACTTAAATGTATTATTGTTACATATTATGTGGTGTCATGGGTTGTTGACAAGGCCCTGTAGTTATTTTGAAATAGGTTCATTGGAGTTGAAAGCGTAGATGGGTAGATTTCCGTTGGATGACACCAACTGACCCATATAGAGGCGCGAATCTCGCAAGCCATGAGAAAAACGTAACTAGATAAAGTTAGTTTCAACCTGAGTTTGACGCAGAGTAGACGTGCCATTTCGAGGTTGAATCTCCAGCGCGGCGAATAAGAATGGGTTCAATAAATCTGGATCAAAGAAAAAAGTCTGGAGAGTTAATTAATTGCGTGACTAAAAAGTTAGCCCTTAGAAGAAGCCCTTAGTAAGGAACAGCAAGACGAAAGGATGACAGCCAAAAAATAGAGGAAACAGCCAGACAAGAACTTAGCAGAAGCAGTAAAGAAGAAATGAAGCGGCAAGTAAGACTCAAATCTACATCTCTGTCTCTCTCTATATCACCAAGGTTTCCTCTCTCGATTACATACGCGATGTATGAAGTAGGATGTTGAATATATATAGAGAGACATTTATAGACAACCAATTAATCATTGTTATATATTGAAGGGTACAGTCGTTTTAGACGGTTAGTGTAGAAACAGATTTGACTTCTAATTGGGACCGTTTGGTAATTAATGTTCACTGACATCAAGTTGACCGCTGACTTCCTGCCGCGTGGAAACGGTGGGAAAGAAGTTTTAGAGTTTAGAGTCAGTTGAGCCGTTAGACGCCCGAATGTAAGAATGGATTTGGCTTCGCACCCGTGCAGTTGAAGGTCTGGTCATGAGATTAGTAAAATGGGATCCCCACAAACTATATGCCTTGTGTTTGTATCTAAGACCTAATGACAACCCTGGCATAACTGGCATAAGAAGCAAGAACCGGACTTACAGCAGAACCAGACCAGCCAACAACAGACCAATTAGAAGAGATAGAAGAAATGTCCCAGCTACAGAAGAAACAGAAAATCTAAAAGTTAAGAGAAGACTAAGAAATAGAGTAAGCAGAATACCGGCCCAGCAATGCACAAGAACAAGAAGCAGAATTAGTAGAAGATTAAGCATTAACGGTTTAGCTCAGTCGGTAGAGCACTCGCCTAGAAATCGCGAGGTTCTTGGTTCGATACCGGCCCTCGCCAACTCAGCGAATGAGAAGCACAGGGATATGTGCGGTAAAGTAAGGAGCTGATGGTAGGTGTAGCGCTACACCTCAGATGCAAAAAATCAATCTCCTTGGTCTAGCGCTAGTGAAAAGGGGATAGACTCCCTTGCTGTCTGGTTGATACCGATTTGAACCCCCCCCCCACCGACGACGACGAAACATTGACGCACCCCTCAGAATATATATCCAGGGAGAAGGGGAATACAACATTATTTAACATTCTAAGGAAAACAATGGTTCTGCTTATTTAGACAACAGTGAGAATGAATTAATATTAAGAAGGAAATAAAAAGAAAGAAGTAAAAGTGAGCAAAAGAGAAGGTGGAGGATAAAAAGCTTTTATAAAGAAAATTGCACAGAAATATAAACATTTTTTCCAACCACCTCAAGCAGATTCCAAGAATGTGTTGACGGGGATGCTGAACATGTTTGAATAAGTAAAATAAACAGAGAAATGGAAGGAGATGAAAGAAAGAAGTTGTTGTCTGTGATCTAGAAAGATGAGGAGTATAGATGCGGTAAAGAAGAAGAAGAAATCGAGCATCCTAGAGAAAGATCAAATAGAAAAGAAGAAATAAGAAATGGTGATATGACGGTAGTGCTTATAGTTTTCAGAAGATTCAACCACATTTAAAAATTATCAAACAACTTAACTTTTCTTGTTTTGTAGGTAACTCCTTAATCGCCATTATTCCCAGTTCCACTCTAACCTAGTGGTAGTACCTGTTAGTATATCATCAATGGGTTAAATAGTTAAAAATGAGTTTTTAAAATTGCGTTTAAAATGAGTTTAAGAAATATTCAATGCCCAACAAGAATGAATAAAATAAAAATGTCTTAAAAAACAACTGAATCATCCTGTATTTTCAATAACTTTTTGGGAAATTTTCAGAGAGATTGATTGATCGAATTTAACGAAATGTTAACCCGTCAAGGGTTACTTTATGCATAAATTAATATTTACATTTTAGTATAGCTGTTGCTTGAGAGTGTTTTTGCACGCAGATATATATCAAGCGTTCCTAATACAGATAATTTGCACAGGGTCGTATGGTTTCCAGTATTCCTATCAAATACTAATAATTATTTGGTTTTAAGTAATTATTTCTATTTAATAATAGTCGTTTGTTTGCGGCGATGGTGGCGACCGACACTTCAATGACATTTCTTTACTCATGTTCTGTATCATTAAAAAAATAAAACGCCGCGATTTACATTTGTTTGGGTTTTTTTGTTTTTGTTTTATGACTTATCAATCATGATCAGTAAGGAAATTAATTTACACGAAAATTTTAACTCTTTTTTTTAGTTGTAAAAGAAAAAAAAAACACTTGCAAAAGAAAGATTGCTTGTATTAGCGGGGTTTTTTTCTTCTCTTATACACTGAAGTAATATATCAAGCGTTCCTAATACAGATAATTTGCACAGGGTCGTATGGTTTCAAGTATTCCTATCAAATACTAATAGTTATTTGGTTTTAAGTAATTATTTCTATTTAATAGTAGTCATTTGTTTGAACACAGTTATATCGCTTCAACTAATAAAAGTAATAATCCTTAGTTTTGTTTTGTTTAGTATTGTTTTACGGCATATCAACCTCACTGGGTCATTTAATGCCGATAAAGTTTTGAAATAAATCAATTCTTAATGGATAATACAATTTGTTTTTTAAATACATTTTTCTATTTAACCCTTAGATAGGCCCTAACAGGTACTACCACTCCGGTTCAGTGTGGACCAGGGAGCAATGGTGACGATGGGGTGCTCCACAATCCCCAAACCTCCAAAACTGGAACCTCACTATCAGATAGAGTTTAACGTCATACCCAGGACATATAAACCCTCGGTCACCGCCCTCTAGCACCCATATGATAAAAAGGGTTGGGGCTTGTCATAAGGGCAGTAGGGTTGGGAAATTCATATAGGTGCTAGGGCTTGACATTACCAGCCGATTGATCGGAGGGGGCCTCTCCGACCGCCCATCAAGACCAAGATAGGGCCAAAGTGGAGTATTGCAAGTCATGAACTGCTCATCCACCTGGGCTCTATCCTTAAGCATCACGGGTCGTCAGGCACGGCCAACAGGTGGCCCCATCGGGGGAGTCTTACCCCTCTGCAGAGGTGCAGTCGGTACATTCTAACGCCCCAGCCGACATGGTGATAATAATCCTTAGTATACAATCATAGCTTCAAATACTTTCCTTAATTTGAATAATTTCATCCTCTCCCTCCTATCTCTCTATCTCTTTTTCTTTCTCCTCTTCTTCCTCTGTGTCTCCTTCATTTTTTGTTCTCTCTCCATTTCTTCTCACTCACACCTCATTTCACTCCACTCTTACTATATGTCTCCGTCTCTTTTCTCTTTCTTCTGTCTATCTCTTCACGTGCACTCCCTCTTCTTCTTCCTCTCTCTCTCTCTCTCTCTCTCCTTTCCTTCTCTCTCGTTCTCTCCCTCCTTTCTGTTCCTCTCCTGCCTTTCTCTACCCTCCTCTCTTCTTGCTCCTTTCTCTCTTTCCTTTCTCTTATTTCCCTCCCTCATTTCTCTCCCCCCTTTCTTTCCTTTCACTCCCCTCTTACAATATGTCTCCGCCTTTTTCCTCTCTCTCTCTTTCTTCTCTCTACCTCTCTTCATGCACTCCCTTCCCTTCCTTCCTCTCTCGTTTTTCTCCTTCCTTTCTTTCCATCCTTTCAGACACTCTCCCGCTTTTTCCTTCCTACTTTCTCTCTCTCTCTCTCTCTCTCTCTCTCCTTCTCTCTCTCTCTCTTTCTCTTTCCCTCTCTAGATAGCTAGCTTTCTTTCTATCTCCATCTATCTCTATCTATCTGTCTTTTCATATCTATCTCAGTCTGTTCATAACTCTCAGTCTGTTCCCCCTCTCTATCTATCTATCTATCTATCTATATATATATATATATATATATATATATATATATATATATATACCCCAGTTCGTATCTATATATCTGTACGTCTCTCTCTCTCTCTTCTCTCTCTCTCTCTCTCTCTCTCTCTCTCTCACTCTCTCACTCACTCACTCATTCACACTCACACACACTCTATCTATCTATCTATCTATCTATATAGCCCAGTTCGTAACTATATATCTGTACGTCTTCTCTCTCTCTCTCTCTCTCTCTCTCTCTCTCTCTCTCTCTTGCTCGCTCTCTCTCTCTCACTCTCTCTATCTCTCTCTCTCACTCTCCCTCAACCCCCTTCTCTATCTATGTATCTTAGTATGTTCCTATCTATCTGTTCGTTTCTCATCCCCCTTCTCCCCCATCTATCTATCTATCTATCTATCTATCTATCTCAGTCCGTTCATATCTATCTGTTCGCATTCATTTTCTCCTCTATATATCTATCTATATATCCTCCCCTATCTCTTTTCCTCCCCCTTTCTCTCCATCTTCCTCATTCATTTCCATCCTTTCTTACTCCCTCCTTCCTCTCTTCCTCCTTTCTCTCCCCCTCCTTTCTCTCCTTCATTTCTCTTCCTCTCCTTCCTTCCTCATTTCTCTCATCCCTGTTCCGTTATATTTCTTCCCCTCGATCATGTCTACCAATCTTTCACAAATAAAAGACTTTCTATGTACAAATTGCGATCCGTTAACGAGATGTCGACTCTGCAAAGGACACAACACAACATGACGTTTGTGTTTGTCTATTCAAAGCAGCGGCGGTGGCAATGGCGGCGATGGTGGCGACCGACACTTCAATGACATTTCTTTACTCATGTTCTGTATCATTAAAAAAATAAAACGCCGCGATTTACATTTGTTTGGGCTTTTTTTTTCTTTTATGACTTATCAATCTTGATCAGTAAGGAAATTAATTTACACGAAAATTTTAACTCTTTTTTTTTTTTAGTTGTAAAAGAAAAAAAAACACTTGCAAAAGAAAGATTGCTTGTATTAGCGGGTTTTTTTCTTTCTCTTATACACTGAAGTAATAGTAGGATTGAAGTACTTATTATTCATATAAATCCCCAAAAGGGGTAATTGGGGTTCCTTAGCCTTGGATTGCAATCCATCTTGACAGGGTGTTGTGACCTAACAAAGGTTACTAAATGAGAAATAACCAAGGTTGGAAATGGAATGGAATCTTTATAACATTAACAAAATATAATACTCGCCAACGGCGTAGAGAATGTAAACCACTGCAAGTGGTATTAGTCAGCATAATACTCCCGTATTTATGTGGATTGGGACATACACATTAATGTTCATAGTTTGAGTATATAACCCAGGTAAAGGTCTGTTATGAAACCTGTGCTGCCTAGCGACTATACCCCATTCTAAGGAAAGGCTAGGGGAGTAAACCCCAGAATCAAATTCGGGGCTGGAGTCCCTAAGGCATTGTGAGGCACTATCCAGTAACGCCTGCGACACTATCGTTTCCAAACTACCTTTGTTTGTCTGTCTGTCTGTCTATCTGTCTGTTTGTCTGTTTATTTGTTCTTTGTTTTATTTTTGTCTTTTGCCTTTCCTTTGAACCATAATGGCAGTGTGGAGAGGGGGGACCTGCTGCTGGGGTGACAGCTCATCCTCCATACCAACTCGCCCAGGTTACTTGGTTCCGCGTGTTTAGACATGACGTCATCGTCTCTAGTTGATGGATGGATGCTAACGACTAAAGGAAAATAAAATGAAAACACCTTGAAACGTGAGTTCAGTTTGGGCATGCAAATGAAGGTAAAATATCCGGATATGATTTCTTCGGCCATCCTGTGACGTAGTACCACTCATACCAGGAGTACAAGGCTTTATTAACAACGTAGGATGGCATACAATACACGAATATGGAGTCATTACACCCCCTTATTTTGAAACCTACACTGGTAATGATCTGTACATATGATCATTCACACACACACTCCCACACAAACACATATATATATATATGTACATATATACATATATATATATAAATAAAGATAAACCTAATGAGACAGATAAACCTACTTAAAGTTTCGCTTGGTGCTCTTCAGGGCTAAGATCCGACTAAAGAGATTTGGAGCAAACTCATATTTATACAACACCTTCCACCTTGACTCAAATAAATTAGCATGCACTAAACTAACCAATAAAAAAAACAAAGAAAAAAGACAGAACACAGAACACAGAATACCGTTTATATTTATTATTTTATTTATTTACTTTTTTCATATATATATATATATATATATATATATATATATATATATATATGTGTGTGTGTGTGTGTGTGTGTGTGTGTGTGGTGGAGATGTGAGGAATGAAAGAACAAAACTCAGACAAAAGTGTGTAGGATATATTTCGCTAGAGCTTTGAGCTCGGCAAAACGCTTGTATGATAATCTGATAATTCATTATAAGGACTGATGATGCCGAACTCAAAGCTCTAGCGAAATATATCCTACACACTTTTGTCTGAGTTTGTTCTTTCATTCGTCACATCTCCACCACATTCTGTCGGATTCATTCCAATCCTCTTTCTACACACACACACACACACACACACACATATATATATATATATATATATATATATTATATATATATATATATATATATACTAGCTAAAGTACCCGGTCCATGACCGGACTAAAAATAAAAAATAAAAAATAGGCAAAAAAAAAAATCTGCCTATTTATTTATCATTAGAATTATGATAAATTAAAGAACAAATTTTCTCATTCAAGTTACGTACATTAGAATCATTTTTATTTTATGTTTAAGGTAAGAACATATCATACACTGTTTTGTTTATATATGAAATGTTAACGACATCGTATTTTTATTATATATCTTTTTTGTTTTTATTACAATACGAATATACAACTATGTTTACTTAGTTACGAAATAAGTAGTTATAATTTAACTACCTATTTTGTAAAAGGCTTTTCTTTCTAAAATTCCTTGGTTTTTAATTTTTTCGTATATATACAAAGTTGAGTTAGATTTATATTTATTAAATAAACAATAGGCGCTTACTTTTTTCTTTTTTTTACTTTACTTCGCTCTTTCTTACCAAATAAATATTTGGAAGATAGATTATTTCATTTCATTTCTAACTAAATTAATATTTTAAAGACAGGAATAAAAAGATTGCGATATGAATAAGATTTGATTTTTCCTTAAAACATACTTTTGCTGTCCGAAGCAAAATAATTTTTTTTATAATTCGCTATAAAAAATAATTCAATTGATAATGACCCGTACAAATTTGAGCAAGATTATTTTCTCTTCTTTTCATGAAAAGTTTCACTGAAACTCCAGTTTGAAAATAATAATAGTATTTGGGGACAATTTTAAATTCAGTTTTTAATTGCTTGATAAGTTAGAAGTACATTGTAATTTATTTCTTTTAATTTTTTCTACATGACAATTCAAATCTAGTTCTTAACGATAAAAAGAATGCAATATCTATTTTTGCTTACATTTTAAAACGTTTTCATTAGTTCTCTAAACTATTAAGACTTTTTTTAAAACCATTAGTATTAATTACTAAACAACTCGTTTTATCATTTTTTTAAAATTTACATTTATACAACCCTATACTGGTGACTGATTTTTATTGACATTTAAAATCTTATTTTAAAAAAATGTAACCGTAAACTTGTGTTTTGAAACAATTTTCATTTTTCTACAATTTTTTGTGCATGACAACAATTTAATTTAAGTGAGTGTACATTGTAAAATAAAAGTTAGTTTCAAAAACATACGATAAATATAAATAATATTTAGAAAGATTATAAAAAAAACGAATTTATTTTACGTTAAAATTTAGTCATAGTTCAAGTTTGTCGCTAACATTTTCATTGTTTCTTTCTTTCTTTCTTTCTGCTGCTGAAAATGTTAGCGACTCGCCTGACTGTTTTAGGCGAGTCGCTAACATTTTCGTTGTTTCTTTCTTTCTTTCTTTCTTTCTGCTGGTAAAACAGTCAGGCGAGACCCTGCTGATGTACCAAGCATTAGCAGCAGCAGCAGCTATGCTATGGCTTTCGAAAAATCGTTTGATTTTTGTTTGATTAATTAATTATATCCCTTAATCAGTAAAAATCAATAACCAAATTTGGAGTGTTTCTTAGTTAGAACGATATCAATGTGTATGCAAGATTTTAAATCTGAGTGACCTCCCGTTTTGGAGTTATACGTCGACACGCACATACCAAAATCTCTCTTTTATAGATTAGATATATATATATATATATTAATAATGGAGATTAGCTTCCGGTTTTTGTTTGTAACAAAAATTACGTCACTGCTTACGTCACATTACCCAAAATCGTCATAACATAAAATAAATGTACTCAAAATTTGAACATGCAACATTAGACAGTCCTCATTGTTTTTTTAAAACAAGTTTTAATAAATACATATCTGGTATTATATATCTATATATAGTTTGTTTTATTTTAATACATATTTAAAGTTTACATTTCAAATGGTTTTATTCTTTAATCCTTTAATGAATTTGATGATTTTACTTACTTAGGGTACAAACTCGCTGACATTGAATTTTTAACTCCCACCACTCAGGCAATATGTCTCAAAAATCTATTTTTACATCGCCCGGAGGGTGTTTTTTATTTTGCTAGTATATATAATAGGTGAATCAACAGATCATTTAAAAACGTCCTTCTTAACTCAAGAGAGTGCTCATATACTAACCAGTAGATCATGATAAATCATGAAAGAAACTATTTCATCTGAGTATTGCATTTTTTTCTATATATGAAACTTGACGCTAACATGATGAGTTTAAATAACAGTTTCTTATATAGAGAGCATTGATTTCCTCATTTAATACCCATCTAAGACTTCTTAATCACTTGGCTATCAGCACACCTAAAAACTGGAATGAGGATTTTAACTGATAAATACATACATATGTGTGCTAAACATTGTAACAATTTTCTCTTTCCTACACATTAATATTTATATGAAATACGTCATAACCTTATTTAACATCTACTCGTGGACAATTCACGTTCGACATGCGACGGTTTCTGATCATCAATTTTCGCTTTCACATGCAATGATCGCTTTCATATAAAAACGCCAAGTAAATAACGGTAAATAACCTTTTATCACACATTCGACATACACTGAACATCTTTCATCGTTTACTCATACAATTATTCAATGTCCTGAAAATGGTTTTAATTTTAAAAAAAAACGAAATACTTAAGTATCGACATAAAGAGTTTCCATTGTTCATGACATCCTGTGTTTGTTTTCTTTAAAAGTTTATCCACATACATACATATGTATGAGTATAGAAAAAAGGATATGAAAACACCACAAAATGCTGTTAAAGTGAAAACATTTTATAACATATTCATAGCTGATATTGAACAATATTTCGATTTTATAAAAATCATCTTCAGAGCTTGTTTATACTCCGTGCTGTTAAGATAGGAGACAAAAGGCATATGAGTTCAAAACAAAAACCTTGATGTTGCAAAAATGAAAAAAAAAAGAAAAGTTATACAATAGTTTCGAATAACCTTTTTTTTTTTCTTCATTTTTGC
>CM042146.1:67246570-67279070 GCA_023376005.1 Doryteuthis pealeii | reverse complement strand
TACACAACGATGGGACGCCTAAGGTAGATATATTTATGTCTGGCTTTTTTACCTTCTGTCTCTAAATAAATGTGAGTGTGCTTGTGTGCGTGCATGAGAGAGAGAGAGAGAGAGAGAGAGAGAGAGAGAGAGAGAGAGAGAGGGGGTGGGGAAGAAAGATAAGGGGAGAGTGTGCGTGCGTGAGATAGATATAGAGATACATAGAGAGATACATAGAGAGATACATACAGAGAGAGAGAGAAAGAGAGAGCGAGATAGTGAGAGAGAGAGAGATAGTGAGAGAGAAAGAGAGAGAGGGAGAGAGAGAGAGAGAGAGAGAGATATATATATATATATATATATATATATATATATAAAATGCTTGGGTGGCTGTTGTGTGTGTGTGTGGGTGTGGGTGAGAGTGCAAAGTGAAAGGAAATAAGAAAATAATAGATAATAGAAAGCAGAGAATAATTTTATTATATAAAGTGATTGAGTTGCAGGTGGTTGAGTGGAATGTTTTGTCTCGCGAGATACAACCTACAAATTATCTACCAAGAATTTCTTCGCAGCTGGCTTACTTACTCCTTACTCACTTTCATATATATATATATAGTTATGTGCAAAAGTTCACAACTTGTTTTTTCAAACAATATATATATATATATATATATATATAATATATATATATATGTGTGTGTGTGTGTGTGTAAAAATAGAATTGGAATTGAATCCGACAATATGAGGAAGAATGAATAAAGAAAAGATTTGTTTGTTTGTTTTGTTTTACGGCATATCAACCTCAGTGGGTCATTTAATGCCGATAAAGTTTTGAAATAAATCAATTCTTAATGGATGATATAATTTTTTTATAAATACATTTTTCTATTTAGCCCATAGATGGGACCCTAACAGGTACTACCACTCCGGGTCAGAGTGGACCAGGGAGCAATGGTGATGAAGGGGTGCTCCACATCCCCAAACCTCCAGAACTGGAACCTCACCATCAGATAGAGTTTAACGTAATTCCCAGGACATGTAGACCCGCAGCCACCGCCTTCTAGCATCCATATGATAAAAAGGGGTTGGGGCTTGCCATAAGAGCAGTAGGGTTGGGAAAATCATATAGGTGCTAGGGCTTGACGTGACCAGCCGATTGATCGGAGGGGACCTCTCCGACCGCCCGTCTATCCCAAGATAGGGCCAAAGTGGAGTATTGCATGTCATGAACTGCTCATCCACCTGGGCTCTATCCTTAAGCATCACGGGTCGCCACCCACGGCCAACAGGTGGCCCCATTGGGGGAGTCTTACCCCTCTGCAGAGGTGCAGTCGGTGCATTCTAACGCCCCAGCTGACAGGGTGGTAAAGAAAAGAAAGTACAGAATGGATAATAAAAGATGAATTTAATCAATATCACTTACACATGTGTTTCGGTCAGTTTATCTTTGTGTACACGATTCAAACTATTATTACCATTAGATAAACAAATGAAATGAAATAATAATAATAATAATAATAATAATAATAATAATAATAATAATAATAATAATAATAGAAAAATGTAAAAATATTCTATACACAGAGAAAATTCGACCTTCATCAGAGTGAAATTTTATTTTGAATGAAAAAAATTTCGTTGGAGAAAAACGGAGAACATACGATATAGAGCCGAACGATATAGAGCTGAACGATATAGAGACTTTTCAACAAGTTAGGGATAAATAATAACACTTTATTTTTGCAATACAAAATTGTATCTACCATAATTCCTAGGAAAATCAAATATTCAAATTCTCGAGATTGGCTAACGGCTCTATATCGTTCAGCGTTCCCGAAAGTGTTTTTTTTTTATTCTCTTCGAACATTTCTAAAAAAATTCTCCGTTTTTCTCCAACAAATTTTTTTCATTCAAAATAAAATTTCACTCTGATGAAGGTCGAATTTTCTCTGTGTACGGAATATTTTTACATTTTTCTATCATTATTATTTCATTTTATTTGTTTATTTAATAATAATAATAGTTTGAATCGTGTACACAAATATAAACTGACCGAAACACATGTGTAAGTGATATTGATTAAATTCATCTTTTATTATCCATTCTATACTTTCTTTTCTTTATTCATTCTTCCTCATATATATATATATATATATATATATATATATATATATATATATATATATATATATAAAATAGTTATCTGCAAAAGTTCACAACTTGTTTGTTGAAATATAAGCTTCATATTCAACTATATATTCATCTTTTAGTCTGCAAAAAAAGAGTTGAATCGTCCTTATTTGTCTGTCTGTCTGCTGTCTGTATCTCTCTCTCTCTCTCTCTCTCTCTCTCTCTCTCTATATATAATATATATATATATATATATATATATATATTATATAATTAGAAACACTAGAAGTCCATTACTGTCATTTTTCAAGTGGTGTGCACAATCATCTGACGGAAAAGGGATAAAAGGGGCCAATCAGTCTTAATTATAGTCTAATGTGAAGTCACGTGTTCAAATGGAAGTATACGTGACACTTATGAACACAAACATACACATACGCACACACGCACATTCAGAGAAATAGTGTTGTCCAGATAAAGAAGAATAAATATAACCACATTTCACTATTTTCTCACTATTTTCTACTTTTACGTCTGATGACTGTGCACACCACATTAAACTTGAAGTAGCGAATTCGAGTGTTCATAATTTGATATTGTCAGTGTTTTATACCTGTCCTGTAATATTAATGTCTACTACACAGAAAAATATTATAAGAAAGAAAGAAAGAAAGAAAGAGAGTAGGGAAAAGATAGAGGGAAGGATGAGCGCGCAAAAGCGATAACGCTAATGTGTTTCTATCGAACATAATTGAAAAAGATGAAAAGAAAGAAAGAGAGAAGAAGAAGAAGAAGAAGAAGAAGAAGAAGAAGAAGAAGAAGAGAGAGAGAGAGAGAGAGAGAGAGAGAGAGGGGGGTTAAATCAAGATAATTATAGTTCTTACATATTGAACTATATTTCAATAGCTCTTCACTAAATATATCAAACGTTGTAATTATCAAATTATCCTATTGTGGTATTTCCACAGATCCTGCTAGTAATAAGTAAGTAAAAGTTAAAGTAAAGTCGTCGGGGTGGCCTAAGATCGGTATCAGCCAGACAGCAAGGGGTCTATCCCCTTTTCACTAGGGCTAGACCAATGAGATTGTATTGACGTCCTACATCAGCTCCTCACTTTAGCACACATCCCCTGTGCTACTCATATGAGGAGTTGGTGAGGGCCGGTATCGAACCAGGAACCTTGTGGTTCCCAGTCAGACGCTGCACCGACTGTGCTAAACTGGCCCTAAAAATGAGGCACCGTGCGATCGGAAAGAGATGAAAGATAAATCTAAATCTTCTGCTAAACGTCAAGTTCTTGTAGCTCATTCTGCAGAGCATCTGTTACGTTTAAATATCTTGTTTTTTTTTTTAAACAAATGATTACGAGATCGAATCTCGACAAGAGCCAAGTATTTCATTTCCGATTCGCACAGTTCGCAATTTCGTCCATTTTTGAAATGTCGTACATTTGTATGGGTATCATCTGCACAAACGAGAAGACATAACTCTAAATTGCAGAGTGACTCCCTATTCTAAACTTTTAAGGATTTTCTTATATACAGTTTCATTATTCTCAATTCTTTAATGCATGTTCCTTAAGAATATTGAAGACTTGATTCTATGCAAGATGCTGCTCCTTTATATTTTACTGTTGTTTTTTGTGAATGGCTGAATCATCATTTCCCTGGGAGATGGATGGGTAGCCCTGGTCCGTATGAGTGGCTGAACAGATGCTCTGATTTCACACCCTGCGACTTTTTTTTCTTTAGGATCGGTGAAAGGAGCAATTACATAGTGAGTAGCAAGAGGTTTAGATGGTTTAAAGGTTTAAAATGAGCTGAATATTCTTGGTGCGTGTTCTTCGGGTTTTGCTCTTAACCCCATCTCATTTGGTGGTCGCACTGAAAAGAAAGAAATTTAAGCAACGAAAAAGAAAGAGACAAAGGCAGGAGGTGGTTTTATGACTTAGGCTTCATTGACCGGGTCATAGTCTCCCTGGCCAGTAGGAGCGACTAGACCCAGTTACGGACTAAATTAGAATGGCCAAGATAATCTCTTAGGGGTCGGAAGTCGGTCCCTTTTCTCGCACATGTCAGCCTGGCAGTTAAGGTTCGAATCACACACAATGCGGCTTCCTGTCTATAACTCTGCTGATGAAGCATAATTGGCCGAAATGTACATACAGAGATCGAATTTTTCTCGATTTGTTTACGCCTTACATTTTGAACAGATATATTCGCTTAATTCATTAATTATCAACTAATCAATTTTCAAATTAGGCATGACTTCAATTAAACACATATTTTCACAAATATATATATATATATATATATATATATATATATGGGGGGTGTATATATATTATTTTCAAGTATAAAAATGCCATTCACTGGGAGAAAAAAGACGCTTAAATATTGAACATATAATGTTTAGCTATTTCTACACAAATTAAAATTTGTGATCATCTTAATGAGAGTAGGTCAATTTATTAGATTAAGAAATTTTATCAATTTTTATAAAACACCCATTTTTTATTTTATCTTATTTTCATTTTAATCACCACATAATCTACGAACCCAACGACTTTAGAAGAACTTGGAGGATGAATACGAGAATTTATTTCTTGCTGTTTTTTTATTAAGTTGTGTAAATAAAGACGATAATAGAAATGAAAATTACTCTGAATGTTTCTCTGCATTTTTGGACTTTAAAAAATGGAGGATCGATTGAAAGTCACTTTATTTACAAACAGAAAAGTTTTTCTTTTCATTTTTCTTTCGTTATATTTCCTTGTTTTTCTTTGTTTTTTCTTTTCCATTTTCTTTTTATTATTTGTCTTTTTTCTTTATTTCTTTTTTAGTTCTTTCTTCCGTTCTTTTCTTTTTCTTTTCTTTACTTTATCTTTTTATTACTTTTTCCTTTTTCTTATTTTTCTTTTTCCGTCTTTTTTTCTTCTTTTTCTGTCTTTTCTTTCCTTTATTTTTATCCATTATCTTTGTAGTAGTGTATGCAAATTAAATAAAGTATAAAAGTAATCTGTCTCAGTAGCAAGGCAGACGGCTACTACCTTTGCCGAAAGATAAACGTATGTTTCCGAGATTGGTTGACTTCACAGCAAAATGGCGTCGCTGATTACAGCCTTAAGTTCCTTAGAGGACCCAGATTTCGTCGAAAACTGGATTAGATGTTTCGTAGCATTGGCGAGGATGAAGAAGTTAAAAGACCATAAAGCCTCCCGAGGGAGAGAACGAAATTACAGATTCATTTGTGGTTTCAGTGAGATGTGAAGCCGTACAAAAATATAAACAATGATATACCCCAAAATACTGGAAAATTGAACGTATGAAGAAATCTCAAATATCACAAAAATGAAGAAACTTGTTATTGCAGAAAGAACCAAGTTTCTGGAAACTAGACAGAACCCAAATGAAACAGTGAGGCAATATTTGCTTAGGTTGAAAAGACGCAACGAGATATTTCGAGTTTGAAAAAACTGGGTTCAAAAGACATGGCTATAGAAGATGAATTGATTATTCTAAGATTAATTGAAGGCGTGAATAATGTTTCATGTAAGCGTAAAATCTCAGAGAGGCTTCAAATAAATGAAATGAATCTTGAAGCAAGTGTTGAATTTTTACAACTAGATTTAATTGACGAATTCAATAATTCTAAAAGTAATGTGGAAGCTTACAGCGCAACAAATAGCCAAATAAAATGCAAATATTGCGATAGAGAACACTGGAACGACGTAAACAAATGCCCAGCCAGAGAAAAAAATATGCTTGAATTGTAAAAAAAAAAGAAACCACTTCCAGACTGTATGTAGGTACAAAAAGAATATAAGGGTAAAAATATATAAACCCCTTTTCCGAAAGTACGGAAGTATATTCACTAAAGACACACACAAAATCTAGAGAAACGATAAAGTTGAATGGCATAGAATTTCCCATGCAGGTTGATAAGGGATCAATATTACTCTGATCCCAAGGAATTTCTGGGAAGAAACGAATAAACCGAAATTAAGAAAAAGTAATCTTAATTTAAAACAATTCGACGGGTCTGTCATCAAAACTTTAGGATGTTTTGAAGGAATTTTCGAGACAAAATCCCGTTATTAAATTATTTCCATCACGGTGGTGCAATGCACAAAAAAATCATGCACTCCTCGGGATTGACGTGTTAAAAGTGGATACTGCCAAATTGATAAACTATATAAAGTCTGAAGAACCTGATAAAAGACTATTAAAAGGATATAAATCAAGCATTCAACTAAAAGAAAATAACTAACCCAAATATATTTTGAATTTCGAAAAGTGCCAGTTCATATTTTACCCATGGTAGAGATGAAATTAAAGAAAATGATTAAACAAGGCATGCTCTAGAGAGTGCCCCAAGATGGTAGCAGTTGGGCATCACCAATTGTTGCAATAAGAAAACCAAATGGTGATTTAAGAATATGTGTGGATTACAAAATAAGAGTGAATCATCAGATATGCTTGGATTCATTACACTTGCTGAACATAGAAACGGAGACGCATGAATTAGTAGGTATGAAACAATTTATTAAAATTGATCTAAAATCAGCATATAATCAAATTTTTAAAATTTTCAAATAGTATATATAATATTCAAAAATTTAATATGTAAATTTTAATATGTAATTTTTAATATGTAAATTTTAATATGTAATTTTAATATGTAATTTCTAATTTAATATGTATAATATATTCAGTAATATATAATCAAATTTTTAAAATTTTCAAATAGTATATATAATATTCAAAAATTTAATATGTAAATTTTAATATGTAATTTTTAATATGTAAATTTTAATATGTAATTTTAATATGTAATTTCTAATTTAATATGTATTATATATTCAGTAATATATAATCAAATTTTTAAAATTTTCAAATAGTATATATATCTTTTTATATTAAATTGATCTAAAATCAGCATATAATAAAATTGAAATGGATAAAGAACTGAAAGAAATTACAACAATTAACACCCCTATCGGCTTACTACAATGGACTCGTCTTCCATTTGGAATTAAGACGTCAAGCCACATTTTTCAAAAAGCAATTGAAAAAGTTCTCTCACTGGGGTTAAAAAATATAATTATATACCAAGACGATATATGCATAGGTGGTTACAGTAAATAGGAATTAAAACAAAAAACTGAACAAGTTTTAAACAAATTAAAAAATGTGGGTATTATGATAAAAAAGCGATAAATGTGAATTGAATTGCGACTAAATATTGTATTTAGGATACCAAACATCTAAAGCAGTGATTCCCAACGTGGGGCCTACGTCCCACCGGAGGAGGGGCAATTCAATGACAATAGGGGGGCAATATGAAAAATATAGTAATATCAACATTTTTTTTATTTTACATTATATGGATAAAAATTATAAATTTATAGGGTAAAATTGTAATCACAACCTAGCTGAGTACAACAGCTTGTGCAATCTAATAAAGTGTTCACCCACTAATGTTATCGTGCATCTGGCACCAGCTATATGCATGGCTTCTGACTTGTTTAACTTTGAAGTTATTCATTTGTTGCCCCCCCCCCGAAATTATACACATTATAAAATGGACTCTATTTGATTAAATTTGAAGTTAAACCCTTTAGTTTTATTTGAAAGATACAATATTTTCTGTTATACTTCTTCAAAACTGATTAACAGGTGGGGGACATGAAGAAATTTGTGATAAAAAAAGTGGGGCATGGTACTAAAATGGTTGGGAACCACTGATCTAAAGGAATATTATCAGACGACAAGCTGATAAATAAAATATTGAAAATATCTCCACCAAAAATAAAGAGGAATTAGAATCCTTTTTGGGTTTGACTAATTTGTATAGCAAATTTTTTACCCAGATACAGTGACATGGTAGAACCATTTGCAGAATTAAATAAGAATGCCGTATTTAAATGGACTCAAAGGAAATATATAGCTTTACTTTCCTTTCCTTTCTGTCCTTTCCTTTTCTTTCTTCTTTTCTTTCTTTCTCTTTCTCTTTTCCTTGCTCTTTCTCCTCACCTTCTCCTTTCTCCTCTCCCTTCCTTTCACCCTTCTTTTCTCTTTCTCTTCCTCTTTCCTTTTCTTTTCATTAATATTGTCCGCCTGCATAATACGCCAATAGAAATAGTCAAGTGCGTTGAAAATTCTCACGACCTCCACCTAACCTCATCTCGCACTGACCGTCTCCCCAGCAAACTGACCACTTGATCAAATTATTCAAACGAACATCCGGTCAATTTGCCTTGACCTTGCGACCAATTAGAGAAAGAGAGAGAGAGAGAGAGAGAGAGAGAGAGAGAGAGAGAGAGAGAGAAGAAGAAAAAGGGGGAAGCCTTTGGCACGTGTAAGGACTATTTTGCTCGTTTAGACCAGTGACATGTTCCCAGGGTCACCTTCAGCTACAGACTAATCGAACAAAATGTCTTGGGTGACATTCTCATGTTCTTTGCATTTTTCTAGAGTTTAAGACTTAATTAGGAATCGTATAAAACGGGAAATATTTAATAAATTCTTCATGAGAGAGCAACACAAAGCTAGCTGAAGTACACGTTTACGCAGGGTAAGAGGTCATGGTTTACATCTTAGTAGTTATTTATAGTATTTGTAGTCTATTAAGAATTCATATCACACGTTTACCAACGTTGATTAAAAGTATAAAATATGAATATCATTGAGGAGCACTTAACGTTATGGTTATCGTTGTAGAACATCGAATCAACGCTTCCGAGTTCAAATCCTGGACGCGATTGTTTGCGTTTTACTTCACACTAATGCCCATAAAAAAGCTATGAATCTATTCGTTCCCCTTTCTCCAGATATGGGTAAATAGTGGAGTAGGCTGCGTTAGGAAACCAGTCTAGGAAAAGGAAAACACTGAATTGAATCTAGTTTTACTCCAGTTAAAAATTGACGCTGTTTCACATCCTGCACTTGTGTTGGGTAAATGCAATAAGTATATATATATATATATATATATATATATATATATATATGTGTGTGTGTGTGTGTGTGTGTGTGTGTGTGTGTGTAAACGAACAACATCATAGTTTATGTATAAAGATAAAAGAACATGATAGTTACCTTATTTTTTACACTTACATTATGATAGCCTTCAAAACCAACCACCAAACAAATATTAACACAATTCTTCAAGCAAATTATAAAACTATCACTGGTTTAGCTCAATCGATAGAGCGTTTGGCTAGGAATCACAAGGTTCCTGGTTCTATACCGACCCTCGTCAACTCAAGGTATGAGTAGCACAGGGATCTGTGTGGTAAAGTGAGGAGATGGTGGTAGATGTCGCGCTCTAGCTCAAACACTAAAATAATCTTCTTGGTCTAGCGCTAGTGAAAAGAGCATAGACTCCCTCGCTGTCTGGCTAATACCAACATTAGGCCGACCCGACGACTTTATCTTATATATATAAGTCAATAAAAAGTGGAATATAAATAAGTTCTAAACAAACGAAGAATCTGGTGATGGCCAGCTAATGTAATGTTTAGAGTCTCCGCCTATCAGCTTGGCAGTCGAGGTTTCGAGTCACACACGGAGCAGTCTCCCATGTCTATAACCTTGCTGATGAGACCTAATAGGTCGACATGTACATTCAGGGATTGACATTTTCTCGATTTGTTTAGCCTTATATTTGAACATATATGCTCACCTAAATTCATTAATTATTAACTAATTAATTTTCAAAATCAGGTATGACTTCAATTAAGCACATATCTTCCAAAAATTGTCGGATAAAAGCCATATCAAATAAACACATTGTTTGTTTACTTACTCTCATATACATATATATGTATATATAATATATGTGTGTGTGTGTGTGTGTGTGTGTGTGTGTGTGTGTGTGTGAAAATAGTATCGAGATTTTTTGTAGTTTTTGACATACCTTGTATTCTGAAAAAATGAATATTACATTCATTGTTCATTTCTATCTCGGTAAATACAGAATAATTTTTTTAAACAGTAAGAAAGAAAACGTGTCTTGCGCATGCGTATTCGCTTCAAGAAAAATGGCAGCTTGACTTGATGAGGAAACTGAAAATGTGATGGTATTTATTTTGCTTACACAAGTGTGTGAATACATTCCACTGAACCCTGTACGAAAACGCCCATGCAGATGACGATATACTAATATATCAACAAAAACAAACATCCGTATACATTAACAAAGGAAATCACAAAAAGACTTTGACTTACTGACAGACAATGGCGGTTGTTTGTTTTCGTAAATAACGAAATACAACACAGGAGAAGGCATAAAAAAAGAGAGTATCGAGACAAGGAAAAAAAGAAGACATCCGTGAAACAACGATTATTTTTTGTGTTGGGTTTTGCCATGTCAAAAAGAAGCTAAGATCAAAGGGATGCATAGGAATTCAATAATGTTTTCGCCTTTCTCAACACAAATGAATGAATAAATAAATAATCTTTTTCTATTGATACAAAATGCATTTTATTTGTTTATATGCTAAAATTATAAACTACTCGCTTTACATCCTGTCAGACATTGTCAGTGTTACATGTTCGAGGTCAAATGAACCTATGTTTGTTTGTTTCTCTCTCTCTCTCTCTCTCTCTCTCTCTCTCTCTCTCTCTCTCTCTTTATATATATATATATATTCTCTATAAGGAATGGAGCACTCTGTGCCGGCCTTTACACACAAAGCGATGTGTGTATTAAAACAGTTAAAATCCCCTTCCCATTCTGTAAGTGAAGACAGCCTAATGGTTAAGGTGCCGGACTGACACCCAACCAACCGGAGTTCAATTCCGGCTGTAGTAGCTTACAAAATGTCTAGCCACACTGAAGAGACTTGATAAGTCGAAACACGTGTCTGTGGATGATCATATATATATATATATATATAATAAATACAGCTCTTACACACGAAATCAAGCACTTTATTTTATATTCTCCAATACTAACAAAGGACTATATATATATATATATATATATATATATATATTCAGTAAATGAAGGAAAGAGCTTCATTACCATAATTTATTTCAACCGCATTACTGCGGCATCTTCAGGTATGAGCAAAGTCATGGATATTACTGAAAAACTTCCCAAGAAACAATGGTATTAATCTATCTTTTTTTTACTGGGGGATATTATTTTGGGAAGTAGGAAATTTTAATGAAGGGCGAGGGATAGGGTATATATTTGATAGGTGATTAATTCTCTGGGTTGACTGACACAATTAGGTTGGGAGTTGAAATATAACATATTAATAACAAAAAAGTACATGACAAACAATAATAAAGAAAAAACAACTACAGATAACATCAAAAGCATATATATATATATATATATATATATATATATATATATATATATATATATATATATAAAAGATTTTTGGATGTTTGTTTTTTATAGAAGCATTGTTGAATAAATTATTATTTATATTTTGCTTGAAGGCAATTATAATGCATGTATCGCATAAAATTCGATAATTATAGAAAGTTTTGTTTACTACTCAATAAACGTCCCCTTACCTACTATGGTAGAGGCGTGTAGTATCATTGACAAGGTTAATTTCGCAGGGATTGTTCGCTATGTACCGGCGGCCGAACTGATATGGTCTCTGACTATGCCTGCTGATGTCCCGGTTTCGATTCCTGTCGGAGGGGAGTCGTTAGTATATATTGCTGATGAGACTTAATAAAGTCGAAACAGTCTGTACGGTGTTCTGCATAGCGAGCCATCCTTTGCCGGGATTCACTTGTCAAGGTTATTTTCTATAATTATCGAATTTTATGCGATACATGCATTATAATTGCCTTCAAGCAAAATATAAATAATAATAATAATATATATATTTATTAATGAACTCACTTCTTTTCTGATCACAATCAATGGGTGTAGTATATATATATATATATATATATATATATATATACTAGAAAAACGTGACCCTTTGGTTCACCCATTGAGCACCCATTGTGATCAGAAAAGAAGTGAGTTCACAAAGCAAATTAATTTTATAAAAGAAATAGGACCGGAGAATATTTTAAAATCATTAATATCATTTTGATAGATTTCTAAGAAAGGGAAAGTTTACCAAATTTATATTTAAATGGACCTGATTCTTGAAATGATATAAATAGCTACAGTGTTGAGAAGTGAAGTTGTGGAGATGACTGAAAATTGTTCTAATTTTTATCACCTAAGAACCGGCTTATATATAGCATACAAATAAAGTGGGAAGTTCAATTTCCCTTCACACTTTTCAATCTCTTTCTTTATCTCACAAGAAAACTAACATACATAAGGAGTAGTTAACTAATATATATAGAGAGAATGTGAAGTACGAGACGGGTCACTTTTTGACTCAATTACAAATTTTAACAAAATGATTTAATTTTTCTTAATTTAACTCGCTTTACAAATTAACTTTCTTCCTGATCAAAATTACACACACACACACACACACAGACACGTATACATACACACACACACATAAATACATATATATATATTCGTGTGTATGTGCGTATATATATATAATGTTTGTCTTCGTATAAGTGCATATTCCTGTGTTTATGTGTACAGTGCCAAATACCTGACAAATTATTCATGGCACGATTTCATCTGTGAAGGAAGAAAAGAAGCGCTTTTGACCAATTATTATATTTTTAATTGTAGAGATCACTTAATTTGGGAATGTTTATTTTAAATCTTTTCTTTTCCTCTTTAAAGAAAATTACTCGCCAATTGAAATAAACAACATTTAGAAAATACGTAAAAAAAGATAATACGTAAAAAAATTAATGTACTTCCATTACTTTATACACGAGAAGAAAAAAGTCTGAAGGGTTAATAGGAACATTTTACATCCTAAAAGAGAGAATTATCCGGAATTATTTGCAGACATATTTAACTGCATCATGATTGAGTCGGACAGTTGATCCATAGCTGAACAAGAAAATTAAAACCGGAAGTTACCGGAAGTTCAAATATAAAATCGAAGGCCAAAACCGATGATGAATGACTCACCAGTACAAATGAAAGTTTCAATTAAAATTCAGCAAAGTAATAAAAAAAAAACTTTAAAAAACATAAATTCATATTTTTATCGATTTATATAATTACATAGCATAAAAATGATTATCATAACTAAAATATATACTAGTAAGAATATACACCCTCCAACGGGCGTAAATATTTAAGTTTTGATGTAATGAAATATATTAAATTAGAAAGACGAACGAAATTAAATAAGAACGCATATGAAATGATTACACTTATTTTAATTATATTCTAATTGGTTTCTATATAAACTCATTCATAGGATTGATTTTAATACGTTGGAGAATGAAACAATATTATTAGAGATCAATAACACCAAGTAATTATTTATTAAACTCGGTTGTGTTAGTTATTCCTGAACTTAGCAATAGTGTCAGTTTCTATGCTTAGCTGTGGCACAAGGCCGGAAGTATGGGGCGTCCAGTAAGAATCGGGAGGTGTCCTGAAATTGACAATACAGACGAACAATACAATTGAATATTATCCAAACATTCTTAGATGCAATCCTCATTATTAGATATGTTTCGCCTTGTTGGTAGAATATTCTGGCTATAAACCCCCCAACAACAAAAATGACAATGACCCCCCCCCAACAACAAAAAAGTTATGTCCTAGACGTGACACGAAACTGCATCTGGTGTGGCTCCATTTCTGGAGATCTGGTATGTATAGAGTCCTCCTTCATTGTCATTACCCCCAGGTACCCTCTGACCCAGACTGCTAGTTTCTGTTAGGGTCGTATTTGATAGAGCTGTGTGCAAAAATAGGTATGTCCTGGATATGACACTAAACTGCATCCGGTGGTGAGGTTCCAGTTCTGGAAACCTGGGGATTGTGGAGTACTCCTTCATTGCCATTACTCCCAGGTCCACTCTGACCGAGAGCGCTATATAGAGCCGTGTTCAAAACTGTTAAGAAACAAGTACACAAAAAATTAAAATAGGAACTTACAATAAATGAGATTCCCTACACTATAGGCAAAAAATGACCTTAGACATGTTGACATGCCGCTAAAATCAATCATTCAATCAATAATTTTAGGTGCGTTAGTATTTTCAAGAGCAAATTATCGTAGTTGAGATAGCGGCAAGTGTTCGAGACTAGATAGTCAATCAGATATTTGTATGCTGTTTTTCCAGATTATTTGGAGGATTATCGTAAATTAATCTTAGAGAAATGTCCTTGGTATGATGATAAACTGCATCTAATGGAGAAGTTCCAATTTGGAGCTTTGGATAGTGTGGATTACTTCTTCATCGCCATTAATCCCAGGTCCACTCTGACCCGGAGTAAGAGTATCATATTAGGGTCCCATCTGGAGGTTAAATAGTTAAACAAGAATTTACAAAAATGTTTTTTTTTTAATTTGAGTTTGAAAACTCAGCTGGTGTCCTGGGTATGACGTTAAACTGCATCTAATAGTGAAGTTCCAATTTGGAGCTTTGGGGAGTGTGGAGTACCCCTTCATCGCCATTAATATACCAGCTATACTCACTTGTCTGAATATGAAATTTCTTGAAAATTGTATCATCAACTTGTAAGCTACAAGTAAAAAAAAAACTTCATAGAATTAGCTAATGTTCTTTGGAAAGGCATGAATTCTTCTCTCCCTGTCCCTCCAGCTTACGGTAAATAGTTGGTTAGGAAACCAGTATAGGAGAAAGAAAGCTATGACTTCATACCAGTTATACTCTGCTTAGAATTGACCTTGTATTACACTCTACTCGTAATGGAATAGTTGGGTAAATACGTACTTCCTATTCCTCACTTTTAGTCTACAGTTTAATATACTTACTCTGCAAAAATAAAATAAACAAAATTTGATCCTTTTTGTGTTCTGGTATGTGTGTGCGTATACACCACACACACCACACACACACAACACATATATATATATATATATATATATATATATATATATATATCTGTGCCGTCGTCTGATGAGACTAAAAAGAAATTACGGAGTTTTAGAGATGTATTTAAATTTCTAAAAGCCTTTTTAAATTTTGTTCGAAATAAATTTATTACAGAATGACGGTTTTTTGAGTTTTTCCTTCCTTTTAAAGATATATATATATAATATATATATATATTATATATATATATATATATAAGTGTATGTGTGTATATATATATATATATATATATATATATATATATCATCATCATCATCATGTCGTGCAGGCAGCATGGATATCCATGACAATCTCTCGCCAACCTTCCCTATCATTCATCGCCCCTGGGAGTTCTTCCTCGCATCTTTACATAGTTGGTCAATGTAGGTCCTTGCTAGGCGGCCCACACTGGCATGTCCATGTGTTAGCTTCCACAGGAGAACATCGCTCATGAGTTCGTCCTTGCTTCTCCAGCAGTGTCCTACATGCCTAGTCCGTCTCACTCGGATGGTCTGTGAGATAGGGGGTAGGTGACCATACAGCTGCTTCCTTGTGGCGTGGTGTTTCCACGACTCGTTCAAAACTACACGAAGCATTCTTATGCCGCTCCCATCTAGCTTATTCTTAAGGCGCCCCGTTAGGGTCCAGGTGGTTCAGCCATACAGCCGTACTGATATGACTACAGCCTGGAAGAAATTTCGCTTTAGCTTGTCAGTGAGATCAGATTTCCATATGTCTGACAATTTGTTTGTGGCCAGCCATGCCTTTCCTATTCGTGCATCAATATCGTTATCTGTGGATGAGATATTACTACCTATGTATGTGAATTGTTCTACTGGTTTAAGGGACTTACCGTCTAGTGTGGAGATGTCTCCTTTCTTTTTGAAGCTCATGAACTCTGTTTTATCAGAGTTCACATAGAGGCCGATGTTTTTTGCTGCCTCCTCCAGGCTATGTAGCATGGTCTCAGCCTGTGCCGGTGTATCTGCAAGAAGTGCGAGGTCATCAGCATAGTCTGCATCTGTGACTGTTTGTGCAGGATATCTCCTGCTTCTTGCCTTTCTTAATGTAAAACCTTTTTCTTTTATGGTATCTAATGATGTTCGGAGTACATAGTCTAGGCATATCATAAATATATATGGTACTAATGTATCTCCTTGTAGGACTCCTCCGTATCTCCATCAGGTGAGCGTACCATTGCCTTAGTGTCTTTGTAGAGAACCATTATAGCGGCAATCGTTTCTTTGGGGAGACCATATGCCAGTAATATTTGTTCCATTTACTCTCTGTGTATGGAATCAAATGCCTTTGAAAAATCTACGAATAGTAACGTTGCCTCCAAATTCTTTGCTCGAACCCCTTCTATGATCCGTCGTACTGTCAGGATCTGAAAGGTTGTGGATCTAGTTCTGCGGAATCCATTTTGGTTTTTCCTGAGGATTTTCTCTATTTCGGGTCGGATTCGATTAAGAAGAAGGGCATTATATATCTTAGCTGCAATAGCAGTAAGAGTTATGCCTCTGTAGTTTTTAGCTATTCCCAAGTCTCCTTTTTTGGGGGAATGGGAGGATGCATCCTTTCGTCTATTTATCTATTCTATTTTGCCTATATACTGCATTGCATAGCCTAAGAAGTATGTCATTGAACTTACCCATCTTCCATACATCGGAGGGTATTTCGTCAAGTCCTGCTGCTTTTCTACCTTTCAGTTTTTTTAAGACTTCGTTGAGTTCTTCTGTTGAAAAATCCCCTAGTTTGATATCTAATTGTCTATCTATGATCTTTTGGATGTTATTTTCTATGATTTTAGGTGGGTTCCCCAGACGTTTCTGGAAGTGGTCTTTCCATTTCTGAAGTCTATCTTTTTGGCTGGTTGCCTTTAGCTTTGATCTAGAGGTACCTTTCCTACCGCTAATTTCGTTTTGGACTTATACTAAGTTAAAACATATATCTTTAGATTTCACTCCCCTCTTCTCCTTTTCCTCACCTGCTTCTTGTCTCTCTTTCTTCCTCTTCATGCAAAATCTACATGCTACGCCGGCATGTAAAACAAAACCATGGGTAGCAGCGTGGTGGATGTGAGAGGCGGTGGAAGAGCCTAAATAGGCCAACGGTGTATATCATAAGATGCTGGGCGGTGGAACCTAGAATGGGTCAACAGCCAGGATCAACCAGTTCAGTTAGGTAACTACTGCTCCTCATCTCTAAAACTAGCGCCTATTGATGTGTCAACTAAACAGCTATCGATAGATATTCGATAACCTCCACCAACCGAAACCATTCATATATATATATATATATATATATATATATATATGTATATATATATATCTTCATCGCCATTACTCCCAGCTCCACTCTAACTCGGTGTTGTAGTACCTGTTAGGGTCCCATGTATGGGTTAAATATATTTTTTACATGAATTTCCAATAAATGTGTTTAAAAAAATTGCGTATGAAAAAAATTGAATACCAATAAGAATTGATAAATCAAAACGTCTTTTTCACAAAATAACCCAGAAAGGGTTGACATGCCGTAATTTCTAACCTACCAAGAATCGTTCCGTCGTAGACGGTCTCGTAGCTATCAATCAGATACTTGTAAAATCCGGATAATATCAGCAGGAGCGACGACCCTAATAACCAATTCAATTCGTAATGGTTGGGGGTCACAGACTGTTTCCTGAATAAACAAGACATGGTGGCTGTCCAAAACTCTGCCTGTTAGTTAAGGTATGTTTTACAGTCTGATAGTTATTCTAAGGAACATGTACCGGTTGTATAAACATTTATTGGTCGCGTAAAAACATAACGAAAATGTCTGTTTACTGTCCAGACATTTTATTTTAGAATAAACATCTTACATTACTCCCAGCCAGCACAAAACATGCATATAAATGAATCGCGGCAATATACACCAAATATATAGGTACACACAACTTTCTGCATATATATATATATATATATATATATATATATATATATATATATGTGTGTGTGTATGTGTGTGTGTGTGTGTGTGTGTGTGTGTGTGTGTGTGATTTTTTCTTACTCATTCCATTTTCATGTTCTTAATTTTTCTTAGTTAACTCATTAACCTCGATATTTAACGATGTTTGTCAAGGAACGAAACTAGTCAGCTAGCTCACTTGTCTCTCTCTCTCTCTCTCTCTCTCTCTCTCTCTCTCTCTCTCTCTCTCTCTCTCTCTCCCTCTATGGTTTTCATGAGATTTTTCTCTTCTTTTAATCGACAATAAACAAAATATTTGTTTTTTTTTAATAAAATAATAAAATAATAATGAAATAATAAAATGATGCTAAAATAATTTTTAATAAAATAATAAAATTTCGTACTCCTAAAAAATGTACATATATATATATATATATATATATATATATATATATATATATAGTTCGATTTAATCATTTATAAGGCCTTAGCGGTTATTGTTAGGGTATAATTGTAATGAAAGGAGTTGTGATGTTGTTCATTGTTTTTGTTTTTCGGAAGTAAAAATTCGATAAATCTTGGGAGACTTGTTGTCACTTGTTTCTGTAATGTGTTGTGTTATACTGGAAAATTATTATTATTATTGTTTCTGCAATAGCACGGGAGTATGTCGCTATTGTTTGTGTTTCATTTTTTTTTTATATTAGATTTGTTTATATATTTATCAACGTTCGGCATGCAGCTATAGGATAATTTTATGGTGTTTTTATCAAAGATTTTATGAAGTTTGTTTTCAGGTGGGAAGTGTTTTTTTAGAATTTTGAAAAATATATTTCCTAATTTAATTTAAGTTGGATGGGGGGGGTAAGCCAGATTACGTTTCTATTTCAATTTCTTTTTTTTTCGTTTTGGGAGTGTGGGACGTCCTCTTTATATGTAAGGTTGTTTTTGAAGCCATTGGATTTAAGGGCTTGTTCATATACATAATTATTAATTTTATATATATTATAATTATTAATATCATATATTATAATATATATATATATATATATATATATATATATATATATATATATATATATATATATATATAGAGAGAGAGAGAGAGAGAGAGAAATAGATATTCAAGCAAATTTCATTAAACAGAACAGAATACCTTTTTATGCTTTTTTCAAGCTTCCTAATAATTCTTTTTATCTTACAATCTTGAAAAGCATTACTAATTTTCCCCAAAATAATAATAAACCCTTATTAAGGTAGAGCATGTGTGTCTTTTATTATTAAAGCTGTTTACGTAATGTTAAGTAATGTTAATATAACTGTTAAAGTAATTGTTTTGTTTTTTATAAAAGTATGAATTTAACGTTTTTAGAAAAAACAAAAGATGTTATTAGTTTTGCTGACAATCTGTTTCGACCTTTTAATAGTGCGGTCTTCATCAAGAGCAGCATATGAAGGAAAGGCGAAATAAATAACCGTTAGATAGGAGGAACAAACGAACGCTGGTGTTCGATGCTGGAATTTTTTTTTAATGCGTATTCTGTGTTAAAAATAAAATAATTTTTATTAAAAAAAATCAGAAGCATTATAATCCATATTAAAAACTCAAAAATGTTTGATGTAAACATATATAAAAAGTGTATAATAAGTATCAACAATGTTCATGATGTATTCCAGCTACAAAAAGTAAGTTAAAAGTCCACAGCACAATTGAAGAAAGATGGAAAGTTTAAGAATGTGTAGTGTTGACAAATCCGTAGTGTTGTAGATCATATTAGCCTCCGGAGATGTAAAAATCCAAATATTTTGTTTTTTCAATAGACAATATGAAGTAAATGGAAGTTAATCCGACGGTATGAATTTAACATTTTTAGAAAAAACAAAAGATGTTATTAGTTTTGCTGACAGAATCTGTTTCGACCTTTTAATAGAGCGGTCTTCATCAAGAGCAACATAATTTTTTTAAAAATCCAGCATCGAACACCAGCTTTCGTTTTTACCTCCTATCTAACGGTTATTTATTCCGTTTTTCCTTCATATGTTGCTATAACATATAAGTATCGAGATTTTTTGTTCTTTTGACACACCCTGTATTCAGAAAAAATTACGGTTCCATTAATTGTTCTATCTTGGTAAATACAGCTTCAAACTCGGCATTTTTAAGACACACCTTTTATATATATATATACACACCCACACAACACACACACACACACACACACACACACACACACACATATATATATATATATATATATATATATATATATATATATATATATATATATATATATATATATATATATATATATTAGCAATGGTAATAAATGGATCATTTAAAACATATATAAGCGAAAAAAGACTTAGAAATAAATGTAAATTTTATATCTAAGTTTTGATTCCAACTCTCAAGAAAACTTCATTTAGGATCTGTGCATTTTGCCAACAATCCCTCAAGCAATATCAAGAAGAGGCAGAAATTGGAGCCAACTAAAATCATACTTTAGTCTGAAGCAATAAGACGTACAACCCCCCCCCACACACACACACACATACTGATTATCTTAATCTAACTTTGTGAGAAGGCATTTAATGTTTGTATTTACCGAAAAGATAAAGATTTTCAAAGAGATTTTGAAAATTGAGATGATCGCTAATTAACCTTGACTCCAATTAACCCTTTTGAACCCGGAAGCCAATATTTCAGACAGGGGAACAATTTTACTCTATACCAGTGGTTCTCAAACAGGAGCCATATTGTCCCGTGCCGACTATGTGACTTTTGGGGGGTCCAGGCAAGCGAAAAATATTTAGTCATAAAAATACAATAGAGTTTTGTAAATATTGAATGGTTATTGGGGGACACCATAGTAGAATAGGACTAAAAGGGATCTACAGGTTAAAAAAAAGGTTGAGAACCCCTGTTCTATGGTCGGTAAAATTTACGAATTTTACAAAGACGAAGCTCAGTATGATCAAGTGTCTTGTCTATACTCATGTATTCCTCGTAAACATGGACTATTTGAAAATCCCATATAGGAGTCAATGTGCCATATAACCACATTCAGAATCAGAACCTTGGAGAAGGGATTAAAGACTCTGAGAATCTATTTTGAAAATCCTTGTTTGGTACTACATGATCAGTATATAGGTGTCAATTTGCCATAAAACCTTATTCAGAATCAGAACCTTGCAGATGGGATTAAAGTCTCTTAGAGAGATTTCATCAGACTTGTCCGAGAGAAGATTTTAAACATTGGGTGACAATCCTTCACGCCAGATGCCAATGTCCTGCAAGAAGTCAACGTGTGCAGCATAGAAATGCGTATTATGCAATAGGATTTTTAAATATCGAATGGCTATTGGTGGGGGTGGGGCAAATATAGTAAAATATGAATGAAAGGGATCCAAAGGTAGAAAGCCCCTGTTCTAAAAAAATAAGCCCAACCTTTTAGGCTGAGCTTGGCTACCATTTCTTGCTTTTCTTTTAATGGAAAGATGAGATAGATTTAAGATGTCTCTACACTGGAACGAAGTTAGAATGTCTTTTGTACACGATTTAAAAGAAAATGTATTTTGTGAGTTCCACCCAGAAGACCAGACTCAGTATTGATAAATAAGAAAAAGAGAAATTGTCAACTGGTAGATTTTGCCGTTCCAGCAGATCACAGGGTGAAGATAAAAGAAAACGAATAGATAAACAAATATCATGAATTTACTAGAAATAATAATAATAATAATAATAATAATAATAATAATAATAATAATTGACCAAACAACAAAATGGTATATGCATAAACCAGAATCTGTTCTTGAGAACGAAACGCACAAAATTCTCTGGGACTTTGAGATAAAAACGGATCACCTTATCCCAGCAAGAAGGCCAGACCTAGTGTTGATAAACAAAAAAGAAAAAACTTGTCAACTGGTGGATTTTGCAGTGCCAGCAGATCACAGGGTGAAGTTAAAGGAAAATGAAAAAATAGACAAATATCTGGACCTTGCCAGTGAACTGAAAAAGTTATGGAATATGAAAGTGAAAGTGATACCAATTGTAGTTGGTGCACTTGGAACAGTCCCAAAGGGATTGGAAAGTTTGGATATCAGAGGAAAGATTGAAACCATTCAGAACACTGCACTGCTGCAATCTGCCAGAATACTCAGAAGAGTCCTGGAGACCTGAGGAGACTTGATGTCACTCAGACTCCAGTGAAAGACCATCAGCTAACACTGATGTGAAAACTTAAAAGGAGTTAATAATAATAATAATAATAATAATAATAATAATAATAATAATAATAATAATAATATAACCACTAGAAAAAATAATATACTGAACATAACAGAGTAAATAAATTAACAACTCAAAAAACAATATAATATAACCATGTAAATAACTACGTACTATAAACTATTCCCACCCCAGAATGTCTCACAAATAAGATCACCCTTCCCATCATGCCCCAAATAACAAAATATAAAGGGATACCCAACATATAGACCGATGATCGTATAAATGAGAAATGACAGTCACCAAGTGCCGTTAATTGTGTGTGAACGTTATCCTAACTCTCTCTCTCTCTCTCTCTCTCTCTATATATATATATATATATATATATATATATACAAGGGTTGTCAAAAAAGTACCGAGGTTTTTTGTATTTCTTACACACCTTGTATTCTGAAAAAAATGAACGTTCCATTCATTATTCATTTCAATCTTGGTAAATATGGCTTCAATCTCGATACCTCTATGACACACCTTATATATATATATATATATATACATATATATATATATATATATATATTCTTGCTTGAAGGCAATTACAGTGCGTATATCGCATAAAGTTCGATAATTATAAAAAATAAACTTGACAAGTGAATCTCGGCAAAGGATCGCCCGGTGTGTAGAACATCGTACAGACTGTTTCGACTTTATTAAGTCTCATCAGCGATGTATACTAACGATTTCCCTCCGACAGAAATCGAAACCGTGACTTCACCAGGCATAGTATTCTTGTATTCTGAAAATTAACGTTCCATTCATTGTTCATTTCAATCTTGGTAAATATAGTTCCAATCTCGACACTTTTATGACACACCTTCTATATATATATATATATATATATATATATATATATATATATATAGAAGGTGTGTCAAAAAAGTATCGAATTTTTTTGTACTTTTTGACACAACTTGTATTCTGAAGAAAATTAAAATTCCATCCATTGTTGCTTTCAATCTTGGTAAATATTGCTTCAATCTCGATACTTTTATGACACACCTTATGTATATATATATATATATATCACCGCCAGAAAGGCATCCAGTATTACAGTAAGTAATCAATGTTTATCTTAACGAATGCTTCTCCGAAGTTGTTTTTATAGTCCCCTCCTGCGGTTAAGCACGTAACGCTAACTTGACCAAGTCACAGCAAGATAGACACACAGACAGACGGTGAGCCATAATTTGCAAAACGATGAAGGACTATTTATCATCCCAGGTTAGACACAGTCTCTACCCATTCTACATCTCCACTCACGCACTGCATTCCGACCCCTTTACATTAGACAAGTTAAGTTCAACCACAAAAATAAATGTACCATTTTCGCAAAAGTTTTTTTTTTTTATCCAACTTTACTTAAAAGTCACCAGCAACAGTCATTAAGTCACACCCATTTTATATAAGTCAGTCGGGTTTTCCTCCAAGCTAGAAGTATTCGCTGGGTCTAGCCACACTGAAGAGACGTGATATGTCCAACCACGGTGCCTGTGAATGACTATTATATGCTCCCAAAACCTGGTAGAGCTCTCTAGAAGGGACTTTAATTTACTTTCACTGCTAGCGTAATAAAGCGAGGCTCGTCTGTTGTTTACAGATTTGAATTCTCTGGTGATCGTAAAATATATACACCGATGTATATATTTATCAGTTAAGACACCGCTCCTTACTGGAAGCTGCCGGCGGCAGATAGGTTATGAAAGCAGATAAAATGTCAGTCGAGTCTCGCTCCCGACTAAAAGTAGTTGTTGGGTCTAGCCAAACTGAAGAGACGTGAAACGTCGAAACACGTTGTCTGAGGATGACTATACATATATATATATATATATATGTGTGTGTGTGTGTGTGTGTGTGTGTGTGTGTGTGTGTGTGTGTGTGTGTGTGTGTGTGTGTGTGATAAAATTAATTTTCAGGGTACGAAAATGTAGGATTGTATATCTTAAAAAATATACAATGGTAATTAAATTTCTATAAATGCTTCTTCAGCCTAATAGAAAGTTTCAACATAAACATAGTAGACTGATATTTTAGAAGTAGATTAAAGTTTACTTTCTGTTAGTACATTAAAAATCACACACACAGCTTCACATTCCTGATAATCCTATATTATCATATATATATATATATGTGTGTGTGTATATATATACATATATATATACGGTGTATGTATGTACGCATATATATATATATATATATATATATATATATATATATATACAGTGTACATGTGTATATATATATTATATATATATGAGTGTGCATACATATATATAGTATATGTATGTATATATGTATGTATACAGTGTGTATGTGTATATATATATTCAGTATATATATGTGTGTATACATATATATATATATATATATATATATATATATATATGGGGTAGGTTGGTAGGTAGGTATATATGTGTAATTTTGATTACCCTTATTATCTCTATACACATCACTTGCCAATTTCGGTTTGGCGATTACCCAGCCATCTTCAAAGAATTATTCATTCATAAAGATCTACAAACACACAGTTTGTGATAAATCATTGACTGCTTATCAAAATCTTGTGAAAAATATGCAACTCTGCTTGGGCAATAAATGCGAATGTAATTCAATAAATAAGATTAGTATTTCCCTAGGAGTTCGGCAATAGGAAGCACTGGTTACAGTTGCACAGTAAGGAAATCAATAGCGATGGGTCCTTTCATGCCCCTAAAGACACTCGGTATGACTTTTTTTCATGACGGCTGCGCCCACAACTTTTTTCTTTACCGGACAGTCAGTGTGTTTCCACTACATGAACTATATTACGCTATCATAGTGGAATAAGTTGACTAGCAACATTAAATTAAATACTTAATATTAATTCAGAGTTGGGTTAGCTCAGACGTTAGAGCGTTCGAGTAGAAACTACAAGGTTCCTAGTTCGATACCGTCCCTCGCCAACTCAGCGTATGATTAGTACAGTGATCTGTGCGGTAAAGTAAGGAGCTGGTGGTAGGTGTGGTGCTCCACCTCAGATGCTAAAATAATCTCCTTGGTCTAGTGCTAGTGAAAAGGGGATAGACTCCCTCGCTGATTGGCTGATACCGACTTTTAACCACCCCGATGACTTTACTTTACTTATATATAAGGTTTAGCGTACGATTCACATATTTGATACCAAAGTTATAGAAAATAAATGTACTGGGTTTTTGAAACATGAAAGAATAGTGAAACTAAGAGTTAAAATGGGCTAATATTCAAGAAATACGGTTGACTTATTCGATTTGTTCAGATTTACACTATCAATCCGAACAAAGCGGGTAAGTCATCCGTATTTCTTTAATATTAACCAATTTGAACTTTTAGTTTCACTATAATTCATGCTTAAAAAATCCAGTACATTTGTTATTTATTTTTATAACCTTGACAACATATATATATGTATATATATATATGTGTGTGTGTGTGTGTGAGAGAGAGAGAGAGAGAGAGAGAGAGAGAGAGAGAGAGAGAGAGGGGGGGGAGTTATATACCCATTTATCTCTGCTGGGTATATAATGGGCAGTGAGTAAACGAGGAGAGGAGATGGGCTCTTTTACTTCGTCGCTGCGATCTCCTTGGTTGGTTCGTCTTTCTGCTTGTTAGTAATAAATAAGAAAGATTTTGTTGTTTTTTAAGATGTTTATTCTTTATTCAAAACCCAAAAGGGTCTCTAACCGCGCGGTAAAGGCATTCCTTTAGCCAAATTCAGGTCAGAGAAGGTTAAACTGCCGTCAATAACTTTTTTCAACGGTTAATAGTAATTTTCCATTTTCCGTTATTTGAATTTTAATAACAGTCATATACATAATTCGTAGGCTACCTACTAATTATGTAACATATGTATTTCTGTGAGTTGATTTTTGTAAAAAAAGACAAGATAAATAACACGTTCGGTTTAGCTCAGTCGGTAGAGCGGCGGACATGTAACCACAAGGTTCCCGGTTCGAGGATGACCCTCGCCAACTCAGCGTATGAATATCACAGGGATCTATGCGGTAAAGTTAGGAGCTAATGGTAGGTGTAGCGCTCCACCTCAGACGCTAAAAACAATCTCATTGGTCTAGTGCTACTGAGAAGGGGATAGACTCCCTCGCTGTTTAGCCGATACCGACTTCAAGCCACCCGAAGAATTTACTACTACATATATTTATTTCGAGTGATGCCTCGTGTTACCATAACAACCGAATTGTTAATTCTGTAGTGAGACGAACCTGTTCTGCAGCTTTGATGCAACTTAGCAATCCCTCAAACGGAATCTTACTGCATATAAACAAGCACTAACTTGTAATTAGCCTGAAGTGTGACGCCATTGACTAAGCGCGTGCACTGTCTGCACTGTCTGCACTGTTGCATTCACGATGAACGAACGGGCAGATTCTTCGGGACTAATGCAGCATTTTGTGTGTGGGGAGTGAGGGTTGGTGCAAGTATCGCACCCCCCACGACTACAATCCAAGAATTGGCTTCCTGTAACTTCGGGCTTTTCCCAAGCGAAAATCATATCCGAAAATATGATGGACGAAATTAAGAATAATATGTTGAAACAGCTGATGGTGTTCATGAAATGGGATTTTACACAAGAGGGTCTTGGATAAGTGGGTGAACTCCCGAGAGGAGTACAGTTAAGGAGGGACATACGCCATTGCTTTAAGTAGAATATTTTAAAAAATCAAAATCGGCTGGAAACTTTCCAAAATGACCTTATATATATATATATATATATATATATATATATATATATATATATATATATATATGTGTGTGTGTGTGTGTGTGTGTGTGTGTGTGTGTGTGTGTTTGTTAGAAAGATAAGTCAGCAAGTGGTTTCAACCTTACTATTTAAAAAAAATACTTATTTCGATTTTTAATATAGGCGACACGTGTTTCATGATTTTTTGTAATCATCTTCAGCCTAATGAAATTGTATATATATATATATATATATATATATATATAGGTATTTGCCTCCCATCCCACTTATGAGGGCGTGACAAAAGGAGATTTTTATGTGAGCCCACCCGTAAGCCGAAGCTCATTGGTGGTAGGCACAAAAAATGCGTCGATCCCGTCGACATTCCCCCTCAAGGGGGCGCCTCAGGCGCTGGGCAATAAACCCAGCCCTGACCCTTTAAATCAAGGGGGCAGGTATTGCTTGGGGGGGATAGACCCCTGGGATCGACGCTATTAACTTATAAAGATCCAGATCCGAAACCACTGGACCACTGGCGTTGGCCATATTATATAATATATATATATATATATATATATATATATATATATATATATATATATATAATGGTTATAACGCACTGCAGCAGTTTTAAAACTTAAAATTTAATTTAATATGTACAATGCATAAAATAATTTTATAAAGACTAAATGAAAGTTCAACTCTTGTAGTTTTATTTTATATGTACTTTTAATTATCGCTCACTCGCTGTTCGGCTGATACCGACAATTGGCCATTTCACCAAATAGTAGGGCAGATAGGGTTCTTTAACTGTGATTAAGCAACCGGTCTAGAACTCTGAATTCAAACCCCGCTTAAGAAATAGACCTTGCATGACATCCAGCTTGTGCGGGTGGGTCGGTAAATATATATTAGTGTGAAAGGAGCCGCAAACAGCCTCGTTCAGGATTTGAACTCAGTTTTCCGATTCCATTTCTTATGACAATAATAATGATTCAAAGCGTGCTTATGTATGTGTATGTATGTGTATGTATGTATGTGTCCGCATATGCTTATATACAGGAAGTGCGTGGTGTAATGGTTAAAGTCATGGGAAATGGACTCGTCGACCCGAGTTCAAATCCTGGACGTGACAATTATTTCACTTAGCGCTAATACCCTTGGGAAAGGTATGAATCCTACTCTCCCTACAGCTATGGGTAAATATTTGGGCAGACTGGGCTTTTTAACCTTGGTTAGGCAACTGGTCTAGGAGAAGGAAAATTCTGAATTCAAACCTGTTGTACCCCGCTTAAGAAATTGACCTTGTGTCGCATCCTGCTCGTGCGGAGGGGTTGGTAAATATATATATACAGGGTGTTCGGGAGAAATTTGACAGCTTCATAAGGAAAAAGAAAAAGTGCTTGGTAACTACAAAATTTAATAGATTATAAAGAAATTCAACAGGCATGGAAATTATACTACTATGGACAAGTTTCACTCAAAATAACCGCGATTAGCGTCGATCACAGCGTCAAACTTGCTCCGGAACCTGGAGCAGGCTGATCTTACAGTTTCCCTGGGAAGAGTCTCAAAAACTACCTTAATTCTGTTGATTAACAGGGCTTTTGTAGTATTGGACGGTGAATGGTGTCTTTCTCAACAGCGCCACATACATAATAATCCATGTGGTTAAGATCTGGGGAGATCGGAGGCCAAACATTGGGACTAGTGTAGTCGTAAAAATTCACCGACAACCATTTTTTATTTTTCCCAGAGGTGTGGCAGGGAGCCGAATCCTGCTGCCATACTTATGACCTACCATTGGCTATCCTTGTTATCCAGGGCTTAATTACAGGGTTTAGCAACTCCACGTAGGCATCTGAGGGTTCTCCAACACTTTTTTCTGTATATTTTCGAGGAATTCTGCTGTACAAACGCAATCAGATCGTGTTATGTTGCTTTCTTCTAGCTACAGTCTCGTAGTCTCCATTGCAATTCTCCAGTTTATGGTTGATTGTTTTTACAGTGTTCAGGGAGCATTGGGCAGCCACCATAATCTCCTTATTTTGATGATCATCATGATACAAGTTATTCTCTTTAATGATTCAGGTGGGTTCAGGTCATACATTCTATCTCTCATCACGTATATTAATGAAGAAGAGTCCAAGCATTTAAATGATGCGTAGTGCACGTCAATACCTTCGACTGAATATAAATGTCAAATCTATCCCGTACACCTTGTGTAATAAATATGGAGGTGAATAGTGTCATGGTTAGAATCGTAGGAAATGGACTCGTCAACCTGAGTTCAAATCCTGAACGAGGCAGTTCGAATTTCACATAGCGCAAATACTCTTGGGAAAGGTATACATTCAACATTCAGCTACTCTTCTTCCAGCTATGGGAAAATTGTAAGGCTGACTGTGCTCTTTAACCTAGCAACTAGTCTTGGAGAAGGAAAACTCTGAATTCAAACCTGTTAAACTCCGCTTTAGAAATTGGGCAGGTGCTACTTCCTACTCGTGTGGAGGGGTTGGTATATATATATATATATATATATATATATATAGATAGATAGATAGATTATAAAAAAAGAAGAAGGCCCGCAAAATATATTATGTTTCCAGAAAAAAATGTTTTATTCTTTTTATCTTACATACGCGACACGTGTTTCTGATCTGTTGTCTTCTTCAGGCATTGAGTTATTAATTTGGCAGAATATGTCCGATATTTGATAGGTTGTGTGTGTTTCTGCAATTTTTCTGTTATCATATGTTATTATATGTTATTACATATATATATATATATATATATATATATATAAGATTTTTGGATGTTTGTTTATTTAGAAACGTTGCTGGATAAAGTATATATTACATTTTTATTTGAAGGCACTTACAACGCATGTATCGCATAAAATTCGATACTTTTTCTTATAGAAAATGAACTTGACAAGTGTAATCCCAGTAAAGGATGGCTCGATGTGTAGAATACCGTACAGACTGTTTCGACTTTATTAAGTCTCATCAGCGGTATATACTAACGATTTCCCTCCGACAGAAATCGAAACCGGGACTTCAGCAGACACAGTGAAACACTAGTGAAACACTTTTATCGCCTCGGCCACAGTACACAGCTGACCATCCTAGCGAAATTAAGCTTGTCAAGCGATACTACACGCCTCTACCATAATAGGTAAGGGGGCGTTATTGAGAGAATAATAACAACAAACAGATCGAATGCCCGTGTGAATAAGATTTTTGGATGTTTGTTTATTTAGAAACGTTGCTGGATAAAGTACTGGGATTACACTTGTCAAGTTCATTTTCTATAAGAAAAAGTATCGAATTTTATGCGATACATGCGTTGTAAGTGCCTTCAAATAAAAATTTAATATATAATATATATATATATATATATATATATATAATATATATATATAAGAATATTTATATGGATACTTGAATGGAAAGCTTGAAAAGACTTGTCATCTGCGGAGAAAAAGTAGATTTAAGAATAGTCAGCCAAGTAGAAAGAAAGAAGTAAATTTTCATCAGAAAACAAACTGCAAATAAAAGAAATAAAATAAAGGGACATTAATTTGAACACGTGGCTCTTTAAAAAAAAAACTTGTCACTTTTCTCTCTTTCACTTGTCATATTAAAGAATTTTTATTCTCTCTTTGGTCTTTTCTTTTCAGTTTGAAATCATCTGTTTCATATTGAACAAAATGTTTATCATTTTAATGTCCTGTCAAAATGAATTGTATTATCAGACACACACAGGCAGACTCTCACACACACAACACACAAACCGACACACAAACTAATATGTCCACACACACACACACACACACACACACACACACACAGAGACTAATATATACATATACACACACACTCATATATATATATACACATATGCACAAATAATCATATATATATATATATATATATATATATATATATATATGCTCCCATAAATTTGGTAGAGCTCTCTAATTAGTAATTTAAATTAACTCTCACTACTAAGCATATAAGCAATGATCGTTTCCTAGCAAATTTGATCTCTCAGTGACCGTAACATACATAAACAAACCTATGTACTTAATAGTTTAAATCACCAGTCCTCGCTATGGCTGTCAGTGGACGAGGGGATAAGATATAGGGCTACCATACGGTCAGTCTGAGTTCGACCCTAGCCAAAGATAGCTGTGTCTAGCCACACTGAAGAGGCGTGAAACGCCGAAACACGTGTCTGTGGATGACTTATTAATATATATATATATATATATATATATATATATAGTGTCGTTATGTGTCCTTCGGGAGAAAATTATATATTCTATAAAAAAAGATGGTCCGGAAAAGGAATTACGTTTCTTAGAAGATTTTTTTATTTTACTTCAGCAACACGTGTTTTGGGTCTCCTAGTATCTTCTTCAGATTTCCTCACAAAATATATATATATATATATATATATATATATATATATATATATATATATATAACCAACCACTCTGCACAAGCAGGGTACGACTCGAAGTCAATTTTTTAAGTGGGGTTTAACAGGTTTGAATTCTGACTTTTCCTTCTTCTTGACTAGTTACCTAACCAAGGTTAAAGAGCCCAGTCTGCCCTACTATTTACCCATAACTGATAGTTGGATCCATATCTTTTCCAAATATACATATATATATATATATATATATATATATATATATATATATCTTTCCTCTAATGTCTTTCTTTTTGTGTACCATGTCTTTTTCTTACCTTTCTTTCTTTATGATAAAAACGGAATGGTCCATTATTTAGCTGAGGTGACTACACTCATAAGAAATAAGAATTTGGCGGATAAATGACACGAGATTATCAGTATTTACATATTTGCATTTCATCTTGGACGATACGAGCGGTCCCAATCTAAGCAAGAGGAGAATAAAAGATGAAGGAATAGAAAGAAATAAAGAGGTTTTTGGTAACGAGTAAGAATTTTATACAAGCAGATGAATAAGAACGAACCGAGTGACTGAAACTGAATAGATATGACTTCATTTTGGAACTTCAATTCATTGGAACAAATAAACGTCTTGACATTTTCCCCATGACATCACTAAACACCAAAGGCGATTTAATTGGTTGTAAATAACGTTTCTTCTTCTTTGCCACTGCCGCTTGGATCCGTGTTGTACGTAGTGGCCGCTTGTGTCCTCTTGAAAGGTAAAAGAAATTAATGCCTCCAAAGAAATTAAGAATGTGTAGAAAATTCTATTGTTGTACTATATTGCTAGAATTGATAGGTCATGATTTTAAGTATCATGTGTATAGTGCGGTAAATCATGTGTTGTGTTTGTTTGTTTGTTTTTTTTATTTTTGTTTTTATTTGTTTTTTGTTTGTTTGTTTGTTGTTTGTGTGTGTGTGTGTGTGTGTACTTTATGTCTACGATCAAATCGCTACAAACATACCAATGATTTAAAGAATTTATTGAATAG